>JAGIQG010000031.1:22255795-22855795 GCA_024679065.1 Sphyrna mokarran | reverse complement strand
TATCCTCAGACTTGTATCTTTCTCCCGATAGAAGGTGGAAAAGAGAATGTCCAGGGTGCGTGGGGTCCTTGATTATGCTGGCTGCTTTGCCAAGGCAACAGGAAGTGTAGACACGATGATTGAATTCTTGCAAAAGACCACAGATCTATAGATTTTGATTTGATTTATTATGATCACGTCTTAGTCTACAGTATTCTTTCTTGCACAGTATACAGACAAAACATACTGTTCATAGAGAAGGAAAGGAGAGAATGCAGAATATACTGTTACGGTCAGAGCTAGGGTATAGAGAAAGATCAACTTAATTCAAGGTCATTACATGATTAATATGTTCTGACGAAGAATCATCTAGACTTGAAATGTCGGCTCTATTCAGACCTGCTGAGATTTTCCAGCATTTTCTGTTTTTGTTTCATGGTCTATTTATGCCTTCATTCGCACAATCCTGGACAATGCAGCCCTGCTAGATTGCTACCCCATTAACAAACATTAACTCCCTCCACCAGCGATGCACAGTGGCAGCAGTGTGTGCCGCCTGCAAGATGCACTGCAGCAACTGACGAAGGCTTCTTAGACAGCACCTTCCAATCGCACAACCTCTACCATCTAGAAGGACAAGAACAACAGACACATGGGGAACGCCACTGCCTCTAAGTTCCCCTTCAAGTCACTCACCATCTTGATTTGGAAATAGATGACTATTCCTTCACTGTTGCTGGGTCAAAATCTTGGAATTCCTTCCCTAACAGCACTGTGGGTGTACCTACGCCACAGGGACTGCAACGATTCAGGATGTTCGTTCACCACCACTTCCTCAAGGCAAAATTAGGGATCGGTAATAAATGCTGACCTAGCCAGCAACACCTATGTCCCGTCAAAAATATTCTTAAAAGTTTTTTTTAAAGTTTATTTATTAATGTCACAATTTGGCTTACATTAACACTAGTGAAGTTAACTGTGAAATTCTCCAGTGCCAGTTCGGGTATATTGAATGGCCAATGCACTTAACCAGCATGTCTTTCTGTCTGTGAGAGCAAACCTGCGTAGACAGGGAAAGAAATCTTCTATCTCATAAAATGATTGTTTATGCTGTGGCAGTCAATTCTGTGTTCAGCATTGCCTGTATAGCTCAGATTTCTGCTTTGGCAAGGCTGGCTCTGTCACATCTGCTGCAGAACAAGATAGTGGGCTAAGAAAGGTTCACAATTTGCTGGACTCTGTTTTCTCTGGGATCTTTCCTTACAGTGGCACAGTGGTTAGCACTGTGCCAGAGACTCGGGTTTGATTCCCCATCACGTCTGTGCAGAGTTTGTACATTTGCCCCGTGTCTGCGTGGGTTTCCTCCAGGTACTCCAGTTTCCTTCCACACTCTAAAGGTGTGTGGGTTAGGTGGATTGGCCACACCAAATTACCCCTTAGTGTCAGGGGGACTGCTCGGGTAATTGCGTGGGGTTATAGGGATAGGGCCTGGTGGGATTGTGGTCAGTGCAGACCCGATGGGGTGAATGGCCTCCTTCTGCACTGGAAGGATTCTATGATTCTAATTCTTCAAATGCCTTTGCAAATTGTCAGTGTCCCGAGATCATAGTCATCAGCTACTGGCTCCCAGCTGTCACTGTCAATATCTATCAGTCATAACTCATGGGTGTCCTTAGATGTATTGTCACCCACAATGTCACCCACATTGTCACCCACGGGCAGCACAGTGGTTAGCACTGCTGCCTCACAGCGCCAGGGACCTGGGTTCGATTCCCAGCTTGGACCACTGTGTGGAATCTTGCATGTTCTCCTCATGTCTGCATGGGTTTCCTCCAGGAGTCCGGTTTCCTCCCACAGTCCAAAAGACATGCTATAAGTTCTAAGTTCTAAATTCTCCCTCAATGTACCCAAACAGAGTGTGGTAACTTGGTGAATTTCACAGCAACTTCATTGCAGTGTTAATGTCAGCCTTACTTGTGACTAATAAATTACTTTCACATCATCACCCAGTGGCTGATTCACCATGCAGAAGGTCTTTGGGTACACAGCTGTCACCCAACCAGTGAACAGGGTTGCACCAGTGCTGATGTAATTGGTTTTATAATGAGTGCACGCTGTTGGAGTTCGCCTGCTCCAGGAACTCGGAGTTTGTGGCATTCTCCTGCCAAGAAAATCCCGAGGATATGTCTGAGACAGCAAAGACAGAAACTGTTTAGCCTTTTCCCCTGCCTAGCTCATGTTGTTCAAGTCTCACCAGTCTAGAGTGCATGTCAGCTTGGTAGATTCTCTGTCTGGCTTTCTCAGTCAGGTTGCTGTTATTCCACACCCTCTTTTGCTGAGCACGGACATCCAACTGCATCTCTTGTTTGTTTCAACGTCAAAGGACAGATTGCTGGTGATTGTAGCACCAACGTATGTGAAGCTATCGCAACCTCCAGTGTCACATGGTCAATGCATGACAACAATTCTGGACCCGTATCATCCTGGTCAAGCCAAATTCTTCGAGGGATCTACAAAGAAGCACATGAGAACCCATTCATTTACGGTTACAGCTGTTCCTAAGCGTAGATTGTTAAAAGAGTATGGGGAGAATGCAAAAATGTGGCGTTGCAACATAGGATCAGCCATCAAATGGCTGATTGTCCTGCTCCTGCTTTTCAGATTCTGAATCAGAAGAGGCCCCTCCAGATAAGAAGTCCAAGAAAGGATCCTCATCTTCCAAACCCACAAAACCTTCTAAACCAGACTCTGTTACTGAGGTGTCTGATACTGATGAAGAGGATGATTTTCTGCATAATAACCCAAAAATCCAGAGAGAATGGTAGCCACCCTGGAACGTCAGGCTGTGGGTAAGTCTGCAGACACTAAATGGCAGGTCAAATTGCCACAGCCTAAACCAGCCAGTCCAGTGAAATACACTGGCAGGTCAATGCTTGATTAATTTGGCACCAGCGGTGTGCAGAGGTCAAATAAAAACCTGGCAGCTAACAAAAGGAAAGTACCTTCAGGCAGTGCTGATTCCACAGTAGACAATGAGGAACTTGCTCGCCAGCTGCAGCTTGAGGAGGATGCTGAGCTCGAGAGGCAGCTTCATTAGGATGAGAGCTTTGCTAAAACGTTGGCCATGTTGGATGAGCTGCCGAAAAGCAAGCAGGCACACACTAGTTCTGAAGGTCAGGAACTATCTTCACCCTTGGTTGTAAAGGCTGAACCAAGATCATTCTGCTCAGATGTTAAACGAAACTGACAATGGTGTGAAAAAAACAACTCTATGTTTCCAACATCAAACCGATTTTCTTGTCATTCATCTTAAGCTGTTTATGCTGTGGACAAATTGATGCAATGTTTCTTATATTACAATAGTGACTCCACCTCAAAAATACTGAACTGACTGTAAAGCAATATGGGACAATGTATAGTGGTGAACTGCAATCTATAATTACCAGTCTTTCTTATGTTTCCCATCCCACAGGGGCTGATTAACCTGCTGAGTATTTCCAGCATTTTCTGGTTTTATATTTGATTTGATTTGTTGTCACATGTATTAGTTTTCAGTGAAAATCGTTTCTCACATGCTATACAGACAAAACATACTCTACATAGAGAAGAAGAAAGTGTAGAATGTCATGTTATAGTCATAGCTAGGGTGTAGAGAAAGATCAACTTAAAGCAAGGTAGGTCAGACGGCAGCAGTGAAGAAGCTGTTCTTGAGTTGGTTGGTACGTGACATCAGACTTTTGTATCTTTTTCTCAACAGAAGAAGGTGGAAGAGAGAATGTCTGGAGTGAGTGGTGTTCCTTTGCTGGCTGCTTTGCCGAGGCAGCTGGAAGTGTGGACAGAGTCAATGGATGGGAGGCTGGTTTGCATGATGGATTGGGCTACATTCACGACCTTTCGTAGTTTCTTGGAGTCTTGGGCAGAGCAGGAGCCATACCAAGCTGTGATACAATCAGGAAGAATGTTTTCTATGGTGCATCTGTAAAAGTTGGTGAGATTCGTAGCTGAGATGCCGAATTTCTTTAGTCTCCTGAGAAAGTAGAGGAGTTGGTGGACTTTCATAATAATGGTGTCAACTTGGGGGGGTAGGGAGGAGGGAGGGAATGACCCGGACAGGTTGTTGGTGATCTGATCACCTAAAAACCTGAAACTCTCGACCAGTTCTACTTCGTCTCCATTGATGTAGACAGGGGCCTGTTCTCCTCTACGCTTCCTGAAATCAATAAGTATCTTCTGTTTTGTTGACATTGAAGGAGAGATTATTGTCGTTGCACCAGTTTCTCCATCTCATTCCTGTACTTTGTCTCGTCATTGTTTGAGATCCAACCCATTAATGTGGTATCATCAGCAAACTTGAAAATCGAATTGGAGGGGAATTTGGCCACACAGTCATAAGTGTTTAAGGACTGTAGTAGGGGGCTGGGAGCTCAGTGTTAAGGATGATCGTGGAGGAGGTGTTGTTGCCTATTCTTCCTGATTGCGGTCTGTGAGTTAGGGAGTTCAGGATCCAGGTGCAGAGGGAGGTGCCAAGGCCCATGCCACGAGGTTTGGAGATGAGTTTCGAGGGGATAGTGGTGTTGAAGGCTGAGCTGTAGTCAATAAATAGGAGTCTGACATAGGTGTCTTTGTTATCTAAGTGTTCCAGGATTGAGTGCAGGGCCAGGGAGATGGCATTTGCTGTGGATCTGTTGTAGCGATAGGCAAACTGTGGTGGATCCAGAAGGCTGGAATTGATTTGTGCTGTGACTAACCTTTCAAAGCACTGACTAGTGACTACATCTCAAAAATACTTAACTGATTGTAAAGCAATATGGGACAATGTTTAGTGATGAACAACAGTATGTAATTGCCAGTCTTTCTGACTGTTTTCCTCTCCAGAGGGGCTGATTAACCTGTTGCGTATTTCCAGCATTTTCTATTTTTATATCAGACTTGCTACACTGGCAGTATTTTGAAGTATTCTTTCATTCTTTCAAATTATTTCCTCGTTAAGAGGAATTATAATTTAAACCCCCAAAAAAATTGAGAATGCAGTTTAAGATACTTGCAAAGCGTTTGTGGTAAATTGGAACAAATTGCCAACCTAATTTGCAGCATTTTAACACAACCTGATCTCCTCCTTTAAAGCAATTGTACCTTGAGCCTTGAATAGCTACCGTTTTTATTCTCATATGAAGGTTGGTTTGTAGTTGAGGCTAAAATATTTGCTTTAAGGTTGAAGAAATGCAACTAAACTTCTCAAACTAGAAAGGATACTTTACCCCACTCAGGGGAGGTGATGATCTAGTGGTATTACCACTAGAATATTAATCCAGAAACTCAGCTGTTGTTCTAGGGTCCAGGGTTCAAATCCCGTCACGGCAGAAGGTGGAATTTGAATTCAATTAAAAAAGAATATCTGGAATTAAGAATCTACTGATGGCCATGAAACCAATGCCGATGGAAAAAACCCATCTGGATCACTAACTAGTGTCCTTTATGGAAGGAAATCTGCCCTCCTTACCTGGTCTGGCCTACATTTGACTCCAGAGTCGCAGTAATGTGATTGACTCTCAGGCAATAAATGCTGGCCAGCCAGCGATGCCCATGTCCCATGAATGAATAAAACAAAACTTTACAGATGTTATCTGTTCATTCCACTGTAAACATGATGTGGAGATGCCTGTGTCGGACTGGGATAGGCATGGTAGAAGTCTCACAACACCAGGTTAAAGTCCAACAGGTTTATTTGGAATCTTGAGCTTTTGGAGCACCACTCCTTCATCAGGTGAGGAAGGAGCATGACTCCAAAAGTTCCAAATTGATTTCCTCGAGTGCCTATCAAATTTTCTTTTGAAATATTTTATCATTTCTGCTTCAACCATTTTCGTAGGCAGTGAGCTCCAGATGATTAGTTTAAATTTATTCGTATCATAGATAGGCGTAATATTGGAATTAAGTTACTGTGACAATAGGAATTGATAAAGTAAATGTTAACCAGATGTTGTCCCTTCTAGAACTGTCTAGAACAAGAAGAAAGGAGTTGTAGAGTAAGGGGGAGCGGGGACAGAGATATAACCATAGAAACCCGATAGTGCAGTAGGAGGCTATTCGGCTCGTTGGATCTGCACTGACAACAATCTGACCTCAGCCCTACCCTTGCTTATCTCTCAAACATATGCATCCCGGGACTGTAAGGGGCAATTAGGCATGGCCAATGCACCCAACCTGCGCATCTTTGGATTGTGGGGGGAAACTGGAGCACCTGAAGGAAACCCACGCAGACACAAGGAGAATGTGCACAGACAGTGTGACCCAGGCAGGAATCAAGCCCAGATCTCTGGAGCTGTAAGGCAGCAGTGCGAACCACTGTGCCACCCACTGGATAAGGAGAAGCTACTTCTCACAGAGGGTTGTGAATCTATGGAACTCACTGTCCCAGGGAGCAGTGGATGCAAAATCAATCGATGCATTCAAGAAAGAGATAGATAAATATTTGATTAAAAGCGTGATAAAGGGCGATGGGGAAAAAAAATAGGGAAGTGGAGTTAAGATGAAATAAAGATCAGCATATAGAATAGCAGAGTGAGCTCGAAGAGTTGAATTGCCGACTCTCACTTCTAATTCCAATGATGCTATCCCTTAATCGCCACACTCCGGCACCTGTTCGGGCCCACTGAGGGAGAATTTAGCAAGGCCAGTGCACCTAACCAGCCTGTCTTTCAGACTGTGGGAGGAAACCGGGTCCCTGGCGTTGTGAGGCAGCCACAGTGCAACCGTGCTGCCAAGCACTTGGGTGGTAGAAGCTGTAGAATGTCATTAAAACATCAGCTCGATTCTATCACTTGATTGCATTTTAGTGTTCATGTAAAATGTTGCACACTGTTAGTTCTGCTTCTGAAAAGATTTTTCAAATCCTTTTCAATCATGAATATTTCATATTTGGGCGGCGGGGGGGGGGGGGGAACAGTATAACTTGCAAAAGATGCAAGAAAGAGCTCATGGAGACAATGCTTACAAGTTGTTTTCTACCCAGATTCCAACAAGCAAGCAGCCCCTTTATTGCCAGGGTGGGGAACAATTCAAGCCAGGGCGGAACTATTCTCTGGAACCCGGTTTCCGGTCGGACGATGGTGCCAGTTGCGCAGAAGATGGCGGCAGCAGCTCGGTGATGGCAGTGGTTCCGTTCGGTTCAATGAATCCACAGGCAAATGTCCGAGCGTTTCGCCTTCAGCCGAGCGACCGGAGACAGGTGAGGTTCACGACCGTTGAAAGGAAGGGGGTTTTGTTTTTGTTCAGCGCCGGGGTCTCTGGCCCTGGGCGACATCTTGACGGCTCCCGTGGCAACCGGGGGAGTGCGCACGCGCAGAGGAGCTGCCGGCCGCCGGCACTCCCCGGTGAGCATGCGCAGCGTGGCTTTCTGGTTGCAGGAATGTCCACAGTTCCCTCAGGCTGCAAATCTCCCAAAGTCAGAGAAAGGGCTCTCTCTCACTGCATTACCAGTGCTCAAGCCCCAACAGCACCACTGCAGCAGTTTGCACTGCTGCCTCACAGGGACCCTGGGTTCGATTCCTGGCTTGGGTTACTTACCTGTGTGGAGTCTGCATGTTCTCCCTGTATCTGCGTGGGTTGCCTCCCACAGTCCAAAAGACGGGCTGGTTAGGGGCTAAGTTCTCCCCCGGTGTCAGGCATCGGAGTGTAGCGACTAGGGGATTTTCACAGTAACTTCATTGCAGTGTTAACGTAAGTCTGCTTGTGACACTAATAAATTAACATTTGTTTTAAAAAAAAAACCTACATAGCATAACAGAACAGTACAGCACAGCAACAGGCCCTTTGGCCCACAATGTTTTGCTTAACACGACGCTTCTGCTTGCCCTTGGTCCATATCCCTTTATTCCTTGCATATTCATGTGCTTGTCTAAACGACTCTTAAACATCACCCCCCCCCCCCCCCCCTCCCCAAACACATCACTTTCTGCCTCTACCACCACCCCTGGCAGTGCGTTCCAGTCATCTACCTCTCTTCATAAAAGATTAAGTTTAAAGTTTATTTATTAGTATCACAAATAGGCATATGTTAACACTGCAATGAAGTTTCTGTTTAAAAAAAAGACTTGCTGCTTACATAGAACACTACAACACAAACAGGCCCTTCGACCCACAAGTTGTGCCGATCGTATCAGTACCTACCAGACCATAGAACTATCTGTTACTCCCAACCTCATTAAATCTCATGTACTCATCCAGAAGTCTCTTAAAAGACCCTTTTAAGGTTCACCCCTACCATCACTGACAGCAGCCGATTCCATCCACTCACCACCCTCTGAGTGAAAGCTTACCTCTAACATCTCCTCTGTATTTGCCCCCCCCCCCCTCACATCTGCTTTGAACCTTTTCCCCTCTCACCTTAACTGCATGAAGCTCATTCGGCCCATCAAGTCTCTACCTGAACTGCATTACCACTGCTGAATTTCCCCCACCATCAACCTCAAACCCCTAGAGTGCAGAAGACGCCATTCAAGCCCATGATGTCTGTATCTACTCGCTGACAGGGAATCTTATCCAGGCCGTATCCCCTCAAATTCCACGCACTTATCATGGCTAATCCATCTGATGTATGTTTTGGGACACTAAAGGTCAATTTTAACACGGCCAATCCACTAAACCTGCACATCTTTGGACTGTGGGAGGAAACCGAGCACCTGGAGGAAACCTAGGCAGACATGGGGAGAACATACAAACTCCACACGGTTGGCCACCCAAGAGCGGAATTGAACCCAGATCTGTGGTGCTGTGAGGCAGCAGTGCTAACCACTGTGCCACTTCTAAACAATTGTAGCAGGACTCAAACTTGACACCTTTTTCATTAAGTCATGGGGACAACCATTGAGCAGAAACTGAACTGGTCCCATCCATTTAAATACCGTGACTACAATTTGTCAATGGGCAGCAGCATCGATGGAAATGATGATGACACAGAAGAATTATGAATTCTTGATGGGACCTTGTTTTTAAATGACTGCTTTAAAAATTCATTTTAACTGAAATGCTGTGGAACATCGTGGCTAAACATCAGGTGTTTATTTTTTTCAGTTGCCAATTTGATTGCTGTAAATTGGAAAAAAGTGTCTTTAATATAGTTAATATTTAGTAACAAATATGTATTTGTTGAAGCTGGCAATTGTATGGAGAGTAACTCACCTCCTGATTTGCCAAAGCCTGTCCACCATCTACAAGGCTTAAATCAGAAGTGTGATGGACTACTCTGCACTTGCCTGGAAGAGTAGAGCTCCAACAGCACTCAAGAAGCTCAAAGCTCTGTTACAGACATAGTGCTCGGTTTTCCTGGACTAACCACTGACCCTCAAGATTGCCTCAACAAACCCTTCCGCAGTTTGGGGAGGTGTCAAACTGAGTGAAAGCCGGTGACTCTCACTATTTTTATTGATCAGCTGAAAGGCAGGTTTCCACCCCTTGTGGCTTATGATTTTTTTTTTTCCATCCCAGGTTAACAAGCGACATGCTGCTGAATGAAATCTCAAAGGATGCACTGGCACGACCGCTGAGCCGGAGCGAAGTGCTGGGAATGCTCTTCCGCCTCACCGTATTCGGCGCTGCCACGTACTTTGGCATCAAATGGACGGTGGACATCATTGATCCGACACGGAGACAGAAGATTGAAGCCAAGAAAAAGGTAGACTTTGTTAAGTTCCAGTCACTCATAAACTGTGGGGAGTTTGTGCTAAGATAAGAACGAGTGAGCTCATTCAACCCTCAGAGACCATCTATTTTGACAGGCCAATCGAGGTTAATCTATCATATTCCTCAGCCATTCTCACATCAGAAATGTGTTGAATTCTTCTAACCTCTGCAGTACTGCCAAATTTTGGACAGTTCTCTTATCTTATGGATGACAGTCTGTCTGACTTAACATTTGAGAAGTTGCGCATAAAAAAGGTCAATCTGGGTAAGATCCTATGTATGCTTAACCCTATTTCCTTCAGTCTATGCCAATACTTCATTTTAAGATATTTCTGCCTATGCAGAAATATCTTAAAATGAAGTACTTGCCTCCCATCCATTGACTCTGTCTACTTTTCCCACTGCCTTGGCAAAGCAGCCAACAAAATTAAGAACTCCACGCACCCTGGACATTTTCTCTTCTACCTTCTGCCTTTGGGAAAAAGATATAAAAGTCTGAGGTCACGTACCAACCAACTCAAGAACAGTTCTTCCTTGCTGCTGACCTTGCATTAAGTTGACGTTTCTCTACACCCTAGCTATGATTGTAACTGTACATTCTGCAGTCTCTCCTTTCCTTGTCTATGAACGAAATATTTTGTTGGTATTAGCATGCAAGAAACAATCCTTATGTTAATACATGTGACAATGATAAATCAAATCAGGAAGAAATTACATTTAAATGCTAGACTGTTGGAGTTAACTAACTCTGCTAAGCTTAAAAATTGACTACATTTTAAAAGTTAGAAGGCATGCTGGATTAGCTGGATATTGACCGAACTCCTGAAAAGTACATAGCAAATAAAATTAATTTTGATAACTGTTGCAAAACCTGTGTTTGCCAGATACAATAAGAAGTCTCACAACACTAGGTTTAAGTCCAACTAGTTTATTTGATAATCCCACAAGCTTTCGGAAATGCTGTTCTTTCGTCACGTGTGTGGAACCCTAATCCTAACCCTAACGAAGGAACAGCGTTTCCGAAAGTTTGTGGGATTACTATCAAGTAAACTGCTTGGACTTAAACCTGATGTTGTGAGACTTCTTACTGTGTTTACCCCAGTCCAACGTCGGCATCTCTACATCATATTTGCCAGACAGAGACAGACTGCGAGGACATTTATAATAATGAGATAAGTATTGAAATATATTTTCATTACAGTACATTTTTTTTTTTCAGTTCGTTTTAAAGGTCCTGTTCAGCATATTACAGGGACCGGCTTAGCAACCAGTCTCAAAGTTTGCTCTCTCTTTGCTTCTGTAATGATTTAATTTTCTTTAAGTTCTGTTTCAATAAAAGAAACTCATTTTAAAATCATACAGTGCTGTCCTGGTCAATCAAAAGAAATGAATAGACTCGACAGAAGGTTAACCTTCTAACCTCTGCAGTACTGCCAAATTTTGGACAGTTATCGTATGGATGACAGCCTGTCTGACTTAACATTTGAGAAGTTGCACGTAAAAAGGTCAACCTGGGTAAGATTCTATGTATGTTTAACCCTAACCAGTGTGCCTCTCAGACTGTGGGAGGAAACCCATGAAGGAGAACATGCAGACTCCGCAGAAACAGTGTCAGAAATGATTGGGGCAGTGAGGGCTGAAAATGGACAAATTGACAGGTTGACTGACGTTTGCACTTCATTGAATCCCTACTGTGCACAAGAGAATTTTTAGCCTGTTGAGCCCACATTGACTCATATCTGGGCCTTCTCCCCTGCCCTAGCCTGTAACCCCACAGATTCACAATGGCTAATCCCTCTAACCTACACGTTTTGGATCACTGCGAAATTATTTAGCCTGTCCAATCCACCTAACCTGCTCTTCTTTGGACTGTGGGAGGAAACCAGAGCATCGGGAGGAAACCCATGCTGACACAAGGAGAATGTGGAAATTCCACACAGACAGTGACCCGTGGCAGGAATCAAACCCAGGACCCTGGGGCTGTGAAGCAACAGTGCCACCAAGCTGCCCCAAACCTGTTGATGGCATGACAAATTTTTCAGCCCTCACTGCCCCAATCATTTCTGACACTGTCTATGCGGAGTCTGCATGTTCTCCCCATGTCTGCATGAGTTTCCTTCC
The DNA here is from genome assembly GCA_024679065.1 of Sphyrna mokarran. Taxonomy (NCBI): domain Eukaryota; kingdom Metazoa; phylum Chordata; class Chondrichthyes; order Carcharhiniformes; family Carcharhinidae; genus Sphyrna; species Sphyrna mokarran. The sequence continues at coordinate 22,844,014 of JAGIQG010000031.1, read as the reverse complement.
ACAGTCCGAGAGGCATACTGGTTAGGTGCTAAATTCTCCCTCAGTGTACTTGAACAGGCATCAGAGTATGGTGACTAGGGAATTTCCACAGTGTTAATATAAGCCTACTTGTGACATTAATAATAACTTTAAATAATATAAATGCCCACTCTTCCCCAGCAGTAGGTTTGACTGCAGACAAATTATGTTGTTGCACTGTTCGACAGGCAGCAATGCTGATGAAGCAGATTGGTGTAGAAGGAATCAAACTCTCGGAATATGAATTGACAATTGCAGCTCACTTGGTGGATCCCAGAACTCTGAAGGTGAGTGTTTTCATTCTATATTACGTTGGCTTTTTAAATTAATGATGTATGTCTGGTCAGATGTTAATCTAAGCCTGGTCTATGCCATCAAGTGCCACTTAGTGTGGGACTATGGCATTTCATCTCATGGTGGTTAGCGCTGCTGCTTCTCAGCGCCAGGGAGACTCAGCTTAGGTCACTGTGCAGAGTCTGCATATCCTCCCCGTGTCTGCATGGATTTCCTCTGGGTGCTCCGGTCTCCTCCCACAGTCGTGCTGGTTAGGTGCTGAATTCTGAATTGAAAAGCTTCGGTGGCAAAATGGTAGAGCAATGGGTTATAAAGGTAGTAAGTCTGGGTTCAAATCCCATCAGAGCTGAGTGGGATTTTATCTTTACTCAAAGAGTGATTAGGGAGTGGAATGCCCTGCCTGCAGCTGTTGTAGATGCGCCAAGTTTGGTGGCGTTTAAGAGGTTAGTTGATAAGTATATGGATGAGAAGGGAATGGTTTAGTTAGGAGGGGCATTGCTTTTTATTTTGGTCGGCACAACATCGAAGGCCGAAGGGCCTGTTCTGTGCTGTATTGTTCTATGTTCTATGTTCTATGTTCTCCCTCTGTGTACCCAAACAGGCACTGGATTGGGTGGCCACTAGGGGATTTTCACAGTAACTTCATTGCAGTGTTAGTGTAAGCGCAGCTTTGATAAAGGATCATCTGGACACGAAATGTCAGCTCTTTTCTCTCCTTACAGATGCTGCCAGACCTGCTTAGATTTTCCAGCATTTGTAACACATTTGTAACACTGACAAATAAAAACTTTAAATTTAAAATTTCAGCAGCTGCTGGAAAGCAGGTGTAGGGACTAGATCTGAAACATTACGGTACATTATGAAGTTAGATTAGACCCCAACCATTTATTTTTATTCTGGCATTAATGTGTGGATAACGTATTTCACTCCAAGTGTGAATCTGTTGACCCATTAGAAAGCTTTTAGCAAAATTAACTTTATCGAACAATACAGTTTAACCATAATGAATGAATTAGCTTGACGTTGACCAGACTTGACAGGATACAATTCTTATACAAAAGCAAATTACTGCAGATGCTGGAATCTGAAATAAAAACAGAAAATGCTGGAAAATCTCAGCAGTTCTTATTAGTGGAGAGAGAATAGAATCAGTATTTTGAGTCTGGATGACCTTTCGTCAGACCCAAAGATGCAGTTTAGGTACAATTCTTAACTGCTATCCTTACTGTGCTAGTTCCAGCACAAAAGTAGAAAATACAGGGAAACCTCAGCAGGTTTGACAGCTGCGGTGGGGAGAGAATGGAACCAACATTTGGAGTCTAGATGACTCTTCGTCATGAATTTGATAATACAACTGTCTCAGGGATAAAGTGTTATATTTAACACTGCAGGATTGGCAAGGGCTAGACACAGAATAAAGCTCCCTCTACACTGTCCCAATCAAACACTCCCAGGACATCTAAACTCCAAACGTTGGCTCTATCCTCTCTCCATAGATGCAGTCAGACCTGCTAAGATTTTCCAGCATTTTCTGTTTTTGTTTTTGTTCCAGATTCCAGGATCTGCTGCTGTATTTTGCTTTTATCTATTAGTTTAAAGTTAAGCAATATTCCTCACAGACTTTAACTCCTTTACAAAATCAGTTTGTAAATAACATAAGCTTTCGTGAACTTACCTGCTAACAGTTCTAGAGCCTTGGAACTCTTTGGGGGGATATATAGAGAGAGACCTTTGTTCTGACACTCAAACAGCAACTTCTAGAGAGAGGGAAAGAAAACACCTCTTGCTTCTTTCAGGATCAAGCAGAAATTGTCTGCTTTTCTCTAGAAGCTAAGCTTATTTCCTTTATATGTCTCTGCCTCTGTTAATCAACCTAATCTAATCAAATCCTACTCTGAAATCCCAGGGGGAAAAAAAATAAAAAATGCATTAGCCCAGATTAAAATAAACACTCCATTATCTAGGATCTTCTGCATTTTTAACATGGATTTGCCTTTGTTTGCTTCACCTCAGCCCCTGATAAACACAGCTGACTTCTAAACATACCCTTCATAAATAGCATGATATAAATACATTTCTTAAAGGCACAGTATCATCACGCAAGGCATAAAAGAGGAAGACTTTCTGGGGAGCTTATTTCAATCCTAAACATATCGGCATCAAGTGCACAGAATGACTTGAGGCTTATGTTAAATGACGGTGAGAGTGGCATGGATGGAGGGCCACTGGGCAAAGAGCTGTGCTCCCAATTGGTGTAGACATTGAATCGAAGCTGCCATAAATTTGTAGGTTAGAGTTGGGTCAGAGGCTGACATGCAGAAAAACTGAAGTATGAACATAGTAGGCTCAATGAAGGTGGAACAAGAACAGAATTGACCCATTCATGGGAAGCAGATTTAAATATGATAGTGGGTGGCATTCTGGCACAGTGGTTAGCACTGCTGCCTCACCGTGCCAAGATCCTAGGTTCAATTCCCTGCTTGTCTGTGTGGACTTTGCAAAAATTCTCCCTGTGTCTGTGTAGATTTCCTCTGTGTGCTCCCATTTCCTCCCACACTCCAAAGATGTGCTTGTTAGGTTGATTGGCCATGCTAAAATGACCCTAGTGTCAGGTGGATTAGCAGGGTAAATATGTGGGGTTACGGGGAATAGGGCCTGGGTGGGATTGTGGTTGGTACAGACTCGATGGGCCAAATGGCCTCCTTCTGCACTATGGGGACTTTATGATCAGTAAGGTTTGTTTGTTTTGGTAAAGGAAATGGGAGGGCTAAATCCATGCGGTAATTGCTTTTACAGCACTGCTTGTGGGCCAAGAGAAAGAAAAGGCCCAACAAGCTGCTTTCCCTGGCATCCGTCTGCTCTGTCACCTACGAAGGTCGGACAACCACTCTCTCACTCCGTGACCTGCTCTCGCCTGCTTCGACCTCTGAAGCTGGCCTCCAACCCATTAGTCAGATGAGGAAAATCCCACTTGTACAAGCCCTTTAGTTAATTTTTGCAGTAATCCAATCTTGAGGGTAATCCAACTTACAAACATCCCACCCTGCCCCTCCACACCACATAAAATCCAAGCCCAGGTTAAAGTACTGACCTTAAAATTCCCAGCGTACCACTTCAAAAAGCCAAGAAGTTTTTGGTGTCCATAGTTAATGTCCCTTGGCAAAGCAGGCTAACTTATTATGGAATGGAGGGGTATAGAAAACTGATTTAAAATAGGGATTATGAGCCTTGGGAGTCTTTGGGAAGTGTGTAAATAGATGATGATATTGATGTACTTGTTTTTATCCTACAGGTGCTTTAGTCCACCTTGTTGTCTAATGAGGGGCATACACGCGATGGGTCGTGAGAGGGCTGCTCTTGGATTTTTTTTTGAGAGTATCCTACTGCTTCACGTCGTTAGTTTACGCTTGACCTGGACCATTTGATGAGCAACACGACAGCTCAGTGACTATCGCTGTGCTGTGCAGATACATGGATTTGGGCCTGTGTCTGTGGGAGTTTGCACATTCTCCCCGTGCTTGCGTGGGTTTTCTCCGGGTGCTCCGGTTTCCTCCTACATCCCAAAGATGTGCTCTTAGGCTAATTGGCAAAACAAATTCTCCCTAAATTGACTCAAATTTGGCTTTTAATCCATAGATCATAAGCAGGGATCACGGGTAGAGGTGGGAACATCAGGGTGGCGGCGCGGGCTCATTGGGCCGAAGGGCCTGTTTCCTGTGCTGTTTTGTTCTTTGTTTATCATTCATCTTATTGATGCTGAGATTGGTTTGGTCACATGACAGTCGTCAATGCCCTCACTGTCTTTTCTACTGTTTTTACCAATATAAATATAATTCTCAACATGCTCCAAAAGGTGACATGGCGAGATATTGCTGGGCTGGATGAAGTGATCACTGAACTACAGGAGACAGTCATTCTCCCATTCCAGAAGAGACATTTATTCCATGGATCCAAGCTCTTCCGGCCACCAAAAGGTGAGAGTTGATTTGTATTTGGAGCAGAGACGGGATAATAGCTGATGTGTAGTGTATACCTTAGTGAATTTGATAATACAACTGTTGGTAACCATCTAGGTATAGTAGATAAAGTATAAAGTGATTACTGTGTCTAATACTATTAAGTATTATATTTACCATTGCACAAAACAAATGGGCAAGGGTTAGATACAGAGTAAAGCTCCCTCTAACTGTCCCCCATCAAACACGCCCAGGACACGTACAGCATGGGGTTAGAAAAAGTAAAGCTCCCTCTACACCGAACAACCTCGCACAAAACAACGTTTGTATTTTTATGACTTTATCTACATATTCTCTTCTTGTCTGAGTGCTTTTTCATCCATGCCATGTCTTATTCCATGCTGCAACCGAAATTTTGAATATTGGCAAACTCAGAAAAGCTTGAAATATGTGATCTCTTGATATCTGAATTTAGAAGCACCAAATGCTTCTGCTGCAAATGTGTGGGTTTGAAGGCCGTTGATCTGAAGCATTGCAGTGTATTTGCTTTTGAACTCTGAGAATGTAACTTTGATCCATGTAGCATTTTTTATTCCTGATGGATTTCAAACGAGAACCTTCTCTCTAAATAGGTGTGTTGCTGTATGGCCCCCCAGGCTGTGGGAAGACCCTTATTGCCAAAGCCACAGCTAGCGTGAGTGGCTGCCATTTCATCAACATGCAGGCCTCAACACTAACTGATAAGTGGTACGGAGAGTCACAGAAATTGACGGCTGCTGTCTTCTCATTGGCTGCGAAGATTGAACCCTGTATAATCTTTATTGATGAAATAGGTAGGTGGTGACTCGCCGGAGAATCATTACTTGGAAGTTAAGAACTTTTCCTTCCCAAAACTATCTGTGTGGTATTTGCACGTTCTCCCTGTGTCTTTGTGGGTTTCGTCTGGGTACTCTGGTTTCCTCCTACAGTCCAGAGATATGCAGGTTAGGTGGATTGGCCATGCTAAGTTGCCCTTTAGTGTTGGGGGATCAGCAGGGTAAATGCGTGGGGTTACAGGAATAGGGTCTGGGTGGGATTGTGGTTGGTACAGACTTGATGAGCCGAATGACCTCCTTCTGCATTGTAAGAATTTTGTGATTACATGTTTGTTAGAACCCTTGAGAAAAAAGAGATGTTATCATTAGTCTCAGAATTGGTACAGTATGATGGAGGCCATTCAGCCCATCATGTCTGCATTGGCTCTCCAAACGAGCATCATGAGTGTGTCCCATTCCCCTGCCTTCTCTAGTACCCCTGCACATTGTTTCTGTTCAACTCATCATCTAACCTCACCCCTCAAATGCCTCGATTGAACCTGCCTCCATCACACTTCCGGTTGGAACATTCCAACAACTCACTGTGTGAAAATTGTTTTTTCACATCACATTTGCTTCATTTACAAATCACGTTCAATTTGTGTCCCACTCATTCTCAATTCTGTTACGAGGGAGGGACAGTTTCTACCCATTTACTCTGTCCAGCCCTCTTGTGATTTTGAGAGTCTCTTATCAAATCTCCTCCAAGCCTTCTCATCTCCAAAGGTAACAAGCCCAACTTCTTCAATCTATCCTCGTAACTGACGGGAACAATTTTTGTAAAGGTAATTATTCTGCATTTAAACCACTTCCAGAACTTCTGGATTAGAACCACCCTGTAACTTATTCCTGGGTGTCTGTTATTCTGAGTTACCTGTTGTGCAAGAACAGTGGGGCATAAGTACATAAATTGTTGATTTCTCAGGACAGGCTGAGAAAGTGATGAATAAAGTGTACAGGGTCCTGGCTTTTATGCATAAAGTGGTACCGTACCCAAATCAAATAAGTTGTGACAAGATGAAACGCTAGTTTGCCTTCATCTGGAGTATTGCATCCAGTTCTCAGCACTGCACTTGAGGAAGGATGTAAAAATGTCGAAATTAGAAGCAGGAGTAGGCCATTTGAGTGGCCTAATTCTGCTGCTATGTCTTATTGTCTTATTCGGCCCTTCCAGCCTGCTCTGTCATTGATTTTGATCATGGCTGATCATCAAATTCAATATCCTGAACCCCCCACTTCCCCCATATCCCTTGGTCCCTTTAGCCCCGAGAGCTATATCTAATTTCTTCTTGAAATCACAGAAAATTTTGGCCTCAACTACTTTCTGTACATTCACCATCCTCTGGGTGAAGAAATTTCTCCTCGCCTCAGTCTTAAAAAGTTTACCTCTTATCCTCAAATTATGACCCTGTAGTTCTGGACACCCCCATCTTTGGGAACATTGTTTCTGACTCTACCTTGTCTAATCCTGTGAGAATTTTATAAGTTTTTATGAGACCCCCCTCTCACTCTTCTAAACTCCAGTGACTATAATCCTAACCAACTTAGTCTCTCTTCATATTTTGGAGCTGCCATCGCAGGAATCAGCCTGGAAAACCTTCGCTGAATTCCTACGACAGCAAGGACATCCTTCCTCAGATAAGGAGACCAAAACTGCACACAATACTCCAGGTGTGGCCTCAACAGGGTCCAGTACAATTCCAGCATAATATCCCTATCCCCATACTCATATCCACTGGCTATGATGTTCAACATACCATTTATCTTCTTCTTTGCCTACTGTACCTGCGCGCTTACTTTCAGCAACTGATGCATGAGGACTGCAAGGTATTGTTGTGTGAAGAAATTGGAAAAGATTCATGAGAGTGGTTCCAAGGATTAGGAATTTCTGTTGTGAGGATCGATTGGAGAAGTTGGGACTGTTCTTTTTGAACAAGAGGAGATTTGATTGAGGCATTCAGAATCATGAGGGGCCTGGACAGAGTCACAAGATAGAGAGATTGTCCCCACTGGTGGCAGGATCGAGAATCAGAGGATCACAGAGGTTTAAGGTGATTGTTCAAAGATGCTATGGCAACATGAGGAATGACCTCTTTTTCCTGCGAGTGATTTGGACCTGGAATGTTTTGCCTGAGAATATCCTGGAGGCAGATTCAATCAAGGCTCCCAACAGGGGAATTGGATCATTACCTGAAGAGAGACAATTTGCAGGGGAGAAGGCAATAAGTGGGCGATGGGCCAAATGGCCTCCTTCTGTGCTGCAACCATTCTATGATGCTAAATGATTCAAAATTCATCAATTAGATTTGTCTAGGGGATTTTTGCAGTAACTTCATTGCAGTGTTAATGTAAGCCTACATTGGTCACTAGTGGTGTGCCGCAGGGCTCGGTACTGGGACCTCTTCTATTTGTAATATATATAAATGACTTGGAAGAGGGAGTAAGTGGAGTGATCAACAAGTTTGCAGACTTGATGGCTGGACTTGTGGATAGTGAAGAATGTTGTCAGGCGATGGAGCAGGACATAGGCTGATAGCTTGGGTAGATAGATGGCAGATCGAATTCAATCCTGATAAATGTCAGGTGATGCATTTTGGGAGAAAGAATGTAGGGGGGAGGTATATGATAAAGGGTAGACCTATTAAGAGTATAGAAACGCAGAGGGACCTGGGGGTGCAGGTGAACAAGTCTCTGAAGGTGGCAGAGCATGTGGAGAAGGTTGTGAAGAAAGCATATGGTATGCTAGCCTTTATAGGAAGGGGTATAGAGTACAAGAGCTGGCCTTTAATGTTGCAGTTGTATAAAACGATGGTTAGACCTCATTTGGAATACTGTGTCCAGTTCTGGTCGCTTTACTACCGGAAGGACATGGAGAGTCTGGAGAGAGTGCAGAGGAGGTTTACCAGGATGCTGCCTGGTATGGAAGGTCTGAGTTACGAGGAGAGGTTAGGCAAATTGGGACTGTTTTCCTTAGAAAGACGTAGACTTAGAGGAGATCTAATAGAGGTGTACAAGATTATGAGGGGTATAGATAGAGTAAACAGGGTTAGGCTTTTTCCTAGGATGGACTAGAATAGCACGAAGGGTCACGGGCTCAGGGTGAGACGTGGGAAGAATGTGCAAACTCCTCAGATAGTGACCCAAGCCGGGAATTGAACCCAAGTCCTGGCACTGTGAGGAGCAGTGCTAACCATTGTGCCACCGTGCTGCTCTGAATAAACCTGAGAGTGGATATTATCTATAATATGTACGATGTAAGTGTAACAACGCAGGCTGATTGACTCTTTTTCTCATGCCTGAGGCCAGCTGTTGATTTTCACTGGTGATATATACTTTCATTCTGCTAGATTCCTTTCTACGGAACCGTTCCTGCAATGACCATGAAGCGACAGCCATGATGAAAGCACAGTTCATGAGCCTGTGGGACGGACTGAATACTGACACAGATTGCCAGGTACGTGGGGAGATGTCTGATACCAGCAGACATGGAGTCAAGACAAGGGATAGGTATTCCATGCTGCTTTATATATGTGTCACTTGGGAATCATTATTTGTTAAAAAGGGGACTTAAATTTCACTGATGGTATCAGTGGAAATGCTGGCGTTGTACTGAGGTGGGCCTAGTAAGTAAGAAGTCTCACTACACCAGATTAAAGTCCAACTGGTTTATTTGGCATCACGAGCTTTCAGAGCACTGCTTCCTCATCAGGTGAGTGACTGAAAGCTCGCGGTACCAAATAAATCTGTCGGACTTCTATGAATGATGCAGGAAGGAATGAAACACATAGTACTTTGATTTAAAATTTGTACTTTTAAATCCTCGTCGCTAAAATGTAATTTAACTTCAGTGGAGGTAATGGGCTAGTGGTGTTATTGCTAGACCGTTAATCCAGAAACTCAGCTCATGTACCAGGCTCAAATCTCACCGCAGCAGATGGTGGAATTTCAGTTCGATAATTTAAAAAAAAATCCGGAATTAAGAATCCACTGATGACCATGAAACCATTGTCAGAAAAACCCATCTGGTTTGCTAATGTCCTTTAGGGAAGGAAACCTGCCGTCCTTATTTGGACCACATGACTGCAGAGTCAATGTGGTTGACTCTCAACTAACCCTCGGGCAACTAGGGAATGACAGTAAATGCTGGCCAGCCAGTGACGCCCATGTCCCATGAACGAGTAAAGCAAACTGCTACCCACGAATTTAATTTCCAACCAGGAGCAAGCTTCCTCAGCAGCACTAGAAGGAAGATATAAACTGTAGAAAATGCCATGTGTCAAATAAAATTATAAATGTTCATCATAATTAAAAGGAAATGTTGGGAGGTGATGTTGGAATTCAGGCTCTGAGTCAATTAATCCTTAAGCCCCTTTTCAAGTCCTGAAGCGATAGAAATTGTTGATAAATTTATAAAATTCTGAGGGGTATCGATAGAGTGAACAGTTGGAAGCTTTTTCCCAGGGCAGAAATGACAATCACAAGTGGGGGCATGAGTTCAAGATAAGGGGGGAAAGGTTCAGTGGAGATATGTGAGGGATGTTTTTTACACAGAAGGTGATGGGGCCTGGAATGCATTGCCAAGTGAGGTGATTGAGGCAGATGCGTTAGCCACATTTAAGGCTTATCTCGTAGGCATATGGACAGACAGACAATAGAGGGATATCATAGAAACCCTACAGTGCAGAAAGAGGCCATCTGGCCCATCGAGTCTGCATTGACCAGAATCCCACCCAGGCCCTATCCCCATATCCCTACACAGTTACTTGCTAATCCCTCTTACCGACATGTCTCAGGACACTAAGGGGCAATTTTTAGCATGGCCGATCTACCTAACCTGCAGATCTTTGGACTGTGGGAGGAAACCCACGCCGACAGTGACCCAAGCCGGGAATCAAACCCAGGTCCCTGGATCTGTGAAGCAGAAGTGCTAATCACTGTGCTTCTGCCGAACATAAGCAGTTGGCTGCTTATTATGATAGGCACAGGCTTGGAGGGCCGAAGGGCCTGTCCCTGTGTTGTCCTGTTCCCTGTTCTTTGATTGACCCTAATTGCTGACAGTGATTATATTTTAAAAGCAAACTAATATAGAAGCTGGAATCCAAAACAAAACCAAAAAAGCTGGAAAATCTCAGCAGGTCTGTCAACATCTGTGGAGAGAGAATAGATCCAATGTTTCAAGCCTGGATGACTCTTCATCAGATTATAAAGTGTTACACGTAGGTTATTAGTGTTACACGTAGGTTATTAGTGTTACACGTAGGTTATTAGTGTTACACGTAGGTTATTAGTGTTACACGTAGGTTATTAGTGTTACACGTAGGTTTACATTAACACTGCGATGAAGTTACTGTGAAAATCTCCTAATTGCCACACTTTGGCTTCGGGTACACTGAGGGAGAAGTTAGCACCTAATCAGCTTATCTTTCAGACTGTGGGAAGAAGCTGGAGCACTCGGAGGAAACCCATGCAGATATGGGGAGAACATGCAAACTCCACACAGACCCAATCTGGGAACTGAACTTGGGTCCCTATTGCTGTGAGGCAGCAGTGCTAACCACTGTGAAGACTTAACACATGCTACAATGTGAGCAGGAGGATCGCAGTGAAACAAGATTAACATGGTACCCTGGGTTAAAGTGTGAAGTCCATGTTACTCTTCCCTGCCCGTGGCCCACCTCACAGCCTCTGGATCAGTGTTTGCGCACACTGCCTTTTTTATAAGTTGATCTCTTTCCAAATCTTTGGGAATAGAAATACTTAGAAAATAGGAACAGGGGAAACCATTTGGCCCTTCACTTGGTCCTTGAAGGACCACTGCCTGTCAAGTCATCTTTATCCTGAATGGACCATGAACAGAATTGAAGATCCAGTTCAGTATACGATTAAGCGTGATAATGAGAGACATGTCCAGCCAGTCATTGCATTAAAGTCATCATTAGCTAGAAAACCCAGCCAAGGGATTTGCCAGGATCGATGCAGTGGAAATGCAGTTAGTTTGGCCATCTTCAGTCTCCTATTTCTCTGCCTCTTCTATAGGTCATCGTGATGGGTGCTACAAACAGGCCACAGGATGTGGATCCAGCCATCTTGAGGAGGATGCCCAGTACATTCCATGTGGGCCTGCCCGTGAGTGTTTGGCTGTTAGATTTCTATGTTATCCTGAGATGTTTCGCTGTCTGAGCAGCATTGTGGAGAGAGTGGAGGCAACTGATTGGCACATATTCCTATATGTTTTAAAATGGGGAGGAAGTAATCACAGCACATGACCAGTCTACACCTCCAAAACAAACAAACTACTTCCTCAGTTGGGCAGCATTTGCTGAACAATCCTGAATGCGTAAATCGATGCATTAACCATCAATTTAAGTTGAACTGATTAGCTGGTTTGTGTAAAGTTATTGGCAGCAACATAGATTCATAGGCAGGAACCCATTCTGTGCAAACAAAAGGAATATGCTCAAGCCTTGTGCTTGTTTTGAATTAGCAGGGAATTTGGAGAGCGCGACAGTTAGTTCTCACTTAAAGTTGTTGAGATCCTCAAAGTGAAATGACTTTAAGCGAATTGGATTGTCCCATTAAAATCAATATATAAGATACAGTTATATTTTGTCAGACATTTCTCATCAGTTTAAAAAAAAATTATACACAAAGTTGGAGTACTTCATATAGCTAAGTTTCTTTATTGGTCAATGAAATTAAAGTTCAAGTTTTATTTATTTGCCACAAGTAGGCATATATTAACACTGCAATGAAGTTACTGTGAAAATCCCCTTGTCACCACACTCCGCCGCCTGTTCAGGTACACTGAGGGAGAATTTAGCACCTAACCAGCATGTCTTTCGGACTGTGGGAGGAAACTGGAGCACCCAGAAGAAACTCAGGCGGACGTGAGGAAAAAGTGCAGACTCCACATAAGGCAGTGACCCCAGGCCTGAATCGAAACCTGTCCCTGGCGCAGTGAACCAGCAGTGCTAACCACTGTATTACCCCTGTAAAATAATTACTTTAAAATAAAACAAATTAAAAAACAGAAGAAAGATGGTAACTTTCTACTTGCCCCAATCCTACTCACCACCAATCCTGCTTCCTGAACCCACCACTTGCCATATATCCCTTTTCTTGATCCTCTTCCTCACTGCCAACTCTCTCCCACTCTTTGATCCTCTCGCTCACTGAGGACACAGACTTCCTACAAGTACCCTTGCCGAATTTCCCCATGATCAACATCCTGAGTGTTACCATTGGCCAGAAACTGAACTGGAGTAGCCATAAATACTGTTGTTAAGAGTGGATAAGTTACAGGGAATGCTGCAGAAAGTAACTCGTGTGCTGATTGCCTCAAAGCCTATCCACCACCTGTAAGCTACAAGTTAGAGTATAATAGAGTAATCTCCACCTGCCTGGATAAGTGCAGCTCCAACAACACTCAAGAAGCTTGGCACTATCCAGGATAAAGCAGCCCTGCTTAATTAGCATCCCGTCCACCATGGTGGTCAGTGGTTAGCACTACTGTTTCACCGCACCAGGGGCCTATGTTTGATTCCTGGCTTGAGTCACTGTCTGTGTGGAGTTTGCACATTGTCTGTGTGTCTGCATGGGTTTCCTCTAACAGTCTGAAAAGACGTGCTGGTTAGGTGATAAATTCTCCCTCGGTGTACCCGAACAAGTGCTGGAGTGTGGCAACTAGAGGACTTTCACAGTCACTTCACTGCAGTGTTAATGTAAGCCTACTTGTGACACTAAACATTGGCGCATAGTGGCAGTAGTGTGTACTATCTACAAGATGCACTGTAGCCACTCTCCAGAAGTCCCTCGGAAGCACTTTCCAAACCTGCAACTATTCCCACTTGGAAAGGCAAGGACAGCAGACACATGGAAAACATCACCTGCAAGTTCCCCTCCGATCCACTCACTGTCCTGACTTGGTAATATGTTAACCATTCCTTCATTGTCACTGGATCAAAAGCATGGAATTCCCTTTCTCTGAACAGCACTGTGGGAGTATCTATGCCACACAGACTGCAACAGTTCAAGCTGTGACTAACCTGAAGAGCATTTAGGGATGGGCGATATTAAATAGTGGCCTAACCAACAATGGCCTTGTCCCATGGAAAATATTTTTTTGAAAACATCAGGGAACAGCAGAGATTTTGAAACGACACTTTCCCACAAATTAATTTTGAAAGCCACACCATATTAAGCAGAGACTTGCTGCAATTTCCTCTTGCTTTCTCCATGGCAATGCCTCCGCCAATCAGAGTCATCTTGCTAACAAATCAGTCCCCTCTTCTCCAGTAGTATAAATTGTTGTGATTGTTTGAAATTTGGTATTCTTGTGTTTGTACTGATAAATGCAAGACAAAAACATATTGGCAACATGTCCCTCAACAATGTTCCAATAACTATTTCTGTGTAATCCGACAGAATCAGAGACAGCGGCAGGAGATTCTGAAGTTGCTCCTTTCTGGTGAAAGTGTACGTGTCTTTCCCTGCTTGGTTTGTTTTATTTTTTTATCCAGTGATTTTACTGCTGCAAATTGGGATGTCTTTTGATTTATATTTTTTCTCTTTCTGTGTCTCTCTCTCTCTTTCTTTCTTTCTCTCTCCCCACCCCTCCCCATCTGTCTCCTTGTCTGTCTGCCTGCCTGTCTGTGTCTCTCTCTCTCTCTTTCTCCCTGATTCTCTTTTTCTCCCTGATACTCGCCCTCTCCAACCCTGGTGTGTGCTCTTTCTCTCTCTCTCTCTCTCTATGCTCCTTGCAGTTAAACAGTGAAGTGAGGCTGAAAGAAATTGCAGAGAAGACAGAAGGCTACTCGGGCAGTGACCTAAGAGAGCTGTGCAGAGAGGCAGCCTTGCACAGGCTGCGTGACTTTGTTCGGAAGGAGCAAATGCAGCGCATCGCGAGACAACTGCAGGCTGCTGACTACGAGGAAAGGTGCCTCTTGTTGCTGTGCTTTGATACCTTTTGCGAGGCAGTCACACTGGGGACGAGGCATGCGAGCAGAGTTTCTTCTGCACTTGAGAGGGGTGATGAGCATAGTGGGAAAGTAAAAGTGGGCCAACATAGAAGGGAGCACATCCCTTCAAGGGGAAACATAGGCAGCTTGTGTCCCTATGTCCCGGCAATGGATCCACTTGTATTTTCCAACTCACTGTGTGAGGCAGCATCTGTTCCCAGTGCTGACGTTGGAGAACTATTTCATTATCTTTTCACCTCCTCCCCTCGTAAATGACAAAATCAGCTGTGTGGAGTTGCATCCTGGTTCGGTGCTGCCCTCTAGAATTAAATTAATTTATTGTGATTTAGTGAAAAATATTGTTTTTTGCACGCTATGCAGACAAAACATATCATTCATAGAGTACATAGGAAAAAAGGAAAAGGAAAGGTTGTAGGTTATCATGTTACAATTATCAATAGAGTGAATATTAATATGTGATAGGACCATTCAGTAATCTGATGGCAGCAGAGGAGAAGGTGTTCTTGAGTCTGTTGGTAAGTGTTTTCAGACTTTTGTATCTTTTTCCCAACAGAAGAAGGTAGACGCATAGAATCCCCATGGCAAAGAAGGAGGCCGTTCAGCCCATCGAGCCTCCAACAACAATACTACACTATTTCCATAATCCCACATATTTATCTTGCTAAAGAGTGTTAGTTTAGCATGGCCAATCAACCTAACTTGCATGTCTTTTGGACTCTGGGCGGAAAGCAGAGCGCCCGGAGGAAACCCACGCAGACACAGGGAGGATTTGCAGGCTCCAAGTAGACAGTGACCCACACCGGGAATCGAATCCAGGTCCCTGGCACTTCGAGGCAGCAGTGCTAACCACTGTGCCACCTTTGTGCCAATGCTGCTCTTGTGCCACTGTGCCACCCTTTCTGAGCAAAAAGAGTGTGTTCTTGGGATATGTAGGGCCTGTCTTTGATTGTGCTGGCTGCTTTTCCAAGGTGGGAAATGAAGATGGAATAAATAGACTCAGACTGCCTTGCATGATGTTCGTAATCCTTTATAGTTTCTTGTGGTCTTGGTCAGACCAAGCTGTCATACATTTGGAAACGGTGCTTTCTGTGGTGCATCTGTAGGAATTGGTGAGAGTGGTAGCGGACATGCTAACTTTCCTTAGCCTTCTGAACTTCAGGATTCTTAAAGATGTTTGAAATGAGAGTTCGGTGATTTCAGCAGTTTAGCAAGTACAGGTCAAGCCTGATCTAGAATTAGTGGAAGGAATTTATGGCAAACCTAGGGATTGTCGCTTTAACTGAGGATGACTTCACCTCAGCCAAAATTTGCCATCAAAATGTAATAAATTGGCAACAGCTTTTTATATTTTCCCCTCCTGAATGGTTTAATTTTTTTTAAACCATCAAAGAAATCCTGCTTCTGCTCTGTTCAGTTGCCTCTAAAGACTGGACACTGAGGTAAGACCATAGAGACTTGCAGCATGACAACAGGTCCTTCGGCCCAACTTGTCATGCTGCCCTTTGCTTTTTAAATCCCTAAGCTAGCTCCAGTTGCTCACATTTGGCCCATATCCCTCTATATCCATTTTATCCAATTATAGTTGTCTAAATACTTTGTAAAAGACAAAATTGTATGTGCCTCTATGACTATCTCTGGCAGCTTGTTTCAGACGCTCACCACCCTGTTGTGAAAATTATCCCTCTGAACTCTTTTGTATCTCTTCCCTCTCACCTTAAACACTTGCGTCTAGTTTTAGACTCCCCTACCTTTGGGAAAAGATACTGACTACCTCGATGATCTATGCCCATCATTATTTTATAGACCTCTATAAGATCACCCCTCGGTTTCATACGCTTCAGAGAAACAAGTCCCAGTCTATCCAGCCTCCTTATGTTTCAGTAATTGCTATAATATCCCAGTCCCACATATCCATCCATGCTCTGAGTTCATCTGCCTTGCCCGTCATTGAAATAAATGCAATTTAATCTGGACTTCCCTTGCTCTCTGTCTTGCTTTTGCCTGATCTGTCTGGTATTACGATCACTGACACTGCCTTTACTACTTAATGTGCTCTCCTTAACTTCTGTGCTGTCTTCAATTCCTCTTCTGTCTCCCGACTGCTCTGGGTCCCAGCCACCCCCTGCCAAACTAGTTTAACAAGTGGCTTCGGTAAATCTCCCCACTAGGGTATTATTCCCCCTCTAGGTCAGGTCTAACTTGAACAGGTCACCCTTCCCCTGAAGAGATCTCAATAATCCAAAAATCTAAATCCCTACCCCCTATTCCTATTCTCACTAGCACTGGCATCGATAGTAGTCCAGAAATTATTACCTTTGAGGTCCTGCACTTTAGCCTTTTGCCAAACTCTCTGTGTTCACACTTCAGAACCTCATCCTTTTTTCTAACAGTGTCATTTGTACCAATATGTACAACGACTGCTGGCTGCTCACCCTCTTGTTAAAAATGTCCTGCAATTGCTCAGAGGTGTCCTTGCTGTTGGTACCAGGGAGTCCCGATCGTGGCCACAGAAAGAGTGGCCTCTAACTAGCAAGTCCCCGATTACTACTGCTCACTTGCTCTTTGCCCGACCCTGTCCCACAGCAGAACCAGCTGTTGTGCCACATGCTTAGCTGCTGCTGGTATCTCCCCCAATAGGCCATCCCTCTCAATATTCAGAATGGTATACCTATTTGAAAGGAGAATAGCCACAAGAGAGTCCTGCAGTATCTGCCTGTCTGGCAGTCACCTATCTACCTAACTGAACCTGTGTTGTGACAACCTCCCTGTAACTAGTATCTGTCACATACTCTGCCTCCTTGTATAAGGGCAGCATAGAACAATGGTATGCTCCTCCTGTTAGATGTGGGAAATTAGGGAGCAATCCAGACTCCCTGACAACTTTGTCTGCAGGAAATGTGCCCAGTTGCAGCTCCTCACAAACTGCATTGTTCTGGTGGAGCAGCAGGTGGGTGCACTGCACCCCTCGATCTCTTTGTACAGTAACTCTCACATGATGCATTTTGGTAAATTGAACCGGGGCAGGACTTACTCAGTTAATGGTAAGGCGTTGGGGAGAGTGTCTGAAATGAGGTGCCAGAGATTGTATTGGAGGTGGGCACAATTTCGTCTTTTAAAAAGCATTTAGACAGTTTGCAAAAGAGAACACTTTGGAAAATCTCAGCAGGTCTGGCAATATCTGTAAGGAGAGAAAAGAGCTGAGGTTTTGAGTCTGGATGCCCTTTGTCAAAGTTGTGACAGCTTTGACAAATGGTCAACTGGATTTGAAATGTCAGCTTTTTCCTTCTTAAATGCTACTCGATCCGCTGAGATTTTCCAACATTTTTTTCTTTTGGTTCAGGTTCCAGCATCCGCAGTAATTTTTTATCATTGAGACGGTTACGTGGGTAAAAAAGGTATAGAGGGATATGGGCCAAACGCGAGCAGTTGGGACTAGCCCAACTGGACCAGCGTGGACCGGGTGGGCTGAAGAGCTTGTTTCCGCTGTAAACTTCTATGACTCCATAGCTGGAATATTACTGGCATACCCGCCCTGATTCCAGGCTTGGGCGAGGCTCAGAGAATGGCAATCTCTGTTGACCTCGGGCAGGATCATTGGAACTTGGTAGACGTGCCAGTAAAATTCCGCCCAATGGTCCAAACTTGGTGAGTTGAGCAGATGGGGTGGATGGAAGAGAGAAATCCTTCAGGCGGGAAGAAATGTTGGATCTGGAAGAGCATGGTGGAAAATATGTTACTTCAGATGATTGGGATGCAGTGAATTTGTATTTGGTCTAGGTACAGTATTGACTGCAGGAAAGGAAATCTTAATGTGTGCTGTTGTGTTTTTTTTTTCCCTCCAGCTCCACTGATGAGTATCTGCGAGCGATCACGCAGACGGACTTGTACCTGGCCTTGGAGAAGATGAAGGAATCAAAGGCAGCAGCTGGCACTCCGATACTGCAGGATTCTCCTGTGGACTGAGCAGCCCTGACCAAAGGGTTTACGTGTGCAAGTCACTTTCATTTGTTTTAAAGGCCTTTTCTGTAGACATCTAGCTGTTCTGGTTAAGTTTCGCGAATAAGCAGCTATCCCTTAGGCGAGATCAGGGATTGCTGAGTGACCGTAAACTGTCATTCTCTTCCTCTCTTTGACAATCAGCACCTCACATCCCTGACTTCCAGAAAGGAGTGCGACATCCCTGCTGAGAGTTCAGTGAACGATCGTGCATTTGGTGCAAACCCTGCTTGGATCAGGAATAGTGGAGCAAACTTGTCATACACTCGGGGGTTCCTGCACTTTGTTGCCTCAACCCCTTCCCAGAGGAGAGGTGCTAAGTAGCTACAAATGACAGTGTGCTGTATTTGCCCGTCCATTCTCTTTTCCCACAGTGTCACTGGCACTATCAACTGTCCACTGCTGACCAGCATGATTTTTTTTCCTCAGAGGATGAACTGGGGCAATAAAGATCACCAGGTTACATGGAAGCTGGGCACTGGGTAGGTGATGCAGCGTGGTCATAGAAATGATCGGGGCAGGAAACCTGCAGTGTTGCTTCACTCCCTAACCGTAGTGGGGTGTGGCATTTGTGAAGGTGTTTTTCCTTGGCTGGCCAGTTAAACCAGCACGGTGGCACACTGGTTAGCATTGCTCCTTCACAGCGCCAGAGACCGGGGATTGGTTCCCAGTTGGGTCACTGTCTGTAGAGAGTCGGCACATTCTCCCCGTCTCTGGGTTTCCTCTGAGTGCTCCCGCAGTCTGAAAGATATGCTGATTAGGTTGATTGGCCATGCTGAATTGATCCTAGTGTTAGGGAAGTTAGTGGGGTAAATAAGTGGAGTTGCTTGAATAGGACCTGGATGGGATTGTTGTCTCTGCAGACTCAATGGGCCAAACAGCCTCCTCCTGCACTGTAAGGGTTCTGTGAGGCCGACGCTCTGTCTGCCCTGTTGTACGGCCCGACATCATTGATCAGAAAGAAGCAGCAATGCTAACCACGTACCGCCACCCTCTCATTCACCACTCTCTGGGTGAAGAAATTTCTCCCTACCTCAGTCCTCAAAGGTTTACCTCTTATCCTTCAACTGTGACCCCTAATTCTGGACTCCCCCACCCTGGGGAACGTTCTTTGTGACTCTACTTGTCTAATGCTGTTAGAATTTTGTGAGATCCCCTTTCACTCTTCTAAACTCCATGTATTGTACATCCTGTATGTTAAATATGTGACATGATTACGAGATGGGGAAGATAATCTTTCATATTTCTTCATAGAAATGCCACCATTTCCACCACCGCCACCTCCCCCACCCCGAGTGTCCTCACTACTGTTTTCATTCCAGCCAAGAATGAATTCCTGATATAGAGCACTCTTTGTAGGGAGGGTTTGGTGACACCTATTTTCTCTCTCAGTCTGTGCTACCCCTTCCCAGTGTGTGCTGTACAGCTGTTCTTAGAACCGTGGCACCTCAGTGGGTCCCAGTGCCCCTAAAATGGCATTCTTCCTGCCCACCTCTCTACGTATGACACCCGCTCCTATTGTATAGAATTACTAGTACCAAAATGGGTCATCTTAAAAGTTTATTTATTTATTCGTCACATGTAGGCTTACACTAACTCTGCAATTCACTAGTGCCACTCTCCAGTGCCCGATCAGGCACACTAAGGGAGAATTTAATATGGCCAATGCACCAACCAGCACATGTTTCAGACTGTGGGAGGAAGCCAGGGCACCAGAGGAAACCCATGCAGACATGGGGAGAACATATAAGCTCCACACAGACAATGACCCAACCCTGGAGTTGTGTGGCTGCAGTGCTAACCACTGTGGCACTTTATCTGCCTGTGAAGTTGCTTTTGTCACCTTCCTTCTATCCTACTTCATCTCAACCTATGGGCATACAGTCTTAAATGTTTACAGCAAGGCAACAGGCCCTTCAGCCCAACTTGTCCATGTCACCCTTTTTAATAACCACTAAACTGGTCCCAATTGATTTGATGTGATTTATTATTGTCTGCATTTGGCCCATATCTTGTATACCCATCTTACCCATGTTACTGTCTAAATGCTTTTTAAAAGACAAAATCGTACCTGCCTCTGGCAGCTCATTCCAGACACTCAGCACCCCTTGAGTGAAAAAATTGTTCCTCTGGGCCACCTTCTATCTCCTCCCTCTCACCTTAAACCCATGCCCTCTACTTTTGGACTCCCTTATCTTTGGGGAAAGATGTTGACTATCTAGCTAATCTATGCCCCTCATTATTTTATAGACCTCTAAGATCACCCCTAAGCTCCAGAGAAAAAAGTCCCAGTCTATCCAGCCTCTCCTTATAACTCAAAACCATCAAGTCCCAGTAGCACCCTAGTAAATCTT
Source organism: Sphyrna mokarran (assembly GCA_024679065.1). Taxonomy (NCBI): domain Eukaryota; kingdom Metazoa; phylum Chordata; class Chondrichthyes; order Carcharhiniformes; family Carcharhinidae; genus Sphyrna; species Sphyrna mokarran. The sequence goes on along the minus strand of JAGIQG010000031.1, from coordinate 22,823,564 downwards.
TTCTGATCTCTTTCCAGTTTAATAACATCCTTTCTCTAATAGGGTGACCAATACTGTAAACATATCTTCCTTTTCCTTTTGGTGTACTGACCTGGATTCAAAATTGGCTCAGTTGTAGGAGACAGAGGGTGACGACAGAAAGCTGCCTTCGTGACTGAAAGCCAATGTCTGGTGATGTATAACAGGGATCTGTGTTGGACCCCATATTATTTGTCATTTATATAAATGACATTGATGACTGTTGGGGATAAGATTAGCAAGTGTGTGGATGACACAAAGATTAGACAGGTGGTTAACAGTGAGACAGTGTGTCTGGGGCTACAAGAAGATATAAATGGAATGATCAAATAGATAAGCGGCAGATGGAATTTAACTCTGAAAAGTGTGAGTTGATACACTTTGGAAGGAGTAATTTGACAAGCAAGTAATCAGTGAGTGGTAGGGCACTAGGAAGTTCTCTGGAATCAAGGGACCATGCCATGTTTGTCCACAGATCTCCAAAAGTGCAAGGGCACATTAGTGGGATGGTGAGAAAAAGGATATAGGGAACTTGCCTGTATCAATTAAGGCATAGATTACAAAGTCATGATGTGGCATTGGACTGGGGAAACTTGATATCCATGTTGATATGGCATGCAAAAGCAGGGAAGTAATGTTGGAGTTGTATAGAACTTTGGTAAGGCCACGCTGGAGTACGTGTGCAGTTCTGGTTGCCACATGATCGGAAGGAGGCGATTGCACTGGAGGGGATGCAGAGGGGATTCACCAGGATGCTGCTGGGATGGAACGTGTAAGTTATAAAGAGAGGTTGGGTAAGCTTGCGTTGTTTTTATTGGAGCAGACTGAGGGCAAGCTGATTGAGATGTACAAGATTGAGGGAAATGGACAGGAGCAGCTGTTCCCCCTAGTTCAAGGGTCAATCACGAGGGGGTATAGGTTTGAGGTGGGGGGCGGGAGGTTTAGGGGGGATGTGAGGAAACACTTTTACTTGGGTGGTGATGATCTAGAACGTGTTGCCTGGGAGGGTGGTGAAGGCAGGTTGCCTCACATCCTTTAGAGAAGATCGGGATGAACACTTGACACATAACATTCAGGGCTGTGGGCCAAATGATGGCAGATGAGATTAGGTGAGGATTCAGGTGTTTCTAATGTGTCAATGTAGACTTGATGGGCTGAAGGGCCACTTCTGCACTATTTGGTTCTATGATTCTATTATCCAGTTAAATACATCTTAAACATTCCTGTATTCCTAAACTATCATCCTAACCACTCACTTTAGCAGTGAGTTCTACATTCTCATTATTGTATGGTTAAAGATCCTACCTGTTGCTTTTCCTTTTAGATTTAATAATGACTGTCAATGGACCCTGGTTCTGGTCTCCTAAAGATCTTCATTTCCCAGCTCTGTCTTTTCCAGATGGAAGAGCATTGGGGCTGGAGGTTCAAACCAGGGCAAGGCATGTTTACAAGTGTTGTAAGGAACCACTTCACATAAGCAGTGGCCGGCATGTAAAATTAATACTGTGACAGTGTGGGAGCCAAGTGGAAGGGTGAACCATGATGGGCTGAATGAGCTTCCTTGTTTGTGTCCATTCTAAAGCTTAAAAGAAACTAGTTCCTATGGATCTCTTTATACGAAGAGTGTGCTGCTGAGACTCTAAATGTGCTGGAACATGCTCGTTCAGCATGCACAAGAAAACCATGATGATATTTATATTAAAGGAATAAGTTGAATGGCAAGATGGCACAGTGCTTAACACTGCTGCCTCACAGCGCCTGAGACCCAGGTTCGAATCCCAGCTTGGGTCACTGTTTGTGTAGAATTGAGCATCTGGTTCCATCTATCTCACCACGCAGATAATCCTTTGCATGTTCTCCCTGTATCTGCATGGGTTTACTCCGTGTTCTCCGGTTTCCTCCCGCACTCCAAAGACGTGCGGGTTAGGTGGATTGGCCATGCTAAATTGACCTTCGTCAGGGGATTAAATATATGGGGTTATGGAGATGGGGCCTGGATCGGATTGTGGTTGGTGAAGACTCGATGAGCCAAATGGCCTCCTTCTGCAACATAGTGATTCTATGCAAGAAAAGGGTGTTTCTTTTTTTGCCTTTTTAATTTTAACCCACAAAAGCTGAAATTGAGGGCTGTGTCTTTTACAGGTTTAAAAGCCAAGTAGCTGTGTGCTGTATCCAGCAGTGTTAGTGAGCCCTGCAGCAATGTTAGCGAGCCTGCCCATCAGCCAACTAATTAGAAGGAAAGCTGTTAGCCAGTTTAGAAGATGCATGTGAGTATAATGGATCAAGGCCAAACACAAGATCTTGTTGCCTGATTTTATTTTGCACTTAACATTTTTAAAATTCCACCTTGACATTTCCAAACTCAGCATTCCAGGAGTGCACACTAATTTGGGAAGACTGGAATTCTGTTTTGAGACCTTTGTGTATATAAGGAATTTTAGCTGATTCGCCTTCATAACCACTAACTACCTCTTTTTTTTGTTAATGCTACTTGTGATACAGGGAAGGGAAAATTGTCACGAGATGCAGAAAATGTTCAAAACTTTATAGAATCTTGCATTGCAGAAGAGGCTATTTGGTCCATTGAGTTTGTGCCAACCACAATCCCACCCAGGCCCTATGCCCAGAACCCCATGCTCTTACCCTAGCCAGTCATCCTGATACTAAGGGGCAATTTACTGGGGCCAATCCACCTATCCGCACATCTTTGGACTGTGGGAGGAAACCAGAGCACCTGGAGGAAATCTACGCAGACGTGGGGAGAACTGCGAACTCCATACCGACAGTGACCCAAGACAGGAATTGAACCCTGGTCCCTGGCACTGTAAGACAACAATGCTAACCACTCTGCTACCCAATGGAAGTACTTATACTTTGCCCAATTTCCTCTGCACCTCTCCTGGCTTTAAACTTATTTTTTAGTGTCACAAGTAGGCTTACTTTAAGACTGCTATGAAATTATTGTGAAAAGTGCCCTTGTGGGTTTGCAGATACTTTCGGTGACAAGTGGTGTACCTCAGGGGTCTGTTTTGGGGCCCCTCCTGTTTGTAATTTTTATAAATGATCTGGATGAGGGTATTGAAGGATGGATCAGTAAATTTGCAGATGACACTAAAGTCGGTGGAGTGGTAGATAGTGAAGAGGGGTGTTATAGTTTACAGAGTGACTTGGACAAGTTGCAGAGCTGGGCCGAGAGGTGACAAATGGAGTTTAATGTGGAAAAGTGTGAGGTAATGCACTTTGGCAGGAACAATAAATGTGTAGAGTATAGGGCTAATGGTAGGGCTCTTAATAGTGTTGAGGAACAGAAGGATCTTGGTGTATGTGTCAATAGATCCCTGAAAGTAGGCAGTCAAGTGGATAAAGTTGTTAAGAAGGCATATGGAGTCTTAGCTTTTATTGGTAGGGGGATTGAATTTAGGAGCCGCAGCATCATGTTGCAACTGTACAAAACTCTAGTGCGGCCGCACTTGGAGTATTGTGTGCAGTTCTGGTCCCAACATTATAAGAAAGATGTGGAGGCATTGGAGAGGGTACAGAGGAGGTTTACCAGGATGTTGCCTGGTATGGAAGGCAGGTCTTATGAAGAGAGGCTGAGGTATTTGAGGTTGTTTTCGTTAGAAAGAAGGCGGCTAAGAGGAGACCTTATTGAAACATATAAGATGATTAGAGGTTTAGATAGGGTGGACAGTGATAGCCTTTTTCCTAGGATGGAGAAAGCTAGCACGAGGGGACACAGCTTTAAATTAAGGGGTGATAGTTATAGGACGGATATCAGAGGTAGGTTCTTTACCCAAAGGGTGGTTCGGGAGTGGAATGCCCTGCCTGCAGCAGTTGTAGATGCGCCAAGTTTGGTGGCGTTTAAGAGGTTAGTTGATAAGTATATGGAAGAGAAGGGAATGGTTTAGTTTGGAGGGGCATTGCTTTTTATATTGGTCGGCGCAACATCGAAGGCCGAAGGGCCTGTTCTGTGCTGTTATGTTCTATGTTCTATATCAGCAGATTTTGGTATAACTGAGTTCAGGAGAGGATAAGAGAAATAACTCCTTTCCATGATAATGATCCTCCATGGCACGGTGACACAGTGGTTAGTACTGCTGCTTCACAGCGCCAGAGACCCAGTTCAGTTCCTACCTTGGGTCACTGTGTACAGTTTGCACATTCTCCCCGTGTCTGCTTGGTTTCCTCCAGATGCTCCAGTTTTCTCTCTCAGCCCAAAAGACATGCTGATTAAGTGCTAAATTCTTCCTCAGGGTACCCGAACAGGTGCTGGAGTGTGGCGACTGAGGGATTTTTCACAGTGACTCCATTGCAGAGTTAATCTAAGCCTACTAGTAAGGAATAAATAAACTTTAATATGACACTGCTTTAGGTGTGGACCATGCTGAAATCAGGGTACTTCTGCAATAATCTGCACACTTTTAGTCTTTGTATGTACAGAGCTTGTGTAGAAAGTTTTTTGTTATTTGCAATAATTTATTGTTCTCTGTGTATATAATTTGTCCATAGCGCTGTGGGCGTTGAGGGTACTTAACTTTAATTTGTTTGTGTGTTGCAAGTAGTCCCATTGACCGTAGTTGTCAGGCAGCCCAGGATTTCGAGTAAATTATTGCCAGGAGACATTGTTGTGAAATAAAATGATCTCAATATTATTGTTGCTCAAGTCCTTGTCTTTTGTTTTAAACCGACAAAGCAAAGTCAGCAGGCCTGGAAGCATCTATGGAGAGCGGAATAGCCTTTAGAGTAAAGAATTCTGTTCATCCTGAAACATTAACTCTGTTTTTCTCTCTCTCCCCAAATACTGCAAAAGCTGCTGAGTATTTCCAGTGCTTAGACTATCTAACTTGTAGTAAACTAAAAGACACGAACATTATTCCGTACCACAGGTAATGTATTGTGCTCTTGTTAACCTGGCATTTTTTTCAGGCCAAAATGCTTACCTGCTATGGAAAGTATATGGATAGATATATGTATGTGTACACACACCTGTGCATCACTTAAAGAAGACTGACTTTTAGATGCACCATGAGCAAATCAAAAAATGTTAGCTGTTCACGAAAATTGGTAAATCGCCATCTTCTGGCCAAGGTCTAAAGACAAAATGGGCCAAATGGCCGCCTTCTGAGGAGGAACTTCTTCAGTCAGAGAGCTTACCTTAATACCGCAATGAAGTTACTGTGAAAATCCCCTAGTCACCATATTCCCATGCCTGTTCGAGTACACCGTCAGAACAAAAATTCAACTAAATGAGGAGCAGTGCCAGGCAATACAACAGGACATAGATAGGCTGGTAGATTGGGCAGATAGATGGCAAATGGAATTTAATCCGGATAAATGCGAGGTGATGCATTTTGGCCGGAATAATGTAGAGGGGAGTTATAGGATAAAAGGTAAAACTATCCGGAGTATAGAGACGCAGAGAGACCTGGGGGTGCAGGTTCACAAGTCTCTGAAGGTGTCAGTACAGGTGGAGAAGGTGATAAAGAAAGCATATGGTATGTTAGCCTTCATAGGAAGGGGTATAGAATACAAGAGTAGGAGTTTGATGTTGCAAGTGTATAGAACGTTGGTTAGGCCTCACTTGGAGTACTGCGTCCAGTTCTGGTCGCCGTACTGCCGGAAGGATGTGGAGGCCTTGGAGAGAGTGCAGAGGAGATTTACCAGGATGCTGCCTGGTATGGAAGGGCTGTCTTACGAGGAAAGATTGAACACACTGGGGTTGTTTTCCCTTGAAAGACGTCGGCTGAGAGGGGATCTATTAGAGGTATATAAGATTATAAGGGGTATAGATAGAGTAAATGGTGGTAAGCTTTTTCCACCATTAGAAATGGATAGAACGAGGGGTCATGGCCTTAGGGTGAGGGGGGCTATGTATAAGACGAATATTAGAGGGCAGTTTTTCACACAAAGGGTAGTGGGGGTGTGGAATGCACTGCCGAGTAAGGTGGTGGGAGCAGGCACGCTAGGGTTGTTTAAGGGTCTCTTGGACAGCCACATGAGCAGTCTGCAGATAGAGGGATATAGCAGGACTGTCTAAATACCTTATTTGTTTCCACAGGAAATTCGGTCCACCTTGTTGACCAACAAGGCGCATGCATTCGGCAGGTCGTGCGAGGGCTGCTCTTGGATGTTACTTCAGGAGTGGCCTAGTGCTTCAAGTCGTTAGTGTATGCTTAAACTGGACCATCAGATGGGCAACATGACAGCTCAGAGACTATCGCTGTTGCTGTGCAGACACATGGATTTGGGCCTGTGTCTGCGGGAGTTTGCGCGTTCTCCCCGTGGTTGCGTGGGTTTTCTCCGGGTGCTCCGGTTTCCTCCCACATCCCAAAAATGTGCTCTTAGGCTGATTGGGTAACAAATTGTCCCTATATTGGTCCCTATATGGGAATCTTCCACAATAAGCATAGCCTAAAGTCATGGATATGTCATTAAGACGTTAGGACGGCAGCACGGGCTCGCTGGGCCGAAGGGCCTGTTTCCCGTGCTGTGTTCTTTGTTCTTTGTTCTAAAGTTCTGGGGACCTGAGTTCGAATCCCACCACAGCAGCTGGTGGAATTTTAATTCTATTTTTAAAAAATTCTGGAGTTAAAAACCTAATGATGACTGTGGAATCATTGTTGGAAAAACCCATCTGATTCACTAAAGTCCACCGGGAAGGAAATCTGCCCAATTTTGCTTGATCTGGCCTACAGATGTGACGACAGGGCAGCACGGTGGCACACTGGTTAGCACTGCTCCCTCACAGTGCCAGGTTCGATTCCTAGCTTAGGTCATTTCTCTGCAGAGTCTCCACGTTCTCCCCGTGTCTGTGTGGGTTTCTTCCGCATGCTCTGATTTCTTCCCGCGGTACAAAGATGTGCGGGTTGGATGAATCGGCTGTGCTAAGTTGCCCTTTGTGTCCGGGGGGGTGGCTAGGGTAAATGCATGAGGTTATTGGTATAGGGCCTAGGTGGGATTGTGCTGGATGCACACTGGATTGGCCGAATGGCCTCCTTCTGCACTATCGGGATTCTATGATTATATGACAGCAATGTGGTTGACTCTCAACTACCCTTCAAGGGCATCTAAGGATGGGCAATAAAAGCTGGCCGGCCAGCGAAGCCTACGTCCCACAAATGAATAACACGAAAATCACGAACACAGCAGTGCAATCAAAAGCAAATGTCCAAAGTATGTTGGCAAAGGTGACTTTGTTTGCTCAGGCATGTTAACAGGGTGGAAAGTGGTCACAAACCCAAGGATTATCTGTGTGGTGAGATAGATGGAACCAGACGCTCAATTCCCTGCTTCAGACACACTGGCAAATGTGACATGAAGGCCCCAACCAATCATTCCTGGGAGAGGAAAGTGCCAGCCTGACCTGGTGGGACCTGCATGTACCACTGCAGGATGGCAATCAGTGGCTGCAGCAACCGGGGAATAGGCAGCAAACTGATCTGATTTGATTTATTATTGTCGTGTTTATTGCGATACAGTGAAAAGTATTGTTTCTTGCACTCTGTACAGACAAAGCATACCGTTCATAGAGAAGGAAAGAAGAGTGTGCAGACTGTAGCATTACAGTCATAGCTAGCAAAAGATCAACATAATGTGAGGTAGGTCCATTCAGAAGTCTGATGGCAGCAGGGAGGAAGCTGTTCTTGAGTCGTTTGAGACGTGATCTCAGACTTTTGTACCCTTTTTCCGACGGAAGAAGGTGGAAGAGAGACCATCCGGGGTTTTTCCACTGGAAACAGCAACCCGATAACCAGTTTCAGATGCGAAACTTGTGGCCAGGCTTCTCACAGGCTGGGCCCTTCACCCATCAACAAGAATCTAAAGCTACTCCATCAGCTTTGCTGCACATCATCATCGCCTCACGCAGAGGGAAGGCTTGCTCGACAAGGAGCCAGTGAAGACCAGCAAGCGCAACGGTGATGGATGGATGAGATTCAGAGTCAATTAAAATCTGTGTCTTGATGTTTTGCATTTGATGTGCATTCTCGCTCGTGGGTTAGCACTGCTGCCTCACAGCGCCAGGGACCCAGCTTCAATTCGGGCCTCGGGTCACTGTCAGTGTGGAGTTTGCACGTTCTCCCCGTGTCTTCCTGGGTTTCCTCTGGGTGCACCTCTTTCTTCCCATAGGCCAAAGATGTGTTGGTTTGGTGGATTGGCCATGCTATACTGCCCCTTAGTGTTAAGGGGTTAGTAGGATAAGTATGGTTATGGGATAGAGTCTGGGTGGATTACGGTTGGTGCAAACTAGGTGGGCCGAATGGCCTCTTGTGCACTGTAGGATTCTATGACCTACAGGGAAGGTGATCATTTCTCTTTCGTACTTTGTCTTCTCTGATCCAAACATAGTACTGAAGGTCAAGTGAGGTCAGTGTCCAGGAATCTACTGATGAGAATCTTCTGAGGGATTAAACATTTCTGAATGATGAGTCTGAAGGAGACAGAAGGAAATCCAATCAAATTGCTTGATAATTTGGTTCAAACATTTTGCCAACATTTGCCTGATGATTGAAATTTTGAAAATCCGGGATAAGGGCTGTAGTACAAAATGTACAAGTTTTTTTTATAATAATATGATTAAACATTGTTCTAGCAATAATGCCTGCACTTCAGAAGTACACTGTAAAGTGTGTTGGGACATCCTCAGCTCATGAAAGGTGCTACAGAAATGCAGTCAAAAACATGTGTAAAGTTGTTGTTCAAAGGTGTGGGGCTTTAGGTTGATTGGCCATGATAAATTGACCATAGTGTTGAGGATTAGCAGGGTAAATATGGGAATAAGGCCTGGGCGGGATTGTGGTCAGTGCAGACTGGATGGGCCGAATGGCTGCCTTCTGCACTATAGGGATTATATAATTCTATGTTTGTGCTTTTGGATATTTTTTAAATGTCCACTTGAAGGCTTTACAAATCTAGGCTTACACTTGGAATTGCTGCCTGAGCTGTCACTCTAAGTAAGTTTATTTATTAGTCACAAGTAGGCTTACATTAACATTGCAATGAAGTTATTGTGGAAATCCCCTAGTCGCCACACTCTGGCACCTGTTCAGGTACACTGAGGGAGAATTTATCACCTAACCAGCGTGCCTTTCAGACTGTCGGAGGAAACCTGAGCACCCGGAGGAAACCTACACAGACATGGGGAGAATGCGGAGACTCCGCACAGGCAGTGACCCAAGGCTGGGAATCAAACCTGGGTCCCTGGCACTGTGAGGCAGCACTGCTAACCACTGTGCCAACGTGCCGCCCTTATTAGTTGAATGCAGTGTGTATAATTTCCCTGAATGTCTCGGCAGCATTCCGACCTGGCCAGTCTATATTTCTTCAGCCTCTGACTCTGTCTGCTTGGCTGTTTTTTTTTTTCAAACTTGCGCGAGGGGAAGCTTGTGTTTAATGAGAATTGAGTTTGCCAGCCTTTGGAATTCTATACAACAGCAGGCACGACTGGGAAGTAATTTGACAGATGCTGTCCTACTGGATTTCAGAAAGCCTCTGCTGAGAGTTCCTTGAGCTAAATTGCTTCAGAGGATGTAATCTTGGGGTAGCAGTTGTGATTTGAAACACTGGATTAGGAATTGGCTCCAACTCCACATGCTTTATGAACATTGAAAAGGTATCTCCCAGGGATCGATTCTGCACCTGCTACTGTTTACTGTTCATCCTGGGGGAAAGATGTTTGTTATACGGTCAGTAAATTTGTGGCTAGCACTAAAATCGATGGCATGTTTCAGAAAGTAGAATAATCGAATATAAAAAAAAGAGTTAGATTCTCTCGAGGCGTAGGCCAAGATAATAAATACTTAATTTGCAGACTGCAGTACAGTAAGGGTGGGGAGAGGCAAAGATCTTGGCTTTAGCTATCGTTTTTCCACGTTGCTTGTAGAGTCATAGAATCCTACAGTGCAAAAGGAGCCATTAGGCCCATCAAGTCACAACCAAGCACAATTCCACTCAAGCTCTAACCCAAGGCCGGGAATCAATGGATTTACCCATGCGTTTACCCTAGTTAGTCTCCCAACACGAAGGGGCAATTTAGCACGTTCAATCTAGCTAACCTGCACATTTTTGGATTGTGGGAGGAAATCAGAGCACCTGGAGGAAACCCATACAAACATGGGGGAACATGCAGGCTCCTTGTAGACAGCCACCCAAAGCTAGGAATCAAACCTGGGTTATGTGAGGCAGCAGTGCTAACCACTGTGCTGCCCAGGACAACTAAGAAGATTTTGGGTTGGATTAATAGAGTTATTCAGAACAGGTCAAAGGACACCGTTTTGTCAACATACAAGTCATTGGTCAGACGTAACGGCCCCAGTTTTGGTTCTCACCCCATCTGATATCAAAGCCTGGGAAAAATTCCTGAGGAGAATGATTCCTAGCGAAAGAACCTCAGCTATCCAGACTTGGTCTATTTACTTTCAAATGGTGTAAACTAAGAGGTGGCTTGAGAAAAGGTTTATACTATGATGATCAGACTGGAAGCTGCCCTGATAGTTCCTGTTTAACAGATGGGGGAAGGAGAGGTGCGGGGGTTGGTGGGGGGGGGGGGGGGGGGGGGGGGGGGGGGGGGGGGGGGGGGGGGGGGGGGGGGTGGGGTGGTGATGGAATTGGCAGTATGGGGTGCAAGTTCAAACAGAGGAGGACTGCATTAGTCAGGTAGTTCCCCATTCTCAGAGAGTAGTGAGCCTCTGTCGAGAATTGCTGGCTGGCTTGGTGAGTATGATGTGCTCAAGGAAGGAGCTGGGCTGTGTCCCATGTGGGAAAGAGATCACAGTATTCAGAAGTTAGATGTCTTTACACATTATACTTGATCTGCATAATCTCTTGGGCAGGGTTGGGGATTAAGAGAGGAATTATCGAATGGTTTTTTTTCCTTGTTCTCCCGTGGTCTTTTTCTCCGTGGGTTATCCCTCGCCTGTCCCAGCTTGAGGTTGAATCTTTGAGTTCTCTGATCATTATGAATGAGGCACGTGTTCGAGAAGCAGCTGGAGGTGACTGAAGAGGTTTGACCCAACTGGAATTGTGTGTTCAGGCCAACCGACCACACAATCCCAACCTCCAAACAATGTCTCGTAGTCAGTGGCCTCTGTTGGTTCTGTGGAACAAAGAACAACAGCATGGGAACAGACCCTTCGGCCCATCAAGCTCAAGCCTGCACTGACCATATTGTCCTATCTAGAGCAGCCGCCTGTATTCCTCTATTCCTCTGTTCATCCAGGTAAGTCTTAAATGTCGCTAATGCATCTGTCTCGACCACTTCACTTGGCAGTGCATTCCAGGCCCCCACCACCCTCTGTGTTTAAAAAAAAAAAAAAAAACTCCCCCCAACTCTCCCCCCCCCCCCCCCCCCCCCCCCCCCCCCCCCCCCCCACCCCCCCCCCCCCGTAATCTCCACTGAACCTTTCCTCCTTAGCTTGAACTTGTGCCCCCTTGTAATTGTCATTTCTGCCCTGGGAAAAACCCATCTGTTAAACAGGAACTATCCATCAGGACAGCTTCCAATTGTTCACCCTATCTAGACCCCTCATGATTTTATAAACTATCAGGTCACCCCCTTAGCCTCCGTCTTTCCAGGGAGAGCAATCCCACCCAGTTTATTCAATCTCTCCTCATACCTATACCCTCCAGACCAGGCAATATCCTGGTAAATCTTTTCTGTACTCCCTCCCAAGCCTCCACGACCTTCTGGTGGTGTGGTGACCAGAATTGGATACAGTGTTCCAAACATGGCCTCACCAGTGTTTTATACAACTAACATAATGCTATTGAAATTCTGTAGTTTCAGAGAGAGTTTTCTGTTATTTGGCTGTGTTATTGAATGGGAGATTTGAGAGTATTCGAGGAGAGAGTCAGGTCTGATTTGGCTGCAAAATTCTGTGACAAATTTTACACTGGACAGGACTAAATTAGATAAAGGCTCACGAAGAACTGTGAGTTGATGTTTGTGAGGGTGAGGAAGTTGTGCAATTTGTAGTAAAAGATGAGGGTTTTGTTATGACAGACTTTCCGATTTGTTCGGAGTTTAATTTTCCTGGGTTTTGAGTTTAAAGCATCACGTTCTGAGTAGCAGTGGCACAGGGGTTAACACTGCTGCTCATAGTGCCAGAGACCCAGGTCCGATTCCCAGCTTGGGTCACTGTCTGTGTGGAGTTTGCACGGTCTCCACGTGTCTGCGTGGGTTTCCTCTGGGTGCTCCAGTTTCCTCCCACAGTCCGAAAGACGTGCTGGTTAGGTGCTAAATTCTCCCTCAGTGTACCCAAACAGGCTTGTGGTGACTAAGGGATTTTTCACACCAACTTCACCAGCATTGATGTCAACTGACTTGTGACACTAATAAATAAACAAACATAGGCAACTCCCTCCATTTCTCATGACCTCACCACTGCCATCATGCCCAAGGTCATCTTGAACCACTCCACATCTTCTGTCCATTCTGAGAAAAGATTCTCCCCAAGTTACGGGTAGATAGATTTCTGATAGATAAGGGAATTAAGGGTTATGGGGAGAAAGTGGGAAAGTGAAACTCATCCACTTCAGATCAGCCGTGATCTTATTGAATGGTGGGGCAGGCTCGCAGGGCTTGATGGCCTACTCCTGCTCCTATTTCTCATGTTCTTAAGTCTTGCATGAGCCATGGGGAAACCAAAACTTTTGCCATTTCCCTCACCCCTCCCTGCAATTCCATCCCTCTTCAGACAGCAACTTTCTTTGACTTTGCTTCTTTGGATTCTGCTTCTGAAATGCAACACGTTTCTACGTTAATGCATTTTGGCCGGAATAATGTAGAGGGGAGTTATAGGATGAAAGGTAACACTATCCGGAGTATAGAGACGCAGAGAGACCTGGGGGTGCAGGTTCACAAGTCTCTGAAGGTGTCAGTACAGGTGGAGAAAGTGATAAAGAAAGCGTATGGTATGTTAGCCTTCATAGGAAGGGGTATAGAATACAAGAGTAGGAGTCTGATGTTACAAGTGTATAGAACGTTGGTTAGGCCTCACTTGGAGTACTGTGTCCAGTTCTGGTCGCCGTACTAACAGAAGGATGTGGAGGCCCTGGAGAGAGTGCAGAGGAGATTTACCAGGATGCTGCCTGGTATGGAAGGGCTGTCTTACGAGGAAAGATTGAACACACTGGTGTTGTTTTCCCTTGAAAGACGTCGGCTGAGAGGGGATCTATTAGAGGTATATAAGATTATGAGGGGTACAGATAGAGTAAATGGTGGTAAGCTTTTTCCACCATTAGAATCGGATAGAACGAGGGTCACGGCCTTAGGGTGAGGGGGGCTATGTATAAGACGAATATTAGAGGGCATTTTTTCACACAAAGGGTAGTGGGGGTGTGGAATGCGCTACCGAATGGGGTGGTGGGAGCAGGCACACTAGGGTTGTTTAAGGGTCTCTTGGACAGCCACATGAGCGGTCTGCAGATATAGGGATATAGGAGGACTGTTTAAATACTTTATTTGTTTCCACAGGCTATTCGGTCCACCTTGTTGACCAACAAGGCGCATGCATTCGGCAGGTCGTGCGAGGGCTGCTCTTGGATGTTACTTCAGGAATGGCCTAGTGCTTCATGTCGTTAGTGTATGCTTAAACTGGACTATCAGATGGGCAACATGACAGCTCAGAGACTATCGCTGTTGCTGTGCAGACACATGGATTTGGGCCTGTGTCTGCAGGAGTTTGCGCGTTCTCCCCGTGGTTGCATGGGTTTTCTCCGGGTGCTCCAGTTTCCTCCCACATCCCAAAAATGTGCTTTTAGGGTGATTGGGATGTTAGGACGGCGGCGCAGGCTTGTTGGGCCGAAGGGCCTGATTCCCGTGCTGTGTTGTTCTTTGTTCTTTGTTAAAGGTAGTGTCATCAATGAAGTTCTTGGGCATCATTGTTAATAATAAATCTTTATTGCTTATTTATTAGGGTCACAAATAAGCTTACGTTAACGCTCCAATGAAGTTACTATGGAAATCCTCCAGTTGCCACACTCCGGTGGCCGTTCAGTTACCTGGATTTAACTCAGGCTGGGAATGAAATCCAGGCCCCTGGGTGCCATGAGGCGGCAGTGTTAACCACTGTGTAGCCTGTGTGTATGAGTGTCGCATGTATGGGTGCACAGTGTCCATGTATGTAGCTATGTGCATATGGATGGTGGCGCTTGTATGAAGGGAGAGGCTTAAAGAGGGAAGTAAATTCAGAATAGAGAGGGCAGGAGGGAGAGGTGAGATGGACTGATGATGAAAGGGATGACTGGGCTTCAGTAAGGAGCAAGATGCTCCTTTCCATGAACCTGGTTTCAGCCATAACTTGGATGCCAATGAAACCATCTCCAGTGAAGCCAAGGACCCAAACCACGGCCAGTACTGTTTGGAGGAAGATGCATTGATTCACGGCAGAGTCAGGAAACAGTCGCTGCTAGAGTGAGTAGAATGGGAAGGAGGGTTTCTGAGATTATTTCCCATAAGATCTTTTGGATGAGAAGTGTGGCAAGAATGCAGGCTGCGGCAGTGGGGCACTCTTCAGGCAGGGAGGCACCAATTGTTTCCTTGATGAGTCACTCAGAAGTACTAAAAAAGACACAAGCTGATTGTCCAAGTGGAACTCAAGCCGAGAAGGACAATGGCAAAGATAGGATTTAGATGGGCATTGGGGTCAGGGAAAAGTACCTAAGAATAATCAATCAAAGTGGGTATGTCAAAAAGTGTGCTGGACCTATAAGTAGAGCTCCCCTCTCTCTCTTTAGTGAGTTCCTTGGATCAGAAACTCATTCAATCCCTTAATAATGCCGCAAATATCTGATTAACCTGCTGCAAACCAACTAGAGCCAAATGCGATGAGATTAGCAAGCTGACAAAGTGTTTTAACTTGAGTGCCCCTTTGGAGATTTTACTGTCTGCCCTTGGTCTATGCTGATCCCCTGATGTTTGCGTCTGCCTCTGCCGCTTCCTTCCCACCTCCCCCTTATCCAAGTCCAGTTTGCCAATTTGCACTATGATTTCCCTATGTTCTGGGCCTGAACTTGCATCTTTTTCTGTGCCCTCATTTTGCCTGCGGGACCTAAATAAGTCCTGCTCCCTTGACCCGATTCCCACCAAAATGCTGACTGCCCTTTGTCTCCAACTTAGTCTGCATTTTCAAATCTGCAACCTCACTGTCTTTGCCAACCTCTGCCCTGCACCCCCCACCCCCTTCCACTGGTGCTGTGGCCAATGTTCATCCCTCCATCGACATCCCAAAATAGTAAGCGGATCTTCCTGTCATCATCACTTTGCTCTTTGTGGGATCTTGCTGTGCGGAAGTGAGCTGTTGCCATTCCTACATTACTTCAAAAAGCACTTCATTGGCTGTGCAGCACTTCTGACATATCCAGTGATTATGAAAACTAAATCCAAGTCTTTAGTTTATTTGTTAGTGTCATAATTAGGCGGACATTTAGGCTAAAGTTTTATTTATTAGTCACAAGTAACACTGCAGTGAAGTTACTGTGAAATTCCCCGAGTCACCACACTTGGGCGCCTGTTTGGGCCAATGCACTTAACTAGCACATCTTCCAGAATATGGGAGGAAACTGGAGCACCTGGAGAGAACCCATGCAGACATGGGGAGAATGTGCAAATTCTACACAGGCATTGAGGCCGGGATCCTGGCGCTGCGAGACAGTAGTTCTAATTATTGTGCCGCCCACATTAACACTGTAATGAAAATCCCCTAGTCCTTTGCTCACATGTCCCCCAGTACGTTGCCACCTCCCAATACCTGTCCATTTCCCTGCAATTTCAATCCCAGCCCAACCACAGCCCTAAAACAGGAAAGCCGCAAAGGACATGTGATGATAAACCAACTGCCTTCTGAACCTCATTGTAACCTTTGGTACAGTTGATAAGCTATAAATCTCCACCCTTGTGCAGCATGCTACTGTGCAAAGGGACCTAGGTGTCCTCGTGCATAAATCACAAAGTGTTTGCAAGTGCAGCAGGTAGTGTAGAAGGCAAATTAAATTTTGTCCTTCATTGCTAGAGGGATGGGGTTTAAAAACTGGGAGGTTATGTTGCAGCTGTATAAGATGTGGAGTGCTGTGTATAGTTTTGGTCTCCTTATTTGAGAAAGGATAGACTGGCATGGAGGGGTTGCAGAGGAGATTCACTAGGTTGGTTCCAGAGTTGAGAGGGTTGGCTTATGAGGAGAGACTGAATGGATTGAGACTATACTTATTGGTATTCAGAAAAATGAGGGAAGATCTTATAGAAACATAAAGGTGAAGAGAATAGATAAAATAGAAGCAGGGAAGTTGTAAAACTAGAACTACGGGGAGCAGATTTAGGACTGAGTTGAGGAGGAACTCCTTCACCCAAAGGATATGTGAATCTGTGGAATTCCCTTCCCAGTGAAGCAGTTGAGGTGACCTCATTGAATGTTTTTAAGGCAAGGATAGATAAATTTCTTAACAGTAAAGGAATCAAGGGTTATGGTGGTTAGGTGGAGCTGAGTCCACAAAAAGATCAACCATGATCTCATTGAATGGCAGAGCAGGCTTGAGGAGCCAGATGGGCCACTCCTGCTCTTAGTGTGTATGGTCTTATGAGCATTGGTGGTTTCTGCTTTGACCATCCTTGAGAGTAGCGTTCCCAGTCATTATAACTCACTGCATTAAAAATAATCCCACTTGTACTACATCTCTTGCTCAAAACCTTAAATTCTATCAAGATAGACAAGTCGCCGGGACCGGATGGGATGTACCCCAGGTTATTGTGGGAGGTGAGGGAAGTGATTGCAGAGCCCCTGGCAATGATATTTGCATCGTCCATGGAAACGGGAGAGGTTCCGGAGGATTGCGGATGTGGTTCCCATCTTTAAGAAAGGGAACAGGAAATTACCGACCGGTGAGTCTGACTTCAGTGGTTGGTGAGCTGATAGAGTGGCTTCTGAGGGATAAGATATATGAACATTTGGAGAAGTTTGGACTGATTAGAAATAGTCAGCATGGTTTTGTCAAGGGCAGGTCATGCCTTACGAGCATAGGTGAGTTCTTCGAAAATGTGACTGAACACGTTGACGAAGGAAGGGCGGTGGACGTAGTGTACATGGACTTTAGCAAGGCGTTTGATAAGGTCCCCCATGCAAGGCTTCTGGAGAAGGTGAGAGGGCATGGGATCCAAGGGGCTTTGGCCTCGTGGATCCAGAACTGGCTTGCTGGCAGAAGGCAGAGAATGGTTGTGGATGGGTCTTGTTCTGCATGGAGGTCGGTAACCAGTGGAGTGCCCCAGGGATCTGTTCTGGGACCCTTGCTGTTTGTCATTTTCATAAATGACCTGGATGAGGAAATGGAGGGATGGGTTAGTAAGTTCCCCGACGATACAAAGGTCGGTGGTGTTGTGGATGGTCTGGAGGGATGCCAAAAGTTGCAGCGGGACATAGACAGGATGCAAGACTGGGCGGAGAAGTGGCAGATAGACTTCAACGTGGATAAATGTTTAGTGGTCCATTTTGGCAGGAATAATGGGATGAAGGAGTACAATATAAGGGGTAGGAGTCTTAGCTGTGTTGTAGAGCAGAAGGATCTTGGGGTCCGGGT
Source organism: Sphyrna mokarran (assembly GCA_024679065.1). Lineage (NCBI taxonomy): Eukaryota > Metazoa > Chordata > Chondrichthyes > Carcharhiniformes > Carcharhinidae > Sphyrna > Sphyrna mokarran. Next base: position 22,805,984 of record JAGIQG010000031.1, on the reverse strand, counting down.
CCGTAGGACTCTTAAATCGGCCTCGCAGTTGGCGGAAGTGGTCAAGAAGGCATATGGTGTACTGGCCTTCATTAATCGAGAATAGAGTTTAGGAGTCAGGAGGTAATGATGCAGCTCTATAAGACTCTTGTCAGACCCCACTTGGAGTATTGTGCGCAGTTCTAGTCGCCTCACTATAGGAAGGATGTAGAGGCTATTGAGAGAGTGCAGAGGAGATTTACAAGGATGCTGCCTGGATTGGGAGGCAGGCCTTATGAAGATAGGTTGAGGGAGATGGGACTCTTCTCACTGGAGAGACGTAGGTTGAGAGGCGACCTGATAGAGGTTTATAAAATGTTGAGAGGAATAGATAGGGTGGACTCTCAGAGACTATTCCCCCGAGCTGAAATGGTCACTACGAGAGGACACAGATTTAAGGTGCAGGGAAGCAAATACAAAGGAGATGTCAGGGGTAGGTTTTTCACTCAAGAGGGTGGTGAGTGAATGGAACCGACTGCCGTCGGAGGTTGTTGAGGCAAACTCACTGGGGTCTTTTAAAAGACTTCTGGATGAGTATATGGAAAAGAATAGGATAGGGGTTATAGATAGGTCTGTGGATTGGTAGATGTGATCGGCGCAACTCGTGGGCCAAAGGACCTGTTTGTGCTGTATTCTTCTATGTTCCCTCATTCTTGTACCTTCAATTAATGGGAACAGCGATTTATTTGTCTCCCTTATCTTTGGTCATAGTCTTGTCCATCTCCAAAACATCCCCTCATCACTCCTCGACCATTGTGGACAGTGAATCACTCATGGGGAAAGATAACTAATGGCTTGATCAAAGAGGTATGCTTGAGGAGCATCAGTGTTAAATCTTAGGACTTTGACCAAGATCTTGTTCACCTCCCCAATAAATATTCCAAAGAACAAGAAACGGTACAGCACAAGAGCAGGCCCTTCAGCCCTCCAAGCCTGCGCCGATCACATTGTCCTATATAACCAACCGCTAAAATCCCTCAACTCCCCATTTGTTCATGTGGCTATCAAGATAAAGTCTTAAATGCAGCTAACGTAACTGTCTCAACCATGTCACGTGGCAGTGCATTCCAATCCTTCACCACCCTCTGTGTAAAAACTCCAGCCACACATTTCAACTGAACCTCCCCACCCCCCCCTTTACCTTGAACTTGTGCCCCCTTATAATTGTCATTTCTACCCTGGGAAAAAAGTTTCCAACTGTTCACCCTATCCCCAACCCTCATCATTTTGTAAACTTGTATCAGGTTGGTCCTCAATCTCAGTCTTTCCAGGGAGAACAATCCCAGTTTATTCAATCTCTCTTCACAGCTAATACCCTGCAACAACCTTTGCCTGGTATTACTCGTAAACTTTATCTGTACTCCCTCCAAAGCCTCCACGTCCTTTTGGTAGTGTGGTGACCAGAATTGGTCATAGTATTCCAAATGCGACCTAACCACCGTTTTGTGCATAATTGGCCAACTTTGATACTCGATACCTCTTTATGTGAATTGGTGTTGTTCACAAGCACTCCTGTGAAGGACCTTGTGCTTATTAAAAATTCTCTTCCCCTCCAGGAACCTAGCAGCTGCAATGTCTGCCAAGGCTTGTCACTTGTTTCGTTATTTCTGAGCTTCAAGTGTCCATTGAGTGCTGTATGAATTCAGACAATGATGTACAACTCGAGTGTAGGCAAGCTGCAGTGGAACAAAAGCCTTGAGTGCTGATGTTACACAGCCACCTGAATCAATACCATCTCACACGCAGACACAAGATCACTGTGTCAGTGACTTGGGAGGCATGAGTCTGTGCTGAGTGGGTTAACTGCAGTCATTGGGCATTGTTGGGATATAGGTGATCGTGGGCTTGCTATTCTCGTGTGTACATTGTAAGGCTGTGTTTTTTTTCTCTTCAAGCTCACTGTTCCATCTTCACAAGGGCACCATCCTTCACCAAGTTTGGTCTTTGGAGAATTTTCAGCCCCTTTTCAAGCCCGAGAAGGTCAACAATGAGCGAAGTCTCGCCGTTAAGCCTGAAGGAGACCCGGATTCGAGAACTGGAGCTCCAGCTTGCTGAGAGAGAGCGGGAGATCCAGGACCTTAAGATCAAGCTTCACAAGTGCCATTCTGTGCTCCCAGAGACGCGGTTCACACCCAGGATCTGGAGGGCTCAGGGCATCTCGGCTGAGCCACCGAGCTGTCTGTCTGCTCCCGACTTGCTCGCTGCCAAGCTTCGAACGCATGAGAAACTCGACAGGTAAGGGCACTTCTACGATGGACCTTTGTGTGAAAGGAAACAATGACCAGGGTGCTGACTCTCACCCAATGTTAATGTGCTAATATTCTCACCAAGTGTTTAGCAAAGTTAGACTTTCAGAAAATTATACGATGGAGTATGGTAGTTGATGAATTTGAGACATGGTGTGAGTATAGAACTTGTTGACATGTGGTTCCCAAATCTCTGCCATGAGATTTCCCTCTTATATATATCAAAGAAAATTACAGCACAGGAACATTACAGCTCTCCAAGCCTGCACTGACTGGACTGAACTAAAACCCCCTCCCCTTCCAGGGACCATAGTCCTCTATTCCCAACCTATTCGTGTATTTGTCCAAATGCTGCATGTCTGAGATTGTTACAGTCCAATCGATGGAGATTAGTCTATAATTCCGTTATCACTGTATCACACAACTACCAAGTAAACTAGATGAATTTTTTAAATCTCTTCTAATAATTCCTATGCTTTTTCATTAAATGCTGAAAGAGGATATAGAACTCCAGTGCTGTTGAGTCGGAGACCATTATTATAAGTCACCAACACACCCAATAGGGAATTCAGGAGAAATGTCTTTATCCAGAGAATTACGAGAGGGTGGAACTCACTACCTGTTACGACCCAGGCCAGAAACTCCCAAGGTGTTTTGATAGTCAGAAGCTTTTTCTCCAGGCTGGAAGAACCAATTACTAGGAGGTACAGGTTTAAGGTGCGAGAGGGCAAGGTTTAAAGGAGATGTACGAGGCAAGTTTTTTTCACACAGGGTGCTGGGGGCTTGGAACTCGCTGCCGGGGGAGGAGTGGAAGCAGATACGAAAGTGACTTTTGAAGGGTATCTGGACAAATACAAGAACAGGATGGGAATAGGGTAGGGGTTTTTAGTTCAGACAGGTAGCATGGCCAATGTAGGCTTGGAAGGCTGAAGCACCTGTTCCTGTGCTGCAATTTTCTTTATTCTTCTATGAAGTTAGCCTAGACCCCAAGTTTTACATTTGATTTAGGCATGGGTAAGCATAAAGTGAGTCAGGGTAACCCACCAGAAAACTTTTATAGAAGAGTTTATTTAAGAACACAGTTAACACACAGTAAGAAAAATTAGCATACCTTTTACCACTTACAAGAATCAACCATGCTATAATATAAACTTTAACAGCTAGCTATCTCTGTTGTTTCAAGTCAAACAACACCCCTTAAACATACGCTGCTTCCTAGACTTGGCCCCCCCAAAAAATTAGTGTGCTCATGTAATGCTGGATTTTGCACCTTTTTAACACCAGCTGTGAATTGGTCCTTGGCAATATGGGATTAAACATCTGAGGCTTCCAAGCCCTGGAATTGTATAGATGGGGAGAGAGAGAGAGAGAGAGACTGCCTGCCTCCATCAGCTTCTGACTAGCAACTCGGAGACAACACAACTTCTAACTCCAGAGAGAAAGAAACAAGAAACAGCGCTTTCTGTCTCGGATCAAAATGAAATTAAAACTTTTGAACTTCTCTGTGGGGGAAAAACTGTTCCCCAAGCTTCACTTTTGGGTCTTTCAGGCAACATGGTGGCATAGTGGTTAGCATTCACAGAGCCAGAGACCCAGGTTCGATTCCTGGCTTGGGTCACTGTCTGTGTGGAGTTTGCATGTCCTCTCCATGTCTGAGTGGGTTTCCTCTTGCTGCTCCCGTTTCCTCCTGCAGTCCAAAGATGTGCGGGTTAAGCGGATTGGCCGTGCTAAATTGACCCTTCGTGTCAGGGGGACTACTAGGGTAAATGCATGGTGTTACGGGGATAGCACGTGAGTGGGATTGTAGATTTGTTAGTGTAGATTTGATGGGCCGAATGGCCTCCTTCTGTGATGACTTACCTGACCTGTCAGTCATTCCCAAATCAAGAGCAAGTCAGCATCCCTAAGGCATCCAGGACACTGCATTAACCTAGATTAAAATAAATGTGCAGTCCGTTATATTGCTCCAGCAACAATTAGAGGTCGCCGCTTCCAGATATTAGACAACAACAAAATACCAGGGTCTGTTTGAATCATAGAATTCTACAGTGCAGAAGGAGGCCATTCACCCATCGAGCCTGTACTGACCACAATCCCACTGAGGCCTGTCCCCACAACCCCAGGCATTTACCCTACTAATCCCCCTGACACTATCGACAATTTAACATGGCCAATCCACCTGAAAAAAACTGCAGAGAAACATGATTGAAGTATGTTTCTTTAAGGCACAGTAGCGTCACAATTATAACATGGTGCAGTTGAGGTGAGTAGCAGTTGTTTATAGGAAAGCTTGACAAACACATGAAGGAGTGACAAGGTGGCAGAGTGGTTAGCACTGCTGCTTCACAGCACCAGAGACACCGGTTCGACTCCCGGCTTGGGTCACTGCCTGTGTGGCATTTGCCCGTTCTCCCTGTTTCTACATAGGTTTCGTCGGGACGCTCCAGTTTCCTCCCACACTCCAAAGATGTGCAGATTAGGTTTATTGGCCACACTAAATTGACCCTTAGCATCAGAGAGACCAGCAGTGTAAATACGGGAATAGAGCCCGAAGGGGATTGTTGTAGGTGCAGGCTCGATGGGCTGAAAGGTCATCTTCTGCACTGTAGGGATTATATGAGAAAGGTAGAGCAGGTTATTCCAATGAGGTTAGAGTGGGTGGCAGGCCACTCACATACAGCATAAACAGCACTATTGACAAGTTGGGCCAAAGGGCCTGTTTCTGTGCTATAAATTCTATCCAATTCTTGAACCATTTTGATACAATTTGATGACCACTTCAGACTGGTCAGGGATGGCAGAGTAGCTGCTCGAAAGAGAATTGGAGAACTAGTTGTTTTGTCACTCTGCCCAACAGCTAATGGCCCCTTTGTTTTAGATTGTTTTAAAAAAAAGAATTAAAAATCTCAGCTCTCACGGGTCAAATTTTGCCGAGACTTCCGTGAAGCAATTTACAGGGCCTGGCTATGTTGCAAAAATGCTTTACAAAATGAAAATTGTTACAAGGTAAGTACAAAGAGGCCTCTAACAAATGTACTGAAGCCCTTATCTTCATCAAATGTTAGATGTGTAGGATTACATGTGTGACAATCTTTGAATGTTATTTTTTTTTTAATTAAGCAACACAGCACGGGAAACAGGCCCTTCGGCCCAACGAGCCCGCGCCGCCTCATACCAAATACATTATCCTATTTTAATATTCCTATATAATAATATATATATTATTCCTAATTTGGAAAATTTTCACCATAGGGACAATTTGTTACCCAATCAGCCTAAGAGCGAATTTTTGGGTTGTGGGAGGAAACCGGAGTGCCCGGAGAAAACCCACGCAACCACGGGGAGAACGCGCAAACTCCCGCAGACACTGGCCCAATTCCAAGTGTCTGCACAGCCACATCGATAGTCTCTGAGCTGTCATGGTGCCCTTCAGATGGTCCACATAAAGCACTCATATACGACATGAGGTACCAGGCAACCCATGAATCAACATCCAAGAGCTGTACCCGCACCACCTGCCGAATGCGTGCTCAAATTATGGACCGAATTACCTGTGGAAAAAAGCCGTAGTTAAACAGTCCTAATATATCCCTCTATCTGCATACCGCTCATGTGGCTGTCCAAGAGACCCTTAAACAGCCCCAGCGTGCCTGCTCCCACCACCTTACTCGGCAGTGCATTCCACACCCCCACTACCCTTTGTGTGAAAAACTGCCCTCTAATATTCGTCCTATACATAGCCCCCCTCACCCTATGGCCATGACCTCTCGTCCTATCCATTTCTAAAGGTGGAAAAAGTTTACCTCCATTTACTCTATCTATACCCCTTATAATCTTATACACCTCTATGAGATCCCCTCTAAGCCGACGTCTTTCAAGGGAAAACAACCCCAGTCTATCTAATCGTTCCTCATAGGACAGTCCTTCCATACCAGGTTAAAAGTTAAAGTTTATTTATTAGTCACAAAGAAGGCTTACATTAACACTGCAATGAAGTTACTATGAAATTCCCCTAGTCGCCACATTCTGGCGCTTGTTCATCGTCAATGCACCTAACCGGCATGTGCGAGGAAACCCACGCAGACAGGGAGGAGAATGTGCAAACTCCACACAGACAGTGACCCAAGCCGGGAATCGAACCCGGGTCCCTGGTGCTGTGAACCAGCAGTGCTAAGTTCAGTCTCACTCCGTTGTGAGTAAAGGGTTGAACCTTGAGTTTCTGAGAGTCGACAGGGAAATTTTAGGGGCCGTTGGAATTTAGACATGCAATTTGTCCCCACTGCGCTCCCACATCGATACGTCCGCAAACTTAAAACCCCTTTAAGCAGCCTGAGATCATCACATCTCTTTCTCCCATGGTGGGCACACAAACCCCTCAGCAAGCCCGTCTCCCCATCAGTCTGACACCTTGCAGCATGAGTGGCCACCATGGATGATTTGTAATTAGCTGAGAATTCTTTCAATGAGGGCTTCGTGCACTGAGAGGATTTCAAGGCTCGTTTGCAAAGGAAGGGGCACATCAACCAGGACAGGAAGGCTGCATAGATGGTGGGGAGGCACCTGACCCTTGCTGTGGGACATTACTGATGTCAGCAAGCACAATTTTCATGTAGTTAGTCCCCTTCCCCACAATGGCAATGCTTTTTAAAAGTAATTCATTGACTGCTTTGGGATGTGCTGAGATCATGCAAGACGTGATAGAAATTCAAATCCTTTGACAACTAGGGAAAAATAACCCAGTGGCGTATTGCTGGAAGCTGATTGCCATTGAAGCGCTTGAGCTGTCACCCTGGCTAGACTTGGAAGCACAGTAAGAAGTCTCACAAAACCAGGTTAAACTTCAACAGGTTCATTTGGTAGCAAAAGCCTTGGAAGCATCACAGAAGCACAACTTTGAACCTTCCCTCCTCCTTGTTCCAGACGTTCAGGACATAAGGGTAGTGAATATTTGGAATGAGCTGCCAGAGGCAGCAGTAGAGGCGGGTACAATTTTGTCCTTGAAAAAGCATTTAGAAGTTCCATGGGTAAGATGGGAAGAGAGGAATTTAAGCCAAACGCAAGTAATTTGGACTAGCTAAGTGGTTTAAAAAAAAAAGGGTGGGATGGACAAGTTGGGCTGAAGGGCCTTTTCCATGCTATAAGCTTCAATGACTCTATCTTGGGAGCTGGATTCACATTCAGTCTGGTGCACCCTTTGGCTTGATATGAGGTCCGAAGACCGATATGACCTGCCCTTGAATCTATCCATTGAAATATAGAGATGGTTTTTTTTGTACTCAGTGTGGGTGTGCTCTAATATCCTGATGTTCCCAGCAGGGGCCACATGATGGCAATCAAACAAAGGACCTGAACCTAGACTTGAACTAAAATTGAGAAACATTTCGATCTGTGGAGCTAAACTCACCACAGGGCAGTGAGCTTCAGTAGATCACACCTGGAATGAAACACATTAATAGTTGGCGTCTTGTCAAACCTCGCAATATACCACAGGGTTTCTGATCCATACCCTAACAATTTGTAAGCCTTCCTCTTGGATTTTGTTTGTACCAACAATGCAGATTGCGTTTGATTTTTACCCAGTGTCATAGCTGTAACATCGATCTCCAAATCTCTGTAAAGCATTCTTTTGGCACAAGTTTCCTTCACTTATTCCAGCCCTCGCCCTTCCAAAGATGCTGGTTCTGACTAGTGGGCAGTCCCACCAACACCATCCCTGTCCTGCTATATTAGACTGTGTTGGAATAAAGCTTAAAGTTTAAGTTTTAAGTTTATTTATTACTGTTATAAGTAGGCTTACATTAACACCGCAATGATCAAAAAACAAAGAAAATTACAGCACAAGAACAGGCTCTTTGGCCCTCCAAGCCTGCACCAACCATGTTGTCCGACTTAACAAAAACCCCTACCCTTCCAAGGACCATATCCCTCTATTCCCATCCTATTCATGTACTTGTCAAGACGCCCCTTAAAAGTCACTACTGTGTCTGCTTCCACTACCTCTCCTGGCAACAAGTTCCAAACATGCGCTACTCTGTGTAGAAAATCTGCTTTGTACATCTCCTTTAAACCTTGCCCCTTGCACCTTAAACCTGTGCCCCCTAGTAATTAACTCTTCCACACTGGGAGAAAGCTTCTGACTATCCACTCTGTCCATGCCTCACATAATCTTGTAGACTTCTATCAGATCTCTCCTCAACCTTTGTCGCTCCAGTGAGAACAAACCAAGTTTCTCCAATCCCTTCTCATAGCTAATGCCCTCCACACTGGGAACTTCTTGGTAAATCTTTTCTGTATTCTCTCCAAAGCCAAAGTTACTGTGAAAATCCAGTCGCCACACTCTGGCACTTGTTCGGGTACACTGAGGGAGAATTTACCAACATGTCTTTCCCTTGTGGGAGGAAACCGGAGCACCCAGAGGAAACCCACACAGACATGGGAAGAATGTGCAGACTCCACACAGACAGTGACCCAAGCCGGGAATCGAACCCAGGTCCCTGGCACTGGGAGACAGCAGTGCTAACCCACTGTGCTACAGTCCCTGTCCGTATCTGCCAACGGCTAAACTTGATCGCATTCCCAGTCATGTTTCTGAACGTGTGCAACCTCTCCTGCCACTGACCTGACTCTCTTCCAGAGCAGATGTCAGTTGTGGCAGCTCTTACTTGGCTAACTCTGGACACATCGAGGATTGAACCTGCCACCTCTGTGGCCCTATTACTGAACACTTCTAGCAGTTGACGGACTGGGTTGAGATCCCTCACCCCTTCAACCTGGGATTTGTCTACAGTTCACTGTCAATTTGCAAACGAGCCTTGAAAACCTCTCAGTGCGTGAAGCCCTCATTGAAAGAATCCTCAGCTAATTACTAAATGAAACAAAACACTAAGTTGTGTGAGCCATAGCAACTGCAGCGATTACTATGGAAACACAGTGGAATTGGACGATCGTTGAGTGTGGTGTCCAGTTCATGAGCAAAGTACTTGGGGTGGTGATTGAAAGCTGCATGCTTTCTTCTCCACAAAAGCCCTTTTCACTTGTTCAGAAGTAACTCTGTGTTTGCGTGGGGTTATTAATAATTCAGACCTGTTATGTAAGGGATGATACATAGCTGGGGCAGTAATACGTCAGTAAGGTTTGGATTCTGCCCGTGGTATGACTGCAGGGCTGAAAAGCAAATCATTTGGCCTCGGGTTACACATGTGCTGCACTACTGCTGGAAGAGTCAGATTACCAGAGGGTCACCTACAGCCTGAAGCGTCAATATGTTTAAAGTTTATTTATCAGTGTTTCAAGTAAGGCTTCCATCAACACTGCAATGAAATTCTGTGAAATTCCCTGAATTGTCACAGTCCAGTGACTGTTTGGCTCAATGCACCTAACCAGCCTCTCGGATTGCGAGAGAAAACCGGAACAGCTGGAGGAAACCTACGCAGACACGGGTAGAATGTGCAAATTCCACACAGACAGTGACCCAAGTCGGGAATCGAGCCTACGTTCCTGGCACCGTGAGGCAGCAATGCTAACCATTGTGCCACCGTGCTGTTCCGTTTGTTAGTCAAATTTCATCACATGTTCTTGTCACACTTTTCACATTTGCGTCTGGTTGTGAAGGCTTTCACAAACACTGTAGGAACACTGAATTCCTGTGGCAGCTGATAGTCTTATCTCTGGTTGTACTTAGTAGCTGGGGTCATGGGTGCTTCTCTGCTTCTGACTGCTGGCATAGACCAATACAAGGTTACAGCACAGGAAGAGGCAAGCAAACTGGGCAGCACAGTGGTTAGCACGGTGTCAGGGACCTGAGTTCGGTTCTGCACATTCTCCCCGTGTCTGTGTGGGTTTCCTCCTCCAGTCCAAAAGGATACAAAAGTCTGAGGACATGTATCAATCGACACAAGAACAGCTTCTTCCCTACTGCCAGCAGACTTTCGAATGGACCTATCTCTCACTAAGTTGATTTTTCTCTACACTCTCGCTATGACTCTAACACACTATTCAACACTTTCTCCTTTCCTTCTCTATGAATGGTTTGCTTTGACTGTATACCATGCAAGAAACAATAGTTTTCATTGTATGCTAATACATGAGACCATTTTTAAAAATCCGGATGTGTAGGTTAGGTGGATTGACCATGCTGAATTACCCCTTAGTATCCAAAGAATATAGAATCATAGAACCCTACAGTGCAGAAAGAGGCTCTTCAGCCCATCAAGTCTGTGCCGACCACAATCCCACCCAGGCCCTATCCCCACATCCGTATATATTATTACCTATTAATCCCTCGAACTTAAGGATACCAGGTGACTAAGGGGCAATTTTAGCATGGCCAATCATTCTAACCAGCACATCTTTGGACTGTGGGAAGAAACCGGAGCATCCGGAGGAAACCCATGCAGACATGAGGAGAATGTGCAAACTCCACACAGACAGTGACCCGAGCTGGGAATCGAACCCAGGTCCCTGGAGCTGTGAAGCAGCAGTGCTAACCACTGTGCTACCGTGCCACCCAGAGATATTTGGGTTAGGTGAATTGCCATGCTAAGTTGCCTGTTAGTGTCAGAGGGATTAGCAAGGTTATGGGGATAAGGCCAGGGTGGGGTTGTTGTTGGTGCAGGCTCAATGGGGCTTTCCTCCTGCACCGCAAGGATTTTATGATTCTGACTGATTTTCTGTGATCTATGGATGTACATTCCATGAACCCTCTGTGTTTTTCCATCGATCAGTATTCCATTTATTATGTATTTCCTTGCCCTTTTCCGTCTCCTGCAAATTTATTGCTTCGTGTTTCTCAAAGTTCGCTTTGCCACTTTTCTGACCACCCAGTCAGTTAATATTTTCCCGCAGTCTATTATTTTCTTAATCAATGACAACTACGCAACCAATTTTTGTACCATCTTCAAACTTTTTAATCTTGTCTCTTGCATTTATGCCAACATTATTTATGTGTACCCTGAAAAGCAAGGGACTGAGTGCTGAATCCTGTGCAATTCTACCACCCGTCCCCCCTTCCCCGGAAATGGCCTTCTAGTCACAGAAACAACAGTTGCCCGTTACCATTTGGTTCTTGCGAGTAGGTGGCATAGTGATCAACACTGCTGCCTCACAGCTCCAGGGACCCGGGTTTGATTCCCGACTTGTGTCTGTGTGGAGTTTGTACATTCTGCCCGTGTCTGCGTGGGTTTCCTCCAGGTGCTCGGGATTAATGCAGATTAGCCATACTGAATTAACCCCGGGTGTCTCGGGATATGATAGGTTAGGGATATGAGGGATTATTAAGATAAATAAGCGGGGATAAGGTCTTAGTGGGATTGTGTTTGATGCAGACTCAATGGACTGAATGGCCTCCTTCTGTACTGTAGGGTTTCTATGATTCCACAAGCCTGGCATCTGTGTGGCAAAGAGTTTCTCACCATTTCATAGGGAGATGGTGACACCTCCCTGTGAAACCGCTTGCACAGTTTGCCCCCGTGGGCCCAAATCCATTCCATGTCATATCCTGACTTAACCTAAAGACATTTGCGAGCGTAGAGAGAGAATTCCTCAGCGTGGCGTTCTGGCTTGAATCTGAGTGCAGGCTGGCATTTTCAGGACAGGAACCATCCAAGCTGGAGCCAAAGGAAACGGGTTTGGACAGTGCTGCCAGAGGTGATGTGACCAGTTTGTGAGGATAGATTAACAATATCTTGTTCAACTTCTTGTACCTGCCTACAGTTCCCAACCAGGCCCCTAGTCGGTGCTGTGCATTAATATTTCCTCACCTCAAACCTGGGAATGGTCAGTGTCGGAGGATGAACGAGCAAAGTGTGTATACTTCTAGGATCAGTGATTAGCAGTAGGATCGTAGGATCCCTACAGTGCAGAAGGAGGCCATTTGGCCCATTGAGTCTGCACTGACTACAATCCCAAATAGGAAGAAGTCTGACAACACCAGGTTTAAGTCCAAACGATTTATTTGACAGTAAACTCACAAGCTTTCGAGGCTGTCCTTTTTGTCAGGTGAATGAGGTGTTTTTTTACAATCCCAAACAGGCTCCATCCCCATAATCCTACGCATTTTACCTAGCTTGTCCTCCTAACACTAAGGAGCAATTTAGCATGGCTAGTCCACCTAACCCACACATCTTTGGAGTGTGGGAGGAAACCAGAGCACCCAGAGGAAACCCACGGGGACAACGTACAAACTCCACACAGACAGCAGCGACCCAAGTTGGGAATGGAACCCAGGTCCCTGCTGCTGTAGGGGAACAGTGCTAACCCACAAACAATTTTCACATTAAAGCAATCGGGCACGATTAAAAAGTTTGTTACCCTAATTCTCCGTCTTCGCTGGAGTTAGCACTATTGCCTCACAGCGGCAGAGAGCCGGGTTCGATTCCCGGCTTGGGTCGCTGTCTGTGTGGAGTTTGCACATTCTCCCCGTGTCTGCGTGAGTTTCCTCCAGGTGCTACGGTTGCTCCCACACTCCAAAGATGTGTGGGTTAGGTGAATTGGCTGTGCTAAATTGTCCCTTAGTCGCAGGAGGCTTAGCGAGGGTAAATTCGTGGGGTTTTGGGGACGGGTTTTGGGGACAGGACCTGGATGGGATTGTGGTCGGTGCAGACTCGATGGGCCTCTTCTGCAGGGTAGGAATTCTATGACCTTATAACGTCTTTAGATTAAGTAGCTGTACATTCACAGACTTCACCGAGAACTAGTGGGAAAGTATAAAAAAAAAGCTGAACAAAGTATTGTCCTCTATCTATAGCTGAAATGCAAAGAGATGGAAATGATATTAGAGCTGTGTAAATCTCAGAGCTCCTATTCTAAGTTCTGGGCACTGCACCTCGGGAAGGATATTTGGCCTTGGATGCAGTGCAGATTCACTGGAATAGTATGAAGCAAAAAACACTTAAATGATGTGGACAGTTTGGCTTGTATTACCTCAACATTTGCAGAAAGGAGATCAATTGAAAATTGCAAGATTGTCATCAACGGAATTTTTTTTGTCTTGAAGGTCAAAGAATCAAATGAATTAACCTATCTACTGCCGTAGAAACTTGTAATTTGTGTCATCACATAGAAACTTTTAAAATTCTCACAGGGTAGAGAGGGTGGATTCAGAGAGAATGTCCCCAGTGATGAGGGACTCCAGAACTGGAAGTCATAGTTTGAGGATAAGGGAGTAAACCTTTGAGGACTGAGGTGAGGAGACATTTCTTCACCCAGAGGGTGGCGAATGTGTGGAATTCACTCCCACAGAAAGTAGCTGGAGCCAAAACATTGTCTGATGTCGAGAAGAATTAGTTTGATGTCTAGCTCAGTTCCAGCCTGGGGTCACTGTCTGGATGGAGTTTGCAGATTGTCCCCCTGTCTGCATGGATTTCCCCCAGATGTTCCGGTTTCCTCCCACAGGGTCCAAAGCTTTGCGGATTAGATGGATTGGCCGTGCTAAAGCGTCAGGGGCTTAACAAAGTAAATGCTTTGGGAAAGGGGCCCGGGTGAGACTGTGGTCAGTGCACAACAACTCAGTGGGCTGAATGGCCTCCTTCTGCACTGCGGGGATTTCTATGATTTGTTGCCCATCACTAATTGCCCTCGAGAAGGTGGTGGCCTATACGTAGCTGCTGTTAGTGCAACAGTGCTGTTAGAAAGGAGGTTTTAGGAATTTATCCCGGCGGTAATGAGGGAAAACTGATATGTTTCTAAGTCAGGTGGTGAGTGGCTCAGAGGAGAACTTGCAGGGTGGTGGTGTTCCACATGTGTCTGCTGTCCTTGTCTTTTGGGATGGGAGAGGTTGCAGGTTTGGAAGGTGCTGTCTAAGGAGATTTGGTGAGTTACTGCGGTGCTACTGAGTGTCAATGATGTTGTAGAGGAAATAAGCATTGAAGTTGGTAATGAGGTCAGGATTAAGTTGGTCTGCTTTGTCCTGGGTGGTGTTAAACTTCGAGTGTTGTTGGGGTTGCATCCATCCAGACAAGTGGGGACTATTCCATCACACTCCTGACTTGTGCCTTGCAGATGGTGGACAGGCTCTGAGGGAGTCAGAAGGTGAGTTACTCTCCGCAGGATTCCCAGCCTCTGACCTGCTCTAACAATCATGGCTGGCTGCAGTTCAGTTTCAATAAGCCCTGAGATATCTGATGGAGAAGTTCCAGTGTTAGATAGCTGATAAACAACTTGGGCCGTGCGTGCGTGGGTGGAGGGGGGGGTGGGTGCGTGCGTGGGTGGAGGGGTGGTGGTGCGTGCGTGACGTGGGTCGTGCGTCTGGGTGGAGGGGTGGTGGGTGGGTGCGTGCGTGGGTGGAGGGTGGGTGGGTGCGTGCGTGGGTGGGAGGGGGGGTGGGTGGGTGCGTGGAGGGGGGGTGGGGGTGGTGGTGGTGTGCGGCGTGGGTGGAGGGGGGGTGGGTGGGTGCGTGGTGGTGGAGGGGGCGTGGGTGGAGGGGGGGCGGGTGGGTGTGCGTGGGTGAGTGGGTGGGTGGGTGGGGGTGGGTGTGGTGGGTGGAGGGGGGGTGGGTGCGTGCGTGGGTGGAGGGGGGGTGGGTGGGTGCGTGCTTGGGTGGAGGGGGGTGGTGGTGCGTGGGTGGAGGTGGGGTGGGTGGGGGTGGGTGGGTGCGTGCGTGGGTGGAGGGGGGGTGGTGGGTGGGTGCGTGCCGTGGGTGGAGGGGGGGTGGGTGGGTGTGTGCGTGGGTGGAGGGGGGGTGGGTGGGTGCGTGCGTGGGTGGAGTGGGTGGAGGGGGGGTGGGTGGGTGTGCGGGGTGGAGGTGGGTGGGGTGGGTGCGTGGGTGGAGGGGGGTGGGTGGGTGGTGCGTGGGTGGAGGTGGGTGGTGCGTGGGGAGGTGGTGGGGTGCGTGCGTGGGTGGAGGTGGGTTGTGTGGTGGGTGGGTGCGTGGGTGTGTGTGTGTGTGTGCGGGTGGGGTGGTGGGTGTGTGTGTGTGGGGGTGTGGGGTGGGTGGGCGGTGTGTGTGTGTGTGTGGAGGTGGGTGGGTGTGTGTGTGTGTAGTGTGTGTGTGTGTGTGTGGGTGGGTGGTGTGTGTGTGTGGGTGGGTGGTGTGTGTGTGTGTGTGAGTGTGTGGGTGGAGGTGGGGTGTGGTGTGTGTGGAGGTGGGTGGTTTGGTGTGTGTGTGTGGAGGTGGGTGGGGTGTGTGTGTGTGTGTGGAGGTGGTGGGTGGTGTGGAGGTGGGTGTGTGTGTGTGGGAGGTGGGTGTGTGTGTGTGTGTGTGGAGGTGGGTGTGTGTGTGTGGAGGTGGGTGGTGTGTGGTGGGTGTGTGGGTGTGGGGGGTGTGTGTGTGGAGGTGGGGTGTGTGTGTGTGGAGGTGGGTGTGTGTGTGTGTGGAGGTGGGTGTGTGTGTGTGGAGTGGGTGTGTGTGTGTGGAGGTGGGTGGGGGTGGGTGGAGGTGGGTGGGGTGGGGGGGGGTGGGTGGGGGTGGGTGGGGTGGGTGGGGGGTGGGTGGGGGTGTGTGTGTATGTGTGGGTGTGTGGTGTGTGTGTGTGTGGAGGTGGGTGTGTGTGTGTGTGTGGTGGAGGTGGGGTGGTGTGTGGTGGTGTGTTGTGTGTGGAGGTGGGTGTGTGTGTGTGTGTGTGGAGGTGGGTGTGTGTGTGGTGTGTGTGGAGGTGGTGTTGTGTGTGTGTGTGTGGTGTGTGGTGTGTGGGGGGGGGGGGTGGGTGTGGTGTGTGTGGGGGGGGGGTGGGGGTGTGTGTGGTGTGGGGGGGGTGGGTGTGTGTGTGGGGGGGGTGGGTGTGTGTGTGGGAGTGGGGTGGGGTGTGTGTGGGGGGGGGGTGTGGGGGTGTGTGGGGTGGGGGTGTGTGTGTGGGGGGGGTGTGTGGGGGGGGTGTGTGTGGAGTGTGTGGGGGTGGGTGTGTGGGGGGGGGGGGGGGGGGGGTGGGTGTGGGGGGGTGTGTGTGTGGAGGTGGGTGTGTGCATTTTATATATATATGTATACATGTAGAGGGGTGTGTGCGATATACATGTTTTATATATATATGAGGGGTTTGGCGGGGGTGGGGGGGAAGTGGGCGGTGGTGAGTTGGAACTGCCGCGGAAAAATGCAGTTGTTGACAATCAACAACTGTGAAGTGCCTGGCTCCCAGGCGCACGGATGCTCTTACTCAGAATGCACTGAAGCACTCAGCCTGAGAGAGAAAACTGCACACACCTCCCAGCAACCGGGGGGTGCAGAGCTGGGCAGGATCAGGACAATTCAACACATACTCACAGATTGGGCTGCTCCTCAGCTCGGCAACAAATGTGGATAGTCCTACTTTTCTAGCTGAAAGGGGGAGAGAAGGGGTGTTGGGGTTAACCTGGAGCAGGTATAC
Source organism: Sphyrna mokarran (assembly GCA_024679065.1). Classification (NCBI taxonomy): domain Eukaryota; kingdom Metazoa; phylum Chordata; class Chondrichthyes; order Carcharhiniformes; family Carcharhinidae; genus Sphyrna; species Sphyrna mokarran. The sequence continues at coordinate 22,789,426 of JAGIQG010000031.1, read as the reverse complement.
TGTGCTGGAGTGCAGAGAGGGGCTCTCAGGCGCTGTCCCTCTCTCTGTGGTGCTGATTCGGTGCCTCTCCCCAGCTTGGGTGTGCAGTTTGATCACACGCTGTACAGCAACACCCTCCTTCCCTTCCTCAGCTTTATTCCCCCCCACTTCCCCCCGACATTGTTTTAATTTAGAAAAAAATCTTTTTTTTTACAAACATGGCTTTGATCATTCGGGAAGACTCCCGTTAACCTGTTCCACTATCTCCTCTCCCCAGGTCATTTTTCCTCTCTCTCTTTGCCTCTATTTTAAAATTCCTACTGATCTCTATTGCCCCCGAGGCTTTTTTTTTGGTGGGGGGAGGTTAGAGCACTATTGCTGAACTGAAGTTGAGAGTGGCCGGGGGGAGGAGGACACACACTCCCAGGACTGGATATTGGATACTTACTCGCCTGGGGTCCACTCCTTTCCTCCCTCCCTCCCTCCCTCCCTGTCACCAGAAGAGATTTTATTTTTCACCGCATACCCTGGAAGTTTGGGCTCCAGAATCCGGAGTAAAAGAAACCAGGAAGAAAGGGGACTTGGAGCTTGCAAAGGATGGTGAGAGTCTGAAGGTCCAAGGCAAGAAGTGGGTGCAGGATGCTGCGGGACGCTCGCTAATCCCGTTCTAGTGCTGCACAGTCCTTGTGGCAAGTGAAGGCAGAGGGAGCTGGAAGCCCCCCCTCCCTCTCTCTCTGCACCCCCACCCCCACCCTGCGCCCTTCTCTCTGCTACCCAGGGGGGAAGAGATGGGGACACTCCGTGACCTGCAGTACGCCCTGCAGGAGAAGATCGAGGAGCTGAGGCAGAGGGACGCCCTGATCGACGAGCTGGAGCTGGAGCTGGACCAGAAGGACGAGCTGATTGAGAAACTCCAAACCGAGCTGGACAAATACCGGTCGGTGCTGCGCCCGGCCTCCCAGCAGCCGGAACCGAGCGAGTCCAGCACCCAGGAGCAGCAGAGGACGAAGAGGCAGGCCATTTCGGCGGAGCCTACCGCCTTGGACATCCAGGACATCAGTCACGTTACCCTGCCCTGCTACTCCAAGAGTGCACAGTAAGTTACACACTCTCCCCTCCTTTCAACTTCGGGGCGAACAGTGCTTGCTTGAGCCCATTTCTGCCGCCACATTTGGTAGGGTAAGGACTGTGTCCACCGGGGACAAGTAAAACCACGTGTGTGTGAGAGAGAGAGAGACATGCTGTATATTATAGTGGTCACATGTTAAAATGTCCCACGGGACACAATCACTCCCCACTATCCCCCCCTTAACTGAAACCTTGCTGCCTCCACTTAGATAGAAACCTCTCCACTTCAAATTCACACTGCTTGAGTGCAAATACAGTGTTTTTTTTTAAGAAACCGTGTTCCAACAGCTGAACATGTGCTGGAATCACCTAGAGTCTTAAAATTCCTGCAGTACAGAAGGAGGCCATTTGGCCCAGTGAGTCTGCACCCACCATTATCCCCACCCAGACCTGATCCCTGTAACCCCACTTAATTACCCTGCTAATCCCCTGATACTAGGATTAAATTTAATTAAATTAACACAGTTTTGGACTGTGGGACAAAATCAGAGCACCCAGGAAGTAATGAATCTGTGGAACTCTTTGCCGCAGAAGGTTGCAGAGGCCAGATCATTGAGCCTCTTTAAGGTAGAGATAGCTAGGCTCTTGTTTAAAAAGATTAGGAATTATGGGGAAAAGGCAGGATAGGGATGAGAAAAATCTCAGCCATGATTGAACAGACTCAATGGGCTGAGTGGCGTAATTCTGCTCCTGTGTCTTATGGTCTTACCCAGAGGAAACCCACGCAGATATTGGAAGAACATGCAAACTCCACGCAGACAGTGACCCGAGGCCAGAATTGAACCCGGTTCGGTAGTGCTGTGAGGCAGCAGCGCTAACTACTGTGTCACCATACCACCCATATGTACCTGGTCATGTTTTGGTTCTGAGTTTTGAGTCATCACAGTTTTGGGGAAGGTTGGAGTTGGAGTCGAGGTTGCAGACACAGGAGAATGGTCTCCCCATTTCAGCAGCATGTTAGCTGGACCATTCTGATGATTAGCTTGTAAGCACTGATGTGAACTTGTGCGCTTATACAAGGAATGCAGAAAGTTAGCACGCAGGTGCAGCAAGCAACTAAGAAGTCAAATCGCGTGTTGACCTTGATCACAAGAAGAACAGGGATAGGGAAGTTTTTGCTACAGTTGTACAGGGTTTTGGTGAGACCATCCCTCAAATACTATGTGCAGTTTTGGTCTCCACATTTAAGAAGGATGTACTTGCATTGGAGGTGATACAATATAAGTTACTAAATTAGTCTCTTAGATTGGTCCCTGGGGGTGGCACGGTGGTTAGCACGATACTACCTCATAGTGCCTGGGATCCGAGTTCAATTCCCAACATAAGTCATTGTCTGTGCAGAGTCTGCATATTCTCTGCATGTCCTTCTCTTGTCTACGTGGGTTCATCCGGGTAGAAACTCCAGTTTCTTCCCACAGTCTGCAAGATGTGAGGGTTAGGTGCATTGACCCAAACAGGCGCCAGAGTGTGCCGACACGGGGGAATTTCACAGTAATTTCATTGCAGTGTTAATGTAAGCCTTATTTGTGACTAATGAATAAACTTGACTTTTAGGATAACAGTTGTCCTATGATAAGAAGCTGAGTAAATTGGGTTTATGTTGTCAGGAGTTTAGAAGACTGAGAGATGATTTCATTGAGACGATCAAACCCCCACAGAATTTTGTAGGAGTGGACATTGCTTCTGGTGGTCGGTGATCTAAAACGTACTCTCAAGATAAATGGGCCAATTATTTTGGACTGAGATAGGAGGAATTCCTTCACTGAGGTTGTGAATCTTTGTAATTCTCTATCCCAGATGGATAATCCATTGTTGAATACACATTTAAGGTTGGGACAGAGATTTTTGGTCCATCAGGGACCAAGTATGGATCTGTTACAGGAAAACAAATTTTGTTTAATAACACATTTTAAATATAACGCTAACAAATGAAGCAGTTTAACTGTGAACAGTTCAACAATATTTTAAAATGAACGAGAACAACTTTACTTTTTACCACATGACCATTCCAGTTCCAAATAAGCCCTATTTATGAATAGATCAAAACCACTTTGAAATAAATGTAGATAGTAAATCCAGGCATATTTGCTATGAATTGTGTTAAGAGTCTTGAAGGCTTCAGAGAGGGAGTGAGAATGAGTTTTCAGGAAAGGGCTGCAATATGCCTGTGACTTGATCAGAGTTCCAATAGCAGCTGATTTTTGATTTAATTTAAATTGAATTGATCTGATTTATTATTGTCGCATAATACTATGGGGTATTATGAAAGTATTGTCTCTTGCTCACTATACAGGCAAAACATACCATTCTTAGAGTACATAGAGGAGAAGTAAAGAAGGGAGTGCCGAGTCTAGTGATGCAGTTATTGATAAGGTGAAGGGAAAGATCAGCTTAATATGTGACAGGACCATTCAAAAGTCTGGTGGCAGCAGAGAAGAAACTGTTATTCAGTCTGTTGGTACATATTTTTGTATTGTTTTCCCAACAAAAGATGGAAGACCATGTAACCAGGGTGCATGGGGCTCTTGATTATGCTGACTGCTTTCTCAAGGCAGAGGGAAGTGTGGACAGAACCAATGAATGGGAGGCTGATTTGAGTGATCGATTGGACCATATTCATATTTTTTGTAGTTTGTTGTGGTTTTGGGTAGATCAGGAGCCATATCAAGCTGTGATATGTCTGATAGGATGCTTTCTAAAGTAAAGTAAAATTATTTATTAATCACAAGTAGGCTTACATTAACACTGTAATGAAATTACTGCGAAAATCTCCTCGTCGCCACAGTCTGATGCCTATTCGAGTACACTGAAGGAGAATTTAGTATGGACAATACATCTAACCACACCTTTGAGACTGTGGGAGGGAACTGGAGCACTGGAGGAAAACTATGTAGACACAGGGAGAGCGTGCAAACTTCACGCAGACAGTGACCCAAGCTGCGAATCAATCTTGTGTCCCTGATGCTGTAAGGTAGTAATGTGAGCCATTTTGTCATCTCATCATCAAGGTGCACCATCTTCTGTGGTGCATCTGCAAAAATTGGCAAGAGTCATAGCGGGCATACTGAATTCCATTAGCATCCTGAGAAAGTAAAGCCATTGGTGAGCTCGCTTAACTATAGCATCAGTCTTTCTCTGCTACAGACCCACCTCCTCCCATCAGTGTCAGTGTTATTAACTCATGAACCTTTCAATCAAGCTAATCACAAACCCCAGAGGAAATCTCCATCCATAAACAAGAATCCATTAGCACTTTCCTAAGTAAACACTAGGTGGCTAAAATGAGTAATTATCTTGCTCTCTCAGCATCTGCATTCCCCCCAGACATATTGGTTGCCTATAGAATAAAGTTGAATTGTTTAAACTTTCCCCTTAAACAATATATAGATCTATATCAATTGCACTATTATCACCACCTTGATTTTATAACCCTTAGTAACCTCACACAACCAAATCTGTTCATCTCCAATTTATTTCTTTTCAACCTCAATAGCCTCCTAAGGCAGAAAGTTCCAGATCCCCATTTACCCCTTGTGTAATAATAACTACTGAGTGAGGTTCATCGGTGAATGAATGAGTTTAACCCATTCGATGCTTGAGTTCCACATACCCTTTCCTTCTTAATATCGAAAGGAATGCTTTCTGAGAGAAATATCAGCAGAAAGTGGTTTTAAAAAAAAGTGTTTCCACCGAGGAGACACCGTAACTGATATCTCTGAATTGCAAAGAACTTCAAAATCATTCTTTTTCTCCCCTTTTCATTTAAAAACCTAGCATAAGCGTTCCAAAAATAATGTGTCAGACATGACTGCACTTGTCACAGACTGAGTTTCATTTGTGAAATAACTATCTCACATCTGACTATATCCGTCAGGAGTTTACAGGTCAGTCTGACATGGCGCTATTACCTGTGATCCTGGCTAACTCTGGTGTTATTCCCTATTTGCCGTTTGCACAGATGTTCTGCTGGTCACTGGCTTCCCAGAAAGAACACAGTCCCCAAAACAGTTCTTAACGACTCAGAAACAAAATTGATATGCTATGTTATTGTAACGAAGGGAAGCTCCAATTCCTTCTCACTCTGTCTGCAGTTTTTATATGATTGGTCACACCATCCTCTACCAACACCTCTCCACCTTTGTGTGGCATGGCGTTCAAATGGAGCTATTCTTACCTGTGCAGTCATAGGCAAAAAATCAGCACTTGGCCTCTTTTCCTGATCCCATGCCATTACCTAAGGATCTCATCCTTGGCCCCATTCTTCTGTTTCTCATCCACATATTGCCCCCTGTGGTGACACTGCTTGAAAACACAGTGTTACTTTTCATTTGTACGCTGACAACGTCCAGTTTTACTTTATCACCACACCCCCCTCACCTTGCCATCTTTACTGTATAAATTTGTCAGACTGTTCGTCCAACATCCGGTATTGGATGAGGAGACATTTCCTCAACTAAACATTGGAAATATCAAAGCCATTATTTCCTGCCCCCATCACAAGCTCCACGACTGAGCCTCTGAGCCATCTATTTCTCTGGCAACTGACTGCAACAGTTTGCAACCTGATTCCGAGTTGTGTTTTCAACCACACGACTCAACTAAAACAGTCAGCATTGGCGGGACAGTGGCACAGCGATGAGCAGTGCTGCCTCACCGTGCCAGGGATCCGGGTTCCATTCCGGTCACTGTCTGTGTGGAGTCTGCATCTGCTTCCTGTGTCAGTGTGAGTTTCCTTTGGGTGCTCTGGTTTCCTCCCACTCTCCAAAGGTGTGCGGGTTTGGGGATTCGCTGTGCTAAATTGCTCCTTAGTGTCAGGGGGATTAGCAGGATAAACATGTGGGGCTTACGGGAGGAATAGAGCCTGGTTGGGATTGTAGTCAGTGCAGACTCAATGGGCCGAATGGCCTCCTGCACCAAAGGGATTCTTCTATGAATCTATTTCCACTTCCTCAAATGTCACCATTTCACTCTGTTTCAGATCCTCAGCTGCTGAAACCCTCATCATTTTCTTTGTTCTTTTTAGGCTTGACTATTTCAACCCCACCCCCCCAACCCTGGTCCATCCACTTCCTACGTTTCATAACCTTCAGACTATACAAAACGCTGCTTATCATTTCCACACTCACATCCAGTCCCAGACTCCCAACCTTCCAAGATACCTGTGTTCCTCCAATTCTGGCCTCTTGAGTATCCTAGATTTTAATCTCACCACCGTTGACAACAGTGTTTTCAGTTGCCAAAAGGTCCCAAGCTCTGGAATTCTCTCTGTAAACCTCTTTACCTCTTCCATCTCTTTCTTCCTTTATGATGCTCCTTGAAACCAATGTCTTTGACCAAGCTTTTGGACAACAGCCCTAATATCGTTGATGTACCATTTCTTTGAAGAGTCTGTCGTTTTACCATATTATGAATGTTAAACAATTGCTTTGGAGAGACCACAAGGGTTTAGTCATCCTGTGGTTCTTCGCTTACTCTGTATTTGGGGATAACTACATCCTGTAGGCAGCCACAGACACATGTGTTGTTTTTCTCCAGCATCCGAATATTAGTTCAGCATCAATGTCTGTGTTACAGGGCTTCAATGATGTTTTATTTGTTGCTGCAGTTCAAACTACCATTCATGTAGCCAGACAAAGTCAGGGAGAGGTTTAAGATGATGATTTAAAGATGATAGCTAAAGGGCTCCGACTTAAGACATCAAGGCCAGTTGGAGCACAGAATTCAGAAATACACAAGGAGTTGTAGCTTCAAATTCAGTTACAAGTAATCAGCACGTACCAATCAAGGTATAGGAGTTATCTCTATCCACTCCCAGTTGTTGATTAAGGTTACATCATTCATGAAGTACAATCACAATCACCTTATGCTTGCTTTATTGAAGCTTCACTGTGCTGCCTCTGCCTTCAGTTTAAGTGACAAGCTCCTTACAATTGGTTATGTGCTTGGATTGGTACAGCACAGTGGTTAACACTGCTGCCTCACTGCGCCAGGGACCCAGGTTAGAAATTAGCCTAGTGTGTGAAAGTTTACACACTGTCTCTGTTGTCTGTATGAGTTTCCTCCTGGTGCTTCAGTTTTCTCCCGCAGTCTGAAAGAGGTGCAGGGTCAGATTGATTGGCCATGCTAAACTGCCCCTTAATGTCAAGGGGACTAGCTAGGGGATTGTGGAGATGGAGCTTGGGTGGAATTGTGGATAATGCAGAGTCAATGGGCCAAAAAGCCTCCTTCTGCACTATAGGGATACTATGGATTCTATAATGTCCAAGAGGTGTGAGGTTTTTAATTGCATCAGTAGGTTACAACATAAATCAATCTTCCCTTTCTAATTGTCTGGGTTAGTGGCCTCTCCCAGCCTAAGGCATGAACAATCTGACACAATAGTACATTTCACCTGTTCCTTTCTGAAAGTGAGAAGGATGGAACTAGCTGCTTACTATCCTGATGTACATTTCTGTCCAGTTAAACATTGTTCAGGCTTTTGTGGTTTGTCCCTTTTACTGGGCATAGTTATTAAAATGGCTGTGATTCTCCTCTATAATCATTAGTATGGGTATTATTCCCCCTCAGTCTGCAACTCAAACTAAGACCGCAAGAATCAAAAGGTTGGACATGTAATCCAATCCATCGCGCAAACCAGCCTCCCATCCATTGACTCTGTCTACACTCCCCACTGCCTCGGTAAAGCAGGCAGCATAATTAAGGACCCCATGCACCCTAGGATTCTTTCTTCCATCTTCTGTCGGGAAAAAGATACAAAAGTCTGAAGTCATGTACCAGCTGAGTCAGGAACAACTTCTTCTCTGCTGCTGTCAGACTTTGGAATGGACCTACTTTTGTAATGATCTTTTTCGACACACTAGCTATGACTACAAAACCGCATTCTGCACCCTCTTTTCCTTCTGTATGAACAGTGCACTTTGTATAGCCCACAGGAAACAATACTTTATGTTAATACATGTGACAATAATAATTCAAACCTAAGATTCAGTTTGAGAAATGCACTTTCAGCAATGAGTTAGAAAACGCGTTGAAGTGTCCATTGCTGGTTTTTGATATTTTCCCCGTCTGCCCTGATGAGCTGGAGCTCACAAGCTCACGCTCTCGATACTCTTTCTTGAACTTAAGCGGAAAATGTCACTCATGTTCCTCAACCCATTTGGCATCAGTGGATTGTGGACAGAGCGATGAATCCTGAAGATTTTGATACTGGTTTTCTGATCAAAGATTCATTTGACCTTGGGGTGCAGCACTCTTTAATTGAAAGCATAGGAGCACAACAGGCCTGTTCCCAAATGGTGCAGGGTCTAATGTTCTGTCAGTTTCTTTGCTGTCTCTTCCTTCCCAGAAAGGATGTGCCTGACTCCTCATTTGGCACTTCTGCTCAGTGCCACACAGAATAAAATCCCTGCAGTGCAGGAATGATGTAGAGATGCCGACATTGGACTGGGGTAAACACAGTAAGAAGTCTCACAATACTGGCTGAGTGGAGCCTTCTTACTGAGCAGAAGGAAGCCATTTGGCCCATCCCATCTGCACCAACCACAATCCCACCCAGGCCACATCCTGCTAGTCCCCCAATACTAAGGGTCAATTTAGCATGGCCAACCCGCACATCTTTAGAAGTGGGAGGAAACCGGAGCACCTGGAGGAAACCCACACAGACACTGGGAGAATGTGCAAATTCCACACAGACAGCGACCCAAGGCCAGAAATCTTACCCGGGTCCCTGGCGCTGTGAGGAAGCAGTTCTAACCCACTGTGTCACTTGACTAACTTGTGTTGCCATCGACCTGCACATCCTTTGTAGCGAGATGGAGCCTGGCTGTGATATCTCTACCCTCACTTTAAGTGACAAGCTTCTTGCAGTTGGTTATTTTTACTTAAAGCTAAGTGAAAGACAGATGTCTTTGAGTTGTTTTGTTTGTGCACTTGTCAGCTTCAGCGCTGTCTCCTGCAGTCAATGTACCGACTGAACCTTAAAAAATCCAGAAGCTGTCAGCTTTCATCTGACATTGGAACAATTATCCACACTCTGAGTACGTTTGCTGCCATTCCTTTTGCTCTTTATGCCTGCTACCAGCACTGATAATGCAGTTACTGTGCTGGAACAAATACTAGGGCATAAAATGCAACAGAAATACCTGACCCTGTAATTGAGCAGAAAACATAACTGCAGATTGCCAAAATACTGGTGAAATGTGAGATGTCTAATTGTAGAAACTTTTTTAAATTTATCACTTACTTAGTGTCTCAAGTAAGGCTTACATTAACACTGCAATGTTAACTGATGGATTGTGAAAATCCCCTAGTCGCCACACTCCGGTGCCTGTTGGGGTTACACTGATGGAGAATTTAGCACCTAATCTGCACGTGTGGGAAGAAATCGGAGCACCTGGAGGAAACCCATGCAGACACAGGGAGAACGTGCAGGCTCCGCACAGACAGTGACCCTAGCTGCGAATTGAACCTGGGTCCCTGGTGCGGTGAGGAGCAATGCTAACCACTGTGGGGAGAAGTGGGTGGGGGTGCTGTCATCCCCATACTGAACACTGATGGATGCAAGGCATTGTTACTGAGGAGACTCCCTGGATAGTTTAGGAAGTTAGCTAAAGGCTGACTGAAGGCAATGATACTCAGAACTGGTGAGTTTTGTTAAAAAGTTTTCACAGGATGTAGGTGCCGCTGGCTAGGTGAGCAATCATAGTCGATCCCTAATTGCCCTTTGGGAAGAGAACAGCAAGCCAATTGGAGGTTACATGCACTGATGAAACCCAGTTCAAGAAAGGTGCACTGACTATAAACATTATCTGAGAAAGGAGACACCATCATAAACTTCAATACTTTGGATTGGGGAGGCACAGCGGTTAGCACTGCTGCCTCACAGCACCAGGGACCCAGGTCAGATTCCCGGGCTCTGATCTGTGTGGAATCTGCACATTCTCCCCGTACCTACGTGGTTTTCCTCTGGGTGCTCCGATTTCCTCCCATACTCCGAGAGATGTGCTGGTTAGGTGCTAAATTCTCCCTCCGTGTACCCGAACGGGCACCAGAGTGTGGCAACTACGGAATTTTCACAGTAACCTCATTGCAGCGTTAATGTAAGCCTATTTGTGACACAAATAAATAAATTATATATTTCATTGAAGTTAATGTATTATTTTCAAACAAAGAAAGCATTTGCAAGCATAATAATACCTGTTGTTGAAATCTTCAACCAGATTCCATTTCTATATACCCATTCACACTGCTGACTCATTGATTACTTGTCAGTATTTTTAGGTACAAGTTATCCAATGTCACCAGTGCTTCCAAAATGATATCTTCATAAAGACCATCCTCCACTATTCCAAATGTTAATAGCAGTAACAACATTTAAGGTAGGGAACTGTCCCAAGGCACTGTCCTATCTGGACTGTGACCTTACTCCAATCTATCAAGAGGTGCAGCATGCAAAGGAAACGTCCCCCTCAGTTTGGATCCAAGAGGTTGAAAAGAAACATGTAGAGCTTTGTGTGGTAGGATGTTGGTGCCTATCTCCATTGCCCAGCAATGTCACCATCCAGCACCTTCCATCTGCATCGTGGCAGACTTGAATCATGGAATCCACTGTGTAGAACGAGGCCATTCAGCCCATCGAGTCTGCATGACCACAATCCCACTATGGAGCTATCCCCCTAAACTCCATGTGTTTACCCTCGGTAGTTCCTCTGACTCTAAGGGGAATTTTTGCATGCCCAATCCAACAAACATTTTTGGACTGTGGGACGAAATCGGAGCACCCAGAGGAAGCCCATACAGACGCAGGGAGAATGTGCAAACTTCACACAGACAGTGACTCGAGCTGGGAATCGAACCAGGTCCCTAGTACTAGGAGGCAACAGTGTTAACCACTATTCTAAGTGCTGACCTTGGCAGAAAGGCATCATCTATTATCTGAATGTGTTCCTTGTGTCAGAAATGGGAATCAACAGATTGAGCAGGGAGCTGTTTGGTCCATTTGAATTCTGTCCAAAAGGATTAAATGGGAAAGAGTTTAGTTTGTCAGAATTCTTCAGAAGGGCAGTGATTCAATGGGAAGGGATCTAACCTGTGCGAGTTGGGATTAACACTGCTGCCTCACGGCAACAGCAAACCAGGTTCAATTTCCAGGTTGGGTCACTGTCTCTGCAGATTTGGTACGTTCTTCCCCATATCTGTGTGGGTTTTCTCCGGGTGCTCCGGTTTCCTCCCACGGTCCGAAGGAGGAGCTGGTTAGGTGCATTGGCCACCTAAATTCTCCCTCAGAGTACCCAAACAGGGGCCAGAATGTGGCGACTGAGGGATTTTCACAATAACTTCATTACAGTGATAATGTAAGCCGACTTGTGATATTAATAAATTTTTCTAGTAGGTAGAAATGGAAAGGGAGTTTGTTCAGTTAAAATTTAACATAGTGCGTGTGAATGGGAAAGATTTAGTATTCATAGAAGTTTTATAATGAGGGGAGGAATGGGAGGAGGAAGAGGGAATATTGGACGCCTATTCAAAAGAATCTGGGATTTTGTGGTCCAGTTAATTGAGAGATATCTGCAGGTATTACCATCGGGTACAGTGAACTGCCTCTTCCTTATGATGTATTGTGGAGCCGAATGTCTGTGTTCTTTCACCCAGTGTTACTGTGCTGATGGTAAGAGAAATACAAACGTTGATGTTAATCCTGAATGTGTAGGAAAGTAACCATATGTATATTTTGCTGGTAGTGTGAGTGGAGTGCGGAGCAAGAGTCCATTCCACCTCACAATGCTCTTTATTTGGCAGAAATGTTCACTTCCTTCAACATCGAACCATTAATAAAAGCGAAGAAATGAAAACTGTTGACAAAGTGGTGAGTGGAAGCATTCAGCAGGATCTGAGAGAGAGAGGCAAAGTTAGTTTCAAATCAATGACCTTTCAGCAGAATCTCTATAATGTTCCAGTACCATCTCTTTTATGTCCTTCTCCAGCATTTAGTCTCCCATGCCTTCCACCCTCTCACAGATCCTTACATTCTCCGTCCGCCACCGACATTCAGTAGCAGCAGTATGTACCATCTACAAAGTGCCTTCAGCAACTCATCCTGAGACAGCACCTTACAAACCCATGACACCTTGCATCTAGAAGGACAAGGGCAGCAGACATGTGGGAACACCACCGCCTGCATGTTCCCCTCCAAGCCCCTCACCACCCTGACTTGGAAATTTATCGGTCGTTCCTTCGCTGTCGCCAGCTCAAAATCCTGGAATTCCCTCCCTAATGGCATTGTAGGTCAACCCACAGCAAATGGACTGCAGCGATTCAAGAAGGCAACTCACCACCACCTTCTCAAGGGGTAATAAGGGGACGGGTAATAAATGCTGGCCAGCCAGTGACGGCCATGTGCCATGAATGAGTAAAAATAAAATCTGTCCCCAGCAGCTGTTCCCCCACCCCTGTAGTTGCTTAAGATATGTTCTGTCTTGTACTTTACCCAGTTTTGCTGACAAGTCATCAATCTGATAATTTAACTCTATTTCTCCCTCCACAGATTCTGCCTGATCTGCTGGGTATTTTACTTTAGGTTTCAAGCATCCGCAGTAATGTAGACCAGTTCTGCTGCACCTCATCTCATCGCGCCTCCCCCGCCCCCACCTCTCGCCACCTGCCTCCCCATTACAATGTTCTGAGAATTAGGCAGCAACAGCGTCTAAGAGACTGATTGTGTAGCCTTTGTGTCTAGAAAAGAACAGGATCTTGAAACAGTGTCCCCTTACTGCTTCCCACCGGCTATTAATTTGCTAAAGAGAGATTGTGCAGTTTCAGAAGTAAAAGATTTCACTATTGTTGATCCAATCAACACTCGTGCACCATCCCTTCGAGCTACTGTCTTCAAGGTGAATGGATCGGTGCTCCTTTCATGTTGTATGCACATGGTGTTTCAGAGCTTGCCCTGGGGATGGTTTGAGTGTCTGAGCACCCAGTAGTGCCAAAACTCATTACACTCCCAGCGCAGACTCTATCAAATCAGTCAGGCTGTCTAATCAAGAGGAAACTGAATCGAAAAGCTCCTTGAGAGAGAGCCTGTCGAATAAAACTGAAGGCTTGAATTTATTTAGCACCTTTCATTGCCTCAGAATCTCCCGATGTGTCTTGCAGCTAAAGGAGTACTTCTGAAACATGACCGCTGTTGTCACAAGGAAAATGAGGCAAGTAATTAGTGCCAAGCAAGCTCCCACAAACAGCAGTGGGATTCTGATGAGATAATCTGATTTACTGATGTAAAGTGATTCTGTCTGTCCCTCTTTCATTGTTGCCACAATGATTTGTGTTTTTCTGAACTTTTTTTTTCTGTTCTTTCTCCTTATCTCCAAATGTTCTGTCTTAGACACCCATCCTGCTCTCTGTCACTTCATTGTGCTGAAATTCTGGTTCATTGCACCATCTGTTCCTCCAATAATTCTTCCTCAGAACCTCAATGTTCTTGGCATCCAACCCTTATTACAGTCATAATGCCTTTAACCCCTTAGTTTGCCAGCACTGACTCACTTTACTTCTATTTTTCTCTCACCTATCTGAGCAAAGTGATTTTATTTTTATTCATTCATGGGACATGGGCATCGCTGGATGGGCCAGCATTTATTACCCGTTCCTAGTTGCCCTTTGGAGGGCAGTGGAGAGTCAACCACATTGCTGTGGCTCTGGAGCCACACGTAGGTCAGACCAGGTAAGGATGGCAGAATTCCTTCCCTAAAGGACATTATCGAACCAGATGGGTTTTTCCAACAGTGGACAATGGTCTCATGATCATCAGTAGATTCTTAATTCCAGATATATTTTATTGAATTGAGTTTCCAACATCAGCCATGGGGGGGATTCCAACCCAGGTCCCCAGAGCATTAGCTCCGTTCCTGGATTAATAGTCTAGCAATAATACCACCAGGCCATCATCTCCCCTTGATTGGCAAAAGAACCAGCAATGACCCAAGGAAAACCATTCTTACACAGACTTGGAGTGCAGTGCTTGAGAGTGTGATGGAGGCAGATTCAATTATTGTTGTAATAAATGAATTGGATTATTACCCAAAGAGAACAGAGCTACAGAACAAGGGAAGGGGTGTAGGACGAGCTGAATAGACCTGGCATGGACGTGGTGGGCCAAAATGGAACCATTCTATGAATTGAACTTGGGTATCTTAGCCTTTCAGTGACTTTGTATTGCAAAAACCCCATTAACAATTGTCTAATTTCTTTGAACGGTTAAAGAGTAGCAACATTTTGCAGCTATAACATGGAAAAATGCCCATGGGTTGACTTGGGAATGTAAATTGGATGAAACCAAAGACTAAATGACTAACCATTTGAGCAAGTTGCTCGGATCTTTTGGGCCAGTGGGCTGACAAATGGCAGATGCAGTTTAATTTAGATAAATGCGAGGTGATGCATTTTGATAAGTTGAATTCGGGCAGGACTTACTCAGTTAATGGTAGGGTATTGAGGAGAGTTGTAGAACAGAGAGATCTAGGGGTACTTGTTCATAATTCCTTGGAAGTGGAGTCACGGGTGGACAGAGTGGTGAAAAAGGCATTTGGCATGTTTGGTTTCAATGGTCAACATTGAATACAGGAGTTGGGACATCTTGTTGAAGTTGTACAAGACATTGGTAAGGCCACACTTGGATTATTGTGTACAATTCTGGTTATCGTGTTATAGAAATGATATATTAAACTAGAAAGAGTGCAGAAAAGATTTACTAGGATGCTATCAGGATTTGATCCTTTGAGTTATAAGGAGAGGTTGGATAGTCTGGGACTTTTTCTAGGAGAGTAGAAGGCTTAGGGATGATCTTATAGAGATCTATAAAATAAATAGGGCCATAGATCAGCTAGATAGTCTATCTTTTCCCAAAGATAGGGGAGGCTAAAACTAGAAGGCATAGGTTTAAGGTGAGAAGAGAGAGATACAAAAGTGTCTGGAGAGGCAATTTTTTCACACACAGGATAGTGAGTGCCTGGAATGAGCTGCCAGAGGCAATAGTAGAGATGGATACAATTTTGTCTTTTAAAAAGCATTTAGACAGTTATGTGAGATTAAGGTGGGTACAGAAGGATATGGGCCAAATGTGGGCAATTGGGACTAGCTTAGTGGCTTTAAAAAAAAGGCATGGACAAGTGGGGCTGAAGGGTCTGTTTCCATGCTGTGAAAGCTGTGTGAATCTACAAAATAGGAGGGAGTTGGAGATGCTGAAAGTGCACAGGGATGATTCCAGATCTCAGGATCCGAGGCAGCTGCTGCGCTGTTGCCTCTTAGAACATAGAACATTACAGCACAGAACAGGCCCTTCGGCCTTCGATGTTGTGCCGACCAAAATAAAAAGCAATGCCCCTCCAAACTAAACCATTCCCTTCTCTTCCATATACTTATCAATTAACCTCTTAAACGCCACCAAACTTGGCGCATCTACAACAGCTGCAGGCAGGGCATTCCACTCCCTAATCACTCTTTGAGTAAAGAACCTACCTCTGATATCCGTCCTATAACTCATACCCCTTAATTTAAAGCTGTGTCCCCTCATGCTAGCATTCTCCATCCTAGGAAAAAGGCTATCACTGTCCAACTCTTGTTGGATAACGAAGGTTGAGAATGGACAAGAGGCCAGAATTGAAGAAACAGAATGTTTGGAGAGCTGGTGATGGTTCGGGAAAATGCAGAATTCACAAATCCCACCAAATGTCAGTTCACAGTGCTTGTTCAATGCACACTAGTATGTATTTACATAGTTGGTGTACCAGCTTTTCAGTTTGTTGGGTGAACAATTTCAGAACATTTCATGCAGTCCCTTTCTTGAGCAACATTCTACTTGGCCACATTTCCATAATAAGGTGTCGGGCACTTTTTTTCTCCATATTGAGAAGGTGTACAATGTTTTAATAGTTGCTAAGAGGATGCAGAATGTTATTCTGATAGCAGGAAGCTTGGGGTTTGCATTTTCAGTGTGAGGAAATCTATTCAATAAGATTTCAGAGCTCTGGAAGTTCAGAACTCCTTGTGCAGGAATCACAAGGAGTTGGTTTGAAGGTGTAGCAGATAATGAAGAAACAAATGGAACTAGAAGGCATGGCCTCAAAATAAGGGGAAGCAGCTTTAGGACTGTATTGAGAAAGAACTTCTTCACACAAAGGGTTGTGAATTTGTGGAATTCCCTGTCCAGTGAAGCAGGTGAGGCTACCTCATTGAATGTTTTTAAGGCAATGATAGATAGAGTTTTGAACAGTAAAGGAATTGAGGGTTATGGTGAGTGAGCCATGATCAGCCATGATCTTATTGAATGGCAGAGCAGGCTCGAGGGGCCAGATGGCTTATTCCTGCTCTCAGTTCTTATTTCCTTAAGTCCTGCAAATGAATGAATTTTGAGTGGGTGTAGAATTCATTCATTCCTCCAAACAGATCGTGAGCGATTTTAAAGGAATGATTTATTGAATATAACTTGAAATTAACATAACAGAAAAGAAAGAGGATTACTTAAGAGGGAGAGAGATGAAGAGATGAGGACTGACTTCGCAAGCAGATCCAAAACCTTGCAGCATTTGACTGAACAATAAGTAAAAAATCAAAAAGCTGTTATTAACAGCATGAGGGTTTGGTTATCTTTTGTTATTAAAATACAAGGTACAAGCATTCTCCAGCTTTCAAAGAAAATTCACAGCTGTGTCACCATGAAAGCTTCTGTATATGCAAAACTTTGCTTGCCTTGTACCCTCGAATGTAGTCAATTTGGAAACTCAAACCCAGAATTCCAAGCTGAGTGTGGATAAGAATAGGCCTGATTCTAATTTCGACATCAAGATTTCCACAGTATTATGGGCTATTGGTGCAATAAGAAGTTTCACAACACCAGGTTCACATCCAATAAGAATCATGAGCTTTTGGAGCACTGCTCCTTCCTCAGATGAGTGGAGTGGAGAGTGGCATAAATTGCAAGATAATGATTGTATAGTCCTCAGTCCAACACCGACATCTCCACCTCAGGGTGGACAATCAGTTAAGAGAAGGAGTGTTAAGGGGAATTGCCCTGTCTTCGCTGGGGAACTGACTAGATAGCCCACTTGAGATTGGGAGCTCATTGCAGGAAGTGGAGGCTTGTGTCTCGGATCAGTGAGTTAAGTAGTCAAATGAGTGTGTGTGCTGTTAATTACTTGATGTCCCTCCTTGACGTGTCTCTGGTTTTGTGCCACAGATCAAAGGAGCTGATCAAGAATGCCATCTTGGAGAATGACTTCATGAAGAATTTGGAGATGTCTCAGATCCAGGAGATTGTGGACTGCATGTATCCAGTGGACTACACCCAGGACAGTTACGTTATTGAAGAGGGAGATGTGGGCTCAATGGTCTATGTAATGGAAGGTAGGAATGCAAGATCTTAAAGTTGAAACCAGTTGGCTCGGTTCTTTCCAATTGCTGGGAGCTGAAAAATGTACCACTCAGAACATAAGTTTGATTTGATTTATTATTGTCACATACACTGGGATACAGTGAAAAGAATTGTTTGATTTATTATTCTCACATGTATTGGAATACAGTGAAAAGTATTGTTTGATTTATTATTCTCACATGTATTGGGATACAGTGAAAAGTATTGTTTGATTTATTATTGTCACATGTATTGGGATACAGTGAAAAGTATTGTTTGATTTATTATTCTCACATGTATTGGGATACAGTGAAAAGTATTGTTTGATTTATTATTCTCACATGTACTGGGATACAGTGAAAAGTATTGTTTGATTTATTATTGTCGCGTGTACTGGGATACAGTGAAAAGTATTGTTTGATTTATTATTCTCACATGTATTGGAATACAGTGAAAAGAATTGTTTGATTTATTATTCTCACATGTATTGGGATACAGTGAAAAGTATTGTTTGATTTATTATTCTCACATGTATTGGAATACAGTGAAAAGTATTGTTTGATTTATTATTCTCACATGTATTGGAATACAGTGAAAAGAATTGTTTGATTTATTATTCTCACATGTATTGGAATACAGTGAAAAGAATTGTTTGATTTATTATTCTCACATGTATTGGGATACAGTGAAAAATATTGTTTCATGCGCTGTACAGACAAAGCATACCGTTCATAAGGGTACAGAGGGGAGAAGGAAAAGAGAGGTTGCAGCAAATAATGTTACCAATTGGATGTAGAGAAAAATCAGCTTAATACATGCTAAGTCCATTCAAAAATCTGATGGCAGCAGGGAAGAAGCTGTTCTTGAGTCGCTTGGCACATGTTCTCCGAGTTTTGTATCTTTGGAAGAGAAAATATCCACGGTGTATGGGGGTCCTTAATTTGGGATGTGGGATGCAGTGCCTGCTTATGATAGTGAAGTCGGGCCCTTTAGGAACTTTTAAGCAGTTATTTGATAGGCACATGGAACACTTGATAGCCTAATCTTGCTTACTCCCCATAACCTTTCATCCATAGAATCATAGAGTGATAGAGGTTTACAGCGTGGAAGCAGCTCTTTGGCCCAACTTGTCCATGCCGCCCTTATTTTTAAAACCCCACAACTAATCCTAATTGCCCGCATTTGGCCCATATCCCTCTATACCCATCTTTCCCATGTAACTTTCTGAATGCTTTTTAAAAGATAAAATTGTACCTACATTCCCATTCACCCCAAGTGCTAGATCGAGCCACCTCTTGAATATGTTCAATTTTTGGTATCAACTACTTCCTGTGGTACTTCCTGTGGCTTGAATGGGAATGTAGGTACAATTTTATCTTTTAAAAAGCATTCAGAAAGTTACATGGGAAAGATGGGTATAGAGGGATATGGGCCAAAAGCGGGCAATTAGGATTAGTTGTGGGGTTTTAAAAATAAGGGCGGCATGGACAAGTTGGGCCAAAGAGCTGCTTCCACGCTGTAAACCTCTATCACTCTATGATTCTATGGATGAAAGGTTATGGGGAGTAAGCAAGATTAGGCTATCAAGTGTTCCATGTGCCTATCAAATAACTGCTTAAAAGTTCCTAAAGGGCCCGACTTCACTATCATAAGCAGGCACTGCATCCCACATCCCAAATTAAGGACCCCCATACACCGTGGATATTTTCTCTTCCAAAGATACAAAACTCGGAGAACATGTGCCAAGCGACTCAAGAACAGCTTCTTCCCTGCTGCCATCAGATTTTTGAATGGACTTAGCATGTATTAAGTTGATTTTTCTCTACATTCAATTGGTAACACTATTTGCTGCACCCTCTCTTTTCCTTCTCCCCTCTGTACTCTTATGAACGGTATGCTTTGTCTGTACAGTGCATGAAACAATATTTTTCACTGTATCCCAATATATGTGACAATAGTAAATCGAACAACTCTTTTCACCACTTTTTGGATGAACAAATGTCTCCTCACCTCCGTCTCAAATGGTCTTCCCTGAATCCTCAGACTGTGACCCCTGGTTCTGGACTCCCCCATCATCGGGAACTATCCTGTCTAGTCCTGTTGGAATTTTATAAGTCTCTTTGAGAACTCCCCCCCAGCCCCCCCTAGTTTGTCCGAACTCCAGCACAAACAATCCCAACCTAGTCAATCTCCCCTCATACAGCCATCCCCATTTCCCATTGCCCACCTTACTAGTTCTAACCTGAAAAACGCAAATAGATATGTCAAACATCATTTTCCTTGCAGAAATTTGTGTATGCCACCTAATCATATGATGATTTTTCTTAGTGCACTATTCTCACTCACTCCTGGATAGATTCTAGCATTTTCCCTCCTCCTACTCTGAAGATGACTGGCCTGTCATTCCTGTTATCTGTCTCCTTCCTTGAACAGAATGTGTATTACCTTCCAATGACAAGGAATTTCCTCAAATCCACGGAATATCAAAACCAGTGCATCTACCAACTCTAGAGACACCACTTCTGAATCCCCAGAATATTGGTCATCACATACATGAGATTGTCAGCTTTTAGTCTCATTGATTTCTCCAGTACTGTTTCTTCACTCATAAAAATATCCTTAAGTTCCTCATGTTCAAAAGACCCTTGTTTCCCCACAGCATCCAAATGATTTCTTGTCTTCTACACTGAAGACGGATCCAAACCCAATGTCTTTGTCACTTCCTTATTCCAATGGGTGGCACACTGCTGCCTCACAGCCCCCGGGACCAGGTTTGATTCCCGGCTTGGGTCACGGAGTCTGCACATTCTTCCCATGTCTGCGTGGATTTCCTCCTGGTGCTCCAGTCCCCTCCCACAACCCAATGGTCAGGTGCATTGGCCATACTAAATTCCCCCTCAGTGTAACCCAAACAGATGCCAGACTGTGGCGACTAGGGGATTTTCACAGCAATTTAATTGCAGTGTTAATGTAAACCTACTTGTGACACTAATGAATAAACCTTAAACTTGAACTTTTACTTGAGAAAGGGTATACTCGCAGAGGAGATTCACTAGGTTGACTCTGGAGTTGAGAGGGCTGGTTTATTAGGAGAGGCTGAGTCGACTGGGACTATACTCATTGGAATTCAGAAGAATGAGGGGAGATCTTATAGAAACATATAAGATTATGAAGGGAATAGATAAGATAGAAGCAGGGAAATGGTTTCCACTAGTGGGTGAAACCAGAACTAGGGGGCATGGCCTCAAAATAAGGGGGAGCAGATTTAGGACTGAATTGAGGAGGAACTTCTTCACCCAAAGATTTGTGAATCTGTGGAATTCCCTGCCCAGTGAAGCAGTTGAGGTTCCTCATTGAATGTTTTTAAGGCAAGGAAAGATAAATTTTTGAACAGTAAAGAAATTAAGGGTTACGAGCAGGTGGTTAAGTGGAGCTGAGTCCATGACAAGATCAGCCATGACTGAATGGCAGAGTTGGCTCAAGAGGCCAGATGGCTTACTTCTGTTCCTAGTTCTTATTTTTGCCTTGAAGTGACCCACGTTTAATCCTTGTTTCATTAATCCTTTTTTCGTCGCTTTTAAGTTCTGATTTTGAGGCTCTGAGCTAGTTTGCTCTCACATTCGCTCTCACTGTACCAATTTCTTGGCCATTCTCTCCTGAATTTTAAAACCGTCACAGTCCTCGGATGTTTAGCAATATCTTCCTTCAGGCTAATGCAAGTCTTTAGCTTCTCTTGGTCAGCCAAGCTTTGGCCACTTTTTCCTGTGGGAGTTTTTAACTTGGTGCGTGCTTGTTGCGCATTACAAATTAAACCTTTAAATGTTTTCCACTGCTTATGTGCAGCCATATCTTTTTAATCTAGCCTCAGTAGGACTGATCAAAGCTGAGGAGATTGTTGTGTGCAACACTTCACCAACTCCATTCAATTCAATTGAAAGCCCACGTCTGGTTCAATGCAGACTGCAGCGTGCTGTGAAAAATGCATAAGGGTTATTGACATTTATGGGCCATGCCAGTTCTGGTTGGAGTTCTCTTATTGCAAGCACTCTAACCAATGTGTAGATGTTGTTCGGAGTGCGTTAACATGCTGTAAGCCACTTTGTCTATAAACTTGTATTGGGGCAAAAGAACATTGCAGGCCAGGGGTTCAGTTCTTTTGGGCATCTGCAACAAATGAGGCAACCATAAAGAATGTGTTTTCTTTTGCATTCACTGTCTGAAGATGAAAATCAATGGAAAAACTCACATTAATATTGTACCTTTCACAACTAAAACTGCACACAATACTCGTAAGTGTGGCCTTGCCAGGGCTCTGTATAATTGCAGCAACACATCTCTGCTCCTGTAATCAAAATCTATCACAATGGAGGCCACAATTTGTCTTCTTTAACGCCTGTTGTGTGTGAGCACTTATCTTCAGTGACTGGTGCATAAGGACACCCAGGTCCCGCTGCACACTCCCCTTTCCTAATTTACAGCCAGACGTCTCAAAATGTTTCAGTCAGTGAAGTATTTTTCGAAGTTTAGCCACTGTTGTAGTGCAGAGTGGCACGATGGTTCAGTGCTTAGCACTGCTGGCTCACAGTGCCAGGGAGCCAGGTTCAATTCTGGCCTCAGGTCGCTGATGTATGAAGTTTGCCTGCGTGGGTTTGCGCTGTATGCTCTGGTTTCCTCCCACACTCCAGTGTATCCCAGAAGATTGTGGAGGCTAGGGAGGAAACTGTGGGCCCCCAGCAGAGATATCTGAATCATTGTTAATCACAGGTGAGCTACCTGAAGATTGGAGTGTGGCAAATATTGTTATTTGTCATTTATATTAATGATTTGGATGAGAATATAGGAGGCATGGTTAGTAAGTTTACAGATGACGCCAAGATTGATGGCATAATGGACAGTGAAGAAGATTATCTGGATTGTAACGGGATCTTGATCAATTAAGCCAGTGGGCTGACTAATGGCAGGAACAGTTTTATTTAGATAAATGTGAGGTGATGCATTTTGGTCGCTCAAACCAGGGCAGGACTTACTCAGTTAATGGTAGAGTATTGGGAGAGTTACAAAGAGAGCTTGGGGTACAGGTTCGTAGCTCCTTGAAAGAGGAGCCACAGGTGGACAGGATGGTGAAGGAGGCATTCGGCATGCTTGGCTTCATTGGTCAGAACATTGAATACAGGAGTTGGGACGTCTTGTTAAAGTTGTACAAGACATTGGTAAGGCCACACTTGGAATACAGTTTTGGTCACCCTATTATAGAAAGGATATTATTAAACTCGAAATGTTTAATTTCTAGGATGCTACTGAGATGGTTTGAGTTATAAGGAGATGCTGGTAGATTGGGACTTTGTTCTCTGGAGCATTGAAGGCTGAGGGGTGATCTTATCAAGATCTATAAAATAATGAGGAGTATAGATCAGCAAATAGTCATCAATATCTTTTCCCAAAGGGAAGGGATTATAAAACTAGAAGGTATAGGTTTAAGTTGTAAAGGGTGGGTGATACACTCTATCCGATTACCATCCAGGGGGCAATGACTCTGAGCACCACTGTGTTACGACATCAAGTGCATAGAAATGCTACTCCCTACAAGTTCCTCCCCTCCATCACACACCATCTAAACTTGGACACATGTTCTATCACTATCATTGGGTCAAAATCCCAGAACTCCTTCCCAACTATGACACTTCATTTCTCATTAGCTGTTAGAGAGGGAAGAGATGCAAAATGGTCCAGAGGGGCAATTTTTTTCACTTGGGGCGATGTGTGTTGAAACAAGCTGCCAGAGGTGGTAATAGAGGTGGGTACAATTTTGTCTTTTAAAAAGTATTTAGACACTTATATAAGTAAGTTGGGTATAGAAGGGTATGAGCAATTGGCACTAGCTTAGGGATTCAAAAAAAACGGCACAGACAAGTTGGGCTGAAGGGTCTGTTTCCATGCTATAAACCTCTCTGACTCCAAAGCTGGGCACATTAAGTGGATTCAGCCATACCAAATTGACCCTGGTGTCAGGGGATTAGCAGGGTAAATTAGTGGGGTTATGGGGATAGGACCTGGATGGGATTATGGTCAGCGCAGACTCAAATGGCCTCTTTCTGCATTGTAGGGATTCTATGATTGTAGGAAACATTGGAGCCAGTTTGCACACAGAAAGCTCCCACAAACAGCAATGTGATGATCAATTTTTTTTTATTATGTGGTGTTGATTGAGGGACATATATCATCCGGGACCCCTAATCTTCTTCCAGGTAGTAACATGGGATTGTTGACATCTACCCAAGAGGCAGATGAGGCCTTGGTTTAACATTAATGTGAAAGGTGGCAGAGTGCACCACTCCCAGAAAGTTTCATTCGCGTGACCAGCTGGATTGTTGCACTGAAATTCTAGAGTGGGATTAGAACCAGGAGACCTCGTGGCTCCGAGGCAAGAGTGTCACCAATTGAGCAAGTTTGAATTTAGGCAGCACTGCTGTCCCACAGTGCCAGCGACCTGTGTTCCCGGTTTGTGTCACTGTCCATATGGAATCTGTATGTTCTCCCCCGTGTCTGCGTGGGTTTCCTCCCACAGTCTGAAAGATGTGCGGGTTAGGTTGATTGGCCAAGCTAAATTGTCCCTTAGTGTCGGGGGATTGGGCACAAGATCAGGTGGAAGTGCTCCACTCATCCTGGTCAAGCACCTTCAACGCTGGTTCAGGCGAAGTCATCCTTTGACTCTGGGCCAGGAAGCTGGAGACAGAGGCCTGTGGAACTCAGTGCACACAGAATTGAAATACACAATCCTTTCAGCAGCTCTGTGCAAACTCTTCACACTTAGCAGGCTGAAAGCTGCTGAATGTGTTGATTTGGAGAAGCGTCACTTTTATTTTGGAAGCGTGTATGCAGCCTACGTGAACAGTACTGGGGTCATGGAGAAATAAATCACTCGAGGAAATGCTGACCTATTCTTTTGTTGAGGCAGCCAGAGAGTTCTGAGCGAAGACTTCTTGTAGATGCACAGAGAGCTGATGCCCCTTGCCATATCCTTGATCGTTTCTAGACATTGAATTGACAGCTAAGATGTGACAAAGGTTTTGTGTGTCTGTTTTCGCTATGTGTGTTAACCCTTGGAAGTCACCTTTCTGGTGACACAGTGGTTAGCACTGCCGCCTCACAATGCCAGGGACTCGGGTTCGATTCCCTGCTTTGGGTCACTGTGCGGAGTCTGCCCCGTGTCTGCGTGGGTTTCCTCCGGATGCCCGGGTTTCATAGAATCCTATGTGTAGGAGGGGACCATTTGGCCCATTGGGTCTACACTGACTACAATCCTAATCAAACCCTATCACTGTAACGCTTTCATTTACTCAAGCTAAATTTCCCTGACAGTAAGGGACAATTTAGCATGGCCAATCCACCTAACTTGCACATTTTTGGATACTAAGGAGCGATTTAGTCTGGCCAACCCCCCCCTAATCTACACATCTTTGGACACTAAGGGACAATTTAGTATGGCTGAACCCCCAACCCCTATATCTTTGGACACTAAGGAGCAATTTAGCATGGCCAATCCACCTAACCCGCACATCTTTGGACTGAGAGGGGAAACCGGAGCACCAGGAGGAAACCCATGCAAACATGGGGAAAAGGTGCAGACTCCGCATAGACAGTGACCAGGAATCAAACCCAGGTCCCTGGCTCTGTGAGACAGCAGTACTAATCCACTGGGCCACCGTGATCCCCCCGCCCCCCTCCCCACCTCCCGTATTCCAAAGATGCGCAGGTTGGATGGATTGGCCATGCTAAATTACCCTTCAAGTAAATCAACAGGGCAAAAGCGGAGGAGGGGAGGGTGACGGGGGTAGGACCTGGTGGGATTGTTGATAGTGGCAAGTTTGATGGGCCAATTGGCTGCCTTCTGCACAGTAGGGATTCTGTGCTGACCAGCAGCATTTTTATTCAGCAGAAAGAGTATAAAATTGCCTCTCTCAGGTTTTGTCCTTGTGTATAAGAGAGATGCATTATTTATATGGCCTCTGTGTGGAAGGCTGGGATGGTAAAGAGTCGAGCAGTAATGATGTTGTCATCTCCACTTTCAAATACCTTGTCCTGCGCTATGAATAGCAAGTGCTGTGGTGAAATTATAGTGCCAGGGAATAGAAAGCTGAGCAAGGGAGCCACAGAGTAAGCAGTACTCGACCAAAGGAACTTTTGAGGGTGTTAGGACTCGAGTTCACATCACTGCAAGTAAGTAAGCACTTCGAGTCTGAGCCAGTGAGTGCAATTCAACTCCAAAGCTGATGCCAAACAGGAGGAGGTGGGAATATGCTTGTTCAGTTTGCTCTGGTTTACAGGATTGTGAAAGATTTGTGTCGCATTGTGTGGATAATTATTGCATTTTTTTTAACTGGAGCTTAACTGACCAAAGGACTGCTTGCATCTTATCGAATTAAGATTGATAACCTGTGAATTCTGAGCTGTTTGACAACTGAGTCACTTTGGAAGCCAAAACAAAAAGGCAGATTACCACCTAATTGACTGTAAACTGGGGGAAGGGAATGTGCAGCAGGACCTGGTGTCTAGGGGAATTTCAGGTAGCTTCATTGCAGTGTTAATGTAAGCTTTACTTGAGACTAATAAATAAACTTTAACTTTTAAACTTTATCCTTTCTTTGGAACGAATTAGCACAAAACCAAAGATGGTTATGTGGTGCTAGATTTCCAGCCTTTTGACAATTCTGGAGAGTGATCCAGACAGATCCCTGTCTCCTTATTCTTAGGCGCAACTTCCAGACAAAGCTCCATCCCCAAACAGTAGAATTTCAGAGAAGAAATGTTTATTTCTTGGCAGATTCCAGTCTGCACTTCAGACAAAATAAGAGAAAGCAACCTCACTCTAAAGAGTTCAACAAGCAGACTGCCTTGAGTTCTCCGTGAAAATCTAGTTGTACCTAGTCATATGACCTTATCTGCCATGCCACTTAATCGAGCCCTACTCTGCAATATCCCAGGGGAAAACACAAAATAACAAACTAGTTGAGATTCAAACAAGCACAGTAACAATTAAGATCAATTATGCTGTTTTATTATCAGTAAGTGTTGCTGGATCCAGATTAAATGGCTCTCGGTGCTTAGACTAGACCCTACACAAAAAGCATGGCTTAAAGGCATCGTGTTATTACAATTCAAAGTAAGAGCCCTTACCACACCATTGTCATTCTGTAAAAGGGACGTGAACGAGAAGGGGTTTGCTCCTGTGGGATTCTATGTAGTGGGAGTAAACGAGAGAGCATTTAGTCCTTTGATCCTGTGGAGTGGGAGTGAATGAAATGGTGCAGTATCAGGTACATAGGCCATACGTCGCAAGGATTGGATGACCAAGTCAAACAGCATGTTCCTGCGGTTGTTTGTAACAGGTCAGGTGCAGATCATACATGACCAACCTGTGTTTGCAAAACCTGTGGCTTTCTCCATGGCAACACCCCTGCAGTTGACTTGCTGGCTGGGCTGGCATTATTTCTCATCCCTAGTTGATCTTAGAGGGTAGCTGTGGCTCTTGAGTCACATGTAGGCCAGACCAGGGTAAGGATGGCATATTTCCCTCCTTGAAGGACCTTAGTGAGCCTTGTTTTCCAACAATCTACAATGGTTTCAGGATCATCAGGAGATTTTAAATTCAGATATTTTTTATCAAATTTAAATTCACCATCGGCCATGGCGGGTTTCTAACCTGAGTTCTCCAGAACATTAGCTGAGTCTCTGGATTAACAATCTAGAGATAATATCTCTACACCATCACCTTCCCTATATCCTCCATTTATTAACTATCACTTTCTTGGCTCAGTTTTCATGTGCTGTATGCTTACAAGCTTGAACCTCCTGAGTCACTTTGATTTTTCTCTCTATCTCTATCTGAATTATGGATAAATGTACACAACAGGGACTTGTGGTTCTTTTCCATTCCCTGCTATCATTCCAATTTATTCTGCAGCCAGACTGTGCAAAAATTTCTGCTGGGTTAAAGGCGACCGAGCTTTAATACGGAAATGAGTGAATTCTCTTCCGTTCTGTCACTGAATGATCCCAGGAATTATTTGCGACTCCCATCAGCAACAGAACTGAGAACAAGAGAGATTGTACTGTCACAGCGAAGACCCAACTCTTTCCAACAGCGTCTGAAGGCCAACAGTGTTTCTGCACTGAATCAGTGACGCTGGTTGGCTTTCTCTCGGAGATCACTGTAGATCCCTGTGGGCAGTACTTGTACAGAAAACATGATTGCATTGGCCCATCAACTGCAGTTAGCATGCGACTCCAGTGATTGCTTTACCAGAGCTTTCTCCCGAAGAGAATGACTGACTCCTTGCGGAGGTGCTCAGGAAGCTCCATTACTCTGTCCAACTGATTATCACTCACATCTTGGCAGTCTGTCTTGGCAGGAGCCTTTGGCATGGGCAAGCCTGAATGTGGCCTCACCCAAATGTCCGGTGCTGTTCTAACAAGGACCAGGAGTGATACCTCTCACCAATATTCCCTTCCTAGTCCTCTTCGCACAGGTTTATTTTTTATTCTATTTGTGTCACAGGGAGACTTACATTAACAGTGCAATGAAATTACACTGTAAAAATCTAGTCACCACACTGGGTGCCTGTTATAAAACCGTAAGACATAGGAGCAGAATTAGGCCACTCGGCCTATTGAGTCTGCTCTGCCGTTCAATCATGGCTGATATTTTTCTCATCCCCATGGTCCTGCCTTTTCCCCACAACCCCTGATCCCCTTATTAATCAAGAACCTATCTATCTCTGTCTTAAAGACACTCAATGACCTGCCCTCCATTGCCTTCTGCGGCAAAGAGTTCCACAGATTCACCACACTCTGGCTGAAGAAATTCCTCCTCATCTCTGTTTTAAAGGATCGTCCCTTTAGTTTGAGGTTGTGCCCTTGGTCCTAGTTTTTCTTACAAGCCGAAACACCCTCTCCATGTCCACTAATAAATAAACTTAACTCCTATGATGTATAGGTTGAGGCTATGGAATAGGGTCTGGGTAAGATCTCAGTGTAAGAGTCGGTACCGAGTTGATGGGCCGAAGGGCCTATTTCTGCACTGTTGAAATTTTTGAAGTGATCTTATGGAATATCAGTGACTCTCGAGCTGTTTTTACCTGGGTACCAATTAGATGGGGAAGAAAACTCTATGGACCACCTATTCTATGCTGGACCTTATTAGCTTTCACTTGCCACCGCAAACAAAATCAATAGAAATAATGGGAATGATAAATATTTTGTTGTTTTTCCCCCTACTAAATGTAATACATTGCTGTACATCGTAGATAAGTTAATTATTAATTCATTATAAGTCTATGCATTTCCGTATCAGCTATTAAATCTTTACTGGAAACATTCCAGTATGTGTAATGAAATCTTTGTCTGAAAACTAATACTTATCTTCATTGATCAAACAAAATCAGCAGTGATCTTATTGCTAAAACTACATTTGAGGATGTGCTTTGATAATTCACGCAGTGCACACAGGAGCCAGCCTGCTTGTGTGGCATCAGTGGTGGGTTAGCACTGCTGCCTCACAGCATCAGAGTCCTGGGTTGGTCCCTGTCTGCGTGGAGTCTGCACATTCTCCCTGTGTCTGTGGGTTTCCTCCGGGTGCTCCAGTTTCCTCCCACAGTCCGAAAGACGTGCTTGTTAGGCGTATTGAATCAAACAGGCGCCAGAATCTGGTGACTAGGGGAATTTCACGCTAACTTCATTGCAGTGTTAATGTAAGCCCTAGTTGTGACAAATAAATAAGCATTATAACTTTTAAAAAGAGGTATAGGGCTGTGGATTCTGGCCATTCCTTTGTTGTGCCTCAGCCTTATGTGGTGTGTTAATGACTTGCAGATCAGATTACCCTGGCAGAACTCTCTTGGACGTTCGAACCCCCGTCAACAAGCACACAGTCAGTGGCTGCCCCTTCACCTCATTGGACACATGTATGGGAGAGGAGAGGAGAGGAAGGAAGGGACAGGAGGGAGCGAAACTGAAGGAGAGTGAAGGGAACACAAGATTTGGGAGCTGAAGTGGGCAAATTCAGTCCTTTGAACTCCGCCATTCAATCAGATTAGGGTTGATCCTTCCCCCTGATCTCAGATCCACCTCGCCACCTGTTCCCCATTTCCCTTTTTTATTAAAAATATATCTATCTCCTTGTAATTCTTGTAATATTTTATGAGAAACATATCTATTCTCCTTTGCAAATTCGATCAGGTCTTTTAAGAGAGTTCTGGATAAGTACATGGCACTTAATAGGATTGAAGGTTATAGGTAAGCCTAGTAGGTAGAGATTTGATCAGCGCAACTTGTGGGCAGAAGGGCCTGTTTGTGCTGTAGTTTTTCTGTTCTTTGTTCTACGTAAACATTCAATGATTCAGACCCCACTGTGCTATGGGGCAGCGAGTTCCACAGATTCACCACCCTCTGTGAGAAGTAGTTCCTCCTTATCTCAGTTTTAAATCTACTGCTTCTCAGCTTATACCTGTGACCTTTTGTTCTAGATTATCCCACAAGAGCAATCTAGAACATGGTCCAAGTTCACTTTGTCGGTCGCTCTTAGTATTTTATACAGCTGAATCAAATCCTCTCTCATCCTTCGAAACTTTAACGAGTACAACCCCAAGCTGTTTAATCTCTCCTCGTACGTCAACCCTTGAATTCCTTCCTTCAGGCCAGGAAGGGAGAGGAAGTGTCGGAGAAGAATTATCCCAACTTGAAGCAAGTACGTGTACCTGAACAGGCACCGGAGTGTGGTGATTAGGGAATTTTCACTGTGCCGCAGTGCTACCCTCCCACAGTCCAAAGATGTGCAGGTTAGCTTTCTTTAATATGTATCAGTGTCACAAATCAGCTTACATTAACACTGCAATGAAGTTACTTTGAAAATCCCCTAGTTGCCATACTCTGACACCTGTTCGGGTACACTAACCATGCAGTGTACCTGAACAGATGCTGGAATGTGGCAACTAGGGGATTTTCACAGTAACTTCATTGCAGTGTTAATGTAAGCCTATGTGTGATAATAACAAATGAAGCTTTGAACCGATGTTTCATTGTCACTTTGCCTTGTGTCTTCAGCCGCATTGCGCAGTATTCCCGCAGTGGGATAAGATAGATGAAGTCACCAGTCTCCCCTCACTCAGCTCCTCAGTAAATTGACTCCAGCTCCCGTCTGCTGTTTGTCTGTGTCACTGACAATTAATTGGAGGCTGAAGGAGAAAGAATCACACAGTGTATGGCTCAAATTGGATCTGATGACAAATGAGGCAAATTTACTTTCCAGGGATCCCAGGCATCACAATCTGAGCTGCAGCAAGGATTCGACGCAGTGTTAGCTAATACCTCGATTGCTTGCGTACTCTTCGCGAGTCTCCTGAATTCAAAACCCACATGAGCAATAAAAATAAAGCCGAGGAGCTGCTGTACTGTCAATGGTCCTGTCCTGTCCTCCTTGGGGTTGGGATGTTGTAAAAGCTTCCATAGCACAATTTTGAAGAGGGGCAGGGGATTGTAAATTTATATTTATTCATCTCTCAATCAAACATCACATTTTTTTAACAAAATTATTCTTGGGTCATTGCTGTTTATGGGAGCTTGCTGTGAGCAAACTGGCATTTCCTATATTATAAAAATGACTGTGTTTTTTAAAATTTCATTCATGGGACATGGGCGTTGCTGGCTGGGTCAACATTTATTGCCCACCTGTAGTTGCCTGAGGGCAGCTGAGAGTCAATCACGTTGCTGTGGCTCTGGGAGTAGTGTGTAGGCCAGACAGGGTAAGGACGGCAGATTTCCTTCCCTAAAGGACGTTAGTGAACCAGATGGGTTTTTCCGACAATGGTTTCATGGTCACCAGTAAACTCTTAAATCCATATATTTTCTTTTTATTGAATTTAAACCTGCCGTTGCAGGATTTGAACCCAGGTCCCCAGAGCATTAGCTGAGTTTCTGGATTAATAATCTCATGATAAAACCTCTAGGCTGTCACCTCCCCAGTTTCAAAGGTGGACTTTGGGTCTCGTAAGAGGGGCTATATAAATGCACATCAATTTCAGTGCTGGAGTTGGGCTGTGATAGTTGCTACTAATCCCTTCGAGTGGATTGAAATTGTTGCAACATGAATTGTGAACACTCCAATTCATTAACACTCCATCCACCCCTGACTGGGTGGGAAGTGATGAAGAGACTGAAACCTAATTAAGCAGTTCAGAAAACAGATTTTAACCTCAGACATATTGGCAGGAATGTATGACGCAAGGCTGTAGTGTGAGTTGTGTTGGGACAGCTGTGTCCATGAATGAATGAGTGCCTGTTTTTACTGAAGTATTTTAACATTGGCCATTTACAGAACTCGTGCGTGACCGATGGAGTTTTACCAACTGTTCTGGTTTCTTTAGAATGAATAGTGCAGAAGGAGGCCTTTTGGCCCATCAAGCCTGCACTGACAACAATCTCATCCAGATCCTATTCCCGTAATCCCATGTATTTGCCCTCCTAGTCCCCCTGACACTAAAGGTCAATTTAACATGGCCAATCCACCTTCTGTCCATCTTCCGAGTGCAGAAGAAACCGGAGCACCCGGAGGAAACCCACACAGATACGGGGAGGACATGAAAACTCCACGCAGACAGTGACCCCAACTGGGAGTTGAACCTTGGTCCTTGACGTTGTGAGGCAGCAGTGCTAACCACTGTGCCACCGTGCCACATTCCTTCCTGCAGGAGAGTTCCGCTTTTGATCTTTTTCTCTGTTTGATTTGATTGAGATCCTTGTCGTGAACCGTTTGACCCACCATGCACTCAGAAAGGACTAGGATGATAAAAGAAACTTATTATCCCATCAAAGCCCACTTTCCTTGTTACTCAAAACTCCTGTCAAAGACGTCCGATTGCTCAGTTATTCACTAAAAGGTCTGGAGGCTTGTTTGGTTAAACTTTGTGTATTTCTTGGTAATGTGTAACTGTGTGTGTGTGTGTGTGTATGTGTGTGTATTTTATATATAATATAAAATATTCCTTTATTCGGTACTATCTCCATGCTGGCTTTACCAGACTACTACTGTACTCAGTGCACTATTTTGTGACTCTCTGCATCATATTGTGAACAGTACCGCACTACAGCCCCATAACTCTTGCTGTACCAAACATCCTTATCCCCCCCCCCCCCCCCCATCCACCAAGTCTTTATCCAAACTTACTTACAATCGCTTCTCGGCCTTTTGGCTTAGACCAAGTGTAGTATCCGTTCTTATCAATTTAATATCTGGGTAGCATGACGATTAGCACTGCTGACTCACAGCGCCAGGTACCCAGGTTCAATTCCCAGCTTGGGTCACTGTCTGTGTGGAGTTTGTATGTTCTCCCTGCATCTGCGTGAGTTTCCTCCAGGTGCTCCGGTTTCCTCCCACAGTCCAAGATGTGCTGATTAGGTGCATTGGCCATGCTAAATTACCCCTTAGTGTATCCGAACAGGCAACAGAATGTGGCAACTGGGGGATTTTCACAGTAAGTTCTTTGCAGTGTTAATGTAAGCCTACTTGTGACCAACAAATAAACTTGAACCTTTAGTTTGCAAGTTCTCTTTGTGTTTGCAAGGTTCCCTCCTGGTGCTCCAATTTATTCCAGAGCAGCCGGTCAGCTGGATTGGCCATGGTAAATTGATCCTCAGGGACAATTGGGGACGTTTGAAGGGTAAAAATGTGGAGCTATGGGAATAGAGCCAGGGTGGGATTGTTGTCAGTGCAAATTCGATGTGCTGAATGGCCTCCTTCAGCACGGTAGAGATTCAATGACCAAAAAAGAATGGACTAGATCCCGACTCCTATCCTTACGATACACAAGCAAACTGGCTCCTGTGTGCGCTGCACGAATTATCAAAGTAATATTTACACATATTTCTCCCACACTTGCCACACTTTCCCGTCAAGTCTCCTGACTTTGCAGGTTCAGACAGTCCAGAGGCCTTGCACTCTCCTAGATCCTGCCCTCAGTTTCGATCACCATACTTTGTATTTCAAATACTCTGGCTTAACTCCTGATTGAAGATTCTTGCACTCTTTACTGTCATGTTTATGTGTTAGGTCGACTATCCATCTTCACTGATGTTGAATGCTTTCAAAAAGGAATTAGCTATAGGTCAAAGGATATAGGGAGCTGGGGGGCGGGGGGGGAAGCAGGATATTGAATTTGATGATCAGTCATGATTAAAATGAATAGCATAGCAGGCTTGAAGGGCCTAATGGCCTCCTCCTGCTTCTAGTTATTATGTTTCTATCCCATTCCTTCCGATGGGAATGTTTTCTCTGTTCAATCATTGGTTTTCTTTTCCTCTGTAAAATCCTCCATGTTATCCATGGAAGATGATGTTTCTAGGTGACAGAGTGGTATTGTTAATAATCCAGAGTCCCAAGGTAATGCTCTGGGGAGCTGAGTTCGAATCTCACCGTGACAGATGGTGAAATCTGAATTTTAATAAAAAATTTGGAATTAGAAGTTTAATAATGAAACCATATTTGATTGGGACAAAAGATAAAAATGAGGTATAGGAAGGGATTTGAGGAAAAACCTTTCTACCCAGGGGATGGTGAGGGTCCGGAATGAGCTGCCAGGGAGGGTGGTGGAGGCAGGATGCCTCATCTCCGTTAAAACGTACCTGGATGAGCACTTGGCACATCGTAACTTTCAGGGTATTGGGCTGGCAGCTGGGATTAGATGGGCAGGTCAGGGGCTTCGATATGTCGTTGCAGACTCGATGGGCTGAAGGGCCTCGTCTGCACTATAATATTCTATGATTTACTTAATTTACTTATTAGCCGCGAGCAGGCTTACATTAACGCTGCAATGAAGTTACTGTGGAAATCCCCTAGGCTGTTAGAACATAGAACATTACAGCGCAGAACAGGCCCTTCGGCCTTCAATGTTACGCCGACCAATTAGGAAAAAGCAATGACCCTCTAACCTAAACCATTCCCCTTTCGTCCATAAACTTATCTACTAACCTCTTAAACGCCACCAAACTTGGCGCATCTACAACTGACGCAGGCAGGGCATTCCATACCCTTACCACCCTCTGGGTAAAGATCCTACCTCTGACATCCGTCCTATAACTACCACCCCTTAATTTAAAGCTATGTCCCCTCGTGCTAGCTTTCTCCATCCTAGGAAAAAGGCTATCACTGTCCACCCTATCTAAACCTCTAATCATCTTACATGTTTCAATAAGGTCTTCTCTTAGCCGCCTTCTTTCTAATGAAAAACAACCTCAAATCCCTCAGCCTCTCCTCATAAGACCTGCCCTCCATACCAGGCAACATCCTGGTAAACCTCCTCTGTACCCCCTCCAATGCCTCCACATCTTTCTTATAATGCGGGGACCAGAACTGCACACAATACTCCAAGTGCGGCCGCACTAGAGTTTTGTACAGTTGCAACATGACGTTGCGGCTCCGAAATTCAATCCCTTTACCAATAAAGGCTAAGACTCCATATGCCTTCTTAATAACTTTATCGACTTGATTGCCAACTTTCAGGGATCTATTAACACATACACCAAGATCCCTCTGTTCATCAACACTATTGAGAGTCCTACCATTAGCCCTATACTCTACACATTTGTTATTCCTGCCAAAGTGAATTACCTCACACTTTTCCGCATTAAACTCCATTTGCCACTTCTCGGCCCAGCTCTGCAAAGTGTCCAAGTCGCTCTGCAAACTATAACACCCCTCTTCACTATCTACCACTCCTCTGACTTTGGTGTCATCCGCAAATTTACTAATCCATCCTTCAATACCCTCATCCAGATCATTTATAAAAATTACAAACAGCAGGGGCCCCAAAACAGATCCCTGAGGTACACCACTTGTAACCGAATTCCACGATGAATATCTTCCATCAACCACCACCCTCTGTCTTCTATCTGCTAGCCAATTCCTAATCCAATTAGCTAAATCACCCTCTATCCCATACATCTGCATTTTCTGCAGAAGCCTTCCATGGGCCACCTTATCGAACGCCTTACTAAAGTCCATATATACCACATCAACTGCCTTACCCCCATCCACCTCTTTGGTCACTTTTTCAAAAAACTCAATAAGGTTAGTAAGGCACGACCTACCCTTCACAAAACCATGCTGACTATCCCCAATCAATTCATTTCTCTCTAAATAACTATAAATCCTATCCCTAATAATTCTTTCCAATACTTTTCCCACAACAGAAGTAAGACTCACCGGTCTATAATTCCCAGGAAAGTCTCTATTCCCCTTCTTGAACAATGGGACCACATTCGCTATCCTCCAGTCTTCCGGCATTATACCCGTAACCAACGACGACCTGAAGATCAGAGCCAGAGGCTCTGCAATCGCCTCTCTCGCCTCCCAGAGAATCCTAGGGTAAATCCCGTCCGGCCCAGGGGACTTATCTAACTTCAAACCCTTAAGAATATCTAGCACATCCTCCTTATCTACTTCAATACTTTCCAGTTTACAACCCTGTATCCCAGTGTTCTCCACAACTACATTTACATCTCCCTGCGTGAATACCGAAGAGAAATATTTGTTCAGTGCCTCTCCAATCTCTTCAGGCTCCACGCACAACTTCCCACTGCTGTCTATGACTGGCCCTAATCTTGCCCTAACCAATCTTCTATTCTTAACATATCTAAAGAAAGCTTTAGGATTCTCCTTGATCCTATCAGCCAAAGTCTTCTCGTGTCCCTTTTAGCTCTCCTCAACTCACTCTTTAGCTCCCTCCTGGCTAATCTATAGCTATCCATTGCACTAACTGAGCCTTCAAGCCTTAGGGATAGTAGGAAAATGTTAGCCTTGCTGGCATCACCAACGTGCTTAGGGTGAATAATTTTTTAAAAATTCTT
This sequence comes from Sphyrna mokarran, assembly GCA_024679065.1. Lineage (NCBI taxonomy): Eukaryota > Metazoa > Chordata > Chondrichthyes > Carcharhiniformes > Carcharhinidae > Sphyrna > Sphyrna mokarran. Next base: position 22,753,023 of record JAGIQG010000031.1, on the reverse strand, counting down.
TATTAACTTGATTCCCCCATTTGAGGTTTCAAGTTTCCTGAATGACTGACTGGGCTCCTGCACCCATGGGGGCCAGCCATTCTTTGTCTGTCGGCTTTATGACCTGCGCTACTTCTGCAATCACTTGACGTCCTCAGGCCAGGAGTAACACAGCGTTCAGTCAAACAAAACCTTGTGGGAGACTTGAGTTTGAAGAATTTATTTATTAGTCACAAGTAAGGTTTACATTAACACTGCAATGCAGTTACTATGAAAGTCCCCTAGTCGTCACATTCTGACGCCTGTTCGGGTCAATGCACGTCTTGCAAAACGTGTAAGGAAACCGGAGCACCCAGCCGAAATCCGGGCTTGATTCCTGGCTTGGCTCACTGTGTGGAGTTTGCACATTCTCCCTGTGTCTGTGTGGGTTTCCTCTGGGTGTTCCAGTTTCCTCCCACACTCCAAAGATCTGCTAGTTAGGTTGATTATCCGTGCTGAATTCACCCAAGTATCAGAGGATTAACAGAGTAAAATGTGGGGTTGGATGAGACTGTGATCGGTGCACACTTGATGAGGCAAATGGCCTCCTTGTGCAGTGTAGGGAGCACCCGGAGGAAACCCATGCAGACACAGGGAGAATGTGCAAACTCCACACAGACAGTGACCTGAGCTGGGAATCGAACCCGGGTCTCTGGCACTGAGACAGCAGCGCTAACCACTGTGCCACCATGTCATCCCGACTGGGGAGGGAGGCACAAAGCACAAATACCCCACCAGCAAGTGAAAAACATTAAACCCTCTATCATTGCGTTGCCCCATGCAGCACAATGAAATGGGCGATTTGCATGTATTTATGTTGCTTTATGGAATGTTTTCTGGTTTCATCCCCGAGTGTGTTTGCCTCGAATCTCTCTCTCTCTCTCATTCACATGACACCCGTCAGTAATCATAACAAGGAATAGGATTAGGCGCCAGGGAATTGTGAAAATGATAATGGTTCTGTCTGAGAGGCAGTCAGCTATTCCCCGGCCAGCTAAACTCCAGAGTAACTTATTCTAAATCCAATTAGATTGTGATTACCAGACATTTGTCACCAGAGCTTGTCCCTTTGCCAGTCAGAATGGATTTTCTGCTGCTAGTCAGACTAACTGAACGAAATGTGATCCATCAGTCCTCCACTTGTCCGTCACTGAGACAATCACAGAATCCCTACAGTGCAGAAAGAGGCCATCGAGCCTGCACTGACCACTATTCCACCCAGGCCCTATCCTCCGTGTCCCTCCACATTTACCCGCTAATTCCTCTAACCTCGGGACAATTTTAGCACAGCCAAACAACCTAACCCGCACATCTTTGACTGTGGGAGGAAACCAGAGCAGCCAAAGGAGACCCACGCAGACACGGGGAGAATGTGCAAAGTCCGCACAGATAGTGACCCAAGCCAGGAATCGAACCCAGATGTGAAGCAGCAGTGCTAACCACTCTGCTATTGTGCCACCCCAGCACACTTCCTCACTGCTCCTTGCAAGCACGTACACGTAGACACACTGCTATGATGTCAGTATGTGTAGTCATGGCTGAGTGCTTAAGGTGATGGACTGGCAATACATTGAGCGTTCCCTGCGCGGGTTCGATGTATGCCAACTCCGTATTTTGGGGTGGCACAATGGTTAGAGCTGTTGCCTCACAGCACCAGGGACCTGGTTCTATTCTTGGCTTGGGTCACTGTCTGTGCAGAGTCTGTATATTTTCCCCGTATGTGCGTGGGTTTCCTCTAGGTACTCCAGTTTCCCCTCTCAGTCTGAAAGATGTGCTGATTAGGTGCATTGGCATCTCACAGTGCCAGGAAGCCGGGTTCAATTCCAGCCTTGGGTCACTGTCTATGTGGAGTTTGCACATTCTCTGCATGGGTTTCCTCCCACACGCCAAAGGTGTGCTGATTAGGTGTCACTGAGACTAGTTAGGGTAAATGTATGAGGTTATGGTTATAGGGCCTGGGTGAGGTTGTGGTCAGTGCAAACTCGATGGGCCAAATTGCCGCCTCCTGCACTGTCAGAATTCAATGATTCTAGGTTTGGTGGATTGGCTATTGCTAAATTGCGCCTTATTGTGAGGGGTAAGCAGGATTATCAGGGTAAATATGTGAGGTTATGGAATAGAGTCTGGGTGGGATTGTTGTTGGTCCGAGTGGCCTCCTTCTGCACTGTAGAGATGCCGTGCTCAGTGTAAATGTGCATACATATACAGCCTGGTCTCTCACTGCGGTGAAATATGCTCACGATTTATACCATCAACTTCACATTGCTGGTAGTTTTTTAAAGAAAATGTTGGAAGATTGCATGGGAACACCCAACTCTCCTCATTGGGGAATGCGGATTCCCTGTGACACGAGGATCCATCTCAGAATGAATGATCAGCCTGTGAAGCTCCTCACTCGGAAGTTTCTGAATCTTAGGGAATTCTCCACCCCAGAGTATATTCATGACAGATGAAATTATTTTTGAGCATTAGGGGATAGTACAGATACATTTGAGCTAAAAGATTACCTGTTATAGAATCCCTGCAGTGCAGAAGGAGACCATTCAGCCCATCAAGCCTATATTGACAACAATCCCACCCAGACCCTTTCCCCATGGCCACAGCATTTACCCTACTAATCCCCCTGACACTCAGGGTCAACTTAACACCGTCAATCCACCAAATGTCTTTGGAGTCCTGTTGAATTTTTTTATAATTTATTTTATGGGATGTGGGGAACTCTGGCTGGGCCATCACTGATTGCCCATCACTAAATGTCCTCCATTTCCAAGGATGTTTGAGATGAGGTGATGGCCTCGTGGTATTATTGCTAGACCATGAATCCAGAAACTCAGCTAATGTTCCCAGGGACCTGGATTTGAATCCCGCCACAGCGGATGGTGGAATTTGAATTCAGTAAGGAAAAAATACTGGGATTCAGAATCTACTGCTGCCCTTGAAATCATTGTCATTTGTCGGAAAAACCTCTCTGGTTCACAAGTGTCCTTTAGGGAAGGAAATCTGCTGTCCTTACCTAGTCTGGCCTACATGTGACTCCAGAGACATGGCAATGTTTATTTATTAGTCACAAGTAGACTTACACTAATACTGCAAGGAAGTTACTATGAAAACCCCCTAGTCACCACACTCCGGTGCCTGTTTGGGTTACACTAAGGGAGAATTTAGCACATCTTTCAGACAGTGGGAAGAAACCAAAGCACCCGCAGGAAAGCCACGCACACGGGGAGAACGTATGTGATTGATTCTCAACTGCTGTCCAAGGGCAGCTAGGGATGGATAATAAATGCTGGCCCAGCCAGCGACACCCATATTTGACAAAATAATTTTTTTAGAAGTCCATTAGATCCTAAGATAAGAGCAGAATTAGGCCATTTGGCCCATCTTGTCTGCTCTGCCATTCGATCATGGTTGATATTTTTTTCCAATTCCGTTCTTCCATGCTTTCTCCGTACCAATCAAGAACCTATCTATCTCTGTCTTAAAGGCACTTTAATGGCCTGGCCTCCGCTCGATGGCAATGAATCCCACAGATTCACCAAACCCTCCAGTTAAAGACATTCCTCCTCATCTCGTTTCCAAAGATTCCTGGGAATTCTTGTCAACTGCATTGCCGTAGATCTGGAGTCACCTGGAGGCCAGATGTCCAAGGCCAATATATCCTTCCTGTCAAGCCTGGCGTACATTATTCCCAGTGTGGTCTAAGCAGGGCACGATCACACAGTCACCCCGGTCCTGCAAAGCCCCGGAGAATGTTAGAAGAAAGCGAGGAGATCTGCCTGTTCTCACTGCAGACTGCGCCAGTTGGTAAGCCACCTTGGAGGTGACAGTGTTGCTCTGAGTCAGCAGTCTCCATGCAGGGAGAAAGCTGTCCTTAACAGGTTGTATTTTGGAGCACTCTTTCCATTCTCGGGCTGTGACGAGGGTGGAATCACACAGGCACTGGACCCTTGCGGTTTAGGTGTATGCTGTGTGAGTCTGGCTCGCAGCCGTTGCTGATGGCCCCTCTCTCCTTGTCCTGACACATTGACAGCTTTGTTTCATTCCCCTTTATGCTGCGTCTGCTCAGAGGAGGATGTGACATCTCAAATTATTAATGTGACTGCACTTGATTCCATCTCCACGTTACTCAATACAAAAACAATTTACAGAGCGCCTTTAGCATCCCTAGGCATTATGGAGCAAAACATGACATTGACCCACATAAGGAGCCAGATCTTCAGAAGCTTCATGGAACCATAGAACCCCTACAGTGCAGGAGGAGGCCATTTGGCCCATCAAGTCTGCACTGATAATCCCACCCTATTCCCATGCCCTACGTATTTGCCCTGCTAATCCCCCTTACGCTAAGGGGCAATTTTGCGCGGCCAATCCACCTAACCCGCAAATCTTTGGATGCTGAGGGGAAATTTAGCATGGCCAATCCATCTAACTTGCACATCTTTGAACGTTAACAGGCTGACCAGTCCACCTAACCTACTTATCTTTGGACACAAAAGGGCAATTTAGCATGGCCATTCCACCTAATGTGCACATCTTGGGATAATAAGAGGCAATTTAGCATGGCCAATCCACCTAACCAACACATCTTTGGATTGTGGAAGGAAACTGCAGCACTCGGAGGAAACCTATGCAGACAGGTGGAGAACTTAGAGACTCCATGTAGAACTTCTGAGGCCAGAATTGAAGTCATGATGTAGAGATGCCGGCGTTGGACTGGGGTAAACTCAGTAAAGTTTTACAACACCAATTTTAAATCCAACCAATTTATTTGATAGTAAATCCGCGAGCTTTCGACACTATGTGCCTTCGTCAGGCAAATGCAGTGTTCTGATCTGCAGAGGCACTCCTATCCACTCAGACAGTTACAGATTGCTGATTAGAATGCGAATCTGCTTTCTTGCATCTCTGTAGAAACTTGATGTCTGTGTCGATATGTGCAATCCTCTTGGAGATCCTCTCCACTTGGATCTGGCAGTATGTGCTGTCGATAGTAGTCATGATGTAGAGATGCCGGCGTTGGACTGGGGTAAACTCAGTAAAGTTTTACAACACCAATTTTAAATCCAACCAATTTATTTGATAGTAAATCCGCGAGCTTTCGACACTATGTGCCTTCGTCAGGCAAATGCAGTGCTCTGATCTGCAGAGGCATTCATAACCACACAGACAGTTACAGATTGCTGATTCATCGTGTCGGGCAATGGGACCCTGTGTGAGAACCTCTTTGGCTATATCGAGGGCATCCTGAAACCCATTGTACAAAGAACCCCCAGCTTTTGTCTTGACACTACGGACTTCCTACAGAAACTCAACATGCATGGAGCAGTTGAACCAGGGACACTCCTTGTCACAATGGATGTCTCGGCGCTCTACACCAACATCCCCCACGACGATGGTATTGCTGCAACTGCCTCAGTACTCAATGCCAACAACTGTCAGTTTCCGGATGCAATTTTACAACTCATCCGCTTCATCTTGGACCACAATGTCTTCACCTTCAACAATCAGCTTTTCATCCAGACACACGGAACAGCCATGGGGACCAAATTTGCACCTCAGTATGCCAACATCTTCATGCACAGGTTCGAACAAGACTTCTTCACTACACGAGATCTTCAACCAAGGTTATATACTAGATACATTGATGACATCTTTTCCCTTTGGACTCATGGTGAACAATCATTGAAACAACTGTATGATGATATCAACAAGTTCCATCCCACCATCAGACTCACCATGGACTATTCTCCAGAATCAGTTGCATTCTTGGACACACGCATCTCCATCAAGGACGGTCACCTCAGCACCTCACTGTACCGCAAACCGACAGACAACCTCACAATGCTCCACTTCTCCAGCTTCCACCCTAGACACGTTAAAGAAGCCATTCCCTATGGACAAGCCCTCCGTATACACAGAATTTGCTCAGATGAGGAGGATCATGACAGACACCTCCAGACGCTGAAGGATGCCCTCGTGAGAACAGGATATGGCGCTCGACTCATCAATCGACAGTTCCAACGTGCCACAACGATAAACCGCACTGACCTCCTCAGAAGACAAACACGGGACAAGGTGAACAGAGTACCCTTTGTTGTCCAGTACTTCTCTGGAGTGGAGAAGCTACGACATCTTCTCCGGAGTCTTCAACATGTCATTGATGACAATGAACATCTCGCTAGGGCCATCCCCACCCACCCACTTCTTGCTTTCAGACAACCGCACAACCTTAAACAGATCATTGTTCACAGCAAACTACCCAACCTTCAGGAGAACAGTGACCACAATACCACACAACCCTGCCACAGCAACCTCTGCAAGACATGCCGGATCATAGACATGGACGACATCATCAAACGTGAGGATACCATTCACCAGGTACACGGTACACACTCTTGCAACTCGGCCAACGTTGTCTACCTAATACGTTGCAAGAAAGGATGTCCCGAAGCATGGTACATTGGGGAGACCATGCAGACACTACGACAGCGGATGAATGAGCATCGCTCAACAATCACCAGGCAAAACAGTTCCCTTCCTGTGGGCGAACACTTCAGCAGTCATGGGCATTCGGCCTCCGACCTGCGGGTAAATGTTCTTCAAGGGGGCTTTCGTGATACACGACAGCGCAGAGTCGCTGAACAGAGACTGATAGCCAAGCTCCGCACACATGAGGACGGTCTTAACAGGGATCTTGGCTTCATGACACACTATCTGTAACCCCCGTAACTTGCCTGGGTTAGCAAAAAACCTCACTTACTGTGCTGTCTGGAGAAAATACACAATTCTCTAACCAATGCTCAGGATTCCCTTCACACACATTGTTAGCCACTTTAACACATGAATAGCAGGTTAGATGTAAGGATTCGCATTCTAATCAGCAATCTGTAACTGTCTGTGTGGATATGAGTGCCTCTGCAGATCAGAACACTGCATTTGCCTGACGAAGGCTATAGAGTTGAAAGCTCGCGGATTTACTATCAAATAAATTGGTTGGATTTAAAATTGGTGTTGTAAAACCTTGCCAGAATTGAACCCAGGTCCCTGGTGCCGTGAGGCAGCAGTGCTAACCACCATGCCACCATTGGTCAGAGAGCATCTTAAAGGAGGACAGCGAGGCATAGAGTGTAGGAGTGGATTCCGGAGCTTGGGGCCCCAGGTAGCTGAAAGCACAACTGTCAATTGTGGAGCAATTAAAATCCCAGAAGCCAGAATTTGAAGAGTGCAGAAGTGTTATGGGGCAGGAGGAGATTGGGAGGAATTTGAAAACGATAATAAGAAATTTTAAATCAACTCAAACAGTAACAAGCAAAGGGACTGATGGCTCAATGGGACTTGATGCAGGTTAGGATAGCAGCAGCAGACTTTTGGATGTGATCTGGTTCATAAGGGGTGTCTTGATGATTTAGACAAATAGTACAGGAGCTAAGAAAGCTGAGGTTGAGGAGAAGCTTGATGTTACTGGAGATTGGGGTGGTGCAGTGGTCAGCACTGTTGCCTCACAGCAGTAGGTTTGATTTCCACCTTGAGTCACCGTCTGCAGAATCTATATGTTCTCCCCGTGTCTGCATCGGTTTCCCCTGGGTGCTCCAGTTTCCTCCCACACTCCAAGATGAACAGGTTAGGCTGATTGACCATGCTAAATTTCCCCTTCGTGTTTGGGGGTTATGAGTGGTGCAGGTTTGAAGTTGAGATTTTTAAATTTTTATGGGACGTGGGTATCACTGGTTGGGCCAGCATTTATTGCCCATCCTGAGGTGCCTGACGTGATGGCACTGGAGGGGGTGCAGAGGAGATTCACTAGGATGCTGTCTGGGATAAGATGTTTAAGTTATAAAGAGAGGCTGGATAGGCTTGGGTTATTTTCGTTGGAGCAGAGAAGAGTGACCTAATCGAGATGTACAAGATTATGAGGGGAATGGACAGAGTGGATAGGGAGCAGCTGTTCCCCTTAGTTGAAGGATCAGTTACGAGGGGGCACAAGTTAAAAGTGAGGGTTGGGAGATTTAGCAGGGATTTGAGGAAAATGGTTTTTACCCAGAGAGTGGCGAGGGTCTGGAATGTGCTGCCTGGGAGGGTAGTGGAGGGAGGATGCCTCACATCCTTTAAAAAGTACCTGGATGAGCACTTGGCACACCGTAACATTCAAGGCTATGGGCCAAGTGCTGGCAAGTAGGATTAGGTAGACAGGTCATTCATACATCGGTTCAGATTCAATGGGCTGAAGAGCCTCTTTGGCATGTAGGATTCGGTGATTCTGCTTCAATTTCCTCCCACAGTCCAAAGATGTGCAGGTTAGGTGGATTGGCCATGCTAAATTGCCCTTTAATGTCAGGGGTAAACGCATGGGGTTATGGGGATAGGGCTGGGTGGGATTGTGGCGGTGCCGACTCAGTGGGTGGAATCGCCTCCTTCTGCTCTGTAGGATTCTGTGATTCTTTGATGTGTGAATTTTGCACTGAGTTTCCAAGCTGAGAGTAGGTTGCCCTTTTGCTGCAATGTAACCATTTCCAAACTCCCCCTCCTCCTCCCTCCCCCAACTATTGTCTCAGCTTTTGACAGCCCCATCTCTTGCATGTGTTGCCTGGTGTGTGAGTCACAGGTTGCTAAGTAACTGCTCTGTTTGCCTCCACAGAGGGAAAAGTGGAGGTGACGAAAGAGGATGTGAAACTCTGTACCATGGCACCCGGGAAAGTGTTTGGAGAGTTGGCCATCCTGTACAATTGCACCAGGACAGCAACGGTCAAAGGTAGGTGGTATAACCGGGGTGTGGGAAACTGCGATTAGGTTTGGCATCAAAGGGACCTCGTGTGTGATGAGAGGAATATGAAATGATTGGTGTCTGCAGAAGCCAGGTTGGAAGGATGGAGGAAGTTGCAAGGCAAATGTACATAAGGCACCAAGGATGCCAGCTCACTATGGATAGGGAAGATGGAGAGTGGGCATCAGAGGATGGATAGAAGGACTTAGGCTAAAACCTATGACCGTGCAAGCATCGAAGATTAAAAAATGGTTGATTTTATTAATGTCACAAATAGACTAATATTAACACTGCAATGAAATTACTGCGAAAATCCCCTAGTTCACACACTTCGGATTCATAGAGGGAGAATGTAGCCGTAGGACTGTGGGAGGAAACCGGAGCACCCGGAGGAAATCCATGCGGGTATGGGGAGAACTTGCAAACTCCGCACAGAATGTGACCCAAGCCAGGAATCGAACCCAGATCTGTGGCGCTGTGAGGCAGCAGTGCCAACCACTCTGCTGCCCACTAAGAGTGGGCTACCATGGGCAAATCTATCACACCAAGGTCAGCAACCAATGACTGATTTCTGGACTACTTGATCATGTCACGTCATTCAGTTACAAGCAATATCGTTGGCTACTTTTGAATTTAAATGTCCAATCATGTTCCAAGAAATATGTTGAATGTCCGGTTCCTAATTAGATACATTCCAATGTTGCAAGGTGCTCATTCACAACAGCTTCCTTCCGTTTTTGGCCTATATGTTGTATTTTACCTGTGATAATGAGATGATAATGTAATGCCGATCACAGTGGACGTTGGGGAATGCCCAAGAATTAAACTAACTCTTGGCATCAAGCAGTCCCAGGTTACTGTGGCACAGCAATAGAAAAACCATTGTCATAGCACCCCACAATTGAATAAGGAAATTTGGCGTGTCAGCTACAACTCTCGCCAACTTTTACAGATGCACCATAGAAAGCATTCTTTCTGGTTGTATCACAGCTTGGTCTGGGCTCCTGCTTTGCCCAAGACCACAAAGAACTTCAAAAGGTCATGAATGTAGCCCAATCTATCACGCGAGCCAGCCTCCCATCCACTGACTTTGTCTATACTTCCCGCTGCCTCGGCAAAGCAGTCAGCCAATTAAAGACCCCATGCACCCTGGACGTTCTCTCTTCCACCTTCTTCGATCAGGAAAAAGATTCAAAAGTTTGAGGTTACATTCCAATTGATTCGAGAACAGCTTCTTCCCTGCTGCTGTAAGGCCTTTGAATGGACCTAACTTGCATTAAGTTGATCTTTCTCTACACCCTAGTTATGACTGTTATCACTACATTCTGCACTCTCTCCTTCTGTAGGAATGGTATGCTTTCTATAGCACACAAGAAACAATGCTTTTCACTATATGTTAATACATGTGGCAATAATAAATCAAATCAAATATAAATCAAATCAAATCAAATTTCCCATTTGTGCAGGACCAAATGTGTTGTGTTGAGTGTCCCTCTCAAGGGTTTCTCATCGGAGGGAATCCTGACAGTGAGGGACATTGTCTTCACTGTCTGATATAGTTCTCCCTCAGTGATTCCCTCATCACTATATCCTGTGGCTGGATTTGCCCCTTGCCTCCAGCCCAAATGACACTGAGTTTTTTTCAAAGCCCATGTGACATTAGCTGAGACTTGGCCTGCATAAGGTTTTCACCATAAATAGATGTTGTGTTTCCATGGAAACAATTCTCTTGGAGTGCCGATAAGCACTGAATGTTTGGCCTGGAAAAATGTTTGGAAGTTATACTGCAGTGCGTGTAACGTCTTCACTGGCAGCTGATTGGACATGCAGACGTGTGATCCTTCTAGCCAGCATTTTCTAATCCTCCAGGCTGTTCCCCTTTGGGGATACACAGGGTTAAGCCACAAGTAGGGGTTTAACCCCACAAGTGGGGCAGCACGGTGGCACAGTGGTTAGCACTGCTTCTTTGAGAAATGTAGAGGGTGGAGCAACAGAGGGGACCTGGGCCCAGGTTCAATTCCCAGCTTGGGTCACTGTCCGTGTGGAGTCTACATGTTATCCCCATGTCTGAGTGGGTTTCTTCTGAGTGCTCCGGATTCCTCCCACATTCTGAAAGACATGCTAGTGTTGGGTGCATTGATCTGAACAGGTGCCAGAGTGTGGCCAATAGGAGAATTTCACAGTAACTTCATTGCAGTGTTACTTGTGACTAATAAATAATAAGCCTTACTAGTGACTAAAATGATTAAATAAACTTTAAAGCAGTGTGTTCACTGACTAACGAAAGTCTAAGGACATGTACCAATCAACTGCAGAACAGCTTCTTCCCTGCTGCCTTTTGAAGGGATCTCGCATTAAGCTGATCTTTCTCTACACCTTAGCTCTGACTATAATGCTACATTCTGCACTCTCTCCTTTCCTTCTCTATTAATGATGCACTCTGTCTGTAAAAGGCACAAGAAACAATACTTTAACTATACTAATAAATGTAACAATAATGAATCAAATCAAAAAGTTAGAAAAACCTGCCGACCTTTTCCAGTAAGGCCGCCTCTGAATGAAACAGCTCACCAATAAAACGAAGATTTGATTTAAATACTGTCACATATATTGGGCTGCAGCGAAAAGTATTATTTCTCGTGTGACATACAGATAAAGCATACCATTTGTAGAGTACAGAGGGGAGAAGCAATGGAGAGGGTGCAGAATGTAGCATTCCGGTCATAGTTAGGATGTCGGGAAAGATCAACTTTATATGTGTTGGGTCCATTCAAAAGTCTGACAGCAGCAGGGAAGAAGTTGTTTTTGAGTTGGTTGCTATGTGTTTCTAAGGTTTTTGGATCCTTTTTCTGATGGAAGAAGGTGGAAGAGAGAATGTCCTGGGTGCAAGGTATCCTTAATTATGCTGGCTGCTTTGCTGAGGCAGTGGGAAGTGTAGACAGTTTCAGTGGGTGGGAGGCTGGCTTGTGTGATGGACTGGGCTACATTCAGAACTCTTCGTCATTTCTTGTGGTCTTGGGCAAAGCAGGAGCCATACCAAGCTGTGATACAACCAGAAAGAATGCTTTCTATGGTGCATCTGTAAAAGTTGGTGAGATCGTAGTTGACACGCCAAATTTCCTCAGTCTTCTGAGAAAGTAGAGATGTTGGTGGGCTTTCTGCAACAACATCCCAGGCCAGGCCCTATCTCCGTAAACCCACAAATTTCCCCTGTTAATCCTCCTGACACTTCGGAGCAATTTAGCAAGGCTAAGCCACCTAACCAGCACATCTTTTAGACTGTGGAAGGAAACTGGAGCACCCAGAGGAAACTCTCACAGACATGGGGAGAACATGCAGATTCCGCACAGACAGTCAGCCACGCTGAGAATAAAACCCGTGTGACTGGTGCTGTGAGGCAGCAGTGCTAACCACTGTGCTGCCCCAAATACTTTATACTGCATGTCCCTTTTTATTATGCCCAGGATGGTATATGCTTTATTAACTGCGCTCTCAATCTGTCCTGCCACCTTCAGTGATTTGAAGTGAGTAAGCTCCACAGTTCTTACTCCTGTTTGGAAGATCTGCACCGTTGTTTGTGACTTGGCTGTAGAGTAGGTCAGCAGGAAACGGTGCTGAAGGAGATAACGTGAATGTGATAAAGGATAATTCAATGTCCCACTGAGTGGAAGAGAATAGGAACTGGCCCAGTTTGAACTACTCATGTGATTACTTGCTGTCTGGCCCTTTGTCAATCAAATAGATCATGGCTAAAGTTACCCGCTTGGCTTTGCAATTGCTCAGCAACTGGGAAGGATCTCTGCCTGGCAGCAATTCTCAATAAAATGCTTCATGTGGATATTAATCATTAGTCCCGTTGGTCCACCCTTCTCCTTAGCCCTTCAGATTTTTATTCATCTGTGGGACATGGGCATCGCTGGCTGGGCCAGCATTTATTGCCACCCGTAGTTGGCCCAGAGCAGTTCAGAGCCAACCACATTTGCTGTGGCTCTGGAGTCACATTTAAGCCAGACCAGGCAGGGAGAGCAGATTTCCTTCTCTAAAGGATCCAGATGGGTTTTTCCAACAATGGTTTCATGGCCATCAGTAGATTCTTAATTCCAGATTTTTTTAAATTGAATTCAAATTCCACCATCTGCCGTGGTGGGATTCGAACCCAGGTCCCCAGAACATTAGCTGAGTTTCTAGGTTAATAGTCTAGTGATAATACTGCTAGGCCATTGCCTCCCCATGAGATTTAGAACATAGAACATAGAACATTACAGCACAGAACAGGCCCTTCGGCCTTCGATGTTGTGCCGACCAAAATAAAAAGCAATGCCCCTCCAACTAAACCATTCCCTTCTCTTCCATATACTTATCAATTAACCTCTTAAACGCCACCAAACTTGGCGCATCTACAACAGCTGCAGGCAGGGCATTCCACTCCCTAATCACTCTTTGAGTAAAGACCCTACCTCTGATATCCGTCCTATAACTCATACCCCTTAATTTAAAGCTGTGTGCCCTCGTGCTAGCTTTCTCCATCCTAGGAAAAAGGCTATCACTGTCCACCCTATCTAAACCTCTAATCATCTTATATGCTTCAATAAGATCCCCTCTTAGCCTCCTCCTTTCTAACGAAAACAACCTCACATCCTTCAACCTCTCTTCATAGGACCTGCCCTCCATACCAGGCAACATCCTGGTAAACATCCTCTGTACCCTCTCCAATGCCTCCACATCTTTCTTATAATGTGGGGACCAGAACTGCACACAATACTCCAAGTGCGGCCGCACTAGAGTTTTGTACAGTTGCAACATGATGCTGCGGCTCCTAAATTCAATCCCCCTACCAATTAAAGCTAAGACTCCATATGCCTTCTTAACAACTTTATCCACTTGACTGCCTACTTGCAGGGATCTATTGACACATACACCAAGATCCTTCTGTTCCTCAACACTATTAAGAGCCCTACCATTAGCCCTATACTCTACACATTTATTGTTCCTGGCAAAGTGCATTACCTCACACTTTTCCACATTAAACTCCATTTGCCACCTCTCGGCCCAGCTCTGCAACTTGTCCAAGTCACGCTGTAAACTATAACACCCCTCTTCACTATCTACCACTCCACCAACTTTAGTGTCATCTGCAAATTTACTGATCCATCCCTCAATACCCTCATCCAGATCATTTATAAAAATTACAACAGCAGGGGCCCCAAAACAGACCCCTGAGGCACACCACTTGTCACCGAACTCCACGATGAATATCTCCCATCAACACCACCCTCTGTCTTCTATCTGCCAGCCAATTCCTAATCCAATTAGCTAAATCACCCTCTATTCCACACATCTGCATTTTCTGTAGAAGTCTTCCATGGGGCACCTTATCAAACGCCTTACTAAAGTCCATATATACTACATCAACCGCCTTACCCCCATCCACCTCTCTGGTCACTTTCTCAAAAAACTCAATGAGGTTAGTAAGGCATGACCTACCCTTCACGACACCATGCTGACTATCCCCAATCAACTCATTTCTCTCTAAATAACTATAAATCCTATCCCTAATAATTCTCTCCAATACCTTGCCCACAACAGAAGTAAGACTCACTGGCCTATAATTCCCTGGAAAGGTCTCTCTTCCCCTTCTTAAACAATTTGTCCCTCATTCAATTCCATTTTGATTCTGTTGACTGTTTTTATTCAAGGGACATGGGTGTCGTTGGCTGGGCCAGCATTTATTGCCCATCCCTAGTTGTATTGAACTGAGTAATGCGCTAGGCTATTTCCGAGGGCAGTTGAGAATCAACCACATTGCTGTGGCTCTGGAATCACATGTAGGCCAGATCGGGTAAGGATGGCAGATTTCCTTCCCTAAAGGACATTAGTGAACCTTCCCGTGCCGTTTTGTTTTTGTTCCAGATCTTAACCACTCACTGATGTAAAGAAAAATATTTTCTTCACCTTACCTTCGATTCTTTTGACAATCACACCTCAAATTGGTTTGGAACAGGGACTCCTACTGTGCCCAGACCCCACGTGATTTGGAATGCCTCTTACAGACGCCTTTTCAATCTGCTTTAAGGCCTTCACATCCTGTCTACAATATGAATCCAGTTGAAGCTGAACCAGTGTCTTGTACAAGCTCACCATAGATTTCGAGCTTTTTATTCCATGTCTGCATTTCTAAATACTGTTATAGTTCAGCTCAAACAGTTTTATGGAGCCTGCTTGGATCGTAAGATTCGCCTCTTGAACTTGGCTTGGATAAGCATGATACAGTTCACCTGAGGTATGATTCATATAATGCACAAGGGAACTTCTTTCAAACAAAGTTTAACTAAGAATATAGTAAACATGTATTGAAAGAAACTCAACAATACCGTCTATCAATTACAAAAAAAAAACAAAACAACCAGAATAATGTATAACCCTTTACAAATATAACTAAGATGTTCCAATCAAAACCAAAGTTCCTTTAAGCAAAACCCTTTTCACAGGGTTAACACAGCAAGGACTAATGCTCACGTCTTGCTGGAATTGAGTCCTTTGGATGAATGCTCAGTCCTCTTGAAACACTCAGAACAGTTTGAAGTCAGACCAGGGAAATTCTCTGGTCAAGCCACCAACAGCAGAGTTTCTACTCCAGGAAGGCTTTCAAATAAACCAGCAGAACCTCCCAAAATCAGGGAGATGAGAACTTCTTTCCCCAGCTTGATGTCCCTTCTAAATCTAAAACCTGCAGAGCAGAACTGGAAATGAAAGAGCTCACCCCACCTAACTGCCAACCAGTTTTCCTCCTGACAATGCAGGGCCATAGAACTAATTCCCAAAGTAAAAATAGGCAAGCCACTCCCTCCCGCCCGCCACTCCCTTCAGCCAATAAGGAGCATTAAAAGGACTCATTGTAGACAACCCAGTCCCACAATGGGAGCTAACAGCTACTGAGAACATGATTTAAAAAAACTCTTAAAGATACATTAATGTCACAAGCCCAGGATCACATATAACTTGTTAACCTTCTTCTCAAACAGCCCCATAACCTTCAATGATACCTACCTATACCCATAACCTTCATATACCTACACTTGTACACCTCTTTTTGAATAGCATCTTTCATTTTATATTCTGTTTCCCCGTGCTGCTGTGAAAATGAATCACTTAACACCTCTCAGCATTAGGTTTTATCTGCCACTTCTCCACTGGTTCCAACAATGTATCCTTACATCTTCCTGAAGTCCTCAACTCTCCGCCTCACAGTTTGCAATGCTTTCAGGTTGTGTGTCACGCTGTGTCACTCTGGAATGTTATGTGCCATGCCTAAGTGTGGCGGAGGAAGAGTAAACAGCGTGTACGTAGAATTGGATATACACTGAAAGGCTAAGGAGAAGGGTGGGCAGTGGGACTAACTAAATAGTATTACAGAGCTGGCAAACACTTGAAGGGTCGAATGGTCCCCTTTTGTTGTGTACAGTTTTGATCACTTTGTTATAGAATCCCTACAGTACAGAAGGAGGTCATTCAGCCCATCAAGTCTGCACCAACAACAATCCCAACTGACCCTATCCCTGTAATCCTTCTAACCCATACACCACATGTTAATCTAAGGGCTAATTTAACATAGAACATAGAACATTACAGCGCAGAACAGGCCCTTCGGCCTTCGATGTTGCGCCGACCATTATAAAAAAGCAATGACCCTCCAAACTAAACCATTCCCTTCTCTTCCATAAACTTATCAACTAACCTCTTAAACGCCACCAAACTTGGCGCATCTACAACTGCCGCAGGCAGGGCATTCCACTCCCTAACCCCCCTCTGGGTAAAGAACCTACCTCTGATATCCGTCCTATAACTATCACCCCTTTAATTTAAAGCTGTGTCCCCTCGTGCTAGCTTTCTCCATCCTAGGAAAAAGGCTATCACTGTCCACCCTATCTAAACCTCTAATCATCTTATATGCTTTGATAAGGTCTCCTCTTAGCCGCCTCCTTTCTAACGAAAACAACCTCAAATCCCTCAGCCTCTCTTCATAAGACCTGCCTCCATACCAGGCAACATCCTGGTAAACCTCCTCTGTACCCTCTCCAATGCCTCCACATCTTTCTTATAATGCGGGGACCAGAACTGCACATAATACTCCAAGTGCGGCTGCACTAGAGTTTTGTACAGTTGCAACATGACATTGCTGCTCCGAAATTCAATCCCCCTACCAATAAAAGCTAAGACTCCATATGCCTTCTTAACAACCTTATCGACTTGACTGCTTACTTTCAGGGATCTATGCACATACACACCAAGATCCCTCTGTTCATCAACACTATTAAGAATCCTACCATTAGCCCTATACTCTACCCCTTTATTATTCCTGCCAAAGTGCATTACCTCACACTTTTCCACATTAAACTCCATTTGCCACCTCTCGGCCCAGCTCTGCAACTTGTCCAAGTCTCTCTGCAAACTATAACCCCCCTCTTCACTATCTACCACTCCCCCGACTTTGGTGTCATCTGCAAATTTACTAATCCATCCTTCAATACCCTCATCCAGATCATTTATAAAAATTACAAACGGCAGGGGCCCCAAAACAGATCCCTGAGGTACACCACTAGTAACCGAACTCCATGATGAATATCTCCCATCAACCACCACCCTCTGTCTTCTATCTGCTAGCCAATTCCTAATCCAATTAGCTAAATCACCCTCTATTCCACACATCTGCATTTTCTGCAGCAACCTTCCATGGGACATCTTATCGAACGCCTTACTAAAGTCCATATATACCACATCAACCGCCTTACCCCCATCCACCTCTTCAGTCACTTTTTCAAAAAACTCAATAAGGTTAGTAAGGCACGACCTACCCTTCACAAAACCATGCTGACTATCCCCAATCAATTTGTTTCTCTCGAAATAACTATAAATCCTATCCTTAATAATTCTCTCCAATACTTTGCCCACAACAGAAGTAAGACTCACTGGCCTATAATTCCCTGGAAGGTCTCTCTTCCCTTTCTTGAACAATGACCAATACACCTAACCTGCACATCTTTGGAGTGTGGGAGGAAACCTAAAACCTGGTGGAAACCCATGTAGACATGGGGAGAACATGCAGTGTCCACACAGAGAGTGAACCGAACCAGGAATCAAACAGGGGCCCCTGGAGCTGTAAGGCAACAGTGTTATTGGAAAGACATTGATAGACTGGAAAGAGTGCAAAGAGGATTTCCAAGGATGTTGCCAGGACGGTGTGCCTGCGTTATAGGGAGGGGTTGGTCAGATTGGGGCTTTATTCCTTGGAACATTGAAGAATAAGAAGTGATTTTACTGAGGTGTGTAAAATCATCAGGAGAATAGATATAATGAACGCCCAGCCTTTTCCCCAGGGAAGGGGAATTGAAAACTAGGGGATGTAGAGGGGCAACTTCTTTACACAGAGGGTGGCGTGTACATGGATTGAGGCAAGTTCAATAGCAACATTTCAAAACCAATTGGATAAGTACACGAAGGGGAAAGAATTAGAGGGATATGGGCCAAACGTGGGCAACTGGGACTAGCTGGGAGGGCCCCATATTTGCCCGGGCTAGTTGGACTGAAGCACTGTTTCCATGCTATGTTACTCTATGACTCTTGTATCATTCTACTTTATCAGTCATTCTCACTAGCTTTGGGCTGTCAGGAGGGATGGAGAATGTGGTAATCACTCCAATCTGATACCTGTAACCCAGACTAATGGAGGGAAGAGGGGCTGCTTGATTCTGTGCTGCTGGAGAGAGCTGGTATTTGAATAGATAAGTTGGGCCAAATTGCCTGTTTTCATTTTGAACTTTGTGTGTGATCAATTTTTAATTTGATTTGATTTATTATTGTCACATGTATTAGTACATAGTGAGAAGTATTATTTCTTGCACACTATACAGCCAAAGCACACACTTCCTAGAGAAGGAAAGGAGTGTGTCCAGAATGTAGTGTTACAGTCATAGGTAGGGTGCGAGGTAAGTCCATTCAAAAGTCTGACAGCAGCAGGGAAGAAGCTGTTCTTGGGTCAGTTGGTAAGCAACCTCAGACTTTTGTATCTTTTTCCCGACGGAAGAAGGTGGAAGAGAGAATGTGTGGGGTCCTGTTAGCTCTGGATATTCACTCTTACTGAATCAAGGCAGATAAATGGAGGTGAGGTTGAGCATGATCTAACTCAGTACTGGAAAAGGCTCAAAGGGCTGAATAGCCTCCTCCTGCTCCTGTCACAGCTGGCAGACTATCACGCTGAATTATAAAAATTTCACTATGGAAGATTAAAAATGCTTCTCAGTAATCGAAGACTGAAAGAGTGCAGATAAGATCTTGCATTCAATCAATTCCTTTACTAAGAACTGGGCTGCTGATGGTGAATGATTTAATTATGGAGAGATCGAAAGCTAGAAACATACAAAGCTGGGTGGAAACTTCTGGAAACAAGTAATGGCAGTGTTACCTCATAACGCCAGGGTTCGATTCCCAGCTTGGGTCACTGTCTGTGTGGAGTGGGCATGTTCTCCCCTGTGTCCGCATGGGTTTCCTCTGGCTGTTCCAGTTTCCTCACACAGTCTGAAAGACATGCTAAATTCTTCCTCAGTGTACCCAAACGGGAGTGTGGCAACTAGGGGAGTTTTACAGTAGCTTCACTGAAGTTTTAATGTAAGCTGCCTTGTGACACTAATAAATAAGCTTTAAACTTTGTTATAACTTTATCATTAGTCTTCATCAGGAATGCTTCTTGAACAGGGTTTCAATGTGACTCCATCTCGGTTATGAATCTGAGCTGTAAAATTTGTGCACAATCTAATTTAATTTACCGCCTGAAGATGGGGGCAGTGGAAAATCCTGTACTCTTTCGCTCTCTTAATCTGGCTGGCCTGTGGGGAAAACATTCAACTCCAGAGAAGCAACAGGAATACAAATCATTCTGTCCTGTCTCTGCCATGAAAATTAGTGTCTTTTTTAAAATTTATTTGTGGGGCATGGGTGTCGCTGGCTGGGCCAGCATTTATTGTCCATCCCTAGTTGCCCTTGAGAATGCGGTGCTGAGCTGCCTTCTTGAGTCGTTGCAGTCCCCGTGCTGTGGGTTGACCCACAATGCCATTAGGCAGGGAATTCCACGGTTTTGACCCAGCAACAGTGAAGGAACAGCGAATATATTTCCAAGTCAGGATGGTGAGTGGCTCGGAGGGGAATTTGCAGTTGGTGGTGTTCCCCGTGTGTCTGCTGCCCTTGTCCTTCTGGATGGAAATGACCATGGGTTGGAAGGTGTTGTCTAAGGATCTTTGGTGAATCGCTGTAGTGCATCTTGTAGATGGTACACGCTGCTGCTACTGAGCGTCAGTGGTGGAGGGAGTGGATGTTTGTGGATGAGGTGCCAATCAAGGAGGCTGCTTTATGCTGGATGGAGTCGAGTTTCTAGAGAGTTGTGGGAGCTGCATCCATTCAGGCAAGTGGAGAGTATTCCATCACACTCCTGACTTGTGCCTTGTAGATGGTGGACAGGCTTTGGGAATCAGGAGGTGAGTGTATTCCTCGCCTCTTGAACAGGAAGAGGCTTTTCCTAGTCCTGTAGGAATGTAGCCAATGTGTTGATGTGGTGACATAATGGTGTTACCATAAAGTTGACATGATTCTTTGGAGAGAAACATGGGGGACAGGTTCTGAACTGAACTCTTGGAACTAAATTAAAACCCTTAGTAAGTTATGTCTGTGTGTCAGGAGATGCAGTGAGGAAGCGAGACAGAGCCTTGATGCCCACTTTACATGTTTGACACTCTGACACAGCAAAATGAGGATCTGTCTGTGTTAGGTTAAATGTGACTTCGCCCCCCTCACCCCACTAAGAGGGGCAGTTTCCTTTTAAAAAAGGTGGCCAGTTTCCAAAAACTTAGATTCTATTTGAAAAATTTGCAAAGTCTCTATTCATAAGATGTAACCAAAATTTATTCTAAATACAAAAAAAACATACAAGACAGACAATACGTTAACATATGGACATAGGAGATCCTTAGAGAGCCCAGGTCAGCACAATGAGATCACTCCAAAGATGTGAGGCACTCAGCCAATATACAGTTCAGTTATAGTTTTTATTACCTAGAATACATAGTCATAGAGGTTTACAATATGGAAACAGGCCCTTTGACCAACCCCATTATGTAACTGTGTAAACACTTTTTAAAATTGTACCTGCCTCTACTACTATCTCTGGCATCTTGTTCCAGACATTCGTCACCTCTCTGGACCCTTTTGTATCTCTCCCCTCTCACCTTAAACCTGTGCCCTCTAGTTTTAGACTCCCCTGCCTTTGTGAAAAGCTATTGACTAACTAGCTGAAGCTCATTATTTTATAGACCTCTATAAGATCATCCCTCAGCCTTCTACGCTCAGGGGAAAAAGTCCCAGTCTATCCCAGCCTATCCTTAAAATTCAAACCATCAAGTTCCGGTAGCATCCAATTAAATCTCTTCTACACTCTTTTTAGTTCAATAATATCCTTTATGTATGAGGGTGACCAAAACTGTAAACTGAATTCCAAGTGTGGCCTTATCAATGTCTTGTACAATTTCAACAAGGCGTCCCAACTCCTGTATTCAATGTTCTGACCAACAAAACCAAGCACGCTGAATGCTTTCTTCACCATTATGTCCACCTGTGACTCCACTTTCAAGGAGCTATAAACATGTACCCCTTAGATATCCTTGTTCTGTCACTCTCTGCTATCATTAACTGAGTAAGTCCTGCCCTGGTTCAATCTACCAAAATGCATCACCTCACATTTATCTAAATTAAACTCCATCTGCCATTCATCAGCTCACTGGTCCAATTGATCAAAATCCCGTTGCAATTGGAGATAACCACCTTCACTGTCCACTCTGCCATCAATCTTGGTCTCATCTGCAAACTTCCTGACCATGCCTCATCCAAATCGTTAATATAAATGACAAATAACAATAGTAACCAGTAAGAATTTAGCAACACCAATTTTAAATCCAACCGATTTATTTGATAGTAAATTTGCAAGCTTTCGACACTCTGTGTCTTACAAACACAGAGTGTCGAAAGCTCGCAAATTTACTATCAAATAAATCGGTTGGATTTAAAATTGGTGTTGCTAAATTCTTACTGAGTTCTTACTACCCCAGTCCAACGCCGGCATCTCTACAAAATAACAATAGACCCAGCACTGATCCCTGAGGCACACCACTGGTCACAGGTCTCCAGTTTGAAAAACAACCCTCTGCTTCTGTCAAGAAGCCAATTTTGTATCCATTTAGTTACCTCACCCTGGATCCAATGAAATTTAATCCTATGCAACAACCTACCCATCCTATTACCTTGTCAAAAGCCATGTAGACAACATCAACTGCACTGCCTTCATCTACCTTTTTGGTTACACCTCCTCATTAGCTTAGATTCAATTTCATTTAGTGTTAACATGTCAGTCCAATACAAGACAGATTATCTCAGCCAATTGCAATATGCCACTCGATATAATGGTATTTAATTTGTCTTCCCACCCTGGCAACATCTACTTTCTGATTGCTATGTAGTTAAGGATGTTTCCTTGTACTGTTTATCTCACCATTTTTAAGTATTGGTCTCCCTGTAGCAACACTACTGCCTCAACCCTCATCCATTCCTTCCTTTGTTCCCCATTTGACTGTTATTCCAACGCATTCCTGGAAATGTTTCACCCTCAATGAATTGAAGGCCATCCGAGCTCGCATCATGTGATGTTCTCCTCATCACTCCTTTAGGACTCTGGGTCTGTATTTATTGAAGTTTAGAAGGGTGAGGGGGGGAATCTTATTGAAACATAAAAGATACTGTGCTGGATAGAGTGGAGGTGGTGAAGATGTTTTCATGAGTTGGAAAAACTAGAACCAGAGGGCACAACCTCAGGCCAAAGGGACAATCCTTTAAAACAGAGATGAGGAGGAATTTCTTCAGCCAGACAGAGTGGTAAATCCATGGAACTCTTTGCCACAGAAGGCTTGGAAGCAGAGATAGAGACAGATAGATTCTTAATTAATAAGGAGATCAGGGTTATGGAAAAAGGCAGGAGAATGGAGATGAGAAAAATATCAGCCATGATTGATTAGTGGAGCAGACTCGATGGGCTGAGTGGCCTCATTGTCTTATGCTCCTGTGTCTTATGGTCTTACTCCTGTACTCAGTTACCTCCATTCTTGTTTTAAAATTCTCATCCTTCATTTCAAATCCCTCCGTGGTCTCATTTCCCATCTCTCACTGTGTGTGTGACCTCCTCAAGCCCCTCAAAGCCTCAGAGATCTCTGCCTCATTGATTAACCGTTGGCAATTGTCCTTTAAGCTGGATTTCCCACCCTAACTTTTTGATTTAATTTATTATTGGGATACAGTGAAAAGTTGTGTTTCTCGCGTGCTATACAGACAAAACATACCGCTCATAGAGAAGGAAAGGAGAGGGTGCAGAATGTAGTGTTACAGTCATAGCTAGGGTGCAGAGAAAGATCAACTTAGTGTAAGGTAGGTTCATTCAAAAGTCTGACAGCAGCAGGGAAGAAGCTGTTCTTGAGTCGGTTGGACGTGACTTCAGACTTTTGTATATTTTTCTTGACGGTGGAAGAGAGAATGTCCGGGGTGCATGGGGTCCTTAATTATACTGGTTGATTTGCCGAGGGAGCGGGAAGTGTAGACAGAGTCAATGGACTGGGCTACATTCATGACCCTTTGCAGTTTCTTGTGGTCATGGGCAGAGCAGGAGGCATACCAAACTGTGATACAGCCAGAAAGAATGCTTTCTATGGTGTATCTTAAAAATTGGTGAGAGTTGTAGCTGACATGTCAAATTTCCTTAGCGCCTCTCCATCTTGAAGAGACCCCTGTGTCCAACCTTCTGACCACCTGTCTACTATCTCCTCAATGCAATATCACATTTTGAGAATTGGCTTTTGATGTTTTGTTGTGGGTGGCACGGTGGTATAGTGGTCAGCGCTGCTGCCTCACCTGCTCCTGGGACCTGGGTTTGATTCCCAGGTTAATCAGGTCTGTCCGGAGTTTGCACATTCTCCCTCGTGTCTACATAGGTTTCCTCTGGGTGTTCCCGTTTCCTCCCATAGTCTAAATCTATGCAGGTTAGGTGATTGGCCATGAAATTGTCCCTTCGTGTCACAGGATGTGTAGGTTAGAGAGTTTAGTGGAGTAAATATGTAGGATTACAGAAGGGGTAGGATCCGGTGGGAGTGTTGTCGGTGCAGATTTGATGGGCCAAATGGCCTCTTCTGCATTGTATGATTGTATGATTCTACGTTAATGTTTGTATTGATAGAGGGAGAGTAAGCCAGTGAATCACTGGCGTGGAACTTAAACGCACTCCCTTACAAACTCTGTTTGCTGCATTCCACCGTATACACATGGTAGATTTACATGTATGATTCATCTCATTTACTTTGCAGCTCTCACCAACATCAAGCTATGGGCCATTGACAGGCAGTGCTTCCAAACGATTATGATGAGGACAGGCCTGATAAAACACGCTGAGCACATGGAATTTCTCAGAAGGTGAGTGAGTGTGACCTCACCTCAGCAATGCCCACCACGTTCCTAGTGCTTTTCCAGACATTTTTCCCCAAGCCAAAATGTTAATTCTCCATCTTTTGGCCTGTCCATTTCCTGATTATTTTTTGGATTGTGACCTTTACTGGCTAGGACAGCATTTAGGACACCCATCCCTAACTGCCCCTTGAGAAGCTGGTGATTTAGTCACCATCTTTAACCTGCTGCAGTACATGTGGTGTAGGTACACCCACAGTGCTGTTAGGGAGGGAGTTCCAGGATTGTGATTGGACATCAGTCAGTCCGTGTGGTGTAGGTACACCCACAGTGCTGTTAGGGAGGGAGTTCCAGGATTCTTATTGGACATCAGTCAGTCCGTGTGGTGTAGGCACACCCACAGTGCTGTTAGGGAGGGAGTTCCAGGATTGTTATTGGACATCAGTCAGACCGTGTGGTGTAGGTACACCCACACTGCTGTTATTACTGCACATAAATTCCAGGATTTCGACCCAGAGACAGTGAAGGAATGGTGATGTATTTCTAAGTCAGGATGGTGTATGAAGGGAACTTGCAAGTGATGGCGTTCCTCATGCATCTGCTGCTCTCCCAGGTAACAGCAATTCAAGGTTTTGGAAGGTGCTGTTGAAGGAGCAAGTGGCTGCAGTGCGTCTTGTAGATGGTAAACCTCCCACCACAATGGTCAGTGGTGGAGGGAGTGAATGTCCACAATAGTGGATAGGTGGGCTGCTTTGTCCTGGATGGTGTTAAGCTTCTTGAGTGTTGTTAGAGCTGCACCCATCCAGATGAGTAGGGAGTATTCCATCACACTCCTGACTTGTGCCTTGTAGATAATGGGTAGGCTTTACGGAGTCAGGAGGTGAGTTACTCTCTGCAGGATTTCCCAGCCTCTGACCTGCTCTTGTAGCTGCTGTATTTGTATAGCTGACAAGTTTCTGACCTGCTATTTTCTCCCCCAAACCCCTCCACTGTTTTCCCCCTCCCTTGCCTTTTCCATTATTCTACTTCCTATCTCCTGTCCCATGAATTGAAGTTTTTTCCCCCTAATTTCCAGGGTTAAGACTGGAAAAGCCACTGACATCAGAAGGAAAACGGACTTTTCTACCCACCCACCAGTGCCCTACCTGTGCTCCCTTAATCTTGTTTTCTCTCCTGTCCTCACTCCAATGAGTAAACCATTCTGAGTCACATTTCATAAATGCCCAGCACAGCAGGGCCAGTGCCTGGAGGGAGGGAAAAGAATTGATAAACAAGTTGATGCATATTTGCATATATAGGCTCACAAAGAAGCAACATGTACGTTGTGTGTCTCACATGCGTGCATGCTACATACACACACACACATGCCATGCAGTCACGCATGCCAGGCATGCCACATGTACATGCCACACACATCACATACATGCATACATCACACATGATACGCATGCCACACGCACGCAAGCACATATGTCTCACACACACACACACACCACCTCCACATGCATATGCCATAGGCACACCTGTGAGACACAGGGGATGTGTCCATGGTATGTGCCTGGGAGTTAATGTTTCATTCATACCTGCCTATGTTGAATCCTTTAATCTCTGAAACATTGTCCTTTGAACATTTTATTCATTTGGAGATTCTCTTCACGTCTTCATTGTAATGAAATATTCACATTCTTCGACACCAAACATCAGGCGAGCTTAGTATTTGTGGGGATTAATGAGTGATCCACTTGAAAGAAGCTTTACCCAAGAGAGAGAACTTTCACTGACTATCACAAAGATGCAGAATCCACTGTGACAGGTAGTTGGATTTTCATTACAGATCAGTCAGAGCCCCTCAACATCACCTCCCTTTCACACTGTGAACCTCACATTCTTTGTCTTTTTCACATCAGGCCAGCTGTCCCAAGGACATAATCTCTTCTTGCAATGCATCAATCTTTTTAACACCTTGTTCTGAAGTCCACAAAAAACAGATCAAAGTACACTCATGTTTAATAAGGTATCCTTCACCTCATGGTTCTCATGTTACAACATTCATAAGGAGAGAATCATAGAATCCCCACAGTACACAAGGAGGCCATTCAGCCCATCGAGGCTGCACTGATCACAATCCCACCCAGACCCTATCCCCATAACCCCATGCATTTACCCTAGTTAGTCCCCCGACACTAAGGAGCAATTTATCATGGCCAATCCACCTAACCAGCACACATCTTTGGACTGTGGGAAGAAATCGGAGGAAACCCACACAGGCACGGGGAGAATTTGCAATCTCCACACAGACAGTGATCCAAGCCAGGAATCGAACACCGGTCCCTGGCTCTGTAAGGCAGCACTGCTAACCACTGTGCCACCCCATGAGAGAGGGACATACTTATTTGACACACTAAAGAACAGTCTCCTGAGAGAACACACGTGCTAAGACTAACAGTAGTCCTGCAATACAGAACGCATTTTAGTGCATTATGGTAGTAATTTGTGCTACAGATCTTTGGTTCTTCCAATATACAAAATCCTGACTGCAGTAAACTCCCAAAGCTGCTGTGTAGTCAAACACTAACAGCTTGGTCAAAGAGAAAGATTCTAAGAAGTATCTTCAAGGTGCGGGAGTTTACAGGGATAGGGCATTGGTGGGATTGTGTTTGTGCAGGCTCGATGGGCCAAATGGCTCCTTCCGCACGATAGGGAGTCTATGATTCCACATGTTTTTTTTACAGTTTGTTTCTGAGATCCTCTCCAGTACAGTACAATACAGCTTAGCAGCCAATCTGAAATTTCTTTTTACTGCATCTGTCATGTTAAATTTCTTAAGTTCTGTTCAAAGAAAATCCTTTTCAAATTTGTACCAAGAGCCATTCCTTCGTCGATTCAAACAAATGGATAGACCCTACAGCAAGTTATTTCAGGCTGTTTTATCCCCGTCTCCCAGTCCTTTTTGGGTCCAGACCTCGAATGCATTGTAGCAGCATCAGTAGTTGCCTTTGATTAACTCACCGAGGGAGAACTTAGCTTTTATTCCTAATGGCATTAAACAAATAATCCCACTCCCAGCCAGACACAGTGACCAGTTAGCAAAGAAAATTAGTTCATTTTTCACTTTCTCTCTCTCTTGGCAAACCTTTCCCAATTTGTTTGTGAGGAAACAATTGTGGTTTTTCAAACTAGATTCTTGCCGTCTCTCCATCCTGCATCTTTTCTTCCTTAACTCCCACCATCGGGTCTCTCCTGCTCGCACAGTTACTGTGTCTGAAGACACCAAGTGGCTCCATGGAGATTCTAACAGATGGTCTTGATATTTATCAAAGGGCAGCATGCTTCTGCCACACAGAGCCAGGGACCCGGGATCAATTCCATTCTATGGTGATTGCACATTCTCCCTTCTGGGTTTCCTCTGGGCGCTCTGGTTTCCTCCCACACTCCAAGGTTGTGCAGGTTAGGTGGATTGGCCATGCTAAATTGCCCCTTAGTGTCCAAAGATGTGCAGATTAGGTGGATTGGCCATGCAGGGTAAATATGTGGGGTTGCAGGGATAGGTCTGAGTGGGATTGTTGTCGGTGTAAGTTTGATGCGTCGAAGTGGGCCTCCTCCTGTACTGTTGCGATCTATGATTGAATGAAATTGTTCTCAAACTGGATATTGACTATTTCCTCCATCATTAACAATTGGCTTAAATCAAAACTCATAACTGTGGACTGTTCAATTTCTGATCGTGTGGTTTAATTGCAGGACCACGAGTGGCGTTTTTTTTATCTCTGGGTGCTTGTGATAGGACAGCCATAGCAAATCCTCATTGACACACACCACCTTCTTTCTCTCCACAGTGTCCCTTCCTTTTGCAATCTTCAGGAGGAGATTCTGAGTAAACTGGCTGACGTGCTGGAGGAGGTACTGATGAAGCTCAGTGATCCCTTTTTCCCATGTTCTGTCACTTCTGTTAATGGGGATTTCTTCTGGTAGTTTGCTCGGATAAGATGTCTCTTTACTTTGTGTTTCCGTTGCACCTGCCTTGTGGAGCAGTCCAGTCTCAGCCTGGATGTTGCATCATGTCGGTAGAGGAGCATTCATAACCATCTTCTGCATGTGTTCCATCAAAGAGATAGCCTTTCACTGAATGACTAAAATTGGTTACTTTAACCTGACAGAGCAGCATGGTGGCACTTTGGGTTAGCACTGTTGCCTCACAGCACCAGGGATCTGGGTTCAATTCCCGGGTTCGGATTACTCTGTGTGTGTGTTTGTGTGTGTTGGGTGTGCAGTCTGCACGTTCTCCCTGTCTCTGCATGGGTTTCCTCCAGGTGCTCAGTTTCTTCCCACAGTCCAAAAGACATGCTGGTTTGGTGCTAAATTCTCCCTCAGTGTAACCCAAACAGGAGTGTGGTGACTCGGGGATTTTCACAGTAACTCCATTGCAGTGTTAATGTAAGCCTAACTGTGACACTAATAAATAAAGACTGGATGCATCCAGGTTTATAGAGAGAGAGATGTTTTTAAGGCAAGGATAGATAAATTTTTGAACAGTATAGGAATTAAAGGTTATGGTGAGCGGGTGGGTAAGTGGAGCTGATCCACAAAACGATCAGCTTATTGAATGGTGGAGCAGGTTCGAGGGGCCATGTGACCTACTACTGCTCCTAGTTCTTAAGTTCTCATGAGATGGTTTTGGTGATATCATCACAGTCAGGGTGCTGCCTAACACAGTGCATTGCATTCCAGATGGCTGTACTTCTCCACAGTGTGAATACAAGCAGTTCAGAACCCAAAGTTGAGGGCAGCATTAGAGTGTACAACTGGAAGAGATTAATTTTAAAAGGTGTGAGAAGAAGGGAGGGGGAGTGGTAGTGATGTGTGTGTGTACACAAGTGCATGTGTTTTTCCATGTGTAACTATGTGTGCATGTGCATGTATGCATGCGTACATATGTGTTTGTGCATATGTATGTATGTGTGTGTCTGTGTGTCTGTGTGTGTGTTTGGAGAGGATGTGGTTGATGGCAGTTGTTTAGTGATTTACTGAAGGGAAATTGGAATGGAAGCCTGATTGCTTGTACCTCTACCATTAAACACAATATTATTGCATCCTTGATATTTGATTTGGTTTTGTTGTTCTTACATCTTAGGTTAGTTTATCTGCAATTTAGTCAGTGGGTTGGTATTGTTTATGCATGAGCGTATGTGTGCAAAACAAGCGGATCACACAACATAACATGCAGCAGTTAGTTTTGCTGCCAGAGTGGGGGGGGGGGGGGTGTGTGTGTGTGTGTGTGTGTGTGTTCATTCAAGGTTACAACCTGTGATTGATCGGAAAGTCGAAATGGAAATTTGGGTCAGTTGATGCCAGATTTATATTCCGTGCACATTCTCTCTTCACTTCCAAAATTTTCATTTTACACATTCTGAATTCTGCCAGCTACTTTCTGTTGGTGGGAGAGTTTGTCCTGCGGTATATTTTTAAAATCTAACACAAAATTGGGTCCATGAAAGTAGGACAGCTGAAACAAGATGGATGCCACCTCCAAGGGTGGCAGAGTGGTTAGTATTGCTGCCTTACAGTGCCAGGGACATGGATTTGATTCCCAACTTGGGTCACTATCTTTGCAGAGTTTGCACATTCTCCCCGTGTCTGCGTGGGCCACAGTACAAACATAGAACATAGAACAATACAGCACAGAACAGGCCCTTCGGCCTTCGATGTTGTGCCGACCGAAATAAAAAGCAATGCCCCTCCAAACTAAACCATTCCCTTCTCTTCCATATACTTATCAATTAACCTCTTAAACGCCACCAAACTCGGCGCATCTACAACAGCTGCAGGCGGGCATTCCACTCCCTAATCACTCTTTGAGTAAAGAACCTACCTCTGATATCCGTCCTATAACTCATACCCCTTAATTTAAAGCTGTGTCCCCTCGTGCTAGCTTTCTCCATCCTAGGAAAAAGGCTATCACTGTCCACCCTATCCAAACCTCTAATCATCTTATATGTTTCAATAAGATCCCCTCTTAGCCGCCTCCTTTCTAACGAAAACAACCTCAAATCCTTCAACCTCTCTTCATAGGACCTGCCCTCCATACCAGGCAACATCCTGGTAAACCTCCTCTGTACCCTCTCCAATGCCTCCACATCTTTCTTATAATGTGGCGACCAGAACTGCACACAATACTCCAAGTGCGGCCGCACTAGAGTTTTGTACAGCTGCAACATGATGCTGCGGCTCCTAAATTCAATCCCCCTACCAATAAAAGCTAAGACTCCATAAGCCTTCTTAACAACTTTATCCACTTGACTGCCTACTTTCAGGGATCTATTACACATACACCAAGATCCTTCTGTTCCTCAACACTATTAAGAGCCCTACCATTAGCCCTATACTCTACACATTTATTGTTCCTGCCAAAGTGCATTACCTCACACTTTTCCACATTAAACTCCATTTGCCACCTCTCGGCCCAGCTCTGCAACTTGTCCAAGTCACTCTGTAAACTAAAACACCCCTCTTCACTATCTACCACTCCACCAACTTTAGTATCATCTGCAAATTTACTGATCCATCCCTCAATACCCTCATCCAGATCATTTATAAAAATTACAAACAGCAGGGGCCCCAAAACAGACCCCTGAACAGACATGTTCAGGTTGGCCATGCCAAATTGCCCCTTATATGTCCCATGATGTGTGGGTTAGGGAGATTAGTTGAGTAAAAACTTGGGGTTGGGGGAAAGAACTTGAGTCAGATGTTCTGTTAGAGAATTAGTGTAGAATTGGCCATGCTAAATTGACCCGAGTATCAGGGGAATTAGCAGGGTAAATATATGGGGCCAAAGGATTATGTCTGGATGGGATTGTGGTTGGTGGAGACTCGATGGGCTGAATGGCCTCCTTCTGTAGGGATTCTATGATTCAAAATAGTGTCCTTCAGACTTTCTATGATACAAGAGCAACTAAAAATCTATCTTTCTCCCTCTTGAAGGCTCAGATAGTCGTACATCCCCTTTAGGGGAATGATGTAGTTGTCCAATCCTTTTGGTATGAGAAATTTATTTCTAATTTCCCTCTGGAGATTGGTTTCTTTGATTTCCCAACCTGAAGAAGTAGTTTCACCTGCATTTACCCTATCAAACCCTTTCGGACATCTTAATCAGATTACCTCGACACTCAAGGGGAACACCTCACATTTATATCACAAGGTGAGCTGTACTGTTGTACGTCCATTGATCAGAGTCCCTTCATTCAATCTCATTCAGTATTACTCTGGGACATGCTGTGACCCATTGAGAAAGGGGATGTGGTTATCCCAGTTACACTGAGATATTCTCATGTTACTTTGCAGACTCATTATGAAGAGGGTGATTACATCGTCAGGCAGGGAGCCAGTGGAGACACTTTCTTCATCATCAGCAAGGGGAAGGTAAGCATGGTATCCATGCCAGGGCTCTGGGCGACATGTGGTATATACCAGCTCATACTTGGATAACATGTAACCAAATACCAGCTCACACCTGGGCAAGATATAGCAGATGGCACCTCACACACAGTAACACACAGTAGCTCACACTTGGGCAAGATATAGCAGATAACACCTTACACACAGTAACACACAGTAGATAGCAGTTCATAACTGGGCATTACACGATGGATACCAGGTCACACCTGGGCAAGATACAGCAGATAGTACCTCACACACAGAAATACATGGTAGAAACCAGCTCACACCCAGGCAACACATGGCACATACAAGCTCACATCTGGGCAACACATGGTATATACCAGTTCTCAACTGAGCAATACACAGTACATACCAGCTCACCCCTGGGAACACGTGATAATACCGGCTCACATCTGGGAACACATGATATATACCAGCTCACAGCTGGGCATTACACGATAGAAAAAAGCCCACTCCTGTGCAACACACGATGGATACAGCTCACACCAGGCAACACGTGGTATATGCAATGGGAATCAGGGTGATTTATATGTAGGATAACAGATAGTGTTTGAGGTGGTTTATACAGAGGATAACAGATTCCCAGGAGTGAGTTACAGTCTGGAATCTAGTTAAGGGGTTTGATATAGTTTGCATACAGAATAGCAGATACCTGGGAGCGAGTTACAGACTGGAATCTAATTGAGATGTTCAGGCTGGTGTATGTGTAGAATAACAGATACCTGGGAGTGAGTTATAGGCTGGAATCTAATCGAAGGGTTCGAAATGGTTTATACAGAGGATAACAGATTTCCAGGGGTGAGTTACAGTCTGCAATTTAATAGAGGGGTTCAGTGTGGTTTATATATGGAATAACCAGATATCCTGGAGTGAGTACAGATTGGAACCCGATCAAGGGGTTTGGGGTGGTTTATATATAGAATAACAGATACCCGGGAGTGAGTTATGGACTGGAATCTAATCGATAAGTTCATATGATTTATAAACAGACATCCTGGGAGTGAGATAGAGACTGGAATCTAATCGATAAGTTCACATGGTTTAAATGTGAACTCTCAGGTTTCGATAGAATTGGCTTTTTAAATGATTCTGGAAGCTTGCTTGTACTCAGCGACAGTGTTGGATTGAAGTGGCTCAGAAGCGTCTTTCTTAGCATCTGTTCCTGTAATATTTGCTGTTTGCTGACTGCCAGCTGCTTTGCTTTTGTCATCCAGGTGAATGTGACACAAGATGAATGGAAAGATGGAGAGGCAGACTGTCCCACCACTCTATCAAGGGGAGACTGGTTTGGAGAGAAGGCTCTACATGGGTAGGTCCATTGTCTCAGATTGAGTGTACCTGCTCC
The DNA here is from genome assembly GCA_024679065.1 of Sphyrna mokarran. Taxonomy (NCBI): domain Eukaryota; kingdom Metazoa; phylum Chordata; class Chondrichthyes; order Carcharhiniformes; family Carcharhinidae; genus Sphyrna; species Sphyrna mokarran. The sequence continues at coordinate 22,719,901 of JAGIQG010000031.1, read as the reverse complement.
AATTCTTCTGAAACTCAACACATATGAAATAGATAGTCGGTGCTGGGCTGGTGTGGGAAAAGCCAAAGGTAGCTCAATGGTAGCCAGCTGGAACCCACCAGCTGAAAGGGACAGGTGGAAGCAGATGGAATGGGACTTCTATCCAGAGGTGGATAAAGGGGAACAAAAACTGCCAGGGAATGGGGAAGGAGTAGGGGCAGTGGGATTACTTGATAGGTCCTTCAAAGGCATGATGGGCCAATTGGTGTTGAACAATTCTTTAAAGTGAGCCGGATCTGTCCTGATGCCATGTGGAGTTCAAACTGGCCTTCGTTTCGGTAATGAAAATCAGCCTGAGGTTCCTGATTCCTGCTCACTGACACCTCAGTCAATCCTTGGGGTACTGTGTGTTCAGTGAAGTCCAGATGCTGGTGTGGAGTGTGAGAGTCCAGAACTATTGGAGAGAGAGAGACAGGAGAGACAGAAGAGACTGTGGTTGGAAAGCAGCGAGACTGCAGAAACCTGTCTCACTCAGAGTATGTCATGATGGAAGAATTGACTACCTGTTTTTGCTAATATATCCACTCTTTTTCCCCCACTAGGGAAGACGTAAGGTTGGCCAATGTAATTGCAGCAGAGGATGTGATTTGCCTGGTTATTGACAGAGAGTGAGTAGCTTCAATCTGAGTTATTTCATTCAAAGCTCACGTTTTACAGAACAAAGTATTGATGTCCATCTAACTGTACCTGGACTTCTCATGTTCCAGTGTACTTATGTTGCATGTAATCTGCCACTTAATCTTCTGCCCAAGTGCAAAGTCCAAGTGTGTGTGTGCAGAAGAGAGCCCAGCATTCAGTTCCACCTGGGAAGATGATTGCGTTCTGTGTCCCATTCCACAGTACCAACCCCAAGACACAAAGTTCAACTTCAAGCCATAGTTGACCATTGCTGTCAGTACCTGGGGTCCCCCAGCCATGCAAGGAATTTCCTCTCTCCCCTTCCTCCTCAAAACTTGCCAAAACCAAACCTTGTCACCTTATTTTTGTTTGACATCCTAACGTGTAACCTGAGTGAGTGTGAAATGGGATGATCTGCTTTTCAGCAACTCCTCGTGGTGAAATCAAAATAACTACCTGAGATCCACTCTCTAAAATCAATAAGTAACAATGTATTTATTGAACTAACAGTGAACAGGTCATCTAAACTATTAACAAACTGAATAAAACAAAATTCTAATGGAATGCTGGTCAGATAAATACAATTCCCACTCATTAACAAAATCAAATTTAGTGAGTTTCCTCAATCATAACTAGGTTTGGTTTTTTCTGGATGTCTTGGCCTTTTCTGCTGATTCGTCTGTCAGGAACTTCTGTCTTTGGTATCTTTGCTATCAAGATGATGCTTTCTGCTAAGACATAAATGAGGCTATAAGAGCCATCAAGAGCCATTCTCTCTCTCTCTCTCTCTGTAGAGCCAAGAACTGAATTAATAGCTGTTACTGTGGCAGATGGCAGTAGCTCTCTGCTTTTTGTTCCACTGTCTCCACCTTCCTTTTATACCTGTGATGACATATTAATATTAATATTCCCCACAATAGGCTTGCGAAAACTGTCAGATTTAAATTTAATAGGTTCTTGGTATCTCAATGCCTAATGCAAATTGATTGGCTAAATTCAGAAGCTTGTTATTGATAACACTACTGTTTGGCCTTTCAATACAAATGTTTCAGTTCAGATACTCTAAATCTCTAAGCACAGGAAAAGCCCCACCTTTTAACATACAATTTTACAATGACTCTCCCCAACTTTGCGACACTAAGCTGAAGTCTCATCTGTTCTGTTGGCTGAGTGTTAAAGATCCTATGGCTCTACTTGAAGAACAGTAAGGGAGTTTCTCTCTGGTGTCCTAACCCCAATAGTTACCTTCGATCAGCATGACAAACACAGAAGGTAATTATCTCCTTGTTTGTGATGCTTACCATCACGGTGAAAAGAGCAGTGAGGAGATGGATTGAGATGGTCGCTCGTTTGTCAGAGAATAATGAACCTGTGGAGTGCATTGTCAAAACCATCGGTTTCATATTATCATTTATTAAATCCAAATCCTTCCATGTGATCGCCTTGGAGAGGTGAGGCAAGAGGGAAAATCCCAAGTCAGTTGATTTGTGAAATATAGAACAACCTCTTGATATTGAAGATGCGGCCTGCAGGCACCATGAGATCGAGCCTTCCTTATTCCGCTCGTAACTTCAGTCCATTTCCTTCATTCTCTAATAAACCCTGATCAGATCAACAGATTGTGACAACGGTAGAGAAAGCAAATTATAACTGATCTTTTTATTGATTGTCTGTGTCTCCAACTCTTGAACTACCCTGAATTGCTATATTAATCTGGGCACAGACTCAACTATATATCATTTTATTGTTTGAGCCTAGTTTATCTATGAATGAAGTACATCTTTGATTTGTTTTATTATTGTTGCATGTATTGGGATACAGTGAAAAATATTCTTGCGCACCATACCATAAGACCATGAGATGTAGGAGCAGAATTAGGGCATTTGGCCCATCGAGTCTGCTCTACCATTCAATCTGGCTGATATGATTTTCATCCCCATTCTCCTGCCTACTCCCCAAACTCTTGATCCCTTTATTGATCAAGAATCTTCTTATCACTGTCATAAAGACACTCAATGACCTAGCCTCCCTTTGGCAAAAAGTTCCACAGATTCCCCACTCTGTGGCCAAAGAAATTCCTCTTCATCTGTGTTTTAAAGGAGCGTCCCTTCACTCTGAGGTTATGTCCTCAAGTTTTAGCCTCTCCCACTAGTGGAAACATCCTCTCTATCTGAACCTCTCAGTATTCTGTAATTTTTGTCTTCTATACTAAGCATACCATTCATAGAATACATATGGGAGAAGGAAAGAAGAGGGTGCAGAATACTGTAAATGCAGAATACATTTACTGTTAGGGTGAAGAGAAAGATTAGAGAAAGTTAATCTATGATAGGACTAGTCAAAAGTCTGACGGCAGCAGGGAAGAAACCCAGCTGTGCGTGTGCCAGGCAATGATAAATACCTTAACAAAGATAAATGCCTCTTTATAATCCACTTTAATACAATTAAGGCTTTCAGTTGTGTTTATATTTGTAAGGTTGTTGTGCTGTTTATGTGTTGGTCAGTAACTAGTAATCTCTCCACGGCTGTTTGCCACGTGCTAATCCCATTATAAACGGGTAAAATGGTGACTACAGTCTGTCATTCTGTAATGAACTGGCTGTGATAGAACATAGAACATTACAGCACAGAACAGGCCCTTCGGCCTTCGATGTTGTGCCGACCAAAATAAAAAGCAATGCCCCTCCAAACTAAACCATTCCCTTCTATTCCATATACTTATCAATTAACCTCTTAAACGCCACCAAACTTGGCGCATCTACGACAGCTGCAGGCAGGGCATTCCATTCCCTAATCACTCTTTGAGTAAAGAACCTACCTCTGATATCCGTCCTATAACTCATACCCCGTAATTTAAAGCTGTGTCCCCTCGTGCTAGCTTTCTCCATCCTAGGAAAAAGGCTATCACTGTCCACCCTATCTAAAACTCTAATCATCTTATATGCTTCAATAAGATCCCCTCTTAGCCGCCTCCTTTCTAACGAAAAACAACCTCAAATCCTTCAACCTCTCTTCATAGGACCTGCCCTCCATACCAGGCAACATCCTGGTAAACCTCCTCTGTACCCTCTCCAATGCCTCCACATCTTTCTTATAATGTGGGGACCAGAACTGCACACATACTCCAAGTGCGGCCGCACTAGAGTTCTGTACAGTTGCAACATGACGTTGCGGCTCCGAAATTCAATCCCCCTACCAATAAAAGCTAAGACTCCGTATGCCTTCTTAACAAACTTATCAACTTGATTGCCAACTTTCAGGGATCTATGCACATATACACCAAGATCCCTCTGTTCATCAACACTATTAAGAGTCCTACCATCAGCCCTATACTCTACACATTTGTTATTCCTGCCAAAGTGAATTACCTCACACTTTTCCACATTAAAATCCATTTGCCACCTCTCGGCCCAGCTCTGCAACTTGTCCAAGTCTCTCTGCAAACTATAACACCCCTCTTCACTATCTACCACTCCACCGACTTTAGTGTCATCTGCAAATTTACTGATCCATCCCTCAATACACTCATCCAGATCATTTATAAAAATTACAAACAGCAGGGGCCCCAAAACAGACCCCTGAGGTACACCACTTGTCACCGAACTCCACGATGAATATCTCCATCAACCACCACCCTCTGTCTTCTATCTGCTAGCCAATTCCTAACACAATTAGCTAAATCACCCTCTATCCCATACATCTGCATTTTCTGCAGAAGTCTTCCATGGGCCACCTTATCAAACGCCTTACTAAAGTCCATATATACTACATCAACCGCCTTACCCCCATCCACCTCTCTGGTCACTTTCTCAAAAACTTCAATGAGGTTAGTAAGGCATGACCTACCCTTCACGAAACCATGCTGACTATCCCCAATCAATTCATTTCTCTCTAAATAACTATAAATCCTATCCCTAATAATTCTCTCCAATACCTTGCCCACAACAGAAGTAAGACTCACTGGCCTATAATTCCCAGGAAGGTCTCTCTTCCCCTTCTAAAACAATGGGACCACATTCGCTATCCTCCAGTCCTCCGGAACCACACCCGTAACCAACGAGGACCTGAAGATCAGAGCCAGAGGCTATGCAATCTCCTCTCTTGCCTCCCAGAGAATCCTAGGGTAAATCCCGTCCGGCCCAGGGGACTTATCCAACTTCAAACCTCGAGAATTTCTAGCACATCCTCCCTATCTACTACAATACTTCCCAATTTGCAACCCTGTACCTCAGTGATCTCCATAGCCACATTTCCAGCACTCTGCATGAATACCGAAGAGAAATATTTATTCAGTGCCTCACCAATCTCTTCAGGCTCCACGCACAACTTCCCACTGCTGTCTAAGACTGGCCCTAATCTTGCCCTAACCAATCTTCTATTCTTAACATATCGAAAGAAAGCTTTAGGATTCTCCTTAATCCTATCAGCCAACAACTTCTCGTGTCCCCTCTTAGCTCTCCTCAATTCACTTTTTACCTCCTTCCTGGCTAATCTATAGCTATCCATTGCACTAACTGAGCCTTCAAGCCTCATCCTGACATAAGCATACTGGTGAACAAATGACCACATGGCTGCAGTGAACCACATTCCTGGACTGAAAGGTCCCCTATCTGAATTGTACACTGGTCAGTGAGAGGAGATCGGGTGGTTGAATATGGAAGAATCTGTGACTTTCTTGTCAAAGTTTTAAATCTTTTTCTGTCTGCAGCTCGTTCCGACAGTTAACTGGGAGCTTAGAAGATGTCTCCAGTCGAGAATACGAGAGTGCAGAGATGCAAGCGCAGTGAGTATAAATCCATTCTTCTTATTGCTTAGTCCACAATAAATTATAGAACAAGATAACTTGTAGAGAAAGCTTGGTCAGTATGATCGCAGGTCCACAAGTTCACTCCACAGTCCAAAGATATTAGGGGGATTAGGGAGATTGGCCATGCTAAATTGCCCCCTACTATTTAATGATGAGCGGATTAGATGGATTGGCCATGCTAAATTGACCCTTAGTGTCAGGAGGGTTAGCAAGGTAAATATTTGGGATGATGGGGACAGAGCCTGGATGGGATTGTGGTCAGTACAAGCTTGATGGGCCAAATGGCCTCCTTCTGCACTGTAGAATTCTGTGATTATTTTTAACCCCATTTCCAATCAAATCACCAATTAGACCATGAGAACGGCACTGAGCAAAAAGACAGAACAAGCTCCAAATCTGAAAGTTGAAGTACCAACTCCATTTCAGTGCCCTGAAATTGTGGAGCCCTCAGAGTGTGTTTGATATTCTCCTCTTGAATGGCCTTACATCTTTATGTCGGTTACAAGTAGCGTTTCTTGCTGTAATGTTAGTATCTGGAACCGGGGTTTCAGTGTGTCAGGATGCTCTCCCATAACCACGTGCCCGGCACCAGGCTGGGAAATATTCGCTCTGTCCCTCCCTATCCTTCCTTTCCTCAGCACCATCCTCCAGGTAATTATTCAGCAGGGATTCCACAAACAGCCTCGTTCCTTCTGCTGAATCCAGTCACTCCTCTCCCCACTGTCCGTAGGGAAGTGACGAACCTTCGATCATCTATATAGAGAATCAACAGGAGATAGAACAGAAATTGGTTGATCAGTACGGTGGCACAGTGTTTAGCACTGTTGTCTCACAGTGCCAGGGATCTGGATTCAATTCCCAGATTGGGTCACTGTCTTTGCAGAGTCTGCATGTTCTCCCCCAGTGTCTGTGTGGGTTTCCTCTGGGTGCTGCAGTTTCCTCCCACAGTCAGAAAGACATGCTGGTTAGGTGCTAAATTCTCCCTCAGTGTAACCCGAACAGGTGCCGGAGTGTGGCTACTCGGGGATTCTCACAGTAACTTCATTGCAGTGGTAAGCCTGCTTGTGACTCTAACAAATGAACTTAAAAGCGTCAAAGTTAACGTCTGCCCCTCCAACCCCTGTGGTTGCCTCCAAACTCTTCCCAGGGTTGGTGAGCCCCACTTGCATTAACGGCCCTTGCCCCAGCGCTACAATTAGAATATTCGAAACACTTCCTCTCGGGATGGATTTGCTGAGTGGGAGATTTTTCTGACTCTTCACTCCTGACCCCCAGAGGTGGGAGCGGAGGAGAGGAGTGCATGGGATGGGGGAAATGATTCAGGCCAGTGACTGAGTTGGACTGATCGGAGGCAGAGGGCTTTTCTTAGGTGTAGACATCTGGACCAGTCTTGCTGTCCACAACTCACTCCGCCCTTCCCTCCCCCACCCCACCATCTCCTACAAGATTGTAATCTACAAGACTACACCTGTAGTTTATGAATTAGTTTGTGTTTATTTGTTTATGAATCGCTTAATTAAGGCTCACGCTTGGAGCTCTGTCTCCCAGCTCACATGACTTCTTTCAATTGCAAAGTCACTTTGCCAAGTTAAAGTTTTGATATTTATTTATTAGTCACAAGTAAGACTTACATGGACAGTGCAATGAAGTTACTGTGAAATTCATCCAGTTGCCATGCTGTGGCATCTGTTTGTGTCAATCCACCTAACCGGCACATCTTTGGAGTGTGGGAGGAAACCATTACCATCACGGGGAAGAACGTGCAATTTCCTGACAGTGAACCAAGACGGGAATTGAACCCAGGTCCCTGGCGCTGTGAGGCAGCAGTGCTAACCACTGCGCCAACGTGCGTCTCTGCTACTACTTTGATATGGGGGTGGGATACTGCTACTGTCTTGCTCCATTGAATCTGAATGACCTCCTCATTATGCGCCTCCTTGTACCAACGTGAAATTATTTTCTCCTCCTTTCGTTTGCAATCCGGTTCAGGTTTGAGGCTGAAGCTGCTTTCTTTGCCAGCTTGGAGCGAACCGATTTCAGAGTTCATCAGACCCTTGGCGTTGGGGGATTTGGCCGCGTTGAGTTGGTAAGTTATGAGGTTCCAGTTCTGAGAAAACAGAGTTCAGCTACACATGGCATCAAGTTACAGTTAGGAAGTGTATAAGATTATTATGTTTAAAATTTAGGATATAGGAAGGGGGGCTCATTTGTGTGCCTGACAGTAAGTCTGGATGGTTTAACTGGGACAAATCAAACAAAGACTTAGATAGGTTTGTAAGAAGTCTCAGAATACCATATTAAAGGGTCGAGAGCCTCAGATTTTTAGGTGTCCAGATCACCAACAACCTGTTCTGGTTCGGCCTCCCCACACCGCACACACACCGCCTGCCCCCCCCCCCCCCCCCCCCCTCGCCGACACTATAGTTAAGAAAACCCACCAACACCTCTACTCCCCAGAAGGCTAAGGAAATTTGGCATGTCAGCTACGACTCTCACCAACTTCTACAGATGCACCACAGAAAGCATTCTTTCTGGTTGTATCACAGCTCGGTATGGGCTCCTGCTCTGCCCAAGACCACAAGAAACTACAAAAGGTCGTGAATGTATGCAGTCCATCAGGTAAACCAGCCTTTAACTCTCTCTACACTTGCCGCTTCTTCAGCAAAGCAGCCAGCATCATTAAAGACCTCATCTGCATTCTCTCTTCCATTTCCTTGTTGGGAAAAAGATACAAAAATCTGAGGACACGTAGCAACTGACTCAAGAACAGCTTCTTCCATACTGTCATCAGACTTTTGAATGGACCTACCTCACACTAAGTTGATCTTTCTCTACACCCTAGCTGTGATTGTAACACTACATTCTGCACTCTATGGTTTCTTTCTCGAGGAACGACATGCTTTGTCTGTAGCACAAGAAACAATAATTTTCACTGAATGTTGATACGTATGACAATAATAAATCAGGTTTATTTGGAATCACAAGCTTTCGGAGCGCTGCTCTTTCATCAGGTGAGTGAGCAGTGCTCCAAAAGCTCATGATTCCAAATAAACCTTTTGAAATTTAACTTCAAGAAGTGTTGTGAGACATCTTACTATGCCCATCCCCATCCAATGCATGCATCTCCACATCTTTGTTAGTTTAAGAATGTGTAGAATGGGAACAGTCTCCCAGAAAGACATTTTAGGGATAGCGTTGTAAACAGTTGTGCTGTAAACTTACCAATTGACTCCGAGACTGAAGAATAGCTAGTTAGACTTTGGACCTAGATGCAAGGTTAATGTGTTTCATATTGCTATGGGGAAGAGAGCAGAGGAAGCCATTTTTGAGACCAAGTTACAAGTTTCCTTGTCAAATGAAGAATGAGGCGAATATCTTAGAGAAACATATAAAATTATGAAGGGAATGGATAAGTTTCACTGGTAGGTGAAACTCGAACAAGGGGGCATAGCCTCAAAATAAGTCACTTCCTTATTCTAATTACAGTATTGGGTGGCACGATGGCACAGTGGTTAGCACTGCTGCCTCACAGTGCCAGGGACCCAGGTTCAATTCCTGCCTTGGGTCACTGTCTGTGCAGATTCTGCATGTTCTTCCCATGTCTGCGTGAATTTCCTCTGGATACACCGGTTTCCTCCCACAGTCCAAAAGATGTGCTGGTTAGATGCATTGGCCGTGCTAAATTCTGCCTCAGTATATCTGAACGGGCGCTACAGTGTGGCGACTAGGGGATTTTTGCAATAGCTTCATTGCAGTGTAAGTGTAAGCCTACTTGTGATACCAATAAATAAACTTTAAACTTAAACTTTTACTTGAGAAAGGATATACTGGCACTGGAGGGGGTGCAGAGGAGATTCGCTAGGTTGATTCCGGAGTTGAGAGGGTTGGTTTATGAGAAGACTGAGTAGACTGGGACTATACTCATTGGAATTCAGAATAATGAGGGGGGGGAGGATCTTATAGAAATACGTAAGATTATTAAGGGAATAGATAAGATAGAAGCAGAGGTTAATTCCACTAGTGGGTGAAAGTCGAACTAGAGGGCATGGCCTCAAAATAAGGAGAAGCAGATTTAGGACTGAGTTAAGGAGGAATTTCTTCACACAAAGGGTTGTGAATCTGTGGAATTCTCTGCCCAGTGAAGCAGTTGAAGAATATTTTTAAGGCAAAGATAGCTAGATTCTGAACAGTAAAGGAATTAAGGGTTATGGTAAGTGGAGCTGAGTCCACGAAAAGATCAGCCATAATCTTATTGAATGGTGGAGCAGGCTCGAGGGGCCAGATGGCCTACTTCTGCTCCGAGTTCTTATGTTCTTAAATCAGCAAATGCCATAGACAGCAGTTCAGTGTGCTGTCATGATCCCAGTAGGAACTGTTAACCTTTAAAAAGAGCTCTGAACACCTGATAATTAGCTGAAAAGAATTCGTGTCACAAAATTTCATGTTTTTATATGAAAATAAATGTAATTAAAACAAAGAAAAGAAGCTCTATTAGCATAACACTATAATTTATAAGTAGTACTCTATGAATTTAGTATTACTTGTATCTCTTCCGAGAGTTCCCTTACCTTACAAAGCCTTAAAGTTTATTCAGTTGCTCAGGGATAAAGCCAAAGTCATATAGAATATACTCTGTTTTCTCCTCAGATTTCCAGTTTGGCACTTTGACAAATTCCCATTCTGCTCCCACACTTTCTTTTCAGCTCTTTCTAAGCTGTTCAGGCTGACTAATTTCTAGCACAAAGCTCAACAGTCTTTCATTGTGAGAGTGACTGGAGATTTCACCCTCTGCCTCCAAGCTAGGCAGATCTTCCAATTTCCTTTTACATCATTGAGCTGCAAGTCGCACAACACCAAATCAGCAAATGCCTTCTGTGGAAAAACAGCCAGCTAAACTAAGCAAAAAAAAAAAAATCATCTAATCCTCATTGCCCAACTCCATGACAATGTGGCAGTTTGGGATGTCCTCAAGCAGGAATGCAAATTAATTATTTTGGCTTTAAAACCAAACCTTTGATTATGATGGCCATGTGAATCATTTAAATTTCTAATGAAGTCAGGGAAATTCTCCTCAAGATTACTTATTCCACTTAAAAGTCTTGTTTTTGGCAAACTTTTTTAAAAAAAAACTAACTTTTAATCTTTAGAATCATCTGAGTTTTTTATAAATGGAAAAGCCAAATTTTAAAAACTGATAAAGCACACTGATGCAAATGCAAATTAAACAAGTTTGAATTAAAGGCAGTTGAAAGGTAATACTTGTTTATTCAATTAGGTCAAAGGCAGTCACATGAAAACTAAATACTAAATGACCCATCTCCAAATTGTAATAGAGCCAAAAGGTGGAAGATTGTGGTCCGTGCAGATTCGATGGGCCGAATAGTCTCCTTCCCCACTGTCAGGATTCTATGAAGAAGAATGTCTTCACTCGGTGTTGTGAATGTTTGGAATTCTCTACTGTCGACACTATGGGTGGTCAGTTAATGAGAATATTCAAAACTGAGTTTGATTGGTTTGGGGAATCAAAGATTATGGGAAGCAGTCGGGAAAGTGAAATTGATGGTGAAGTTTAGCCATGATCGGAGAACATTTGAAGGGTAGGCTGTTTTCCTAATGGTCACGTCATCTTCTCACTGATAGCCTAATTGACCCATGGAGCAGGGTGTAGAGGTCCAGAGAATCCCTACAGTGCAGAAGGAGGCCATTCAATCTATCGAGGCTGCACCAATAACAATTCCACCCCAGCCCTATCCCTATAACTCCACATATTTACCCCATGAATTCCTCTAACCTACACATCCCAGGTCACTAAGGGTCCATCCGTCATGGACAAAGCATCTTACTTGCACATCGTTGGATTGTGGAAGAAACTGGAGCACCCAGAGGAAACCCACACAGACAAGGGGAAAACGTACAGACTCTACACAAACAGTGACCCAAGCCAGGAATTGAACGCGAATCCCTGGCATTGTGAGGCAGTGCTAACCACTCTGCCATTGTGCTGGGTCAATGATCACCATTCATTCTTATGACCTGGATTTGAGCCTGGAGGTGAGTTTGGTGTCAGGTTGTGAAGTTGGGAACACAGAGGAATGGGGGAAAGAACACCTGCTTCATCCTACCTCACAAGCAATGCTGTAAAGGCTTTTACCGCATGATTCAGCACCCCCCCCCCCCCCCCCCCTCACCTTCTTCCAGCTGCTGAGTTTCCTGAGGCTTGGGAAACCTGTTGAATACATAAATCTCATAAATAAAAAACTAGCAGCCCACTTGATTGCCATCCTATCCACCATTTCCAACACCCTCAACACCATTGATGCACAGTTGGTAGCAGTGTGTACTATCTATTAGATGCACTGCAGCAACTTACCAAGGCTCCTGAGACCATTCAAACCCAAGATCTCTACTACCTGAGAGACACACCATCCTAGCTTAGAAATATATCATCAGTCCCTCACTATCATGGGGTCAGAATCTTTTCTAAATGCACACCCATGGTTGAGCACTCTGGTTCTGTTTCTTTGGAGTCTAGAAGGATGAGGGGGGATCTTATTGAAACTTATAGAGTTCTAGAGTGGATATGGAGATGATGTTTTCAGTAGTAGGGAAAAACTAAAATCAGACGGCACAACCTCAGACTAAAGGAATGATCCTTTAAAACAGGAGGAATTTCTTCAGCCGGACAGTGGTGAATCTGTGGAACTCTTTACCGCAGAAGGCTGTGGAGGCCGGGTCATTGAGTGAGATAGGCTCATGATTAATAAGAGGATCAGGGGTTACGGGCAGAAGGCAGGAGAATGGGGGTGAGAAAAACATCAGCCATAATGGAATGGCGGGGCAGTCTCAATGGGCCGAGTGGCCTAATTCTGCTCCTAGGTCATACGGACTTAAGGACTGCAGGGGTGCAAGAAGGCACCTCAGCACTACCTTCTTGAGCAGCAATGAGGCATGGATAATAAATGCTGGCCCAGCCGTGACACCCACATCCCATGAAAGAATTTTTAAAAAACACTTGATGTGAATAGATTAATTGACAGCCTCTCATCCAGCCACCTCCGGAACTGGACGCAAGTAGGTTCAGTTCCCTGGATTTTTTGTATTTTAACTTCTGAGTAACTTTAACAGCTCTAACCCAACTTTTGGACTTAAAAACTGCACATAAGCTATGAGTGTAGCTCACAGGAGTGCGTGAATCTGCATCACAAAAAAGATGCAGCTGGCACGGTGGTGACAGCTTGGGTGGGATTGTGGTTGGTGCAGCCTCAATGGGCTGAATGGCCTCCTTTTGCACAGTAAGATTCTGTTAAAAGCACTCACTTGAATCACTGAGTGAGCCTCCTGGGGGACCTCAGATACTATTTCTGTTAGAGTTTACTGGAATCAGTGAGCTGTGCATATGTGTGTGTCTCCTGTTTTTTTTCCACCTCGCTGTTGGTTTCCTCACACAGGTACAGCTGAAGAATGAAGATAGCCGAAGCTTTGCCATGAAGATTCTGAGGAAGCATCACATTGTGGAGATGAGGCAGCAGGAACACATTCGCTCAGAGAAGCAGATCATGCAGCAGGCTCACTGTGACTTTATAGTCAGGTATTTCCCCATCATTGGGTTACCACTGAGCAGAAACACAACTGGACTCACGCCACCTCAACACAGTGGCTACAACAGCAGGTCAGGAATACTGCAGCAAGTAACTCACCTCCTGACTCCACAAAGCATATCCACCATCTACAAGGCACAAGTGAGGAGTGAGATGGAATACTCCCCACTTGTCTGGATGGGTGCAGCTGCAACAACACTCAAGAATCTCGACACCACCCAGGACAAAACAGCCCCGTTTGATTGACACCCCATCCACAAACATTGACTTCCTCCACCACCAACGCTCAGCAGCAGCAGTGTGTACTATCTACAAGATGCACTGCAGCAACTCATCAAAGATCCTTAGACAGCACCTTCCAAACCCATGACCACTTCCATCTAGAAGGACAAGGGCAAGATACATGGGGAACACCACCACCTGCAAGTTCCCCTCAAGCCACTCACCATCGTGACTTTGAAAAATATGGGCACGTCCTTCAAAGTCACTGGGTGAAAATCCTGGAATTCCCTCCCTAATGACATTGTGGGTCAATCCATACCTCAGGGACTGCAACAATTCAAGATAGCAGTTCACCACCACCACCTCAACAGCAACTAGGAATGGGCAATAAATGGTGCCAGCTAGTGACACCCATGTCCCATGAATGAATAAAAAAAAAACTCTCCACTGATATTGATAGAAACCCTCCTCTTCCTCTTGTGAGGGCTCTTACATCCTCCATAAACATCAGCCCAAAATCAGCATTTGGTGTTGGGCAGCAGTAACTAAACCAGTGGGATTCTCCACAAGCTCCCTACAGCAGTGACTCTTGAGTGCAGCAAGGGAAACTGTGATGCCTGATCTATTCAACGGAGTTTGTAAAACAGCCTGACAGCTGACGAGTATGTGTGTTCCAGGTTGTACAGAACATTCCGGGACCAGAAGTACCTTTACATGCTGATGGAGGCCTGCCTTGGAGGTGAACTGTGGACCATCCTGAGAGACAGGTAAGTGACCTGACAGTGACACTGACTCCCAGACCATGTGATTTCAGGGCAGGGAGTGACCTGAGTCCACTCGCATTCCTCCATCAGAGAATGGCACTCTCTTCACTGAGTAGTGGACCTGTTCGCCAAGCTGTCACTGCCAGAGGTGCAGGTGAGATATGAAACGTCTTTTTCATTCGTTTGTGTGACATGGACATCTCTGGCTGTCCGAGCATTTATTTTCCATCCCTAGTTGCCCTTGAACTGAATAGCTCACTCAGCGGGCAGTTAAGAGTCTACCACATTGCTGTGGCTCTGGAATCACATATCGGCCAGACTGGATAAGGACGGCAGATTTCCTTCCCTGAAGGACGTTTGTGTCAGGTTTTTCTGACAATGGTTTTGTGGTCATCAGTAGATTCTTAATTCCAGATATTTTTTATCGAATTCAAAGTCCACTATCATTCCACTGTGTGGTCAGCAGGGTGGTACAGTGATTAACACTGCTGGTTCACAGCGCTGGTGATCTGGGTTTGATTCTCGGCTTGGATCACTGCTCATTCTCCCCACGTCTACGTGGGTTTTCTCCGGGTGTTCCAGTTCCTGCCCACAGTTCCTTTTTTTGAAAGACGTGCGGGTTAGGTGTTAAATTCTCCCTCAGTGTAACCCGAAGACACCTGCGACTAGGGGATTTTCACAGTAACTTCATTGCAGTGTTAATGTAAACCAACTTGTGACACTAATGAATAAAGTTAAACTCTGACCAGAGATGATGTGTCACTGAGGGATGAAAGGGTTACAGAGGTAGCAGTTGTATCCTCTTGCTCCCTGGGTCTTTTGAATTTGCTGGAGACCTTCATGAGACATAGTAGTAGAATTAGGCTGTTCGGCCCATTGAGTCTACTTTGCCATTTGATTGTAGCTGATAATCATGACCTGATTTCAGATGTATTCAATCTGGTTTGGTGATAGCCCTCATATACCAGTCACAAGGTCATTGAAGATACTATCTCAGAGAATGTCTAATATAATTTCACTGCTCAGGCTTCTATTCGTATGTGTTTTAGAATGACAAGGGGTGATTTAATTGGTGTTAAACTGATTAAGTTATTTGATAGATGAGTCCAGAGCAAGGGGACACAATACGAAGAGGCCATTCAGGGGTAATGTCAGGGAGAAACTTCTCACGTGATGGAAGTCCGGAACTTTCTCCCTCAGAAAGCTATGGGACTGGGAGTCAACTGGATGTGAAAATGAAGATGGACAGATTCTTGTTGGGTAAGGGTTAGGGAACCAAGGTGGGCAAATGGAATCGTTCCAGCCATTGATTTCCTGATGAGCGACCATGCCCTATCTTTACCAGTGGTTATGGTTAAATGTGGCCCTGGTCCCTCACCAGCCCAGTGCAGGTTATCAGACCCAGTAGGGAGGCCTCTGCCCTGATATCAGTCTGACACTTTCCCTTCGTGCCCTCAGCTTAAACTCTCTCTCCTCCTCCAGTTGGAGCTTCTGTTGGGGTGTTTTGTGTGTGAGATAAGGGCAGTGTTGTGGTGTGGCTCAGACCTCCCTCAGCTGCCTACCTTAAGTCTTGAGTGGAACAGAATCCCTCATGGGCTTTAGGAAAAGATTTTCCAACCCTTAATTAGAATCATTCTACCACTAATAGCAGTGGTTTCAGCTGCTGAGGAATTCACTCCCTCTGCGTATCCCTCTTCATCTTGAGAACTCCTTAAAATCTATTTTTTGACCAAGTGTTTGGACATGTCTGTCCTCACGTCTCCTCTTGTGGCTCACTATCGAACTTTGACTAATAATTCCTCTGCTGAACACAATTATGTTAATGTAAGTTCAGAATGTAAGTTTTTTTTTTGTTTATTAGTCACAAGTAGGCTTGCATTAACACTGCAATGAAGTTACTGTGAAAATCCCCACACTCCAGCGTCTGTTCGGGTACACGAGAATTTAGCACCTAACCAGTACGTCTTTCAGACTGTGGGAGGAGACCAGAGGAAACCCCTGCAGACACAGGGAAGAATGTTCCACAAACGGTGACCCCAAGCTGGGAATCGAACCTAGGTTTCTGATACTGAGGCAGCACTGCTAACCTACTGTGCCACTGTGCTGCTCAGATGTAAGCACAAGTTGTTGTTGAGACACTGGAAGACAGAATTACGGTTGCCCCAACTCCAGGAACTTTCTTTAATGTGGAGTCTGAGGCAGGGTCACTGAGAATTGCTGTTGTGAGATGCTGCAGAATCTGAGCTGAGATGTTCTTCTGTGGTAAATTTTAGGGGCTCCTTTGACGATTCCACAACTCGGTTTTACACTGCCTGTGTGTTGGAGGCTTTTGCTTATTTACACAGCAAAGGAATCATTTACAGAGATCTCAAGCCAGAAAACATCATCCTCAACCACAGGGGCTATGCCAAGCTGGTAAGCGCTGCAAATCGGCCAGGTTTGCATTGGATATGAGGGATCTGATTAATTATTATCACATGTACAGGGATAGAGTGAAAATGATTGTTTCTTGCACACAATACGGACAAAGCATACCATTCACAGAGTACGTAGGGGAGAAGGAAAGGAGAGGGTTCAGAATATAGTGTTGCAGTTGCAGCTAGAATGTAAAGGTCAACTTAAGTCTTCAGGGTCCTGAGGATTGCCAAGTCTGTAAGGGATTGACGTAGAGCATTGTTAGGGAGTTTATAAAAGCGAGAGTTCAGTTTTAAAAGCATCTACCTCGTCAGGGGTGTCTTGTTGAAGTTGTAAAGACATTAGTTAGTGAATCCTGTGTACAGTTCTAGTCACCCTACTATAGAAAGGATATTATTAAACTAGAAAGAGTGCAGAAAAGATTGACTAAGATGCTACTGGGACTCGGTTTGAGTTAGAAGAAGAAGCTGGATATATTGGAACTTTGTTCTCTGAAGCATAGGAGGCTGAGGAGTGATCTTATCGAGGTCTATAAAATAATGAGTATAGATAAGGTAGATAGTCAATACCTTTTTCCAAAGATAGGGGGTCTAAAACTAGAAGGCATAGGATTAAGGTAAGAGGGGAGAGATACAAACGGGTCCAGAGCAGCAATTTGTTTCACAGAGAAGGTGGTAAGTGTTTGGAATGAGCTGCCAGAGGTAATACTGGAGGTGGGTACAATTTTGTCTTTTAAAAAGCATTTGGACTGTTACACAGGTAAGAGGGTATTGAGGGATATGGGCCAAACAAGGGCAATTGGGACGAACTTAGAGGTTACAAAAAAGAGCAGCATGGACAAATTGGGCTGAAGGGTCTGTTTCCATGTTGTAAATCTCTGACTCATAGAACGAGAGTTAAACATAGAGGTTATGCTGCTGGGGACAGTCACCATCTTAAAAAAGCTTCCTTTATGGATGCAAGCAATGTCTGAAAAACTAGTCACAGCGCTATGTATAGGAGACCATTCGAGTACGGGAAGGAAAAGGCACTCTGGTTGTGATAGGATACAGTATAGTCAGAGGGATTGGTACCCTGCAGCCACAACTGGGCATTCTTCAGTTTGTGTTCTCTGTCCAGTGCCAGGGTTCAGGATCTCTCCTCACCAGTAGGAAGGGATGGATATGAGAACCAGTGCCATAGGTAGAACTAGATGTGGGGGTCCTTGTTAAAGCAGGTGCAGCAGGAGGTTGGGAAGACCAATGGAATTTTTGGCCTTCATTGTAAAGGAATGGAAACATAAGATCTTGCTTCAATCCAGGACCACACCTTGAGAATTGTGTGCTGCCTCAACTACCAGAACCGTGGAAGGATAGACTTAATAAAGAGTCCACAAGACATCACTGGGGTGAGGCGGTTGTCATACAGAACAAAGAAAACTATAGGACAGGAAAAGGCCCTTCGACCCTCCAAGCCTGCACCGACCATGAACTAAACACCCTCCTACTCTTCGAGGGACCATATCCCTCTATTTCCATCCTATTTATGTATTTGTTCAGACTCCTCTTTAAAAGTTAATATTGTATCTGCAGACACTACCTGCCCCAGCAGCGAATTCCAGGCACCCACCACCCTCTGCGTAAAAAAGAAAACCTCCCTCATACATCTCCTTTAAACCTTGCGCCTCGTACCTTAAACCTGTGCCCCCAAGTAATTGACTCTTCCACCCTGGGAAAAAGCTTCTGACTATCCACTCTGTCCGTGCCCCTCATAATCTTATAGACTTCTATCAGGTCGCCTCTCAACCTCTGTCGTTCCAGTGAGAACAAACCGAGTTTCTCCAACCTCTCCTCGTAGCTAATGCCCTCCATACCAGGCAACATCCTGGTAAATCTTTTCTATACCCTCTCCAAGGTCTACACCTCCTTCTAGTAGTGTGGCGATCAGAATTGAACACTCTGTTCCAAGTATCTGCAGAATTTGGTAGAATGGATTTACACGATTGTGAAATTTAGAGGAATGAGAGGTGACATTGCTTAAACATATTTGTGGGGACTTGAGGAGGTAGGTTCAGACATGTCTACTTCCCCTGGCTGGGTTGCCTACCACAAGGGGTCTCAGGATAGGAATCTGAGATTTGTAGAAATGTGTTCGCGTAGCAATGTGGTTTGTTTACTGTTCGCATCAATACTGACGCATCTCTCTCCAACCAGGCAAAATTCTCTCCATTCTCACTAAAGATCATTACCCTGTGAAGACAATTGTGCCAAACAACTTGAAACCTTTTTATCTGAATATGTAGATAATCTGTCTGGTTAACTGTAAAAATGAAGAGGATAATTTTGTCACGTACATGCGCTGAGATAATGCACACTAGATCAGAGAAATTGAACGTTGAGGATGCTTATTGAAGAGGTACTTTGAGGATTAATGTAATTGAGAGAGTGTGTGGAGGCGAGTGGGAATATAAACTACACAGGCCTGTGTCTAGTGGCTCTGCGGTTAGAGAGTTTGGATAGGATCCAAAAAGTGCTGGTTCAAATTCTAGTTAGGGTGTAGACCAGGATAGGATAGATTAATTAATTTAATGGTGGGGTTAGTAAACTTAGTGCTGAGTGAGATCGAGTGCAAACTCGATGATAACTGCAGAGATGTCACCAGAGGCTGCCAGTTTGGGGTGGTACAGTGGTTAGCACTGCTGCCTCACATCTCCAGGGACCTGGATTGGATTCGTGGCTTGCATGACTGTTTATGTGGAGTTTACACATTCTCCCTGTGTCTGTGTGGGTTTCCTCCAGGTGTTCAGGTTTTCCCCCCTCAGTCCAAACATGTGCGATTAGGTGGATTGGCTGTGCTGAATTGCCCCTTAGTGTCCCGGGATGCATAAGTTAGAAGGATTAGCAGGGTAAGTATGTAGTTATGGGGGATAGGGCCTGTGTGATTGTGGTCAGTGCAGACTCGATGGACCGTATGGTCTCCTTCTGCACTGTTGGGATTCTGTGAAATGTTAGAAATCTGTAATCAGAATAGGCTGGAGATACACAGTGGGTTAGGAGGCACCAATGAGAGAGAAGCATTTCAGTACTTGACATCCCATCAGAGATGGTAAATGTTCTCTTCTGTTAACTTTTGAAGCAATCAGAGAGTTGGAGTGAACGGGGAGGATGGGGGAGTGAAGGGGGGGGGGACATATGTTAAGTTCCACATTCATCTCATCTTCCAGAGGCTGGAATTTTATTGCATGCTTGCTCTGATTCGGGGTGGGGGGGGAAAATGGATGAGGCTCAGAGAACAGCATTCTCCGTTGGCCTCGGGCAGGATCACACAGTTCTAGGGCGGATGGACATGCCGGTTAAATTCCGCCCAGAGTTTACCAATTTCAGGACCTTTCGCTCTGCCCATTTGTTATTCCCAGTTTCTCTTGACCCCCACCTTTAGTTTCTCTGTATGTCTCATTGTCATCTCCTCACACCATCAATGTATTCCTTGTATAATCTCTTCAGCCTTCCACACTTTCTCAGATTGTCCCTTTCTGTCCCCTGTATGTAAACGTCACATGGCCAATATGTCCCCATTCTGCTGAAAGGTCACAGACCTGAAATGTTAACTCTGTTTCTCTCTCTGCAGACATGGCCAGAGAGCTACTGAATATTTGCAGCATTTTCTGTTTTAATCTGAGACAGCGCGATCCTCAAATTAGAGACTCAGTGTGAACGTCACAAATATTAGCAATCACCTACCAAGCTGCCAGATACAAGATACACACGGGTGCACATCCAAGAGTGCTCTCAATTGTACATGAACATGCACACGTACAAGCGCAGACATGCGCATATGTATGAATACACAAACACGCAGATTCATATGGTCATGCAGACACAAGCTAACACGTGGACACAGACATATGAACACAGCGACACACGTACAGAGAGACACAGATGGAGACACAGACATAAATACGACTAAACACGCGCAAACACACATACGTATACACAGACACATATCAGCATATGCACAAATGAACGTGCACACACACACGACACCTAGGAGCACCCCTATCATCTTCTCAGATGACGAGTACCCAACAAAACCTAGTTAAAATAAGCAGGACAGTTTACGCAGCACAGTACTGAGACATTAATCAATGTTTTTGGCCCGGTCTAGGTGGATTTTGGTTTTGCAAAGAAGATTGGATTTGGGAAGAAGACTTGGACATTCTGTGGAACCCCAGAATACGTAGCTCCAGAAATCATCCTAAATAAAGGTCATGACAGCTCTGCAGATTACTGGTCTCTGGGGATCCTAATGTACGAGCTCCTGTCGGGCAGGTAAGCGGCGAAAATCCCTCTTCCCCAGGCACGGTCACAGGTCGCTCCACACCTGGCTACCTGTGACATTCTCTCCTCCCTCTCTGACCTGGGGCAGAGAAATGCCTTCAGAACTCAACCAAAGGCTATTGCCAGTGACTGACAGAAAGTAATTCACTGCACCTCATCCTGTTCTAGACTATCAATCCAGAAACTCAGCTAATGTTCTGGGGACCCGGATTCGAATCAAATCAAAAACCATGGTTGGAAAAATCCATCTAGTTCACTAATCTGCTTTAGGGAAGGAAATCTGCCGTCCTTACCTGATCTGGCCTCCATGTGACGCCAGAGCCACAGCAATCTGGTTGATTCTCAATTGCCTTCAGGCAGCTAGGGATGGGCAATAAATGCTGGCCCAGCCGGCGACGCCTGTGTCCCAGAAATGAATGAAATGAAGTTTATGGTGCATCCAATGGAAATTACAAGAAGAGAATTCATTGGTTACTGATCAGGAATGGGGTACCATGGCTGAATGTTCCAGTGCCTAATTGTGGAGAGTTTCTAAGCTGAGATCAATGCGAGTCTGGGGATTGAACCTTCTGTTTTATTATGGGTCTGTGTGACTCCGGTTCTATTGCCACACGGTGCAATGTTTCAGCTGGAGAGAGAAGCGTGTAGTGTGTTCTAGTGTGATGTGTCTGCCATGTGCTGTGACAGCTATGATAAACAGTTGCTGCTGTCTGCTCAGTTTGGATAACGGGAGGGACTGGGTTATGATTTTTATTGGTTTGAATGCACAAGCCCTGTACATTCATAGTTAGGCTACTGAGTTGGATGGATCAGCCATGATGAAAATGAATGGTGCCTCAGTCTTGAAGAGCCACATAGGCTTCCTATCTTCTACGTGTGTTACATTGGTGTACAGGAAAGTGAGTGAGGATCTCAATGAAACATAGAAAATTCTGGACAGATGCAGGGATGATGCTCCCTCTGGCTGGGCTGTCTTACAACTCTCTGTCACAGTCTCAGGCTACAAGGAAGGACATTTAGGACTGAGATGAGGAGAAACGTCTTCACTCAGGAGGTGGAGAATCTGCAGAATTCTCAACCACAGAAAGCTGTGGAGGTCAAGTCACAATGTTTTTAGGAAGGAAGTAGATTTTTAAACTTGAAAGTGAATTATCTTGGTGACTAGCCCCAGTGAAGCTGGTTCTTTGTTCAGGTAAGAAGGTACACAGACACAGACACACACCAGATTACTCTCTGTGTCATGTCTTCACAGCCCTCCATTCTCTGGCTCTGACCCTATGCAAACCTACAACATCATCCTGCGAGGAATCGACATGATTGAGTTTCCAAAGAAAATCACCAAAAATGCTGGCACCCTCATAAAGAAGCTGTGCAGGTGAGTGCTGACTGGCAGGGTTACGGGAGAGAGGATGAGCTGTGACTCTGCATGGATTTGTGTCAGGAAAATGGTCACCAGCGCTATTAGATGGCTGCAAAAACCCAAAGTATGTTCAAATAGTATCTACAGAAGGACACTTGCCACTGAAACCGGCCTGTGTAATTGAGTGTTAAAAATAGCCAAACAAGCCTCCCGTTATCCACTCAGAAGGATAAAGGTTTAGGGGGCAACCTGATAAAAGTCTGCAAGATTATGGGGGAGGGGGGGATATGGACAGAGTGGATAGGCAGAAGCTTTTTTTCCCCAGAAGAGTCAATTACAAGGGGGCACAGGTTTAAGATGCAAGAGACAAGGTTAAAAGAGATGTATGAGAACAGGATTTTTTTTTTTTTTACATGGAAGGTAGTGGGTGCCTGTAACTCACGGCTGGGGAGGTAGTGGAAGCAGATGTAGTACTCACTTTTAAGGGGTGGCTGGACAAAGATAGGAAAAGGATGGGAATAGAGGGATATGGTCCCTGCAAAGGTACGGAGTTTGAGTTAGGTCAGCATGATCAGTCAGGCTTGGAGGACCAAAGTGCCTGCTCCTGTGCTGTAATATTGTTCATTCTTCACTGATACACAGGGAAATTCCAAACTCTGTTATTCAACATAAATAAATGTTGGTTTAATGTTTCAACACTGAAGTAGACTACCAGATGGCGCAAGGGACAGAATTTCCCACGTCCTTCAGTAAAGAGAGTGTGTCTGTACATCCTTGTCGTTGAAAGTTAATGTATCAGTGTCACAAGTCAGCTTAGATTAATACTGGAGAAGAATTAATATCAAACAGCACATCACTGTGACTCGGGAAGGAAACCTGGGGAAACTCCACACAAACACTGACCCGAGCAGGAAATCAAATCTGGGTCCTTGGGGCTGAGAGGCAGCAGTGTCACCTCTCTTCGTCCCTCTCCCTCGAAGAAATTCTGAGACTTTTTGGAAATGAGGCCAGATTTCCTAGGAAGCTTAGGGTGGTCTAATTGATAGAAGTCTGTGAGAGGCATAGATCAGCTAGACAGTCAATATCTTTTCCCAGATGCGGAGCAGTCTGAAAGTAGAGGGCATTGGTATCTCTGTCATCTGAAACCTAAGGATCCAGAGGAACTAGTAGAGGCAGGTACAGTTTTGTCTTCTAAAAACCATTTAGATCATTACATAGATCTAGAGGGGTATAGGCTGAACTGTAGACAATTGAGACTAGCTTCGTGGTTTTTTTAAAAAATAGGGCAGCATGGAGAAGTTGGGCCATGCTGTAAACCTCTAACACTCATTCCTTGACATCTAAGAATTCATCAAACTGACTATGAAAAGCAAGATCAAGAATTATTTCAACGAGTGCAGTGAGACTAAGGCTAAATAAAGCTGCAGATTCAGCCTGTTCGTGGTCTTGCAGTCGCAATGCCAACAAGACAGCTGCTGTCTATTATCCTGCGCTGTGCGGTCATTCATCTAACTCTCTCTGCATCCTTTTTCACAGGGACATCCCTTCAGAGAGACTGGGCAGCCAAAAGAATGGCGTGAGGGACATCCAGAAGAACAAGTGAGTCTCTCACAAACAGTTACATAGAAATTACGGGCACTACAGATTGGGTGGGCTCATAGTGAAGGATCAATAGAACAAGCCAGGGAGCAAAGGTTGCATGCAGAAACTCCCAGTAGCTGGTGCTTGTGCTGAACAGTGGTTAATAGTTGTGTTTGGAAAACTATTTGATTTATTAGTGTCACAGTAGACTAACACTGCAAGAAACTTACTGTAAAAAATCCCCAAGTTGCCACTCTCCAGGGCCTGTTCTGATACATACAGATTTAGCACATCATAGAATCCCTGCAGTGCAGAAGGAGGCCATTTGGCCCATCAAGTCTGCACTGAACAGAATTCCACCCAGATCCTTCCCCCATCACCCCATGCATTTACGCTAGCTAGTGCCCCTGACACTAAGGGGCAATTCAGCACGGCCAATCCATTGTACCCACATGTCGTTCAGACTGTGGGAGGGAAACCCACACAAAGTGACCCAAGCCAGGGACTGAACCTGGGTTCCTGGCACTGTGAGGTGGCAGCGTTAACTGTTGTGTTGCCCTGATTACAGACCCTTAGCGCATTGGGAGCAGTTGCAGATATAGAGGGACTGGGTTCCACCTCACTGCTGAAAGGTGAGTTGAACATAGAACATTACAGCACAGAACAGGCCCTTCGGCCTTCAATGTTGCGCCGACCAAAAAGCAATGCCCCTCCAAACTAAACCATTCCCTTCTCTTCCATATACTTATCAACTAACCTCTTAAACGCCACCAAACTTGGCGCATCTACAACTGCTGGAGGCAGGGCATTCCACTCCGAACCACCCTTTGGATAAAGAACCTGCCTCTGATATCCGTCCTATAACTATCACCCCTTAATTTAAAGCTGTGTCCCCTCGTGCTAGCTTTCTCCATCCTAGGAAAACGGCTATCACTGTCCACCCTATCTAAACCTCTAATCATCTTATATGTTTCGATTAGGTCCCCTCTTAGCCGCCTCCTTTCTAACGAAAACAACCTCAAATCCTCAGCCTCTCTTCATAAGACCTGCCCTCCATACCAGGCAACATCCTGGTAAACCTCCTCTGTACCCTCTCCAATGCCTCCACATCTTTCTTATAATGTGGGGACCCGAACTGCACCCAATACTCCAAGTGCGGCCGCACTAGAGTTTTGTACAGTTGCAACATGATGCTGCGGCTCCTAAATTCAATCCCCCTATCAATAAAAGCTAAGACTCCATATGCCTTCTTAACAACTTTATCGACTTGACTGCCTACTTTCAGGGATCTATTGACACATACACCAAGATCCTTCTGTTCCTCAACACTATTAAGAGCCCTACCATTAGCCCTATACTGTACACATTTATTGTTCCTGCCAAAGTGCATTACCTCACACTTTTCCACATTAAACTCCATTTGCCACCTCTCGGCCCAGCTCTGCAACTTGGCCAAGTCTCTCTGCAAACTATAACACCCCTCTTCACTATCTACCACTCCACCGACTTTAGTGTCATCTGCAAATTTACTAATCCATCCTTCAATACCCTCATCCAGATCATTTATAAAAAATACAAACAGCAGGGGCCCCAAAACAGACCCCTGAGGTACACCACTTGTCACCGAACTCCACGATGAATATCTCCCATCAACCACCACCCTCTCTTCTATCTGCTAGCCAATTCCTAACCCAAATTAGCTAAATCACCCTCTATCCCATACATCTGCATTTTCTGCAGAAGTCTTCCATGGGCCACCTTATCAACCGCCTTACCCCCATCCACCTCTTTAGTCACTTTTTCAAAAAACTCAATGAGGTCAGTAAGGCACGACCTACCCTTCACAAATCCATGCTGACTATCCCCAATCAATTCATTTCTCTCTAAATAACTATAAATCCTATCCCTAATAATTCTCTCCAATACTTCAGGCAATAATGTGGCAGAGAACAGGCATATGAATGAAACTGGAATTGTTCAGAAATAGCAAGGGGTCCAGGATGGGAAAAGAGCAGTGCTTTTCAATAACGTTGGAGAGGTACAGGCAGAAATCACCATGGCAACCTGGCTCAAAGAAGAGCAGGATTGGGAAAATTTCAAAGTGAAAGAGCTGGATTGCAATCAAATATTGTCAGGCCAGGCTTTCAGAGATTGATGTACAGAGGGAAGAAGGGGTATCCCTCAACTCTGTGCCTGACTAACCAAAGGGAGGGTTGCGACATACAAAGAAAATGGGGTTAAAGCAAGGGTTCCTAAACTGGGAATCCTGGGCAAATAGATGTTGTGTTTGAGTGTGGCGCTGATCCAGTCAGAATTCAAATGAATTGGAAATAGCCTGAAACTCAAATTGTATTAATGAGTGAGAGTGCAGACACAGGATGTGTGTGTCTCCGGATTCAGGTGACGAGGGGGAGTTTGCATCCTCTCTGCAGATTAGGTGGATCGGCTATGTTAAATTGAGCAGGTGTCAGTGCAGACTGGCTCCTTCTATGCTGCAGAGATTTCTACAGGAATCCTGATTTCCAGCAGTATCTGGCAGTTTTTTCCCCACATGTTACAATTACTCCTCATTACACTTCAATTTCTCTTGTAGATGGTTTGAAGGCTTCAACTTTGAAGGGTTGAGGAAAGGAACACTGACTGCCCCCATCATTCCTGAAGTAAGTACAGGGAAAAGAGGAATAGAGGGAGAGGGCAGGTAACAATGGTGCCGTGAAGATTGCACAGTAATAAGTCTCTTAACTCTAGGTTAATTTGGGAGTAAATACCACTAGCTTAGTGGCAAAACTAGTGGCATTTACTCCAATAAACCTGTTGGACTTTAACCTGTTGTTGAGAGACTTCTTACTGTGTTTACTCCACTCCAACACCAGCATCTCCACACCGTGAGGATTGCCAGTTCATACCTCACCTAGCAAACTGTGCACAGCCCCCAAACTTACCTGGATTATCACTCCCTGTTCACACGCAAGATGAGGAAGCTAACTCGAATCCTCCAGCTCCTCATCAATGTCTCAAGTTGCAAATCAACAAGTGAGGGCTGAGGGCACCAGTTGCGAGTTCTCTTTGATTCAGACTTACACTAAGTTAGCGTCTTGTACTTGTGTTTCTCCACTGCAGGTGACTGGCCCACTGGATACCAGCAATTTCGACACCTTCCCACTGGATGCAGAGGAGGAAGCTCCCAATGAGGATTCCGGGTGGGATGTTGATTTTTAATATCTGACTATCAAGCTGCCGAAATGAGAGCAAGAAAACAGTGCGACATCGGAACTGGTCTGAGCAGCATTGACAAGACCAGGACGCTGTTCAGGAAGCTATTCTATCTGGAGAGAGTGTTTTTGGATACACACGAATTAAATGTTTTCCAGTACAGTATTTCTCCATATTAATGGGTAGACTGAGTATATCCTAAGTCAAAGTCAAACATATACCCATTTCACAGATGGGAAACTTACCTGTTTTCTCAGGTCACATTTTGAATAGAGCCCTCATTCTATTGAGAGAGAGAGACAGCAGCGAAGTGGTCACCCACTGACTCGGTCCATTGTGTTGCAGAGCCATTGTAACTGTGATCTTTAAATTCAGAGGTTTTTCTCTCCCTGATGCCACAGCTATTGTTACTGGCATTACAATGGCCACTGAGCCCTGCTGGTCTCCAGTCTTTGCCTGCAAGATAAAGGCACTGCTGCTGCCTTGGCATTCAGCCACCTCTACGCCACTGTGAAAGGTGAGGGTTAGATTGTGTTGCAAAGACCCCAAACTCACAATGGAGAAAACTTGGCCAACACTGACTTAATCTAGAAATCAAATACAAGCGAAGACTCAAAGCTCAGAAGGTTTCAGAGCTATGCCTCCCATCCCCAACTCTACAGCAGAAAAAGTAGACGACAAAGCCATCCCGAAGAAGCTGAACAGCTTCCAGTATCTCTGACAACTCATGCCACTGTGTTCACTTTTCACTGGAGCTATCTCATTAATCCCCACACCATTCTTGTGGTCTTGTCATTTGTTTACTATCGAGTCTGCCTCTAAGTTAATACATTTCAGATTTCAACTTGCTTATCTGAAGCCATCCCACCTGCAATCCGTCTCCTCCGCTCTGTGATCCTCCCAACAGTATTTCAATTATTACTTTTACCTCTTCCCTTAAGGAGAGCAACCCCAGCTTCTCTGCACATCACAGAAGTTCCTTTATTTCCTTCTAAATCACCTCCGCAACTCTTCCAAACTGTCAACATCTTTCCAAAAGTGTGCTGTCTGGAACTGAACACAATACTCTGGCTGAGGTCAAATTAATATTTTCTGAAGATTCTACACAATTCCCTTGCTTTTGTACTCTATAGTCTCTATTAATAAAGTCAAGGATCCCATGTACTTTTTCAGCATCTTTGAAGATATGTATGTAACCATTTCTGTTCCTGCCTCCCTTATATTATTTATTAGCCACACGTAGGTTTACGTTACTATTGCAATGTACTTGCTGAGAAAATACTCAAGATCTATCGAAGGTTGTCCAATTCAGTTTATACTGTATATTTATATGTAGATATATGTATAGAGAGGTGTCTCTGACTTAAATTTCATCTACCACATCATTACTATTTTACCAGTCTATGCCCTCTTCACTGGTTTGACAAGTGGCATTGTATCTCAGAGCACAGAGTATTATAATCCAGCACAAATGACATGCTGAACATGTCTCCAACAAAGGACTTTTTAATCAGATGTGAAATTGGAACGAGGAACTAGAAATTGATCACGGAGAATACGCACAAAGCAGTAATAGCACTCCCGTTAACAACTTACCTCCTGACTATCCAAAGCCTGTCCCCTATCTACAGGGCACAAGTCAGGAGTGTGATGAAATATTCCCTACTTGCTTGGAGAATGCAGTTCCCAAAACTGACACAGTCTACCCCACTGGGATCCCATCCATCACTTTAACCATCCACGCCCTCAATCGCTGACACACAGATACAGCAGTTCACTAAGACTCCTTCAACAGCACCTTCTAAACCTGTGATCACTATCATCTAGGGCAAGAGCACCAGACAGATGGGAACACTACGACTTCAATGCAAATCACTCTCCAAGCAACTTGCCTTGCTAATTGGGAACTGTCACTGGGTTAAAATTCTGGAACGGTGAATGTACCTACACTACATGGACTGTAACAGTTTGAGCGGACAGCAGCTCACCAAAACCTTGAGGGGCAACTAGGAAGGGACAGCAAAGACACAGAATGAATGATGGCATTTGAAGCAAACTGTACAATTCAAAGCCACCATCTCTCAGAGTACACATAACATTATTCCTCGCTGCACACGTCTAAATGATATGTTCCAATTGAATACAATTATAGAATTTTACAGTGCAGAATGAGACCATTCGGCTCATCTAGTCTGCACCGACCACAATTCCACAGCTCCCCCCCTCCCCGGCCAGGCCCCATATATCCACGTATTTACCCCAGCTAGGTCTCCTGACACCGAAGGGGCAATTTAGTATGGCCAATCCATCAAACCTGCACTGCTCTGGACTATGGAAGGAACCCTGAGCACCTGGAAACCCATGCAGACACAGGGAGAATGTGCAGACTTCAGACTGAAAGTGACCCAAGCTGGGAATTGAACTTGGGTCCATGGTGCTGAGAGGCAGCAGTGCTAATCACTATGTGGCCCTGAATAAAAAGGTATAAACCTAGCAACAATGCAGGCAAAGGAGCAGGGATATGGATGACCGAGAAAGACAGTAGGGCAGCCAGCCAGATTGAGACTCTGCTCATACAGAGGTGTTACCATAGGAAGGGGTTGAGTAACAAGTGGAGCAAAGTGTGAGAAAATCAAGAAGGCTGGTGCAGAGTATATAACAAGTGAGGGGAGAACAAACTGGAAGCTGGATAAGAGATGAGGCTGAGCAACAACTGATGGAGAACACAGAGGTGTGTAGAGAAGGCACAAATGCACTGTTACCTTGGATACACTTCGGTTTCCATAGAGTCAGACACTGCACAGTGACAGTTTCTCTCAGATCATACAGTACAACAAACAATCATTGCCCAGTTCTGATACATGGCCCTCAGGCTTATTTACAATTATATAATCCCTACAGTACAGCAAGAGTCCATTCAGCCCATTGAATCTGCACCAAACACAACATTAACAACTGACCAAGTATTAACAGCAGAAAGTGTTCCAAAGTAACAACCT
Organism: Sphyrna mokarran; assembly: GCA_024679065.1. Classification (NCBI taxonomy): domain Eukaryota; kingdom Metazoa; phylum Chordata; class Chondrichthyes; order Carcharhiniformes; family Carcharhinidae; genus Sphyrna; species Sphyrna mokarran. The sequence continues at coordinate 22,689,969 of JAGIQG010000031.1, read as the reverse complement.
GTGTGCGTGGAGGTGTGTGCGCGTGTGGATCTGAGTGTTTTCTAATTTTATTCCTGAAAAGTCTGCCTTAAATTTTTAAGACGGTGTCCTCTCAGACTAAACTCCCAAGCACCAGAGTTTCTGCCTTTCCACACACCCCCCCCTTAACATCATGAAAGCATTAACCTTCCATGTTCCCAAGAATTAAAACCTTATTTGCGTAATCATTGGAATCATTCTATTAAATCTACATTGAAGGAAGGCCTTGGAAGGGGTCCAAAATGGGAAGTAATTTATGCTTTGTATATCTGAAGTATAACTCCTATTCTCCCTTGTCTTGAAATTCTCTTAATATAAAGAGTTGTATTTCAAAAGTCTTTTAGAACCATAGAATAGAATCCTTACAATGCAGAAGGAGGCCAATCGGGTCTATGCCAACTCTCCGAAAAAGCATCTTACCCAAGCCTTAATCACAGAGTCAGCAATCCAATTCACCTACACATTTTTCAGACTGTGGGAGAAAACCGGAGCACCCAGAGGAAACCCACACAGACACAGGAACAATGTATTCGAGTAGAATCATAAAATCCCTACAGTGCGGATGGAGGCCATCGACTCTGCACTGACAATAATTCCACCCATTTCCATGACACCACATATTTACCCTGTTAATCCCTTTTATACTAAGGAGCAACTCAGCATGGCCAATCCACCCAGCCAACTCACCCTCACCTTTCAGATTGTGGGAGGAAACCCACGCAGCCATAGGGAGAATGTGCAAACTCCGCACAGTGAACCGAGGCTCAAACTGAACCTGGCTCTTTGGCGCTGAGAAGCAGTAGTAGTGCTAACCAATGTGTGACGGTGACCACTCAAAGCACAAACACAGTCCCCCACTATTATAAATTTTGCAGTCAAGTATTACACATTTAGGGAGCATCAGCACACTCAAAATAGAACGGGCGAACCAGCTCCACGTGCACCCCTGCCAGTTAAGTATTTAGTTTGATTATTTCCTGTTCATGACATTTTCTATAGGATTAACACATTTCTTTGGACCTCCAGCTTTCCACCATTCAGAAAGCACCCTATTCCAAATATTTTAGGTTAAAAAGAGTTGACCGTCTCGCATTGAAATTTGCCCGTTCACTTAAATCCATATCTCTCATTTTGTGCTTTCACCTATACTACTGCCATTTGAATGCGAATAACTTTTCATCCAGTCACCCAAGTCACCAATAAATATCACAGACAGTCGAGTCCCCAACACAGATCGCTGTAGTCGCATCCTGCTAATGAAGAGTACATACACCCGTATCCCAATTCTATCTCCTGTCAGTTAGCCAATTTCCTAACCGGATTAATCGTCTGCCTTCAACCTCATGAGACTCAATACTGACTGTAATGAATGCCTTCTGGATGTACACGTACGTAAACATCCGTAGACATTCCCCTTCCCGATACTTTAATCAACTCCATAGAAAACTCAAACAGGTTTATCACCTATGGTTTCTCACCTTACAAATCCATACTGGCTGTCTCTGATCAGTTTAAAGTGTCAATGTTGTTCAGTGACTCTCTGTGCAATTACAAACGACTAATTTGCCAGGCCTGATTTATTCACAAGTGTGGTTACAAGCAGAGTCACATTCTAAGCACGATTTTCAGTTAAATGGATGTCTCATTCTACGCTGCTGGGCTGATGACTAAAATTTAAGTGTAGCCCCGACTAAGACTTTAGCGACTGTATAACCATTTATGCTCTTACCCAAACCAATATTTGGCCCTCAACTAACATGATTAGCTGGTGTTTGCCAAACCTCATTCAGCATAAATTGGCTTCTGTGTTTCCTTCGTTACAAAAGTGACTACGTCACAATATAAATGCAAGTCTTGTTAGTTTCTGACAATAGGAAGTGGAAGAACACAAATGGTTTACACTGCTACTGAAGGTCTACACAAGCCTCTATGAACAACGGACATATCCTTTCCATTTTCCCCCACCGTAAATTCCCTTAAAAGCCTCAACCGATCTACATGGTATTAAGTTCCACACCGTCTCCACTCTGAGAAAAGAAGTTTCTCCCGAATTCCTGACTCAATGCGTGACAAGCATATAGCTATGGCCTCTAGTTTACATCTCCCCCGCAAACGGAAACATCTTTCCCACATCAAATCTCTCATTCCTCAGTCTCCTCTTTTCCAATGAGGCCCAAATCTTTCAGGACAGTTGACCTGCACTGAGGCCCTCAGACACTCTTCGGCAATAGATAGTTTTCATTAGGTGAGGCTTCCTCCACACACCCTAGAAACTATAGAAAATTACAGCTCAGAAACAGGTCTTTTGGCCCTTCTTGTCTGTGCCGAACCATTTTTTGCCTAGTCCCACTGACCTGCACTTGGACCATACCCCTCCACATCCCTCTCATCCGTGAACCCGTCCAAGTTTGTCCGAAGTGTTAAAAGTGACCTTGCATTTACATTAACTAGCAGCTCATTCTGGTGGATGAATTACACAATGCGTGCTGCCAACTTTCATTTGGGGAGGGCAATGGCCTAGTGGTATTATCGCCAGACTATTAATCGAGAAAATCATCTCATATTCTGGGGAACCCGAGTTCGAATCCCTGCCATGGAAGATGGTGGAATTTGAATTCGATTCAAAACATATCTAGAATTAAGAACCTACTAATGACCATGAAATCATGGGCACTTATTCAAAAACCCCATCTGGTTCCTTTAGGGAAGGACATTTGTTGTCCTTACCCAGTCTGGTCTACATGTGACGCCAGAGCCAAGCAATGTTGCCTCTCACTTGCCCTCACGCAACTAGGGATGGGCAATAAATGCTGGCCCAGCCAGCGACAACCATGTCTCATGAATAATTAAATAAATAAAGGCTGAGAGGATGTGAGCACAACATCCGTCAGTAAATTGAGAGAGATATTTGCTACCCTCAACTCAGAAGACAAAACTGAATTCTGCCTTGCCACAGGAGTCAGTGCACATTCACCCAAGCCGTTTGCCTCACCAGTGGTAGCAACACATCAAGCTGGTGCAGAGTTACTGCCAGTGGAAAGTTGCAAGTACAAAAGCTTGCCAACAGCCACACTCTCCATCCAGAGCACTCTAACACAGTTGGTGCCAATTCATTTCAGCTACTGTATAACTAACCTAATCTTTCATACTGCGTCTGCTCATCTCAATAACAGTGCCAGGAAGCTCAGTGATTGGGGTTGGGGGGTGGAGATATGCCCCCTGCTGTTGTTATAGATTACAACTGCAGTTCCTCACACAAGCTGCATTCCCTGCTGCCAAGGCAAGCACAAAAGCAGAGGATGGTGGATAAGCTTTAGCAAGGAACACAGAATTAAGACGGATTCAGTCCAAATTAAACTGTGTGAAGAGCACCAAATGCCATAAAAACCAGCGTCCATCGTAAGACACAGCAGTGAGTCTACCATCAAGTTCTGTTCTTTGCTGCTATCCAAGTAGAAAAGAGGTGGCATGGTGGCAAGCATGCTGCTCACAGCACCAGGAACACAGGTTCAATTTTGGGTCACTGCCTGTGTGGAGTCTGTACATTCTCCTGTGTCTGTGTGAGTTTCCTCTGCATGCTCCAGTTTCCCCCCACACTCTAAAGATGTGCGGGTTAGGTTGATTGGCCATGTTAAATTGCCCCTTTGGGTTAGGGGGATTAACTGTGTGGGAATGGGTATGTGGGGTTATGGGAATAAGGCCTGGATAGGATTGTGGTTGGCGCAGATAATGGACCAAATGGCCCTCTTCTGCACTGTAGAGACTCTATGAGTCTCAATTCGTAGACACACCAACATGTTGAGGCATTACTGATGCAGAGTGATGGGAAATTCTGCCCTTACTACATGGTTAAGAATGGAAAAGCAGCTGAAATGAAAAGTGAAAACCAGTTTGCAAGAGGGAAACAAGAAAATGCAAAGGCATTCTTTAGGTATTTGGCCACTGCAGTCAGCTTAATGCTGTGGATCTAGCTGGGGTTGAGAATAGCATACAGGATCTTCTCTTTATTTTTTACTGCTCACAAGAAGAATGACTGAATACAATCAATCACTGGATCTGATTATTGTCTTCAAATCATGATATTTAATAGTAAGAAGTCTCACATCATCAGGTTCAAGTCCAACAGCTTTATTTAGTAGCACATGTCTCACCTGAGGAGGGAGCAGCACTCCGAAAGCCCGTGATTTCAAGTAAAGCCATTGGACTTTAACGTGGTGTTGTGAGATTTCTTACTGCACCCACCCCAGTCCAACACCGGCATTTCCACGTCATGGTGTTTAACGATTAAATTTGAACTAATTTCTGAGGCTTGTTTTCAAATAGAAACAGATCAGTAAACATGTCTTTCACTTAACAAGGGGGCCAAATGTCAGCAGCTGCACATTTAACACCCCCGACCACTTCTCACTGCTGTTCTAGAACATGCATCCTTAAATAGATCATTGCTGCAAACAACAAATTCTATTTTTAACCACAGTGCACTTTATATATTCTCTCCATTGTAAACAGGGAGATTAAAAAATTTTTTGGACAATTGCAGCATATGTCAATGTTAATCGCAGCCTTCGCTTCTACAATTATACAGTGAAGTAGCCAATCACACTTCATGAAGGAGTTGGAGAAAGAAGGGAGTTAGGGAATGTGGTCACGATCAGATTGAATTTTTTTGCTCATATCTGGTAGTAACAGAAACACTTCATCATCAGCCATTGAAGATTTCATCCTTGCTTTAGCTGCCTCTACACATGACTATTCAACATTCTCCTGGCCAACTCTCACCCCGCATAAACCTCTGCTGCCCACATCTCCAAACTCATGCCAAGTCCCATTCTCCCAAGGAAATTTGGCATGTCTGCTTCGACTCTCACTAACTTTTACAGATGCACCATAGAAAGCATTCTTTCAGGTCGTGTCGCAGCTTGGTATGGCTCCTGCTCTGCCCAAGACCACAAGAAATTCCAAAAAATTGTGAACGTAGCCCAATCCATCACACAAACCAGCCTCCCATCTACTGACTCTGTTTATACTTCCCACTGCCTTGGAAAAGCAGCCAGCATCAAGGATACCACACGCACTCTCTTCCACCTTCTTCTGTCGGGAAAAAGATACAAAAGTCTAAGGTTGTGTACCAACTGACTCAAGAACAGTTTCTTCCCAGCTGCCGTCACACTTTTGAAGCTGATCTTACTCTACGCACCAGCTGTGACTGTAACTCTACATTCTGCATCCTCTCGTTTCCTTCTCCCCTATTTATCTATGAATGGTATGCTTTGTCTGCATAGCGCACCAGAAACAATACTTTTCACTGTATACCAACACATGTGACAATAATAAATCAAATCAAAATCAGGTCTGAACGCGCTGAGCTTGCACCAGCTTCTAGTCTGGCAATGCTTCTGATTTTTAAGATTCTCATGTGAGAATCCCTCCATGGTCTCACTGCTCCCCATCTCTACAATATGAACCAACCGTTAAATCCTCCTCCTTGTTCCTCTGTTCCTTAATGGTGTGCATGCCTTCAACTGTCTAGACCCCCAAATTCTGGTACTGCTCCTTAAGCCTCCTTCTCTCCAACTCCCTCTTTAAAACTTACCTCTGCAGTCAAACTTCCAGCCATTTGTCCCGATCTCATTCAAGAAATTAGTTGCACCTTTCTTAAGCTCACAATATCCCAACAGAACATAGAACACTTAAGCACAGGAGCAGACCTTCACCCACTGTGCTGTGCCTAATATGACACCAAGTTAAACTAATCCCTTCTGCCTGTCCTTGCTCCATATCTCTCTATCCCTGGCAGATTCATGTTATTATCTAAAAGCCCATAAAATCTTCCCCCCACCCACTCATTTGCCTCCACCACCACCCCTGGGAGCAGATTCTCTACATAAAGACTTGCCCCTCATATCTTGTTTGAGCTGTCCTCCCTCTCACTTGAAGTATTAGATCCTGGGAACAAGATTCCTATCTAAGCCTCTCAATTTTATAGACTTCCATCAGGTCTCCCCTCAGTCATTCCTAATTTGTTCAGCCTCTCCTTATAGGTCATACCCCCTAACCCAGAAAGCATCCTGGTAAACCTCTTCTGCACCCTGTTCCAAACTTCCACATCTGTCCTTTAATAACAAAGACAGTACAGCACAGGAACAGGTCCTTCGGTCCTCTGAACCTGTGCCGATCACGATGCCTACCTAAACTAAAGCTGTATGCAGTTATGGAGTCCATCTCCTTCCATTCCCATCCCATCCTATTATTCGTACAATGGTTAGCACTGCTACCTTACATTGCCAGGGACCTGGGTTCGATTCCCGGCTCAGGTCACTCTCTGTGCAGAGTTTGCAAGTTCTCATTGTGTCTGCGTGGGTTTCCTCCCAGTCAGAAAGCTGTGCTGGTTAGACATATTGGACATGCTGAATTCTCCCTTAGTATATCCAAACAAGCGCTGGAGTGTAGCAACTAGAGGATTTTCACAGTAACTTCATTGCAGTGTTATTGTGAGCCAACTTGTGACTCATAAATAAACTTCCTTTCTCTGTATTCATGTGGTAGTTGTCTGGAACATGCTGCCAGGAGCGGTAGTAAAGGCAGCTACAATTTTGTCTTTTAAAAAGCATTTAGGCAGTTACATGGGTAAGAAGAATATAAGGGCTATGAGCCAAATGCAGGCAACTGGGATGAGTTTCATAGTTAAAAAAAGAGCAGCATGGACAAGTTGGGCTGAAGGGCCTATTTCCATACCGTAAATCTCTATGACTAAGTATTTGTCTAGATGGCCCCTAAATTAATATAGTGACCAATGTGCTTTACAGCCAATTAGCTTGCGAAGCGTACAATTGTGTTGTAGCTTGCTGTCAAATTCTGTTTAACAACATTCTCGTGGAGCATCTTTGCAGCTACTATATAAAGTCAAGTTATTAATGCTAATCGGCCACTATTAGGCAGCGTGAGTGCAAGAATGGACGAGAATTGAATGCACATTTCAACAACTTGTAACGGACACTCCAGCAAAGTAAGGTAGCATTAGTACAAGCAAAAATAAAGTACAAGTAAAAAGCGTGCAAGCTACTTACACTAAGTATTAGTTTCCACAACAAGGCATGGCAGGGTGGCAGAGTGGGTAGCTGCTTCACAGCACCAGGGACCCAGGTTCAATTCCCAGTTTGGATCACTGTCTGTGCAGAGTTTGCACATTCCCCCCGTGTCTAGGTCGGCTTCCTCCGGATGCTCCGGTTTTCCTTCCTAATCAGATGTGCTGGTTAGATGCATCGACCCAAACGGGCATTGCAGTGTGGCAACTGGGGGATTTTCACAGCAACTTCATTTCAGTGTTAATGCAAATATACTTGTGACAGTAATAAATAAACAACCTTTAAACTTTCCGGTGACAGATCGACACAACTGAGAAGGAGAGCCCAAGACACACTGTCTCTCCTTACAATAGCTCTGACCATCAGCCTTACAGGCTCACCACTGTGTACCAAATTATAAACACACTCTATCCCTTACCAGCAAGCTCCTGATCCAGCGCGGTCTAAGCTCCACATCTCCCTGATCTGAGCTTAGCTCCTCTGTTCGGCGTGCAGGCAATAAGCAGCAGCAGGACGGTAGATTTATTAAGTATGAGACTTGAGAAGCTGGGAGGATACACTCTGCAATAGCCTTCTGCATTTAGCTGCTGCTATCTACAACTGTGTTAAAAACAGACGTTAATGTTACATGAGATAAGATCATAGGATAGTTACAGCACACAAGGAGGCCATTCAATCCACTGCATCCATTCTTCAAGATATAAAAAGGATTGGAGACGCCTTGATGGATAAACTGTCCTAACAGACCGGAATGACTGAGAAATCTCAGGGATTTCTCCAGGATCTGATTTATCATAGGAAGGCCAGAAAGGAAATAATTGGAAGAGGGATACAATCATGGTTAGGCATTGCATAGAAACGTTGGTGACTCACATACACCTGCAAATAGTAAATTAGTAAGGATGACGTCAAGTTGGTCTCTTGCTGGTTCTCGTGCCATCTGTCACAGGCTCCATCTGACAGTCTTGCCCTTCAGCATTTAGCCACATGCCCCCACTCCACCCTTCCCACTTGGTGATGGACGTGAAAATCCAGCCTGAATTCTATTCCCTTGCTACTCTCCAGGTACTCCTACAGAGAGCAGTACAGATTCATGAACTAAGACAGAGTGCTATGCTATGGGAGCAGCGCAGTGGCACAGTGGTTAGCACTGCTGCCTCACAGTGCTAGGGACCTGGGTTTGATTCCCAGCTCGGGTCACTCCGTGTCTACCAGGGTTTCCTTCGTATGCTCCGGTTTCTTCCCACGGTCCAAAGACGTGCAGGTTAGGTGGACTGGCTATATTAAATTGCCCCTTAGTGTCGGGGAGACTAGCCAGGTTAAACACATGGGGTTATGAGGATAGGGTTTGGGCTGGATTGTGGTGAATGCCGATTCAATGGACCAAATGACCTCCTTCCACACTGCAGGAATTCTATGATTCTGGTTATAGTTTTAGCAGATTTTCTTCACCATGTTTGATCTGATGCCATTGTCCATGATGGGGTCCAGAGTTAATGTTGGAGATTCGCAGGAAAAGTCACTCCTTTGCCCACCTCTGGGTCTGCGCACCTCAATGCTCAAGTGCACAAAAAAAGCTGATTTCAGGTTTAAAATATACTTGCGTGTCCACTTTCCACATCAGAAGTCAGAAAAGTGGTGGAAGTGCAAGATCAGGACTGCTGTGGGTTGGATCTCTCTCTTTTTTTAGCTCACTTCTAATGAAATGGCTCTAGAAGTCCCTACTGTGTCCCCAGCTGTTAGATGCTGCATTCCTGTGAGTAGAATTGACTCTTCAGGATAGCAATGCCCAACAGGTGGTAGCCTCTCTCATCCACCACTATACTGGTGTATAGTGTAATAGTGTATACTGTAACAGTATTGGTGTACTGTTACAGTACTACCCTGACTTGGCCACAGAGGTGCACACTGAGACTGGTCTGTAATTTTAAACCAAGTCTGGCAACAAGGTTAGAGTCAGAGGTTTACAGTATGGAAACAGGCTCTTCAGCCTAACTTGTCCACATCGCCCTTTTTTTAAAACCCCTAGCTAATTCCAATTGTGTGCGTTTGCCCATATCCCTCTACACCCATCTTACCCATGTAACTATCTAAATGCTTTCCAAGAAACATTGTACTTGCCTCTACTATCACCTCTGGCAGCTTGTTCCAGACATTCACCATCCTGTGAACAAACTGCCCCTCCTCTATGCCCTCAAGTTTTAGACTCCCCTACCTTTAAGAAAAGATATTGACTCTCTAGCTGATCTGTGCCCCTTATTATTTTATAGGCCTCTATAAGATCACCCCTCAGCCTCCTATGCTTCAGAGAAAAAAAACCCAGCCTATCCAGCTGCCCCTTGTAACTCAAACCATTAAGTCCCGGTAACATCCTAGTAAGTCTTTTCTACACTCTTTCTAGTTTAATAATATCCTTTCTATAATAGGTTGTCTGAACTGCACACAGTATTCCAAGCGTGGTCTTACCAATGTCTTGTACAGCTTCAACAAAATGTCTCAAATTCTGTATTCAATGCTCTGACCAATGAAACCAAGCATGCTGAATGCCTTCTTCACCACTCTGTCCATCTGTGACTCCACTTTCAAGGAGCTATGAACATGTACCCCCAGATCTCTTCGTTCTGTAACCCTCCCCAACATCCTATTAACTAAGTCTACCCTGGTTCAATTTACCAAAACGCATCATCTCGCATTTGTCTAAATTAAACTCCATCTAGCATTCATCAGTCCACTGGCCTAATTATCAAGATTCCATTGCAATTGAAATTAATTTTTTTCACTGTCCACTATGCCAGTAATCTTGGTGTCATCTGCAAACTTACTAACAATGCTCCTATATTCTCATCAGAGCATTAATATATATGACAAATAAACAGTGGACCCAGCACTGATCCCAGGCATCCAGTTTGAAAAGCAACGCTCTACAACCACTCTCTGGCTTCCGTCAAGTAGCCAATTTTATACCCATTTAGATAGCTCACCCTGGATCTCTTGAAATTTAAAGTTTCAATAATCATGCAATCCTTTGTCAAAAGTATTGTTAAAGTTCACGTAGCCAACATCAATTGCACTGCCCTCATCCAACTTCTTGGTTATCCCTTCAAAACGCTCAAATTTGAGAGACATGATTTTACCTCACAAAGCCATGCTGACTCTCCCTAAAATCAATCTTGCGTCTGTAAATGCCTGTAGATCCTGTCTCAAAATAACTTCCAACTACTTATCCACCCTAGATGGGGAGGGATAGTGGAATGTGCAGATCAGTTATGTGCACGTTCTCCCCGTGTCTGCTGCGTTTCCTCCAGGTGCTTCGATTTTCTCCCACAGTCCAAAAGACGTGCTGGTCAGGTACTAAATTCTCCCCAACGGGCGCCAGTGGGCGACTAGGGGAGTTTCACAGTAACTTCATTGCAGTGTTAATGTAAGCTGACGTGTGACACCAATAAATAAACTTTAAACTTTAGCTGTGTGCATCCCTCAGGCACATCCTCCAGCCAAGTCCCTGTTATTGATGGATGCTGCAAAGTGCCAGGCCACTGCTGACTGGTGGCAGTGCCGAGCAATGCCACTCTCCACCATGCCGACAACATACGTAAACTCAATCATTTCCTTTTATTTTCTTGATACAGCAAAGTGATTTTAAAAATGGTAATGAAATTCTCTACCACATGCACTCACACAGAAAAGAAATTTAAACGTGTGATTGTAATACATGACTTAAAGCTTTCTTTTTAGGAAATAATTTAGGACACTAATATCTGGCAATGGCACAACCTTCGCATAGTGTTGACCTGCAAACCGATCCAGTACTGAGGACTCGGATCCAAGCTTGCTTTTCCCCCAAAAAGGAGACGCTGGCCGTTCGGATTGACATTGATAATTTAAGGCCAAATACTCTTCATGATTCTTCTGTGCCTTGTCCTGGAGAAGAGGGGGTGTTTTACTGTCACCATTTCATATTTTTAGCAGCTAACCCACAAGTCGTTACCATTTCCTCCGCTGTACTAAGCTTCGAGCTCAAAGCCCATGCCAACTTTGTGACCCCCAGCGTGGAAATTCTTCCCGTCAATCAGTCCAGAGAGTGTTAACTTCACACCTAGGTGAGTGCGAGAGAGGGAGAGAGAGCATGAGAGAGCGAAGTGGCTGTTAACTGGAACATACATACTGAGCACTTTTTGTACTTATCACACAACGGAGGTACCGCTCTGCACATACACAAATATTTCCTCCATTCTGCACTCCAGGCAATTGTGCCAAGCAGCGTTTCACAGAAATTATTTCTACATTCTAAACACTACAGAGAAAGGTCTTAGGTAAAAGCAGTCCCATGCACAACAGATCTGAATCCCATCTACACATGTAAAATGTTTACAGTGAAGGAGGCCATTTGGCCCATCGAATTTGCACCGATCCCAATCCACCCAGGTCCTATTCCTACAACCTGTCACATTTACTCGGTTAATCCTCTGACATTAACCGTCAATTTAGCATGGTCAACCTAAATTGCACATCTTTTAAGTAGAAAAGCAAACCAAGGGTGGCAAGATGGTTAGCACTGCTACCTCAACGCCAAGGAAACTCGGTATTCACGGTGGAAAGTGAACTGGGAGATTGCACTGCAGGTTTGCAGCATACGGAAAAGATTGAGTATGTGGATGTTAGGAAAGAGGATGTGTTAGACCTGTTAAATTCTATCAAGATAGACAAGTCGCCGGGACCGGATGGGATGTACCCCAGGTTATTGTGGGAGGTGAGGGAAGTGGTTGCAGAGCCCCTGGCGATGATCTTTGCGTTGTCCATGGAAACGGGAGAGGTTCCGGAGGATTGCGGATGTGGTTCCTATCTTTAAGGAAGGGAACAGGGATAGTCCAGGAAATTACTGACCAGTGAGTTTGACTTCAGTGGTTGGTAAGCTGATGGAGAGGCTTCTGAGGGATAAGATATATGAACATTTGGAGAAGTTTGGACTGATTAGAAAGTCAGCATGGTTTTGTCAAGGGCAGGTCATGCCTTACGAGCCTAGTTGAGTTCTTCGAAAATGTGACTGAACACATTGACGAAGGAAGAGCGGTGGACGTGGTGTACATGGACTTTAGTAAGGCGTTTGATAAGGTCCCACATGCAAGGCTTCTTGAGAAGGTGAGAGGGCGTGGGATCCAAGGGGCTTTGGCCTCGTGGATCCACAACTGGCTTGCCGGCAGAAGGCAGAGAGTGGTTGTGGATGGGTCTTGTTCTGCATGGAGGTCGGTAACCAGTGGAGTGCCCCAGGGATCTGTTCTGGGACCCCTGCTTTTGTCATTTTCATAAATGACCTGGATGAGGAAGTGGAGGGATGGGTTAGCAAGTTCGCCGACGATACAAAGATCGGTGGTGTTGTGGATGGTCTGGAGGGATGCCAAAAGTTGCAGCGGGACATAGACAGGATGCAAGACTGGGCGGAGAAGTGGCAGATGGACTTCAACGCAGATAAATGTGTAGTGGTCCATTTTGGCAGGAATAATGGGATGAAGGAGTACAATATAAGGGGTAGGAGTCTTAGCTGTGTTGTAGAGCAGAAGGATCTCGGGGTCCGGGTCCATAGGACTCTTAAATCGGCCTCGCAGGTGGAGGAAGTGGTCAAGAAGGCGTACGGTGTACTGGCCTTCATTAATCGAGAATAGAGTTTAGGAGTCAGGAGGTAATGATGCAGCTCTATAAGACTCTTGTCAGACCCCACTTGGAGTATTGTGCGCAGTTCTGGTCGCCTCATTATAGGAAGGATGCAGAGGCTATTGAGAGGGTTCAAAAGAGAGTTACAAGGATGCTGCCTGGATTGGGAGGCAGGCCTTATGAAGGTAGGTTGAGGGAGCTGGGACTCTTCTCACTGGAGAGACGTAGGTTGAGAGGCGACCTGATAGAGGTTTATAAAATGTTGAGAGGAATAGATAGGGTGGACTCTCAGAGACTATTTCCCCAAGCTGAAATGGTCACTACGAGAGGACACAGATTTAAGGTGCAGGGAAGCAAATACAAAGGAGATGTCAGGGGTAGGTTTTTCACTCAGAGGGTGGTGAGTGAATGGAACCGACTGCCGTCGGAGGTTGTTGAGGCAAACTCACTGAGGTCTTTTAAGAGACTTCTGGATGAGTATATGGAAAAGAATAGGATAGGGGGTTATAGATAGGTCTGTGGATTGGTAGATGTGATCGGCGCAACTCGTGGGCCGAAGGGCCTGTTTGTGCTGTATTGTTCTATGAAACAGATTCGATTCCCAGCCTCAGGTTACGGTCTGCATGTTCTCCCTCCATGTCTATGTGGATTTCCTCCGGGTGTTCCCGTTTCCTCCCACAGTCCAAAGATGTGTAGGTTAAATGGATTGGTTGTGCTAAATTACCCCTCAGTGTCAGGGGGGTAATCTAGGGTAAATTTCTGGGGTTATGGCATTAGAATGAGATTATGGTAGGTGCAGACTCAATGGGTCGAATTACCTCTTCTACACTGTAGGAATTCCATGTTCTAAACTGGAGCACCCGGAGGAAACCCATTTGAGACACAAGGACATGCAAACTCTGCACAGTGACCCAACCTGGAATGAACCCATTCCCTGGGGCTTTGAGGTAGCAGTGCTATGCCACCGTACTGCCCCTTTTAACTCCCCTTTAGTCTCTTGCCAGGTTCCAGCAGGGGTCGATGCTAAGTTAGCTGACTACAGCAACGACTGTCCCCTCAAGAGCCCCTGTGCTGAGCAGCAGCACAGGGGAAGGTTTACTCAGTTACGCTTTCCACAAAGTGAGCGGAGATCTGAACGGACTCAGGTGTCAAAGAACAAAACAGCACGGGAAACAGGCCCTTTAGCTCAACGAGCCCGCACCGCCACCCCAATGTTCCCACCTCTACCCGTGATCCCTATCTATGTTTATAGACCTATGGATTAAAACCCAAATTTGAGACAATTTAAGGAGAATTTGTTCTGCCAATTAGCCTAAGAGCACATCTTTGGGACGTGGGAGGAAACCGGAGCACCCGGAGAAAACCCATGCAAGCACGGGGAGAATGCGCAAACTCCCACAGACACAGGCCCAAATCCATGTATCTGCACAGCACAGCGACAGTCACTGAGCTGTCGTGTTGCCCATCAAATGGTCCAGGTCAAGCGTACACTAACGACGTGAAGCACTAGGATACTCTCGAAAAAAATCCAAGAGCAGCCCTCTCACGACCCATCGTGTGTATGCCTCTTGTTAGACAACAAGGTGGACCAAAGCACCTGTAGGATAAAAACAAGTACATCAATATCATCATCTATTTACACACTTCCCAGGGATTCCCAAGGCTCATGATCCCTATTTTAAATCAGTTTTCTATACCCCTCCATTCCCATTCTGTTCATGTGCCCATCTAAGTATTTCTTAAATAACTCCAGAGTACCTGCCTCCACCACTTTACTTGGCAGTGCATTCCATACCCCCACCACCCTCTGTGTGAAAAAACTCCCTCTAGCATCCAAATTATACCTTACCCCCTCACCCTAAGCCCGTGACCCCTTGTGCTATTTGAGTCCATCCTAAGAAAAAGCTTAACCCTGTTTACTCTATCTATACCTCTTATAATCTTGTACACCTCTATTAGATCTCCTCTAAGTCTACGTCCTTCTAAGGAAAATAGTCCCAATTTGCCTAACCTCTCCTCGTAACTCAGACCTTCCATACCAGGCAGCATCCTGGTAAACCTCCTCTGCACTCTCTCCAGACTCTCCACGTCCTTCCGGTAGTAAGGCGACCAGAACTGGACGCAGTATTCCAAATGAGGTCTAACCAACGTTTTATACAACTGCAACATTAAAGGCCAGCTCTTGTACTCTATACCCCTTCCTATAAAGGCTAACATACTATATGCTTTCTTCACAACCTTCTCCACTTGCTCTACCACCTTCAGAGACTTGTTCACCTGCACCCCCAGGTTCCTTTGCATTTCTATACTAATAGGTCTATCCTTTATCATATACCTCACCCCTACATTCTTTCTCCCAAAATGCATCACCTCACATTTATCAGGATTGAATTCCATCTGCTATCTATCTGCCCAAGCTACCAGCCTATGTCCTGCTGCATCGCCTGACAATGCTCCTCACTATCCGCAAGTCCAGCCATCTTTGTATCGTCTGTAAACTTGCTGATCACTCCATTTACTCCCCCTTCCAAGTCATTTATATACAAATAGAAGAGGTCCCAATACCGAGCCCTGCAGCACACCACTAGTGACCGACCTCCAGCTAGAAAAACACCCTTCCACTATTACTCTCTGTCTCCTATTACCAAGCCAGTTTCTTATCCATCTAGCTACCTGTTCTTGTATCCCATGAGCCTTGACCTTCTCAACTAACCTCCCATGAGGGACTTTGTCAAACACCTTACTAAAATCCATATAGACGACATCAACATCTCGCCCTTCGTCCAGTTTTGGTCACCTCCTCAAAAAATTCTACCAGATTTGTAAGGCACGACCTTCCCTTAACAAATCCATGTTGCGTATCCCTAATCAGATTGCAACACTCTAAGTGCCTATACGTCCTATCTCTAAGAATCCCCTCCAACAGCTTCCCTACCACTGACGTCAAACTCACCAGCCTATAATTTCCAGGGTTATCCCTACTACCTTTTTAAACAACGGTACAACATTAGCTATTCTCCAGTCCTCTGGGACCTCACCTGTGTCCAAAGAAGAGACAAAGATTTGCGTCAGATGCCCAGCAATTTCACCTTTCGCCTCCCTAAGCAGTCTGGGATAAATGCCATCAGGCCCTGGAGATTTATCAGTTTTAATGCTACCTAGAAGCTCTAACACTTCCTCCCTCGGTATGGATATTTCCCTCAACTGGTCCACAGCTCCCTCAGAGACAGGAGCTGTCAACAAGCCTCTCTCCTTCGTGAATACCGGCGTGAAGTATTCATTCAGGATCTCTGCCATTCCCTCACCTATCTGTTCTGCCACGTCAAAAGGTGGCAGACATTGGTCACTCGCTAAGATATAAAGGGTGGTCCGAGTCCAGCAGAACATCGACCCAAAAGCAGCATCAGGAATAGACCGAAAAAGGCAAGGTGTTTTTGTTTTCCCCCCTCCAAATACGTGAGAACTTACTATGAGTAGACTGTAAGCCATCATTGAAACAAAGTGAGGCCAGAGCAGAGAAAGATATCACAGAGCTCCATTACTAATGGATTGGGAATCAAAGCAGCAGTTCCATACGTACCTGGTCTGAGGGTATGAGTGTATCCTAGTCCAATTAGGCTGGAGTTATTCACCTTGGTCTAGAACAGGACAAACAAGTATAAACAACAGAAAAAAAAAAAATCACAGAATCATAAAATCCCCACGGTGCAGAATGAGGCCGTTTGGCCCATTGAGCCTGCACTAATCATAATCCCTCCAGGCCTTGTCCCCATAAGCCCGTTCATTTACCCTAACTAGTCCCCTCATGCTAAGGTGAAATTTAGCACGGCCAATCCATCTAACCTACGCATCTTTGGGCTCTGAGAGGAAACACACGCAGATGCAGGGAGAATATGCAGACTCCATGCAGTGACCTGAGGCCAGAATTGAACCTGAGTCTCCAATGCTGTGATGCAGCAATGCTAACTACTGTGCTGCCTGGGTTTCATGGCTTAGCCGAAGGGAACTTTCTTCAACCAACCAGTTTCCCAAATTTTTACTTATCCTCCACCCCTCAGCTGAAGATGAGCAAGTGACGATATGACAATTATTTGCTTTAATGACACAGATCTCTCTCAGAACAAGTGCACAGAGCTCAGTGGTGTTCATGTATGGAATCATCAAATCCTACAGTGCAGAAAGCCATTCAGCCCATCAAGATGGCACTGACCACAATCCCACGGAGGTCCCATCCCCATAATCCTGCAGTGAGGTACAATTATGTCTTAGCAGGCTGCTCAACAAGGCCATATGGGTGAAACTCAAACACAAAAATGGGCAATCACATTGCTGGGAGTGTACTATAGGCCCCAAAGAGTCAGGAGAGGGAGAAGAGCAGATGTGTAGGCAAATCTCAGAAGCGTAAATACGAAAGGATAATAATGAGGGGATTGCAATTTCTCCAACATCAATTGGGATAGGCAGAGTGCGAAAGACAGAGAATGCAGAATTCTTCAAGCATTAAAATAGTTGGGTGATTTGTCTTTGACTGGCACAGACATGATGGGCTGAAGAGTCATTTTCTGTTCTATACATTATTGCATGAGATAGAGAATCTGGTGAACTGGTGCAGCAACAATAATCTCTCCCTCAACAGCAAAAAATGAAGGTGATTGTCATCGACTTCAGGTAGTCGAAAGGAGAACATACCCTTGTCTACATTAACATGGTGAGTAGAAACGGTCGAGAGCTTCAAGGTTTTAGGTGTTCAAATCATCAATAACCTATCTTGCTCCCCTCATGCTGACAGTATAGTTAAGAAAGCCCACCAATGCCTCTACTTCCTCAGAAGACTGAGGAAATTTGGCATGTCAGCTACAACTCTCGTCAACTTTTACAGATGATCATAGAATACATCCTTTCTGATTGTATTACAGCTCGGTATGGCTCCTACTCTGTGCAAGATTGGACACCAAGATTGGTGGAGTAGTGGACAAGGTGGAGGGCTCTTGTAGGCTATGAAGAGACATTGATAAGATGCACAGCTGAACAGAAAAGTGGCAGATGGAGTTTAATTGTGATACGTGCGAGGAGATTTGTTTTGGTAGGATAAACTTGAATGAGGATTATAGGGTCAACGACAGGGTTCTAAAGAAGGTAGGGAAACAGAGAGATCTTGGGGTTCATATCCACCGATCTCTGAAGGTTGCCGCTCAAGTGGATGGAGCAGTGAAGGTGGCTTATAGTGTGCCAGCTTTTATTAACAGGAGGTTTGAGTTTCAGAGCTGTTGGGTTATGCTGCAACTATACAGGACCTCATTGAGGTCACATTTGGAATATTGTGTGCAGTTCTGGTCATCTCACTGTAAGGAGGAAGTGGAAGCAGTGGAGAGTGCAGAGGAGATTTACCACATGCTACCTGGTTTGGAGGTAAGTCTTATGAGAAGGTTGAGGGAGATGGAGCTTTTCCCTTTAGAGCAGAGGAAGAGGAGAGGTGACTTAAGAGGTTTATAAAACGATAAGGGGGATAGATTGAGAGGATGTGCAGAGACTATTTCCCCAAGTGGCTGTGGCTGTTTCTGAACTTCAAGATTCATGGTGGAAAAAAGAGGAGGGGTATTGAGATAGATTCTTGACTCAGAGTGGTTGGGGTGTGGAATGTACAGCCTTCAGTGATAATGGAGTTGGACACTTAGGAATTTCAAGCAGTTATTGGACAGGACATGGAGCACACCAGAATGACAGGGAGTGGAATAGCTCGATCTTGGGTTTCGATATAGCTCGCACAACATTGAGGGCCAAAGGGCCTGTACTGTGCTGTGTTCTAGGTTCTAAGACCGCAAGAAATGACAAAAGCTTGTAAACATAGCCCAATCCATCACGCAAGCCAGCCATCCATTGACTCCGTTTACCCTTCCCACCTCCTCAGAAAAGCAGCCAGCATAATCAAGGACCCTATGCACTTTTCCTCTTCCACCTTCTTCCGTAAGAAAAAAGCTGCAACAGTCTGAGGTCACATACCAATCGAATCAAGAACTGCTTCTTCCCTGCTGCTGTCAGATTTTTGAATGGACCTACTTCACACTAAGTTGATCTTTCTCTACTCCCTAGCTATGACTGCAACACTACATTCTGCACTCTCTCCTTTCCTATGAACGATATGCTTTGTCTATGTAGCGTGCAAGAAACAATATTTTTCACTGTATCCCAGTACACGTAACAATAATAAATCAAATCACTTTCTATTTCTTTTGCACACACCATTTAACACTGCATGCTTCCACAGCTACCCCCTTCCACAAACTGTTCAAATCAGAGTCAATCTCACCAAGTTAGTGGGAGACCATTCAGCCCACTCAGTGATTCAATAAGTCCCGTTTCACTTGTCCTTTCCCCGTGGCTTTGCTAATGTCTTCCTCTTCAACCTGGTCTCCACTCACTGAATAAATCTCCCACTTTTCACCTAGCCCTGTTGGTGGATGTTTGACCAAATCGCAGCAGGGCTGTTACTCACAGATATGTAGCTATCACTGTCGATCTGGTACTTGGCAGCAATCCCAAAGCGAGTGTTATTGCTACCAGCAGTCCAAGCCAGGTTCACGGCCGTTTCCACCTTGTCATTCACCTTCTGGTAAATCGAGCCTCCAAATTCAGCACCGTCATTACTGGGAAGTAAGCCAGAAAGGGAGTATGAATGGAGAAGTGTCCTTTGAAACTAATAACTGCTGAAAAATATGTTCTCCATAACTCAGTAATACAGCAGCCTCCTAATATTAGCCAATTATCATCTACAATCACTGTGTGAATGCCACCAGATTTGGAATACTGTGTACAGTTATAGTCATCAAAAAATATGGAAAGAATTTCTTCATTCCTGGGACATGCGCGTTGCTGGCTGGGCCAACATTTACTGCCCATTTCTAGATGGCTTTGAACTGAGTGGCTTAGTTAGGCCCTTCAGAGGGTAGTTGAGAGTCAACCACATTGCTCTGTCTCAGGAGTGACATGTAGACCAGACTGGGTAAGGATGACATATTTCCTTCCCTAAAGATGAACCAGATGGGTTTTTCTGACAATCAACAATGGTTTCGTGATCATTAGTGGATTCTTACAAAGAACAACACAGCACGGGAAACAGGCCCTTCGGCCCAACGAGCCCGCGCCGTCATCCTAACGTCTTAATGACATAGAGACCAATAGGGACAATGTGTTACCCAATCAGCCTAAGAGCACATTTTTGGGATGTGGGAGGAAACCGGAGCACCCGGAGAAAAACCACGCAACCACGGGGAGAACGCGCAAACTCCCGCAGACACAGGCCCAAATCCATGTGTCTGCACAGCAACAGCGATAGTCTCTGAGCTGTCATGTTGCCCATCTGATGGTCCAGTTTAAGCATACACTAACGACATGAAGTACTAGGCCACTCCTGAAGTAACATCCAGGAGCAGCCCTCGCACGACCTGCCGAATGCATGCACCTTGTTGGTCAACAAGGTGGACCGAACACCCTGTGGAAACAATTAAAGTATTTAAACAGTCCTCCTATATCCCTCTATCTGCAGACTGCTCATGTGGCTGTCCAGGAGACCCTTAAACAACCCTAGCGTGCCTGCTCCCACCACCTTACTCGGTAGTGCATTCCACACCCCGACTACCCTTTGTGTGAAAAAATGCCCTCTAATATTAGTCTTATACATAGCCCCCCTCACCCTAAGGCCGTGACCCCTCGTTTTATCCGAATCTAATGGTGGAAAAAGCTTACCACCATTTACTCTATCTATACCCCTCATAATCTTATATACCTCTAATAGATCCCCTCTCAGCCGACGTCTTTCAAGGGAAAACGTCCCCAGTGCGTTCAACCTTTCCTCGTAAGACAGCCCTTCCATACCAGGCAGCATCCTGGTAAATCTCCTCTGCACTCTCTCCAGGGACTCCACATCCTTCCGGTAGTACGGCGGCCAGAACTAGACGCAGTACTCCAAGTGAGGCCTAACCAACGTTCTATACGCTTGCAACATCAAACTCCTACTCTTGTATTCTATACCCCTTCCTACGAAGGCTAACATACCATATGCTTTCTTTATCACTTTTTCCACCTGTACTGACACCTTCAGAGACTTGTGAACCTGCACCCCCAGGTCTCTCTGTGTCTCTATACTCCGGATAGTTTTACCTTTTATCCTATATCTCCCCTCTACATTATTCTGGCCAAAATGCATCACCTTGCATTTATCCGGATTAAATTCCATTTGCCATCTATCTGCCCAATCTACCAGCCTATGTCCTGTTGTATTGCCGGGCACTGCTCCTCAGTCCCCGCCAATCCAAGTATCTTAGTGTCATCAGCAAATTTGCTGATCACACCACCTACCCCCTCTTCCAAGTCTTTATATAAATCACTAATAGAAGAGGTCCTAGTACTGAGCCCTGTGGCACACCACTAGTGACTGACCTCCAGTTGGATAAAGAGCCTTCCACTAATACCCGCTGTCTCCTCCTCCCAAGCCAGTTCTCAACCCATCTACATACCTGGCCCTGTATCCCATGCGCCTTCACCTTTTTTATCAGCCTACCATGGGGAACCTTGTCAAACACCTTACTGAAATCCAAGTAGACGACATCAATGGCTTGTCCTTCATCCACCGTTTTTGTCACCTCTTCAAAAAATTCCACCAGATTCGTAAGGCACGACCTCCCCTTAATGAAGCCATGCTGCGTATCCCTGATCAGATCGCAGCGCTCCAGATGCTCATACATCCTGTCCCTGAGGAGCCTCTCCATTAGCTTACCTATAACTGAAGTCAAGCTCACCGGCCTATAGTTCCCTGGGTTATCCCTTTGACCCTTTTTAAACAACGATACTACATTTGCAATCCTCCAGTCCTCTGGGACCTCACCTGTGTCCAAAGAAGAGACAAAGATTTGCGTCAGAGGCCAAGCAATGTCATCCCTCACCTCCCTTAGCAGCCTGGGATAAATACCATCAGGCCCCGGAGCTTTATAAGTCTTTATGCTACCTAAAAGCCCCAACACTTCGTCCCTCGTAATGATTATTTCCTTTAACAGGTCCTCAAAATCCTCAAAGCCAGCATCAGACATCAGGCCCCTCTCCTGCGTGAATACTGACACAAAGTATTCATTCAGGATCTCCCCCATCCCCTCAGGCTCTAAGCATAGTTCCCCTCCTCTGTCTCTGAGAGGTCCAATCTTCCCTCTAACCATCCTTTTGCTCCTTACATAGGAGTAAAATGCCTTAGGATTTCCCTTAATCCTACCTGCCAAAGCCATTTCGTGGCCCCTTTTTGCCTTTCTGACACCCCTTTTAAGATCCCGTCTACACTCTCTATATTCTTCCAGCGCTGCCTCTGTCCCCAATTGCCTGGATCTAACGTACGCCTCCCGCTTCTTCCTGACCAAGTCCCCAACATCCCTAGTAACCCACGGTTCTCTAATCCTACCCTTCCCATCCTTTCTCCTTACCGGCACGTGTCTATCCTGCAAAAATTTTAGTTTTCTCTTGAAAGATTCCCACATGTGCAGCGTCGACCTACCCTCGAACAGCTTATCCCAGTCGTTATCCTTAAGATCCTGCCTAATCTGGCTATATCTAGCCCTCCCCCAGTTTAACACCCTCCCCTTAGGGCAGGCTTCATCTTTTTTCATTAATACCCTAAAGCAGACAGAGTTGTGGTCACTATTAGACACATGCTCTCCTACCACAACGTCAACTACCTGCCCTGGCTCATTCCCCAGAACCAGATCCAGTATAGCCCCCTCTCTAGTCGGGCTATCCACATACTGCTCCAAGGACCCTTCTAAAATACACTGTACAAATTCCTCCCCGTCCGCACCTTCCGCTCTCGGCACCTTCCAATCTACCCCAGGGAAATTGAAATCTCCCATTACAACTACCCTATTCTTCCTACACTTAGGAAGGAATTCTTGATTCTAATTTTTTTTTATTATTGATATTCAAATTCTGCCATCTGCTGTAGCAGCATTTGACCACAGGTCCCCAGAACATGAGCTGAGTTTCTGGATTGATAATGTCACTAGACCATCACTTCCCCGAAGGCAGCAATGATTGACAGGATTAGATGAAGAGTGATTATTAAAATTACACATTCTCACTTTAAGGAGAAGATTAGAAAGCGAGACTCCCTTCAACAGCATCAGCTGTGGCTCAGTGGGTAACCGTCGCAAATCACAAGATTCCAGGTTACAATCATAGAATCTACAGTGCAGAACACCGCCATTTGGCCCATTGAGATTGCATGACCACAATCTCATCCAGGTCCTATCCCCATATCCCTACATATTTACCCTACTCGTACTCCTGACACTAAGAGGCAATTTAGCATGGCCAATCCATTTAATCTGCACATCTTTAGATTGTGGGAAGGAATCAGAGCACCCAGAGGAAACCCATGCAGACACAGGGAGAACTTGTAAACTCCGCACAGACAGCAACCCTCGCTGGGAACTGAACCCGGCTCCCTGGCGTTGCAAGGCAGCAGTGCTAACCACCGTGCCGCCCCACTCCAGGGCTCAAGTACAAACATTAATATTAGGGCTGTAGGGCATACTGAGGAATTGTTGCACTATTATCTTTCAGGACAGATGACAGGTGGATGTAAAAAACTCCAGAGGAATAATTTGAAGCAAAGGAGAGTTCCTGGTGCCTGGGTCAATACTCACTCCTCAACTAACTCAAAAAAAACAGATAATCGGTGGAAGTTTTGCATATTGCCTGCCACGTGACTCAACTTCAAAAAGTACTCGTGAAGTGTGACTGCAAAAAGCTCTATTTTTTTTTAAATTTAGCTGTTAACACTAGCTGCTCCTGTTCTCTGACGTACTTACACGTGGGTGTGTAGTTGGAAATCCCCAGCCTTGTAGCCTAGAGAGAAGTTGTTCTGTGCCAGCTTGGATTTGGCCGTATCGAAAGCTATCTGGTGTCCGATGAGCCAGCCCTCGTAGCCCAGCACGGCCATGCCATGGATGGTGGGACCAGCAAAGTCAAAATCAATATCGCAGCCCAGGTTAATGTAGTCCCGCTTGTAGGCGGTCTTCAGCTTCCCACTCTTCTTGCTGCAGACAAACAAAATCTTATTTATGGCACGTGTAACAGCATGGAGCTGACCTGCCCTCTACTTTCCAGCAAGGCTTGGATTCTTTGCTGAAATGATATTTCCATCGTTTATCAAGCACAGGTCCAGACAGTGTCAGCCTGCTCTCCAACCACAGGAGGGCATCGCAGCCCAGTCTGAACCTGTTCCTTTTTTTAAAAAAACATTCATTAGTCACAAGTACGGTTACATTAACACTGTAATGAAGTTACTGCAAAAATTCCCTAGTTGCCACACTCCGGCACCTGTTTGAAGGGGGAATTTAGCACGGCCAATGCACCTAATCTGCACATCTTTAGACTGTAGGCCAGGGTCATTGTACCGACACCACCTTCCTTAGCCTCTTGATAGACTGCACCAACAATAAAACCACTTCCACAACAAAAGCTTCCTTCAGAGATAGAATCAGCAGTGATGCTGAGGAAGAAATCACTGAAGGGAAGTCCCTGCATTGTTCTCCCAGTCCGAGCAGGTTCTGTCACTCTCTGGCTTTCTCTAAAAGGGATCATTAGTCAAGAGTAGATCACATGCCTTTTCTTCAGTTCTGCCTAATTTTTACTTGAATCCAAAACCAATATTATACCAGCTTCTGTGATCTTAAAGCTATAGATTAAAGCTTTATAGCAAAAACCTACTGGGATCCATCATTGGCATCACAGCAACTAAAGCCCCCACAAACCAGTTTCTACACAACAGTCTCACTGGGGGCAAAATACTGAATACCAGCCAAACAAGAGCCAATCTCTATTTACATTCACTGTTGCAGCAGAGTTAGGGATGGGCTTATTCAGCTTTCTTACTTTTACCTCCATTGCATCGCCTATCTCACCCTTTCTCACTTCATTAGCTGCTGAAATCTTCATCTGTGCCTTTGCTACCTCGAGACCCGGCCATTCCAGCGTGCTCCTGGCCGATCTCCCGCTTTATGCTTTCTGTAAACCAGACGTCATCCAAAACTCTGCTGTCGGTGTCTTAAAGAGCACAAAGTCCCTTGGCTTCATCGACCTGGGGCTCAATGATCTTCACTGATTCCCAGTCAAGCCATGACTTAAACATTCTCAATCTTGTTTTTAAATCCGTCCCTATCTCTATATTTTCTTCCAAACCCACAGCCACCCAAAATATCTGCATTCTCTAATTCCAATGAGCTTCGATAAAGGGTCATCAGGGCTCGAAACGTCAGCTCTTTTCTCGCCTTACAGATTCTGCCAGGCCTGCTGAAATTTTCCAGTATTCTCTCTTTTGGTTTTGGATTTCAGCAAAGTTGCTTTTGTCTCTAATCGTGATCTCTAATGCATTATCAATTCTCAACAGCCTCACTGCTTTCTTCCTTTAAGATGCTACTTGAAACTCTTGAACCAAGCTTTTGGTCATCTGACTGCATCTCTTTATGGCAAATATTATTCTGCAATGCTTCTATGGTACGCTTCATGATGTTAAAGGTGTTATGTAACCACCATCGCCACCATACTTGATCTTGATACAAAACAAATTCTCAACAGAAGCATTGTCAACACCTCATACCAGCCACATAGTGATGTCATGGTGCCAGAGTGGTTAGCACTGCTGTCTCACAACACCAGGGACCTGGGTTTGATTCCTAGCTTGGGTCACTGTCTGTGTGGATTCTGCACTCTCTCCGTGTTTACGTGGATTTTGTCTGGGTGCTCCAATTTCCTCCCCTGCTGGTTAGGTGCATTGTTCTGAACAGGCCGTGGGGTGTGGCAACAAGAGGAATTTCAGAGTAACTTCACTGCAACGTTAATGTAAGCTTCACTTATGACTAATAAATACAGTTTATAATCATAGAATTCTACAGTGCAGAAAAAGCCGTTCAGCCCATCAAATACGTACCAACGACATACTATCCAGGCCCTATTCCTGTAACCCCAAGCATTTATTCTGCAAATTCCTCTGCAACTACGGTCAATTTAGCATAACCAATCAACCTAACCCACGCATCTTTGGAGTGTGGGAGGAAACTGGAGCACTCCCTAGCACCTGTTCTGGTCAATGCAACTTAACCAGCATATCTTTCAGATTGTGGGAGAAAACCAGAGCACCCGAAGGAAACCTACGCAGACACAGAGAG
This sequence comes from Sphyrna mokarran, assembly GCA_024679065.1. Taxonomy (NCBI): domain Eukaryota; kingdom Metazoa; phylum Chordata; class Chondrichthyes; order Carcharhiniformes; family Carcharhinidae; genus Sphyrna; species Sphyrna mokarran. The sequence goes on along the minus strand of JAGIQG010000031.1, from coordinate 22,664,012 downwards.
AAAGTGCAAACTCCATACAGTGAACCCAGGCTGGAATTGAATCACGACCCTGACGCTGTGAGGCAGCGGTGCTAACCACTTTGCTGCCCATACAACTGCTCTCACATATCCAGGAACATTAGTTTAGTTTTCCACTCCTGTCACTAGCTTTCCTCCACTCTCCTTCTCACTTTGGTATCCTTAACGAAATTCATACAAGCACAGCAACCCTAGGCAGAGTACAATATTATGCACTGAAGTTAGCACACTAAGCATTCCATAAACTTCCCAAACTTTGTCCCTCACTACATGCAAAACTGAAGGAAAATGAATATTACCCTGTATTTGGTACAAATGTCGTGTCAAACGTCAATTTCAATCCTTTAGCAAGCTGTGTGGAAAGCAGACCAAAAGAAGGTTAGTACTTATGTACGGTCTTTCAACTATTCAAACACATGCTACCTTCAAACAATATTTTTCAAATAGATTTGCTCAGGTTGAACATTTGTATTGGGATAACCTCTAATCTCTAAGACGCTTAGAAATCATAGCATCCTTACAGTGCAGGAGCCCATTCAGCTCATCAAATCTGCACTGACCACAATCCCACCCAGACACTATCCCCGTTCCCCTACATATTTACCCCCAATCCCTCTAACTTATGCATCCCAGGATACAAAGGGGCAATTTAGCACAGCCAATGCACCGAGCAGAGCACCCAGAGGAAAGCTACACAGACACGGGGAGAATGTGCAGATTTCACACAGATAGTGATCCAAGCGGGGATCGAATCCTGGTCCCTGGTGCTGTGTAGGAGCATTGGAAACACTGTCACCCAGCACTTAAACGCAAGACTTTCTCAATTCATATTGCCAGCATGGCTCAGTGGATTGGAGCCCGAATCCAATTTGTCCCCCAAGCGTCAAATCAGAAAGACAAGCACATCGTTTAAACGGACGTGCCAGTGAGCAACTGCGGCACTGTCAGAGATGCTATGCTGCCTTTCGGATCATACAATCTCTATGGTACAGGAGGCTGCCATCTGGCCCATCGAATCTGTACCAACCACAATCCTAGCTAAGCTTTATTCCCTCAACCTTATGTGTTTACCCTGTTATCTTCCTAACACTAGGGTCAATTTAACATGTCGAATCAATATAACCCATCTTTGGACTATGGGAGGAAACCAGAGCACCCGGAGGAAACACACGCAAACATGGGAAGAATGTGTAAACCCCACAGACAGCGACCCCGAGGCTCGAATTGAACCCAGGTTCCTGGTCTATGAGGCAGCGGTGCTAACCACCGTGACACCATGTCACCTCAGACATTAAACTTATGGATGGGCTTGATCCCAAGGCATCTTAAAGAGGAGCTGGAGTGTTCTCAGAATGTTGTCCTTCATCCAACATCACCCAAAGGATTGATCTTGTTTTCTATCTTATGGGAGCTTGCTGTATACTAAAATTGCTGCCGTGTTTCCTGTATTTCAGAAGTGCTACACCAGCTGCAGAAGAATTGAGCAATTCTATACGAATGGAAATGTGTTCTTTTTTCTTAAAGGATTCCTTTCCTAAACTCCAGTCATTGAAGTTTAACACGCTCTTACTCTCTCCCAATTACCCGGTTCCCACCAGACACTGGTCAAAAAAACACTGCTCATTGTGTGTGACTAACACTTCAACAGTATATACAGCAACATACCACCAATATATGTCAGAATGTAAGCACAATCTAAGCAAAATCTAAGCTGGTGGCCCAACCCCGCAGGAGTAAAGTGGGTTTGGGGGTGGGGCAATATAAATCGAGGCCCTCCTAATGGGTTTGGCGCTGGAGCCCCTCTTGCCACTGTCAGCCTGGGCCTCCTGGCATTGCCAGAGGAGCAAAGTGCCAATACTTGGGGGCACCTTGGCACTGCCGACCAGGCATGACAGTGGCATGGGGGTGGAGCCTCTGGGGTATGATCAGTGTGGGTCCGAGTTGCCGTGCTGCTGTCCGGATCAGCAGGGAGGGAGGCCAGTGATCAGCACTGGCCATCAAGTTGGGGGGGGAGCAGCCTACTTTGGAAGTGGCTGGGGCCTGGGCATGTTTGGGGGCCAACAATCAGCGAATATTGAAGAGGGAAGTAGGTCAAGCGGCCTACTGCTCACTTCAGCCTCAGATTGAACTGTTGGCAGATTGCACACTGTACAAATCCATTCCTATTGCATGGGACAGGTTAACCTTCCAACACATCTCGGTGACGCTACCCTCTCCGATGCTGGGCTCCAGCGCACAGGCTCCCCCCAGCACCTACCTGATCTTCAATGGTGATCTCACTGGCTAGAACATTGTCAGTATTCCATTTCTCAGTGAAGGTGAGGCCATACTCTTTCAACTTGTATTTGGTCTCCAGGCTGCCTGTTGCTTTGCCTGTGTCAGTGTTCGAAGACCCGGAGGTGGTAAACTCCTGAGGAAGAAAGCGGGTGGAGAAATCTGATCAATGTTGCAAAACTCCCCTCTCCCAATTCCTATCAACGCAAAACAGAACTGTAAATACAACTTATCAAGAGTCACCCGTAAGTTATTAATAATAATTTCAGCAACTGAAAGGTTCCTTCCTCCCTTTCTGACTGAGAACAGGCCCAATCTTCGCAGGTTTTTTGGATTTTTAGGTTTACTTCAGCTTTCTGCAAGTTAAGACAAAGGGGACCCTGGGAGATTGATTTACAGGTCTATATTGCTGCTGTGTTTTTAGTCAATCAGGTCAGAATAGACTGCAAGGTTTTTTTTATTCAGTTATAAAAATACCAAAGGAGCATTGCGACAAAACAATTAGTAATGTATTAAGAATGAACAACTACTGGACAATTGCCGCGCCAGCTCCTCGCTCAGCTGCGGATTTAGCTCCATGTTCATCAATGGTCTTACAGTAGCTCACCCAAGTGGCTGTTCTTCACGTGTCAGCCTGATTTAATGGAGGAGGCTTAAGGAGATTAAGGGATTTGAGATTTATTTTTTCTACCGGCTTTCCATTTATAGGAAAGGGAATTTAGAGGCAGCTCGTTCAGGAAGCTCTGCTCACCAAGAACTCTACACTGACTGTCCACACTTCCATCATAATTTTGGATGTGTTACTGTTAAGTCTATCCAGCTTGTCATTTACAAAAGAAAAAGTTTTAACATTTGTTTATTAGTCACAAGTAAAGCTTACATTAATATTATAATGAAGTTACTGTGAAATTCCCCTAGTCGCTGCACACCGGCGCCTGTTCAGGTCAATGAACTAACCAGCACGTCTTTCAGACTGTGGGAGAAACCCATGCAGATACGGGTGAATGTACAGACTGCACACAGTGACTCAAGCCATGAATCGAACCCAGGTCCCTGGTGCTGTAAGACAGCAGTGCTAACCATTGTGCCACCGTGACACTCCCATATGAGGGATGAATACCCCCTGAAACAAGACTGATTGATGTATCTCGTGGAAATCTAGTTTGTTTCCTTTTGGAATCGTTTATATCAGATTGCAGGGTGGTTGGTTTCCCTCCTTTGCTTATCCATGGCCTTCCTCCTTATGGATGAGACTGTAAATATTCAGTTACTGTAGCTATTGTGTCTGAGGCCATTGGGAGAGCTCCATGTCACTCTTCGTATAGACTTGCCGCATTTTACTATCTTCCTTAACCGGAGCGACATTGAGAACGCTTCCAGTGTATCAACCCTGCTGTCGTTATCCTGTTCCACACACTGGTTTTGTGTTCTTGTTGATGGTCTTTCACTTGCTGAGAAACCAGAGCAAACGGTCAGAACAACACATGTGAGAGTAATGGTCACATTGTACTACAGAGGATGAAAGCTGTATGTTGTTCTACAGTTCCCATTGTAGTACAAGACAGTCGTACTCAGTTTGCAGTGTTGTTTGGGCAACTTGTAAGTAAGGTGTAAGAAACTTTTGATGGGAGGCACAGCAGCAAAATGGTTAGCACTGCTGCCTCACAGCACCAGGGATCCGGGTTCGATTCGCGGCTTGGGTCACTGTCTGTGCGGAGTTTGCATGTTCTTCCTTTGTCTGCGTGGGTTTCATCCGGTTTCCTTGCACATTCTGAAAGATGTGCTGCTGAACCAGACAGAGACAGAAGAGAGAGAAAAAGGGAGAGGAAAAGAGAGAAAGCACATGGATTCAGGCTATCTTACCATCTGACGCAGCAATCCAGCACAGGAAGGATCAAGCAGCAGGAAAGAGGAAGCAAAGAGGAAGGAAGTGTGTTAGAATCCAGCTGGCAAGATCAGGTCTCTACATAAGTACTGACAGACAGCGTGCAGTATAACACATTTGAGTGTAGAACTGAGTGCTGTCAATATAGTGCCCAACAACTGGGCATGCAACAGAATGTCTCAGGCACACGCATTAACACTGGACTCCATTTCATCAACTCCTCAGAGTGTGGCCATTATGTTTTTCAGAGAGCGGCTTCTACATAAAAGAAATTTGTAACAGCAAATGCTGTGGAAACCTTTACTTCTAAGATCAGGAAAGCACAGATGAGTATTGTTGCTTCAAAAAAAGCACCTATACAAGTCTGAACTTATTAATTTAATGCCAGCTATAATATTAAAAGAGTCTGACAGAACTATATTGCCTTTGATATCTCTGAACTTGTGTGTGGCTCAGAATTATTTTCTCCCAGACTTTCTAACAGCACCCATACAATTTGGAGTATGGAATGCTGTCCTTTCTCACAATAGATGAATCTTGTTGCAGCTATAGAAGGCACCTGATGTACTGTGCACAGTTCCAGTTCCTTTAAGAAAGGACATAGCTGCAATTCAGAGAGAATTCACTAGGCTGATTGCTAGAATGAGGCATTGTATTGAGGAAAGATTGAGCAGGTTAGACCCTTACACAGTGGAACGCAAAGAACGTGAACATGAAAAATCGTGATAGGTATTTGGGGTCGGACAGAGGGAGGACTTGTTCCCTTGTCTTACATATGGCACAGAACTCTTCGGCCCACAAATTGTGCCAATCATATCAGTACCTAACAGGGCATAGAACTACCTGTAACTCCCAATCCCATATATTCATCCAGAAGTCTCTTCTAAGACCCCAGCGAGTTTGCCTCTACCACCACTGACGGCAGCCGATTCCATTCACTCACCACCCTCAGTGAAAAATTTACCCCTGACATCTCCTCTGTACTTGCCCCACAGCACCTTAAACCTGTGTCCTCTCGTAGCGACCATTTCAGCTCTGGGAAATAGCCTCTGAGAATCCACTCTATCTATTCCTCTCAACATCTTATAAACCTCTATCAGATCACCTCTCAACCTTCATCTCTCCAGGGAGAAGAGACCTAGCTCCCTCAACCTATCTTCATAAGGCCTGCCTCTTAATCCAGGCAACATCCTTGTAACTCTCTGCACCTTCTCAATAGCTTCCACATCCTTCCTGTAGTGAGGAGGCCAGAATTGCACACAATACTCCAAGTGGGGTCTAACAAGGGTCTTATAAAGTTGCAACATTAACTCCCGACTCCTAAACTCAATCCCTCGATTAGTGAAGGCCAGTACACCATACGCCTCCTTGACCACATCCTCCACCTGCGAGGCCGATTTAAGAGTCCTACAGACCGGGACTCCAAGATCCTTCTGCTCTTCAACACTGTTCAGACTCCTACCCTTGATTTCTTCATGCTCTTGTCACTTTTCTTTCAGCTCACGTCCAAATTTTGACAGGGTAGACCCTGACAGGGTGTTTCATCTTGTACAGGAATCTAGAACCAGGGGACACTGTTTCAAAATAAGGACTATTCCATTTAAAAAGTGTTGGAATTCCTCCTTTCTGAGGGTTATTTGCCTTTGGAATTCTCCTCCACAGACAGCAGTGGGGGACTGAATATATTTGAGGCAGACTGAGATATTAACAAGGGGCAGATGAGGCAGTCAGTAAAGTGGGTTAAGGCCACAAGCAGTGCAGCCATGACTTTAAGAATAGCAGAGCAGGCTCAATGAGACAAATGGTCCAATGCTGCTCCTATTAACAATCTTAGCATCACACCTCACCAGCAACCCTACCAAGCTGCAGAGAAACCTTGAGAGATGAAACATCGTGGTCATCAGCTTATCATCGACGTGTGGTGTGTACCTTTATTGCATCTTTTTCACCTTGTTTCTCACCCTGATTAAAACAACGCTGCCCTTTATGCTCTGGTGAGTTTTTACTGTTGTCGATGCCTCAAAACATACTTGCCCCCACCCGCTTCTGCTGCCCTGCAATTGTAACACTTACCACTCCACTTGATGATTTAGTCTTGAGTTCCAGCTTCACCTGACCGAACCCTAATGAACGAGGGAAGAACAAGTTAGAGCAAGTCAGCACTGAGAACATTACAGCTTAAGGAAGACACCAGAGAGAGTCCTGCAAAACAAACCAATCAGAAAATGCCAGAAACAAAAACTCACCGACATCATGACACGTTCTTGGATGAAGTCCGACGACACGATATAAAATCAATCCTTTAGCAACCCAAGCAGCAAAGGAAGTGCAGTGAATGAGTGCAGGAGTTGAGTAGAATCCTACAGTGAAGGAGGAGGCCATTCAGCCCCTCCAGTCTGAACCGGCCACAATCCCACCAAGGTTCTCTCTCTATGACCCCATCATTTACCCTAAATGATGGTCTCCCTGACACCAAGAGTCAATTTAACATGGATACCGCACCTAACCAACACATACATCTTTTGACTTTGGGACGAAACCAGAGTACTCAGAGGAAATCTATGCAGGCACGGGGAGAACGTGCAGAATCCATACAAACAGTGACCCACACTGAGAATTTAACTCATGTCCTGGCGCTGTGAGGAAGCAGTGCTAAGCACTGCACCAACATGCCTCCTGCTTAAATTGAAGTGGGTGGGGGGGGGGAAAACATTAGTCAAAATTATCACTTGGCCCAAGACAATGAATGAAGTCTAACTCTCCTCCTGTTCTGATGCTGTATATTCTTCCATACAACTTGCTCCCACTCCCAGTGACAGCCTTGACTCTATCAGTATTTAACACAACGTTGGTTCACTTGATTTGCTCTCTCCATTCTCAGCCAAGAATAGTTCTGTGGGATGATTTTCGCATTTCACATACACAGCATGATTCACCTGACTTAAATCCCAGTGACTAAAATACATCGTGCATGCTGCAAATACCACAGGACCCTGTACAAAGTCTGGCTTCCCGGCTAAGTTCTGCTCAAAAATCAATTCCAGTCCAAAACTGCCACTGAGTCCCCCTGAATTCAAAGTCCTTGGCAATCTCTAATACTGCAAGGGGACAGCTCAACTGCCATGACAGAATGCCTTGTATGAATAGTTTGTACTGTCACTCAGCATGGATGGAAAGCCCAGCGTCACTCAGCATCTCCCTCTGCAAGAAGATAGGCTACTATATTAGGAACGGTTACATCAGTACAACTCCCACAGACTGGAAGGAATTACTGAACCTGAAACTGTCTCACGTGATCTTGACTGAGCGTAAAGCGCTCAGCGACTATTCCAGCTCTGATCAATCAGGCTCAGTATTGTGTCCAAATTTATCCCCTTTCCCCTTCTCAATGTCAACATTCAGACCAAATGTCACACATCAGGAGGAAAATCACACCAAGACTGTCACTATCCAGCTGTCGTCAAAAGTCAGGAAGGACAGAATGTTGCTTCATTACCCACTGGGACATTCTTTTGTTAAATAGGGGATGGGGTTAGTTCCTTTCCTCACTCTCTGATCAACAGTGATATTGCAGGAGGTGACTGAACCTTGCCACTCAGAGTTCAGATAAAGTGCAATGATACCAAAGTGTCTTCTTTGGGGCTGAGAGCTATCAATTGCTCTCTGTGTCAATGCAAGAAAACAGAAGCCAGGGTGGAAACAACACCTTGTCATTGCTAGTATTGCTGGAGCAAAGGAGAGCAGGTAAAATATGTAGGAAAAAAGGAATGCCATTTGTAAAACAGAATTAAAAAAACACTTGTGAAGAATAGTGAGTAGTTGGAATAAAAAGTACTATCCAATGGTCATAACTATCACAGTGGTGAGCACTGCTGCCTCACTGCACTGGGATCTTGGGTTCAATCCTGTCGTTGGGTCACTGTCTGTGTAAGTTTGCACCTTCTCCCCGTATTTGCATGGGTTTCATCCGCATGCTCCGGTTTTCTCCCACTCTCCAAAGGTGTGTGTGTTTGGTGGACTGGCCGTGCTAAATTGCCCCTTAGTGACGGGGGAATAAGTAGCATAGGGTTACGGGAATAGGCCTGGGTAGAATTGTGATCGGTGCAAACTCGCTGGGCTGAATGGTCTCCTTCTGTACGGTAGGATTCTACCACCCCCAAATCGCATAAAGCTTTATTCTCCCAAATGAAGGCACAGAGAGCCTGGATTTCAGCTCTCATTCAACATTTCTGCCCATTCTTCTCAGTGAGGGGGCACAAATTACCAAACCTCAGAGAACAAAAGCAAGATTGGGTGTGATCATGTCTGCTATGCAAGTGGAGAAATTAGAGGGAAAAAAATTAACGTGATGTCAATCGCAGAAAAACTGCCCAGAATTGGGGACTGAGTGAGTCAGCAACCACTTGGAGAGGTTTAGGCTGATACAAGGAGAGCCAACTCGCCTTTGTAGTATCTAAGACCAGGGCAAAATGACTGAACTGGTGCATGGGGGAGGATGAGTGAATAAATACGATTTGACTAGGATCCCAGCAATACAATGCTCGCTAAAATTAAGGCGAATCATGGCTTTGACAGAAATCAGATTGGGAGAGGAATGCAAACAAGGCAGAGTCTCATATTTGAGCAGCCAGACTTCTTCCAATCACTGAAGGCCTCAATAGAGCAGGTGAGTGACGAGATGCTCCTGCAGTTCAAACGGTCAAATGGGAGAATAATCTAAATAAGGTAGTGTTACAAGGGAAGGGGCTAGATGAGCAAAGGGATCAATGGACAGGGATCCTCAAATACCAGTTATTAAAAGTGCACAAATCAAATCAATAAGATGAATCATTGCTAGGCTGCACCAACATCGAATTACTTCAGAGCCCTGCTTATGTTTGATTTTATTTTTGGCATCCATTATATTCTGGGTTTGCAGAACTTAAATGAATTGTTAGTGTATTTGCAGTAAGGGGCAATATTTAGGTTCAAGGTAGGTTTTATTTCCCCATGAAAGGCACAAGTCAGAAGCGTGATGGAATATTCTCCACTTGCCTGGATGGGTGCAGTCCAACTAAACTCAAGAAGCTTGACACCATCTAGGACAGAGCAGCCCCGCTTCACTGGCACCCCATCCACAAACATTCACTCCCTCCACCACCAACGTTCAGTAGCACCAGTGTGTACAATCTACAAGATGTACTGCAGCAATTCACCAAAGATCCTTAGTCAGCACCTTCCAAACCTACCACCACTTCATCCAGAAGGACAAGAGCAGCAGACACATGGGAACACCACCACTCTAAGTTCCTCTCCAAGCCACTCACCGTCCTGGTGTGGAAATATATCAGCTGCTCCTTCGCAGTCAAAATCCTGGAATTCCCTCCCTAAAGCCATTATATGTCAACCCACAGAACATGGATTGCAGAGTTTCAAGAAGGCAGCTCACCACCACCTTCTCAAGGGCAATTAGGGATGAGCAGTAAATGCTGGCCAACCAGTGACACCCCATCTCTCAAGAATGAATAAAAAAAGTTAGTGAATAATGTGATTGAGACATTTAACCTAATGATTGGAAGGAAACACTTCTCCCTCACAAGAGGGAAGTTAGGAAACAGATAAAATCTTTCCATTTAAACTGCTTGATACCAAATCCAAGAATATGTTCTTCATACATTGTGTCAGATGCAAAATCAATTGAATTGTCTCAAAGGGAGTCAGGCAGTTACTAGGCAACAAGAGCAACAAGATGCCAATTCCAACGAGGTGCTGGAGGCAAGCTCAACGGGGTAGAATGACTAACTCTTGCTCTGCAAACATGATACAGGTTTCGAGATTAGTCTGACTGCTGTTCATGCAGCTACAACAGCTTCTCCTGCATAGCAAAGGAGGCGGCCAGAGAGAGAGAGAGAGAGAGACGTTATATGTAATGTCATTAAGAGTCACTGGTTACACAAAGCAATTACACGAACAGCTGATTAATAACATCAGAAACCCGAGCTTCAATAACAAATTGAAATTCAAGTGTGTGAAAACCACAGGACATATACTGAACTGATCTGGGGGGGTCACTGGAAGTCGTGATTTTCCCACTGCTTTCATTTCTATGACAGGTCAGATCTTACTGCTGGGCACTTTATTGTCACCAGTGCACCCAGTCCCAAAGGTTCCCCAATGCAGCATTTTATCACCTTTGGTGTTTACTTGGAGCATAACTGAAATGTTTCAACAGTCGGAAATTCAGCCCACTCTTCATTTGTATTCGAAGGTTAGAAATTGCAATTTTAGAATAATCACTGCCCTTCATTATGAGGCTTGATAAGTGCTTTTGCAGGTGGCACAGTGGTTAGCAGTGGTGTCTCCAGGGCCAGGGACCCGGGTTCAATTCCAAACCTCAAGTCACCGTCTGTGTGGAGTTTGCACATTCTCCCTGTATCTGCATGGGTTTTCTCTGGGTGCTCTAGTTTCCTCCCACAATCCAAAGATGTGCGAGTTAGGTTGATTGGTTGTAGTAAATTTACCCTAGTGTCAGAGGATTAACAGGATAAGTATATGGAGTTACAGGGAATAGGGTCTGGGTGGGATTGCGGTCAATGCAGATGCGATGAGCCGAATGGCTTCCTTCTACACAGTAGGGAATTCCATTCCACTTGTTAATGCATTTTAAGAATGCAAATTACATTTATTTTTCAGATGGAAGGATCTCACGCCTCCACCCATCATTTTACAAAACCAAATTGTTGACATTCCCAGCTCATGCATAACCTTGGATACAAGTTTCTAAACAATTCACAGGGCAAAATAGACTGCTCACCATATCCTTTGTTGAAGAGGTCCCTGCTGGATTTTCCCAGGTCTGCATATGATGGTGGCACAGACATCCTGTCTTAGGAAAGGAGACAAAATCATTAGGCCTGTGAGCACAGAACTCTTCGTAGCCTAACAGGATATTCTGACCAGTCATAACAGCAATAATACTGTGCGTCGTGAGAAGGGCTCCAGAATTTAAGATTAACAGACAGCTATCCAGCAACTGACAAAGCTGAATGCTCTCAGTGGCATATATCACATCTTTTTCAATACTGACAAACTTCTACTGGCATAGAAGATAGCAGCATGAGGAGGCCATTTGCCCTTTTGAACCTGCTCTGCCATTTATCATCATGGTGGATCATCCAACTCAATAGCCTAATCCTGTTTTTTCCCCATAAGCTTTGATCTCATTTGCTCCAAGTGCAATATTCAGCTGCCTCTTGAATACATTCAATGCTTTGGCATCAACTGGTAATGAATTACACAGGCTCACCACTCTTTAGATGAAGAAACATCTCCTCACCTCCATCCTAAATGGTCTGCCCTGTATCCTCAGACTGTGACCCCTGGTTCTGGATTCCCTCATCAGGAATATCCTCCTCTGCATTTACCCTGTCTAGTTCTGTTAGAATTGTCGAAGTCTGTATGAAACTACCCCTCTCGTTCGTCTGAATTCCAGTACCAATGAATCTTAATCGATGCACTGGGAAGTTATGACCAAATGGACAATCTGTAAAAAAAAAGCTGATTCCTCAGTATATGGCAGCAGCAGCTCATACAGAACAAAGCTGTGTTAAATACTTCAATTTAGTTGCCTCTTGCACACTAGTCACTGATCTGGTGCTGTGTAATGGAAGCACAATATAATTTTATCCTTGCAGCTATAATTACAAGTCGCCATTTTGCAGCAGGGTAACTTGACACACCTAAACCCCATTCCAGTGCTGGGCTAATATTAATGCAATGGGCCAAAGGTCAAAATATCTGATCAAATCTTTCTGCTCAGCAAATGGACTGCCCCCCCCCGCTAAAGTGAAACGCAATGGTGTCGAAGCTCCAAGCATTCAAAAGGAGACTGATTTGAGCAATGACTACAGCTCGCAACTGAGAAATGGTTCAGCTTGATCACTGAGTCAGCAAGTCAAACATCAGCACCTCAAGCCTCCAGAATAGGCAAGACAGTCTGCTCCCAAGAACTCAGCCATCTGAGTGCTCTGCCATTTCGACGAGCTACCCACCTTCCTTACCAGTCCTCAATATTCTGACTAGCAAGAGATCATTTTACTTTTCAATGGTAAACCAAACATAACCGAGATAACAGCATGAAAGTTTTTGTATGCATGTGAAATCTCTTTACTCAGGCGAGCCCTTGTTCAGTCATTCCAGCAATGGGATCAAAGTCTAAGTTAAATACACAGGCAAACGGCAGAGGCTGTGAGTATCCCACGCATGCATTCAAAAGAACAAACTATACTACAGTTTCAGCCAGTGACAACAGATTTAAATAGAAAATGCAGAAGAATTTCTGAAAGTTTGCAGTGATTTCCCCAGTTCAAACTCAGCTCTAAGAGACCTTTATGATACGTATCTATGCCTCTGAGTTCAGTAAAATTTGGCAGTAATTTGGTATCCAACAGAGTGATACAACCGAGAACTGCCCAACCTTCAGTACCAATAGTCAATGTTAACCAAACTACCTCAGGACGAAACCTCGATGAAGTAGTTGCTTCAGAGGCTGAGTCAATCACAGACAGATTAGAACCAAATCCTTGCTGTAACCTGTCCTGGGAGTGTTTGATGGGGACAGCGTAAAGGGAGCTTCATTCTGATCTAACCCATTGCTGTACATGTCCTGGGGGTGCTTAAAGGGGGACAACGTAAAGGAAACTTTACTCTGTATCTAACCCTGTGCTGTATCTGTCCTGACGAAGGGACAGGTTGTCCCAAAAGCTTGCGGCTTTTGCCACAAATAAACCTGTTTGGACTTTAAACTGGTGTTGTGGGATTTCTTTCCGTTTTACCCCAGTCAACACTGGCATCTCCACATCATGGCTACGATCGGTGTTTAATGGGGGACAGTGTAGAGGCAACTTCACTCTGTATCTAACCCCATGCTGTACCTGTACTGGGGGTGTTTGAGGGGAACAGTGTAGAGGGAACTTTACTCTGTATCTAACCCTGTGCTGTACCCGTCCTGTGTTGAGGGGGTCAGTGTAGACGGAGCTTTACTCCGTATCCAACCTTGTGCTGTACCTGTCCTGGGAGCGTTTGATGGGGGACAATGTGGAGGGAGCTTTACTCTGTATCTAACCCTGTGCTGGGAGTGTTTGATGGGGGACAGTGTAGAGGGAGCTTTACTTGGAATCTAACCTTGTGCTGCGCCTGTCCTGGGGGTGTTTGCGAGGAATAGTGTAGAGGAGCTTTAGCTGTGGGGGACAGTATACATAAGAAATAGGAGCAGGAGTAGGCCATCTAGCCCCTTGAGCCTGTCCCACCATTCAATAAGATCATGGCTGATCCGATAGTTGCTCCACTTCCCCGCTTGCTCCCCATAACTCTTAATTCCCTTATTGATCAAAAATTTATCCGTGACTTAAACACATTTAACAAGGTAGCCTCCACTGCTTCAATGGGCAAAGAATTTCAAAGATTCAGTACCCTCAGGGAGGAGTTCCTTCTCAACTCTGTTCTAAATTGACTCCCCTTATTTTGAGGCTGTGCCCTCTAGTTCTTGTTTCCATTCTAAGTGAAAATAATCTCTGTTTCTACCCTGTCTATCCCCTTCATTATTTTATACATCTCTATAAGGTCGCCCCCTCAGCCTTTTAAACTCCAATGAGCACAGGCCCAGTCTCCTCAATCTCTCCTCATAAGCTAACCCCCTTATCTCTAGAATCAACCTGGTGAACCTTCTCTGCACTCCCTCCAAAACTAATATATCCTTTCTTAAATAAGGAGACCAAAATTGCACACACAGTACACAGCGTGCGACCTTACCAGTACCCTGTACAATTGCAGCAATACCTTCTTGGTTTTATATTCCAACCCCTTACGATCAAGAAGGCAAATACAATGTTTGCCTTTATCACCTGCTGCACCAGCATGCACAAGGACTCCCAGGTCCCTCTGCACAATAGCACGATGTAGTTTTTCACCATTTAAATAATAGTCTATTTTACTATTATTCCTTCACAAGTGGAAATCTCACACTTGCCAGCATTATACTTCATCTGCCAGATTCTTGCCCACTCACTGAGCCTATCCAAATCTTGCTGCAGACTTTGTGCCCTCCACACAATTTGCTCTCCCACTCATCTTTGTGACATCCACAAACTTTGTTACCCCACCTTTGTCCCCTCCTCCATATTGTCTATTTATATGATAAACAGTTAAGGCCCCAGCACCAATCCCGACGGCATGCCACTAGTCACCAACTGGAAAAGCACCCATTTATTCCAACTCTCTGCTTTCTGTTAGATAGCCATTAGTGTAGAGGGAGCTTTACTCTGTATCTAACCCTGTGCTGTATCTGTGCTGGGAGTGTTTGATGGGGACAGTGTAGAGGGAATTTTACTCTGTATCTACCACCATGCTGTACCTGTTGTGGGAGTGTTGATGAGGAAGACAATGCAGATGAATCTTATATCTAACACTGCCCATTTCAAAACAGTAACTTTTCTAGTCTTTGGGGTAGGTCACGGTGATATTGGGCTCATGATTCTTAGGGGGTGTAGGTCAGTGTGATATTGGGGTCATTATTCTTGCAAAGGTGGGTCAGGGTGATATTGGGGTCATTTTTCTTGGGGGGGGGGGAAAGTGTTGGGTCAGGGAGATATTGTGGTCAATATTCTACAGGGGGTAGGTCAGGGTGATACTGGAGCTCATTATTCTTGGGGGAGGTCGGGGTGATATTGATGTCAATATTCTGGAGGTGAGGAAAAGGAGAGACAGGTCCTTCACCAGCTGCAATGTAATAAAGATTAGATTCATATCCCTTTATTCCTAGGCTACATTTTCATTATTTGAGCTGAGAGAGGGAATGGGCGGGCCTGCGGGCCCCACCCTCCCTCTCAGTGACCCGGGAGACAGCGGCTGCGGGACCCACCCCAGGCCCGGCCTGGACAAGGCCTCGGCTCTCGCCCCTCGCCCGCAGGCCTGTTCCCTCCGCCAGTTCCTTGCGGTGTGTTCCCGGATCCGGCTATTCCCGTACCCTCCCTCTCCCTGATGAAGCCGTTTCTACCTGCAGCTTCGATGTTTCCTACTGATGGGATCCGCACGAAACCGCTGCGGCCGCTCTGAGAGGGCAACGTGAAGGAGAGAACCGGCAGCACTGCGCCTGCGCCGCGGGAGGTGGGGGGGAAATTGCAAAGTGCGCCTGCGTTGTCCGTCTGCGTCCCAACCTGGTCTCCAGCTGCACTGCCCCCCTTTGGTCAGTGAGTATGGTCAAGACTCCACTGATACTTCTCACCCCCTAGCAACTACACTCCACTGGCATCTCTCACCCATGGCAACTGCACTCCACTAGCACCTCACATCCACTAGCAACTACACTCCACTGGCATCTCTCACCCATGGCAACTGCACTCCACTAGCACCTCACATCCACTAGCAACTACACTCCACTGGCATCTCTCACCCATGGCAACTGCACTCCACTAGCACCCCACATCCACTAGCATCTCTCACCCATGGCAACTGCACTCCACTAGCAACTACACTCCACTGGCATCTCTCACCCATTGCAACTGCACTCCACTAGCACCTCTGACCCACTGGCAACTACACTTACTAGCTCACAAAGAGTAGGCATTGCTGCCTCAGAGCACCAGTAATCCAAATTCATTTCTGGCCTCTGGTGATTGTGTGGTGTTTGTATATTCTCCCCGTGGCTGCAGGTGTTTCCTCCAGGTGCTTTGGTTTCCTCCCACAATCCAAATAAGTGTAGGCTAAGTGGACTGGCCAAGCTAAATTGCCCCTTAGTGTCTCAAGATGTGCAGGTTAAATGGATTGAACATGTTAAATTGCCCCTTACTGTCCAAAAATATGTAGGTTAGGTGGAATTGAGCATGTTAAATTGCTCCTCACTGTCCAAAGATGTGTAGGTTAGGTGGCTTGACCATGTTAAATTGCCCCTTTGTGTCCAAAGATGTGCAAGTTAGGAGAATTGGCCATGCTAAATTGCCCCTTAGTGTCAAGGGGATGAGCAGGTGTGTGGGATTGCCAGAAAAGGACCTTGTGGGATTGATGTTAGTGGGGCTCGATGCACGCTCTGGACTGCAGAGATCCAATGACTGCATCCATTCTTGGCCTCCTGATGCAGCTGATCGTTACTCTCCTGTCCATCCTGTATCCCACTTCACCATACTGAGCATTAACCATCAAACACCTGTTATAATGACAGGGAATCAAAATCATCCCTATTAACTGCCCTGTGAGAAGGTGAACATAGAGATTCTATTCATGGCATAAGGATAAAGGAATAGGGATTTAATATCTTGAACAAGAGACACAGAAGTAGGGGTGTGAGGAAGAACTTAAGTGGAAATGACCTGGTACTTGCTACCTAGGAGAAAGTAGGGATTGCCAGAAATCACTTTTTGGCAATGTGATTTCTTAAGGAAATAAAGAAAATAAACTTACAGGGCTCCAGGGAATAAAGCAGGGGAATAGGATTGGCTGGATAGCTTACTGAGCCAGCATGGATCCTCGTTTCCTCATTGTGCCATGATGATTCCATGGTAGCTCATGGAGTCAACAAGGGCAAATAGGGATAGGTAATAAATGCTAACCTCCCCAGCGGACTGAGGGGTATTCTTTTCAAAAGAGCTGTGATGCTATGAAAGAAAAAAAATGAGATGCACAAAACTCTTTTTCCATTGCTTTACAAGAAATTTGTATGTTTACAGTAAATAAGAAGAGTGTAACCAACAACTCTATGGCTGTAAAATCACAATGAAGGGGGGCACGGTGGCACTGTGGTTAGCACTGCTGCTACATAGCATCATGGACCCGGATTCAATTCCAGCCTTGGGTCACTGTCTGTGTGGAGTCTGCATGTTGTCCCCATGTCTGCATGGGTTTCCTCCAGGTGCTCCTGCTTCCCTCCACATTCTGAAATGTGCTGGTTAGGTGCACTGGCCATGTTTAATTCTCCCTCAGTGTACCCGAACAGGTGCCAGAGTGTGGCGACTGGGGGATTTTCACAGTAACTTCATTGATGTGAATGTAAGCCCACATTGTGACACTAATAAATAAACTAAAACATCAAATGTAGTAAAGAATGTTTCACAAATTTCAACAAACAATTGCGTGTTAATTCACACATTGAAATTGTAAAATCCATGGACTCATAGAAGCCCTACAGTGCAGAAGGAGGCCATTTGACCCATCGACTAAAATCCCACCCAGGCCCTATTCCTGTAACCTCACATATTTACATTTCCAATCCACTGACACTAAGGGGCAATTTAACATGGTCAATTCACCTAATCTGCACATCTTTGGAATGTGTGAGGAAAGTGGAGCACCCGGAGGAAACCCATGCAGTCACAGAGAGAGCGTGAAGAGTCCGCATAGATAGTAACCTGAGGCTGGAATTGAACCTGAGATTGAAAGATTGAAACTCTGCCCAAGCGAAAAGATTGTTTTCACTGAAATCCTCAAGTCAAGTCCAATATAAGACAAGTATAGCAAATTCCAAAGGCTGCAATTCAGAATGTTTTAATGCAGAAAGTTGTGCAGGATATCGAGTTGTTTTAACAAAATGAATATTTACCTTCATATCCCCAGGAATCTTGGCTATAAATTATTTATTTACTGATTTTGCGGATGACGTAAGAATTGACTGGGTGGTTAACTGTAAGGTGGTGTGTCTTTTGGTCTACAGGAAGATATAGATGGAATGGTCAAATGGGCAGATAAGTGGCAGATGGAATTTAACTCTGAAAAGTGTGAGGTGATACGTTTTGGAAGGAGTAATTTGACAAAGAAGTATTCAATGAATGGTAGGATACTAGGATGTTCTGTGGAACAAAAGGATGTTGGCATGTTTGTCCGCAGATCTCGTCCTCATCTGCAGGGCATGTTAGTAGGGTAGTGAAAAATGCTTGGGACACTTGCCTTTATCAATTGAGGCATAGATTCCAGAAGCAGAAAAGTCTTGTTTGATTTTGATTTGATTTATTATTGTCAGGTATACAGTGAAAAGTATTATTTCTTGCACACTATAGAAACAAAGCATATCATTCATAGATAAAGAAATGAGAGAGCGCAGAATATGGTGTTACAGTCACAGCTGGAGTGTAGAGGAAGATCAACTTAATGTGAGATAGGTTCATTCAAAAAGTTGAAGTAGTATAGAACTTTGGTGGGGGCCACAACTGGAGTATAGTGGGCAATTCTGGTTCCCACATTATAAGAAGGATGTGATTGTACTGCAGAGGAGATTGATCAGGATGCTGCCTGGGATGGAACATTTAAGTGATGAAGAGAGATTGAATAGGCTTGGGGCGTTTTTGTTGGAGCAGAGAAGACTGAGGGGCGACCTGATCAAGGTGTACAAGATTACGAGAGATACAGACAGAATGGATAAAGGCAGCTGTTCTCTTTGTTGAAGGGTCAGTCACAAAGGGACTTCAGTTCAAGTGAGAGGCTGGAGGTTTAGAGGAGATGTGAGGAAAAACATTTTTTACCTGAGGCTGATGGACGGTCTGGAATGCACTGTCTGGGAGACAGTGGAGGCGGGTTGCCTCACATCCTTTAAAAAGTATCTGGATGAGCACTGGGCACATCATAACATGATGTGGAGATGCCAGTGTTGAACTGGGGTAAAAGTGGAGAGAACTCTCCACTCATTTGACAAAGGGTCGGAGGCCCGAAAGCTAGTGGCATTTGCTGCCAAATAAACCTGTTGGACTTTAAACTGGTGTTGTAAGATTTCTTACTGTGTTTACCACATTATAACGTTCAGAGCTGTGGGCCAAGTGCTGGCAGATGAGATTAGGTGGGAATTAAGTATTTCTGATGTGTCAGTATGGGCTTGATGGGTCAAAGGGCCTCTTCTATGCTGTATGATTCTATAATTCTACGATATATAAAGAGAAAGTGCTGCCAATACACGGCAGGTCAGGCAGCCTCTGTGTAGACAGAAACATTTAAGGGAGCTGGGAGGCTACATTAAAGGTATAAAGGGTAGATGGAGGGAAGCTAGTTGAACCACATGTATAAATTAGAGCCAAACTTTTTAGGAGTATAGTTAAGAGCCATGATTGTCCCTAGTTATACCAAAGCCATCATATTTTTTGCAACAAACTTGTAACACCGGCAGCTCCATAACACTGCCTACATCCAACCCTGCTTCAGTTCATAGGCAGTCATCTACGCCTCTGTAACCTCTCAGCTCCGCCGCCCTCCCTTTGGCTTCCGAAAGGTATTCTGCAATTAAAAAAGTTTTTATTAAAAAAATAGCATCGATCCCATCACAAGAGGGAGCTCTGGCCAAGCATTATGCAGTGATTCTCTCTCTCTCTCTGTTTCTTCTTCCTTTCCTAGTGGTATTAAACCACATTTCACTCAGCTTAAAGATCAATGAGTTGGAGCCACAGTGTGGTCACAGGCAGCACTTATTCCAAATCACTACGTATATAGCTAGAACATCTACTCCTTGCCGTCCTGCACCCATGTCCCTAACCATCATGTGCCAATGCACTCTGCATTCTGCATGCCCTCTGCACCTTTACCAGTGCCACCTTACCATTTTGAAGCAATGCTGTCTCTCATCACTCTGTACGAGTTATCTCTTTAAGAGTCTGGCAACTCCAATTTTAAATCCAACCGATTTATTTGATAGTAAATCTGCTAAAGATCTCCAAAAGACCAGAACACCTCATTTGCCTGACGAAGGCTACAAAGGCCGAAAGCTAGAAGATTTACTATCAAATAAATTGGTTGGATTTAAAATTGGTGTTGCCAGACTCTTACTGACTTTACTCCAGTCCAATGCCAGCATCTCTACATCGAGTTATCTCTTGCCATCTTGTACCAGAGTTGCCCCTCACCTCGACAACGTTCACTTGATACTCTCAGGGCCTTGTTTTTCCCTATCCGACAATGTTATTGCAAAAAGCTGACATTTCGACTGCTGGATCCTGTCCAAAGAATTGCTTCAGTCAACTATGGAAAGGATAGACAAAATTATTTGAAAGGGATTACATGGAGGGTGTTTTACCTCAATCTAATTCTGTGCTTGGAGTGTTTATTAGGACACTGTAGAGAGGATTTATTCTAATCTAATGCTGTATCGTACCTGTCCTGAGAGTGCTAATTGGGGGCAATACAGAGGGAACTTTACTTTGTATCTAACCCCATGCTGCACCTCTCCTGGGAGTGTTTGATATGGGATAGTGTACATAGAACATAGAACATAGAACAATACAGCACAAACAGGCCCTTCGGCCCACAAGTTGCGCCGATCACATCTACGAATCCACAGACCTATCTATAACCCCCTATCCTATTCTTTTCCATATACTCATCCAGAAGTCTCTTAAAAGACCCCAGTGAGTTTGCCTCAACAACCTCCGACGGCAGTCGGTTCCATTCACTCACCACACTCTGAGTGAAAAACCTACCCCTGACATCTCCTTTGTATTTGCTTCCCTGCACCTTAAATCTGTGTCCTCTCGTAGTGACCAATTCAGCTCGGGGAAATAGTCTCTGAGAGTCCACCCTATCTATTCCTCTCAACATTTTATAAACCTCTATCAGGTCGCCTCTCAACCTACGTCTCTCCAGTGAGAAGAGTCCAGCTCCCTCAACCTATCTTCATAAGGCCTGCCTCCCAATCCAGGCAGAATCCTTGTAAATCTCCTCTGAACTCTCTCAATAGCCTCTACATCCTTCCTATAATGAGGCGACCAGAACTGCGCACAATACTCCAACTGGGGTTTGACAAGAGTCTTATAGAGCTGCATCATTACCTCCTGACTCCTGAACTCTATTCCTCGATTAATGAAGGCCAGTACACCGTACGCCTTCTTGACCACTTCCTCCACCTGCGAGGCCAATTTAAGAGTCCTATGGACCCGGACCCCGAGATCCTTCTGCTCTACAACACAGCTAAGACTCCTACCTCTTATATTGTACTCCTTCATCCCATTATTCCTGCCAAAATGGACCACTACACATTTATCTGCGTTGAAGTCCATCTGCCACTTCTCTGCCCAGTCTTGCATCCTGTCTATGTCCCGCTGCAACTTTTGGCATCCCTCCAGACCATCCGCAACACCACCGATCTTTGTATCGTCGGCGAACTTGCTAACACAGCCCTCCACTTCCTCATCTAGGTTATTTATGAAAATAACAAACGACAGGGGTCCCAGAACAGATCCCTGGGGCACTCCACTGGTTACTGACCTCCATGCAGAACAAGACCCATCCACAACCACTCTCTGCCTTCTGCTGGCAAGCCAGTTCTGGATCTACGAGGCCAAAGCCCCTTGGATCCCATGCCCTCTCACCTTCTCCAGAAGCCTTGCATGTGGGACCTTATCAAACGAGGGACCTTTACTCTGTATCTAACCCCGCGCTGTGCCTGTCCTGGCAATGTTTGACGGGACAGGTAGAGGGAGCTTTACTCTCTATGTAATCCATGCTGTTCCTGTCCTGGGAATGTGTGATGGGGACAGTGTAGAGGGAGCTTTGCTTTGTATCTGATACCGTGCTGTACCTGTCCTGGAAATATTTGATGGGAATAGCATAGAGGGAGTTTTACTCTGTATCTAACCCCGTGCTATGCCTGTCCTGAGAATGTTTGATGGGGAACAGTGTAAAAGGAGCTTTACTCGTATCTAACACCGTGCTATATCCTGGGAGTATTTGATGGGGACAGTGTAGAGAGAGCTTTATTCTGTATCTTACACTGTGCTGCACCTATCCTAGGAGTGTTTGATGGGGGACAGTGTAGAGGGAATTTTACTCTGTATCTAACCCTGTACTGTACCTGTCCTGAGAGTGTTTGATGGGGACAGTGTAGAGGGAACTTTACTCTGTATCTAACACCATGCTGTATCTGTCCTGGAAGTATTTGGTGGAGTAAAGGGAGCTTTACTCACTTCCTAACCATTGCTGCACCTGTCCAAGGACTCTTATATTCCTCAGCATTCACATCCCTTACTTGGACAAGCCCATAAAATCAACGTGGAGCTATTACATAGAAGCATGTGTGACAAGACATGGCCAGCATAGGTGGAGCAAAAATAACAGACCTGTGCTGAGCCAAAAATTAGACTGGATGAGAATCATATGATTCATAGGTGTGGTGTCCTGTAATTCTTTGCCCAAGGACAGGGCAGTAGACAAAATAATTAAATCCATTCAGCTCATACTGTCATACATGTACAAACCAGCAGCAAAACCTTTCAAGTGTGAAGAATTATTGAAAATGTAGGCCTATCACTGCAGGCAAGATGGTCTTGCCATTTATTAGGTGATGTGACAAGATTACTCAATAAACTCCTCTCTCTCTCTCAAGGACCTGCGGCACCATTGTTAAGGGCTGTCTTAGCTCATAGCAGCCAAACCAGTTAACCCTGTAACCTCCAGACACTACCCGGGCACTGCCAGTGCATGCCTTCAGAGACCAGTCAAGCTTCCTGCCATTTTGCCATCCATGAATGGATTTTTTTAAACAGGGGATGATTCCAGCTTTCAGGCCTGATAATGACATGTTAGTGTACTCAAAGAAGGTTCTGACATTGGGAAAATGTCCTGTCACTAATGGAGTGGGGAGAGAAAGAGGAGAATCAAATCATGTGGTTGCATATTGGTGAGACATCTGCTTTTAAGAGTTGTCTCTGAATTTTCAAGCTCCCAGACAGGGGAATCTTTGCTTTGGTGGGAAACCAGTATAATTTTGATATGGTGGGCTTCCATTGTGCCACTCATCATTTTCCATTTGTCCACGTGGGTGGTTGGTATTAATAGAGAGAACATGATTGATGTTCCAAAGTGCATTAGAGACACAGCATGCTGGGAATAACTTATGGCAGTGTTTATTTATTTATTAGTCACAAGTAAGGCTTACATTAATGCTGGCACGAAAGTTACTGGGAAATCTCCCGAGGTGCCATAGTCTGGGCCTCTTTGGGTCAATGCACCTAACCCACACATCTTGGACTGTAGGAGGAAACTGGAGCACTGGAGGAAGCCCACGCAAACATGGGGAGAACATGCAAAGTCCACACAGACAGTGACCCAAACCAGAAATCGAACCCAGGTCCCTGGCGCTATGAAGCAGCATTGCTAACAACTGTGCTACTATGGAGTCATCATTAATGTTAATTGGAGAACTGTGCATCATGAATCCTTTCCAAATCCCTATAATTAATAGTCTTTCACCATTAAGAAAAATATTTATTTGCCTTTATCAAGCTGGATGTACTTACTTATCCAGATTGAAGTTCAATTAAGGTAATTTTGCACACTCACTTGAGCTGTCTCTGTTTCTTTGGAACTTCAGCGACATGGTAGCACAGTGGTTAGCAGTGCTGCCTCACAGCACTGGACACCTGGGTTCAATTTCTGGCTTGCGTCATTATTTGTGTGGAGTCTGCACGTTCTCCTCGTGTTTGCGTGAGTTCTTCTGGTGCTCCAGTTTCCTTCTGCAGTCCAAAAGATGTGCGGGTTAGGTGCATTAGACATACTAAATTCTCCCTCGGTGTACCCAAACAGGTGTCGGAGTATGTCTACTGGAGGATTTTCAGAGTAACTTCAGTGCAGTGTTAATGTAAGCCTGCTTGTGACATTAATAAATATACTTTACACTTTAACTTCTTACTCCATCTTCAATTCTTACTGTGCCTTCCAATATTGTGTCATTACAAAGATACACAGCGACAGTTATTCCTTCATTTAAGTCATATATTTTCATTAGAGAGGTGATGATAGTGTTTTTATCGCTAGACTATTAATCCAGAAACCCAGCTAACGTTTTGGGGACCCAGGTTCAAATCCCACCACGGCAGATGTTGGGGAACTTGAATTCAATATAAATATCTGGAATTAAGAATTTACTGATGACCATGAAACTATTCTTGATTGTCACAAAAGCCTATCTGGTTCACTAATGTTCTGGGGAAGGAAATCTGCTGTCCTTACCCAATCTGGCCTACATGTAACTCCAAAGCCACAGCAACGTGATTGATTGACTCTTAACTCCCCTCCATGGACAATTAGGGACGGATAATAAATTCTGGCTAGCCAGCGATGTCCATGTCCATGAATGAATTTAAAAAAATATAGCTGAGGCCCAATTCTCAATCCTGGGGACATTTATTTATCCCTACACTTTGTCTCCTGTCTCCCAGCTAATTACCAACTTCTATCACATGCTTTGCCTCCAATTCCATTCACATTAATAATCCATTAAAAATGATCTTGTCAAATTCCCTTGACACATTCATTTTCACAGGGACTCCCCTATTCTCCATACAAATGTAATTTCCAAAAAAAGCCAACTATATTAGTTAAGCCAACTTAGTAAGGTGTGGTCCACCCTGTCACTCATTGGTCATCAGATACTTGTCTGTGGCTTCACTCATTCTGGCTGAATTTTACTGGCACGCCTGCCCCAAATTCCAGGGTCAGGCGAGGCCCATTGACCAGTGTTCTCCATTGGCTTTAGGTATGAAACTCAGGGTGGGGTGCTGGTAAAACTCTGCCCTTGGTATCTGATGATGGTTTCTATGGTTGTAGAGACGTTACTGAAATCTGGCTGCTCTTCAGTTACTTGATTTGTCCCTCACTCCTTTCTTAAGTAATGGACTGATACTCGCAAAGTTTTCAATCCATGGATACTTTTCCTGAACTAAGAGCAGTTGGGAAAACTATGATCAACGCAATCCAATTGCCACACCTATTTCCTTGAATATATTGAGGTTGAAACATAAGAACAAATGAATACAAGAAATAGGAGCAGGAGTAGTCCATCTAGCCCTTCAAGCCATTCAGTAAGACCATGGCTGATCTGAAGTGGATTCGTTCCACTTTCCCGTGTCCTCCCCGTAACCCTTAATTCCATTATCAATCAGAAATCTATCTACCTGTGACTTAAACATATTCAATGAGATAACTTCTACCTCTTCAATGGGCAGAGAATTCCAGAGATTCATTACTCTCTGAGAGAAGAAGTTCCTCAACTCTATTCTAAACTGACCACCCCCCCCTTTTTTTGAGGCTGTGCCCTCTAGTTCTTGTTTCCTTTCTCAGTGGAAAGAATCTCTCTGCCTCTACCCTATCTCCTTCATTGACTGATATATTTCTATAAGATCACCCCTCAGCTTCTAAACTTTAATGATTACAGGCCCAATCCACTCAATCTCTCCTCATAAGCTAACCCGCTCATCTCCAATCTCCATCTGGTGAACCTCCTCTGTACTTCCTCCAATGCCAATAAATCCTTTTGCAAATAAGGGGACCAAAATTGCACACAAACCATCAATTCCTGAAGTTTTCTTTATCTCAAGTCCTATTATTTTCTCCATTGACATTTCTCAATAGTACTTATATCAAATTTTTTCCTCTTCTGCCTGTCACTCTCCCTTCACTGCCTGATTTGATGGCAGTTCCTCAGTACCTCCAAAGAAAATGGTACATCAATAATGGTATTTTGAGGGTATGCGAGTATGTGTGCCTTTTTGTGTGTGGGACGGGTGGTGGCAGAATGAGTAATAGATGTGTGCTTCGCCCATTTAAAGCTTAGAAATTAAGGGAGATCTCCAAAGTCCCAAATGCTTCTTCCAATTAATTTACATGCCCTTGTTTCAATTAAGTACAGTATGAAGTCCCAAAACACCATGTTAAAATCCAACAGGTTTATTTGGAATCACCAGCTTTCAGAGCACTGCTCCTTTATCAGGTGAAATGAAGAAAATTACTTAGAAAATGAATGTGGGAGATAGTTATGGATAACAAAGAAATGGCAGACGAGTTAAACAGATATATTGTATTAATCTTTACGATGGAAGATACTTTGAACATCCCACTGATACAATAGAATATGGGGGAGGAATTAAGTAGCATCACTACAGAAGTGTTAACTAATGCTGCTAAAGGCATCTTAGGATCCTAAAAGAAGTAGCTACAGATGTAGTGGGTGCATTGGTTTGAATTTTCCAAAAATTCTGGAGAAGTACTGGAGGATTGAAAAACTATCAATGTGATACCCCTATTCAAAGAAGGAGGTTAAAAAAAAAGATAACTATAAGCTGCTTAGCTTCACATCTATTGTTGGAAAAATGTTGGAATCAGTATAGCCCCTTCTCTAGTTCGGCTATTTACATATTGTTTCAAGAAGCTCTCCTCGATGCCCCTTACAAACTCTGCCCTATCCACACCCCTAGCACCAATATACGGAAAGTTAAAATCTCCCACCACAACAACCCTGTTACTTTTACACCTTGCCAAAATCTGCCAACATATCTGTTCCTCCCTCTCCCGCTGGAACATCACTCATTGTTATTTAGAAGAACAAGAGGTGATCTCATATGCGATTCTTAAGGGGCTTGACAGGATAAAGGTTGGGAGGTGTTTCTGTTCATTGAAGAGTCTAGGACCAGAGGGAAAAGTCTCAGAATCAAGGGGTGCTAATCTAAGACTGAGATAAGGATGATTTCTTCTCCTAGAGGATTGTGATTCTTTGGAATTCCTTGCTGCAGTGAGCTGTGGGCAGAGAGTAGTTGTGAACATTTAAGACTAAGATAGATTTTTGATCAGTTAAGGAATTAAGGGTGACAGGGAAAGGGCGGGAAAGTGAACATGAGGAACATCAGATCAGCCTACTGAATGGCACAGCAGGTTCAAGAAGCTGACTGGCCCACTCCAGTTCCTACTTCTTAAGATCTTATGGTCTAAGACCAAACACAAATTGGGTAACTGCTCTGCAAATGCATGCCTTCAGTCTGGAAAACTGAGCTTTCACTGTCCTGTAATTTTAATTATTTGCTCTACTCCCACTCTGACCTCATGGTCTTCAGCCTCCTACACTTTCCCAGAAAAGCTCAATGCAATTTTAAAGTTTAAAGTTTAGTTATTAATGTTACAAGTAAACTTACAATAACACTATAGCAATGAAGTTACTGTGAAAATCCCCTAGTCACCACACTTGGGCACCTGTTCGGAAACACTGAGGGAGAATTTAGCATGACCAAGCAACGGACATCTTTCAATAAGGCACTTTATAACCTTGCAGCCTCAAGATCGAGTTCAAGTTCAGATTGTAACATCTGCCCACTTTTGTTTATGGGCAGTAACTGTTGGTCATGATTCCAGCTCTTCCCATTTAAACTTCCTTTAGACCTTGTTTTGTTTCTTTATTGCCCTATTACCACCATCTTTTGTCTGACACCATCATCCTTTCATAATTTGTTCTCTCCTGCCTACCAGCCCATCACAACTCTCCCTTTAGTCCATTCGTCCCCTGCCTCTGAACAAGCTTGAACTATTTCAAGTTCTGATCATGGTCACTGATCTGAAACATTATCTCTGTTTCTTGCTTTGCAGATGCTGGCAGATCTGCTGAGCACTTTCTGGTTTTATTCCAGGTCTCTCACATCCAGCATTGGGTGGCACAGTGATTAGCACTGCTGCCTCACAGCGTCAGGGACCTGGGTTTGATTCCCGGCTTGGGTCACTGTCTGTGTGGAGTTTGCATGTTCTGCCTGTGTCTGCAAGGGTTTCCTCCGGGTGCTCTGTGTTTCCTCGCACAGTCCAAAGATGTGCAGTTATGTCGATCATGCTAAATTTGCCCCTAGTGTCAGAGATTAGCAGAGTGAATATGTGTGGTTAAGGGAATAGGGCCTGAGTGCAATTGTGGTCTGTGCGGAGTTGATGGGCTGAATGGCATCTTTCTGCACTGTCGGGATTCTATGATTCTACGATTTAGTATAAGAGGCTCATAAGTGTCACACTGTTCTAACTGTTACAGATCGTCAATTCATAAAGTGTTTAATCGTTATATTTTTGTACACTTTATCCAGTAGTTTTCACCAATTCCGTTTTTTTGACAATTCTCCACCTAACTTTAACTGAGGAGGAGGATGACCCAATATTTCTGTCCCTTTTTAACCACATCATCCAAACCAGCCTCCCATCGACTGACTCCATCTACACTTGCTGCTGCCTTGGAAAAGCAGCCAGCATAAGCAAGGGTCCCACGCACACCGGACATTCTCTCTTACACCTTCTTCAGTCAGGAAAAAGATACAAAAGTCTGAGGTCACAAACCAACTCAAGAACAGTTTCTTCCCTGCTGCCACCAGACTTTTGAATGGACCGATCATACATTAAGCTGATCTTTCTCTCCACCCTATCGGTAATTATATTTTGCACCCTTTCCTTCCCTTCTCCCCTACTTACTCTATGAATGGTATATTTTGTCTGTATAGTGTGCAAAGAAACAATGCTTTTTATTTGAATGTAACTGGTAACAATTTTGTTTTGGATGTAATGTGACCAATGGTAAGAAGCTCTAAGTATCAGCTGATCCAGTAAACCATGGAACCAATTACAGAATGATGTGATGGTCAGCTTACTCACTATAAATAAGAACCTTATTTGGAATTGTGGGGAGCTTGAATTAGCCCAGGGCGAGAACTCAAGTTTGGAGTAATGAATTTTCTTGATTAAACCTTTCTTTGATTTATAAGTTGGAGTAAGTTTCATTATATTTTTATTGTCTGCATTTGAAGAGTTCCTTCTGAAGAAACACTTCTCACTGTAAGCCAATATATGAGACAATAAGAACATAAGAATATAAGAAATAGGAGGAGCAAGAGTAGGCCATCTAGCCCCTCAAGCCTGCCCTGCCATTCAGTAAGATCATGGCTGATCTGATTGTTGTTCAGTTCCACTTACCCACCTGCGCTCCATAACCCTTAATTCCTTTATTGGTCAAAAATCTATCTATCTGTGACTTAAACACATTTAACGAGGTAGCCTCCACTGCTTCAATGGGCAGAGAATTCCTAAGATTCTCTACCCTCTGAGAAAAGAAGTTCCTCCTCAACTGTCTTCTAAATTGACTCCCTCTTATTTTGAGGCTGTGCCCTCTGGTTCTTGTTTCCATTCTAAATGGAAATAATCTCACTTCTTTCCAACGATGTGAGCTTAAAAATCAAAAGGGATTTCCAAGGTCCCAAACAGTCCTTCTAGGTGAACAGCTATTTACATGTAATTGTCAGGCCAGCAGTTGTTGCTCATTCCCTAACTGCGTTTGAGAAGTTGGTGATGAACCATCTCCTTGAATTACTGCTTCTTGAGCTGTTCATGTGGTGTAGGTACACTCACGATGCTGTTAGGAAGAGAATGGCAAGATTTTAACCCAGTGACAGTGAACGTACAATGATGTATTTCCAAGTCAAGATGGTGAGTTGCTTGGAGAGGAATTTGCAGGGGATGGTATTCCCAGGTGTTTGTTGCCCTTGTCCTTTTAGATGATTGGGCTGCAGGATTGGAAAATGCTGCTGAAGGGAAGGTGAATTACTATAGAGTATGTGGTAGATGGTACACAAGTTAAACTTAAAATTTTTTCATCACAAGGCTTACATTATCACTGCAGTGAAATTACTGTGAAATTCCCCTAGTCTCCACACTGAGGGACCTGTTTGGGTCAATGCACCTAACCAGCACGTCTTTCAGACTGTACGAGGAAATCGGAGGAAGCCCATGCAGACACAGGGAGAACATGCAAACTCCATACAGACAGTCACCCAAGCTGGGAATTGAATCTGGGTCCCTGGCACTGTGAGGTAGCAGTGCTAACCACTATGTCAGCATGCCACAAATGTGCATTGATGGTGCAGAAACTGAATGTTAAGGTGTGCCAATCAAGCTGCTTTGTCCTGGATGGTGTTGAGCTTCTTGAGTGTTGTTGGAGCTGCACCCATTCGGGCAAGTGGAGACTATTCCATCACATGCCTGACTCATGCCTTGTCGATGCTTTGGAGAATCAGAGGTGAGTTACTCTCTGCAAATCTCCCAGTCTACGACTGCTCTTGTAGCCAGGGTATTTTTATGGCAGGTCCGATCATTTCTGGTCAGCGGCAACATCCAGGATGTACAGAGACACCTGCTAACTGTAGATGTGTGATGATCAGGTGAGGACAGAATCAGGCTCTGCCTTCAAGAATCTCTGCCTGGAATCATGGCACGACGTAAACACTGGAGTCAAATTCTGGAAGATAAGGTAGAGAGAATGGCAGAGGGATGTGGCCAAATCCAAACTGGCAAAAATAACCCTCTGGTTTGAAAGAACAGTTTGTTCAATGAAGACTGGAGGCAGAGGCTGTCAGAGTGAAGATCAACAACATGTTCTGGTCCTTCTATGCCAACACTATAGCTAAGAAAGCCCACCAACACTTCTACTTTCTCAGAAGGCTAAGAAAATTTGCATGTCCACTACGACTCTCACCAACTTTTACAATGCACCATATAAAACACTCTTTCTTGTTGTAACACAGGTTGGTATGGCTCCTGTATTGCAAAAAAAAACCACAAAGGGTTGTGAACATCACCCAGTCCATCACTCAAACCATCTCCCATTCATTGACTCCGTCTACACTTCCAACTGCCTCAAGAAAGCAGCCAACATAACAAAGGACCCCACACACCCCAGACACACTCTCTTTCACGTTCTTCAGGAAAAAGATACAAAAATCCAAAAACCCCTACCAATCGATTCAAGAACAGTTTCTTCCCTGCTGCCATCAGACTTTTGAACGGTCCTGTCATATATTCAGCTAATTTTTCTCTTCACCCAATTGGTAACTGCGATATTATTTTCTGCATTCTCTTCTTTCCTTCTCACCTATATATTCTATGAACTCTATGTTTTGTCTGTATAGTGCATAAGAAACAATTCTTTTCCCTGTATCCCAATTCATGTGACAATAATAAATCAAATCAACTGCACTCTATATTTCAGAAGCTGATTTTGACTCAAATGAGATAAGTGAAAAGCTCACTTTCTGAAGATAGAACATCGTCACTTTGCATTTACTTTCATCTCCAGAAATAACTGTCTCCTTAAATCAAAGTTCCCCTGGAGGTTTGATGCAGCTTCTTTGCAAGGTGATTAATTATCTTTTTGCCCCTTGTTGAAACTATCATAAAACTATTTAATTGCATCTTTTCTTTGATTCGTGACTTTCATGTCCCACAAAAACAATGTGACATTGTTGGATAAAGCTATCAGTGTGTTCCCACCTGTGACTGAAGGACTTTGTTGCTGAGGCGTGTTCTCCCTTGGTTGACTCACAAAGGACACGTTCAAACAGTATCAAGTTTAAATCTCCCCTTTCTGTTTCTTCAGTTTCTAATGAGATGTGAGGGTTCTGTTCAAAAACAAAAGGATGATTAAAATGAATCAGAGAACAATACGGCACAGGCAGCCATTCAACACACTACGATGGTGTGAAAAGAAATATCCAAATATTATGGGGGCGGCACAGTGGTTAACACTGTTGCCTCACAGCGCTAGGGACCCAGGTTCCCGGCTTGTGTCACTGTCTGCGTGGAGTTTGTAAGTTCTCCCCATGTCTATGTGGGTTTCCTCGGGGTGCTCTGGTTTCCTCCCACAGTCCAAAGCTGTGTGGGTCAGGTGGATTGGACATGCTAAATTGATCCTCAGTGTCACAGGGATTAACTGGGTAAATGCATCGGGCTTCAGGGATAGAGGCTGGGTGGGATTGTAGTTGGTACAGACTCGATGGGCCAAATGGCCTCCTTCAGCACTGCAGTGATTCCACACCCCCTGTTCTATCCTCATAGCCCTGTAAATCTTTCCCTTCAAGTATTCACCTAATTCCCTTTGAAAAGATACTGTTGAACCTACTTCCAACACCATTTCAGGTCAAAGATTTCAGATTACAACATCTCATTGTGCGAAAATCAATTCTCATCTTTCCTCAGTTTCTACTGTCAATAATCTTAAATCTGTGTCCTTTAATTCCTGATTCGTGTGCCACTTTCCCCATCTAGCAAAGTCCCTCAAAAGATATGATCACCTCTGTTAACTCTCTCATGTATTTTTCCCTGAAGTGCTGTTGACCTCAAGAGCTTCTAGTGGTTGTGAGTTCCATGTTTGGTAAAAATGAAAATGATTCATAAGAAAGAGCAGTGCTCCCTAAATCCAGACCCAAGGAACATCACGAGAAAGTGAGGCAGATTGTGTGCATCAGGACATTGTGCTGGAATAATGTATACAGCAATAATTATCCCAGTAATACTTTGGAATAGCTGAAATAAAATTTATGTGTAGTTTTAGCACAAATTAGCCCAGTGCAACTCTCCACCAACCTAGTCATCTTAACTCTGGAATCATGGATTATTATTTACCTTGGATTATAACTCAATGTAATCCAGGATGTTAAGATCTGGAAATCTTCACCTCCCTCTGTCTCATCTTCCCCCTATAGCTTGACACTCCATAAGACCATATGACCAGAAGACATAGGAGCAGAATTAGGCCACTCAGCCCATCAAGTCTGCTCTGCCATTCAGTCATGGCTGATATTTTTCTCAACCCCATTTCCATAATGCCTGATCTCCTTATTAATCAAGAACCTATCTATCTCTGTCTTAAAGATACTCAATGACCTGGCCTCCTTCTGCGGCAAAGAGTTCCACAGATTCACCACTCTCTGGCTCAAGAAATTCCTCCTCATCTCTTGTTTTAAAGGATCATCCCTCTAGCCTGAAGTTGTGCCCACTGGTTCTAGTATTTCCTACAAGCAGAAACACCCTCTCCACGTCCACTCTATCCAGGCCTCGCAGTATCCTGTGCACTATTCCCTCTCTTCTCCTCCATTTTGCAGAATTGACATCCCTCTTCCTGATAGTAGTGTGGTAAATTCAGATAAAATCAATGCCTTTCAGAGATAGAGAGGTGAACAGTTTCATGTTGAGATCTGGTGACTATGCCCTACTGAGACATTAACCTCTCTTTCTCCTCCAGACACCGACAGATGTGCTGCAGACTTCTTAACGGTTTCTGAATCCTGAATGAACAGCCATCCTTCAGCCAAGTAACTGAGCTAAACAGCGGCACTATGCTAGCGTAGAAACCCATCACTGAGTCACTTGACACCCCAGCTGCAGATTAAGGACATCACATGTTTCATCAAAAAAGAGCACAGGAAAATAATTTTGCACTTCTATATGAAGACGGTAACACGCTTGGCATCCATTAAATTGGCTGATTAGCATTCTGCTCATGAATGGAAATCATGTATTGTGGAGGCTATAAATTAAACCAGCAACAATCGTTCATACATATGTTCCCAACAAAGTCACTAAACAGGGCTGGGAAGTGGGATCCCCTGTGAAAATCCACTGCTCCCTAAATTCATGGCGCCAATGTGGCAATGAAACAGCTACCCTAATACTTCTAAATGATGGAGACCCGTGTGGGGTCAGGTCTGGCTTTAATAATTTTTATATAACACATCCTGCATGTTCTCATTATCATCCATTTTCTCTTTGAGATTGATGGCAGGACTGTTACCCCACAGTCAAGCCTACTGCATTGACGGCCTTGTCAATGTCCTGTTGGTTAATGTTGCAGTTGTATAAAACGTTGGTTAGACCTCATTTGGAATACTGTGTCCAGTTCTGGTCGCCTTACTACCGGAAGTACGTGGAGAGTCTGGAGAGAGTGCAGAGGAGATTTACCAGGATGCTGCCTGGTATGGAAGGTCTGAGTTACGAGGAGAGGTTAGGCAAATTGGGGCTGTTTTCCTTAGAAAGACGTAGACTTAGAGGAGATCTTATAGAGGTGTACAAGATTATGACGGGTATTGATAGAGTAAACAGGATTAAGCTTTTTCCTAGGATGGACTCGAATAGCATGAGAGGTCACGGGCTTAGGGTGAGGGGGGTAAGATATAATTTGGAAGTTAGAGGGAGTTTTTTCACTCAGAGGGTGGTGAGGGTATGGAATGTGCTGCCAAGTAAAGTGGTGGAGGCAGGCACTGTAGAGTTATTTAAGAAATATTTAGATGGGCACATGAACAGAATGGGAATGGAGGGGTATAGAAAATTGATTTAAAATAGGGATCATGAGCCTTGGGAGTCCCTGGGAAGTGTGTGAATAGATGATGATATTGATTTACTTGTTTTTATCCTACAGGGCTTTGATCCACCTTGTTGTCTAACAAGGGCATACACGCAATGGGTCGTGAGAGGGCTGCTGTTGGATCTTTTTCGAGAGTATCCTAGTGCTTCATGTCATTAAGTGTACGCTTGACCTGGACCATTTGATGGGCAACATGGCATCTCAGTGACTATCGCTGTGCTGTGCAGATACGTGGATTTGGGCCTGTGGGAGTTTGCGCATTCTCCCCATGCTTGCGTGGGTTTTCTCCGGGTGCTCCGGTTTCCTCCCACATCCCAAAAGTGTGCTCTTAGGCTAATCGGCAAAACAAATTCTCCCTAAATTTTCTCAAATTTGGTTTTTAATCCATAGATCTACAAACGTAGACAGGGATCACGGGTAGAGGTGGGAACATCGGGGTGGCAGCGCGGGCTCGTTGGGCCGAAGGGCCTGTTTCCCGTGCTGTTTTGTTCTTTGTTCCTCTCTTCCCCTGTCACCCAGTCATGGTACATTTCATTCCTCCCATCTCAGGTAGTTTTTCACCTTCAATTTCCATCCCCACCTATCCTTAATCCTCTCCTTATCCCAGTCATGGGTAAATCCATTTATATATCAGAGCCACTTCTTGTCTGTCCCAAATCCCCGTTATCACTTCGGACTTTACCCATTGGACAATAGCTCTGCATTTCCCTGTGAAATGTCCATTCACTGGCAAATACAGCCCTTGGCAAAGTGGTTGGTACTGCTGCCTCACAGTGCCAGGGACTCAGGTTCGATTCCTGGCTTGGGTCTTTGCAGAGGAGGCACATTCTCCTCATGTCTACGTGAGTATCCTCCGGGGGCTCTGGTTTCCTCCCACAATTCAAAAGATGTGCTGGTTAAATGCATTGGCTGTGCTAAATACTCCCTCAGTGTACTCGAACAGGTGCCAGAGTGTGGCGACTAGAGGATTTTTACAGTAACTTCATTGCAGTGTTAATGTACTCCAAGTCTACTTGTGACACTAATACATAAACTTAAAACTTGTCAATTTTGACCTTATTGGTAACTGGTCAGTCATTTTGACTTTGAAGAAAACCTGGCTCACAGTGTTGGCACCTACCCAACCCCAACCCTAGACTCTTGCTGAAACCTCCCGGCCTGGTCCTGCCCAACCTACCTAAGTAACAATGTTGCCCTTACCATTAAATCATATCTTTGACTCTTCCCCCATTGTGCTGACAACTTCTCCTCCTTTCAATACCTCAATCTTATTTTTCCTAATGGTTATGTTATTTGACCAGTAACCCTGAGAATCCCGACGATGCAAAACGAGGCCATTCGGTCCATTTATAACAACCACAATCCCACCCATGTCCTATTCCATAACTCCACACATTTACCCTGCTAATCACATTGCCAATCCACCTAACCCGTACATCTCTGGACTCTGGGAGGAAACCGGAACACCTGAAGGAAACCCATGCAGACACAGGGAGAAAGGGCAAACTCTGCACAGACAGTGACCAAGGCTGGAATTGAACCTGGGTGGCAGCAGTGTGAGCCACTGTGCCAATGTGCCACCTGAACTAATGTAGTAGAGCCATGAGTTCAAATCCCATCATGGCAGTTCAGGGATTTTAAATTTGATTAATAAAGCTGGAATAAAATACTCGTCTCATTAAAAACAAATCATGAAACTACCACACAAAGCCATCTGGTTCACTAATGCCCATTTGGGAAGGAAATCCTCATCTGGTCTGGCTGACATATGACTCCAGACCTACAGCAATGTGGTCAACTTTAACTATTCTCTGAAAAGATCTCATTTATATCAAACTGCAGATGACTGCAGTGGTTGGAGAAGGTGGCTCACTGCCAGTTTCTTAAGTGCAATTACGGAAGGAAATGAATGCTGGCCTTGCCAGTAACAGTGGCACTGACATCCAAACAAATGAAATTTAGGAAGAGTGCTTTTTGTGAGTGAGATGTTACAGCTGCCCTTTCATGTGAATATGAATATACTATATGAAGAACTGCAGGGACGTTGGTGACCTGGCTGATATTTATGAATGATATAGTCACTGGACTAGTAATTAAGAGACCCAGGGTAATGCTCTGGGGATCAGGGTTCAAAGCCCACCATGACAGATGGTGAAATTTGAATTCAATTAATCTGAAATGTAAAGTCTAATGGTGACAATGAAACCATTGTCATAAAAGCCTTTCTGGTTCACAAATATCCTTTAGGGAAGGAAATCTGCTGTCCTTATTTGGTCTGGCTGACATGTGATTCCAGACGCACAGCAGTGGACATTACGCTTAAATATCCTCAGGAATGGGCATTAAATGCTGGCTCAGCCAACAACTCCCACATCCTACGAACAAATAAAAAATAATCTCTCAATCAACATAAAATAGAATCCAAAATTATGTCATGTGAAATCTTCCTGTGCGCAAATTTGCGCTTCCTACTTTAACAACAGTGCAAATTTGGAATGTCAGCTATAACTCTCACCAACTTTTACAACTGCACCATAGAAAGCATCCTTTCTGGTTGTATTACAGCTTAGTATGGCTCCTGCTCTGACTAGACCCCAAGGGTTGTGAACATAGCCTAATCCATCAGCCTCCTAAAGCAGGTTCCCATCTATTGACTCCATCTAAACTTTCCACTGCATCAAGGAAAGCAGTCAGAATAATAAGGACCCCAGACATCATACATACTCTCTTTCACCTTCTTCCGTCGAGAAAAAAATACAAAAGTCTGAGGTCACGTACCAACTGACTCAAGAACAGCTTCTTCTCTCTGCCATCTGACTATAGAATGAACCTGCCATATATTAAGCTGACCTTTGTCTACACTCTAGCTGTGACTTCAACACTGTAATCTGCACTCTCTCCTTTCCTTCTCCCCTATGTATTCTACGAATGATATGCTTTGTCTGTATCATGCAAGAAACAGTACTTTTCACTGTATCCCAATACACGTGACAATAATAAATCAAACAATACTTTTCACTGTATCACAATACATGTGATAATAATAAATCAAACAATACTTTTCACTGTATCCCAATACGTGTGACAATAATAAATCAAACAATACTTTTCACTGTATCCCAATACACGTGACAATAATAAATCAAACAATACTTTTCACTGTATCCCAATACGTGTGACAATAATAAATCAAATCAAATTAAATCAAGGCACTTCAAAAAGCATTTGATTGGCTGTAAAGTCGATGCCCTGAGGTTTGGAAAGTAGTAAGAGAAATCTATTTACAAG
This sequence comes from Sphyrna mokarran, assembly GCA_024679065.1. Taxonomy (NCBI): domain Eukaryota; kingdom Metazoa; phylum Chordata; class Chondrichthyes; order Carcharhiniformes; family Carcharhinidae; genus Sphyrna; species Sphyrna mokarran. Next base: position 22,626,627 of record JAGIQG010000031.1, on the reverse strand, counting down.
GTTTTTTTCTTTAAACTAGTCTGCACAGTCTTTGAAACTCCTCTCACCTTACCAGGTACTTCCTCCTAAAGCGGCGAGCAGCAGCCAGCTGTATACTGGAAGGACATCTCTCACCTTCCCACTCATTAATTACAGGGTGCAGTGACCGCAGGAACGTTTGAAGTGGTGCTTGGCTTGTGCCAAACTCATTTGTTGTCTCAGACAGCAAGAAAGAAGGGGGAAATGGGAAGGGGGCGGGGGGCTATCTGGAATAGCTCTTTCTGTTGTGGTGTGCGGTGATGGGAAGTGCCCGGGGCTTCATTTATTCGGAAACACTTTGTTTTTTAACAGAAGTTCAAACAGTGGCTGTCCCTCCTCGCGTCCGGGGTTTCAGGGAAGCACCTCCACACGTCAGAGGAGGAGGGGGCTGGCGGGACTATAAGAAACGGTTATCTCCTTAAATCGGGACAGACACAAGAGGACCTGTGCCAAAGAGATAAAGTGGCTGGTTCCTTCATCCACGTTAGAGTGAGCGCTGGAATAGTTATTTTAAATTTTCCCTGCTTTTCTCTGCAACTACTTTTGAGCCATGGGCTGTGCGGTGATGCTGTTGTTCCTTGGCTGCCTCTTGGCTCACCTCAGCGCCTTGGTGCTGGATTCAAACACCATCAGGAGTTCCACCGAAATCGAACAAGTCCCCACTAAGCAGGTGAGTGAGTTCCAGAGTTCTCCCAGTGCATAGAGAACACACAAATCATTGTCGTACCCACCATCCGGTGGGCAGGTTCTGGAAACCTGATTACCCCCAAAACAGACAGGAACGAAATACATTCAGGTGAGAAGTTGGGCTCAGGATTTTTTGGGTGGCTCAACCAACCTTAACTCCTAATGCTGTTAGTTCAACCTCTGGCTGTAACCTCCAGGGTCTGACTTCAGCAAATATTCAGAATGACTTTCAGTTAATAAAGTTAGTAAGAGATTTTTCACAGTAACTTCATTGATTTTGATCTGATTTGATTTGTTATTGTCACATGTATTAGCATACAGTGAAAAGTATTGTTTCTTGCATGCTAGAGACAAAGCATACTGTTCATTGAGAAGGAAATGAGAGAGTGCAGAATATAGTGTTACAGTCAGAGGTAGGGTGTAGGGAAAGATCAACTTAATGTAAGGTAGATCCATTCAAAATTCTGACAGCAGCAGGTAAGAAGCTGTTCTTGAATCGGTTGGTACGTGACCTCAGACATCTATATCTTTTCCCTAATGAAAGAAGGTGAGAGAGAGAATGTCTGCGTGCGTGGGGTCCTTAATTATGCTGGCTGCTTTTCTGGGGCAGTGGGAAGCGTAGACAGAATCAATGGAACCTGGTTTGCGTTTCATTGCAAATGAATGTAAGCCTACTTGTGACACGAATAAATAATTTTAAAAAACTTCAGCAAAGTTTTGGGGCAAATTTAGGGCTTAAAAATTTAATGCAAAATTTAAGAAGATCATTGAGACATCAAATGCCGAACACATCCTTGCTGCTGTTCAAGTAGACAGGGTAGCTCTAGATAGAACTTAAAGTCAATCTAATGAGAATCACAGAGGAAAGTGGACTTGCAGGCATTTTAAACTGTACCACTCTTACAGAATTGTGATGTACACCGAGAATTGCCATTAAAAGTTGGGCATGAGATGCAACTTGTGGTTCTTTTGGGGGTAAGAAAATTTTGATAGTTGCAAAATTATCTTTATATTCATCATAACCCGAACCTCCAAGATAATGATCGTTCTCTGTGTCAATCCTAATTGGAATGATGTGAGTCCTTATGTTAACACTGAAATTAAGTTATTGTGAAAATCCCCTAGTCACTGCATACAATCTACTAAGCTACACACACTTAATAAAAATGAGTTAATTGGGATTTTTGTGTTATGGCCATACTAAATTGCTCCTTAATGTCCTGATTTTTTTTGGGTTGATTGATTAGCCATGGTAAATGTGTGGGGTTATGGGGATAGGGCTAGGGTAAGATTCTAAAATATAGTTTATTTATTTGTCACAAGAAAAGCTTACATCAACACTGCAATGAATTTACTGTGAAATTCCCCTCATCACCACACTCTGGTGCCTGTTCAGATCAATGTACCTAACCAGCAAGTCTTTCACACTGTTGGAGGAAATCGGAGCACCCAGAGGAAACCCTCACAGATACGATGAGAACATGCACACTCCACACAGAAAAAGCCCAAGCTAGGAATCGAACCCAGGTCTCTGGAGCTATGAGGCAGCAGTGCTAACCACTGTGCCTCTGTCAGAGAGTCAGTGCAGACCCAGTAGTTCGAATGGCCTCCTTCAGCACTGGAGGGATTTGATGACTCATCCTGCCTGTGAACACGACCCTCAATGAAATAACTATTCGAATAGTCCTATCCATACCTCAGTCCAAAGATAAGGTTGAGCTTTTGATCAATTCTCATTAATTTTGATTAATACTCATCCCCCATGATAACACCAACAGGTAAAACTGGGTCTTGGCTCAATGAAATAAAAGCCCCACCACTATCAGGTTCACTTGCGAGAACAATTTGCGGTCCTCCAAGCGGAAATTGCAATTGGTGCTGAAATTGACTCTTCCAAGGAGGTGACTGCGTAAGCTGAGTTGATAATGGAGGAGTGCGTCAAATTGTCAAACACTGTCTTGAGTCAAACGGGGAATAACAGGAGGGAAACACTGAGTCCCTCCCAACACATTTTGCAAATCTGTTGGTTACTGGCCAGAAGATATGGAAGCCTCACATAGGGTGAAATTTCACTGGCATGTTTGCCCAAGGTTCATACGATGCCATCCGAGGCCCACAGAGAATGCTGATCTCTGAGTCTCGCCTGCCCTTGGAATCGGGGAGGGTATGTCGTCAGCATTCCAGCCATAGCCACATCTGTCTTGGCTAGCTGTTCACGGGTGGTGGTGGGAGGGGTGGGGGGGGAGGCGTAGAGAATGGCCAAAATTTGCAGCACGATCGATGGAAATCTGGAATTAAAAGTCTAATGGTACCCCATGAATGGATTGTTGTAAAAACAGTTTGTCTAGGAAACGTGAAGATCAGGTCCAGATGAATTGTGTTTAAAAAAAAGGTTTTACAATTACGGACATAGTGGTGTGAATCGGATATGGCTGGAATTTAACAGTCAAGAGTTTGTGGATTATAAGCACAGATGCTCAAAAGTAAAGTTTATTTAATAATCACAAGTAGGCTTACATTAAAATTGCAATGAGGTTACTGTGAAAATCCACTATTTGCCACACTCTGGTGCCTGTTCAGGTCAATACATCTAACCCGTATGTCTTTGGAGTGTGGGAGTAAGCCGGAGCACCCAGGGGAAACCCTTGCAGACATGGGGAGATGGTTTCCCAAGCCAGGAGTCGAACTCGGATCCCTGGCGCTGTAAGGCATCAATGCTAACTACTGTGCCATTATGCCACCCTATAAGTCCTGTTTGTGGTCGTCCGATGCTGCTAATGATCACCATGTTAACTGTATGCTATTTAAACACTGGATCATATAATAGCCAAGTGACTGAAGTGGGTAAGTTCAGGCATTGCAACCAGTCCCACATGCCAGTGCAAGGAGTTCTGAGTAAAACAGCATGAGGGTGGTGATTGCAGCTATATTGTTCACAAAAAAACCCTGCTTTATTATGTCTGGAACCTGGTCAATTCCTCTAATTTAAAAAATATTAATGGAATCAGTTGCCAGCACATCGCAGATCTCAAATCTCTCCTCATTTACCCTCAGATCTTTTCCCAATGATTGTAAATTCGCTTACTCTCTATCGACTCCATCAGAACCTCTCATCATTTTGAAAGTCCTCTATTCAGTTGCCTCTAAGGGATTTTTCATAGTAACTTCATTGCAGTGTTAATGCAAGCCTACTTGTGACACAAATAAAGAAATTTTAAACTGTGAACTGTCTTTGTTCCCAGCATAAGTCCTAACTTTCCCAACTTCCCCTCAGAACTGAAATTCCCCATCTCTGGGAACATCTTGGGAAACTTCCTCTCATGGAAATTTCCTCTATGTACCCTTACTCTTTGGAAAGTTGCTATGATGGCACATGATGGCTCAGTGGTTAGCATTGTTGCCCCATAGCGCCAAGGATCCGGGATGGATTTCCGGCTTGGGTCACCTTCTGTGCGGGGTTTGCACATTTTCCCTGTGTCTGCATGGGTTTCCTCTGGGTGCTTTGGTTTCCTCCCACATTCCAAAGGTGTATGGGTTAGGTTGATTGGCTTTGGTAAAATTGTCCCCTGCTGTCAAGGGAATTAGCAGGGTGGGATTACGGAAATAAAGATCTGGGTGGGGTTGTTTTTGGTGCAGGTTTGATGGGCAGAATGGCCTTTTCCGGCACTGTAGGGATTCTATGATTCTATAAGCTTTGCTGAAATATGGGGCCTAGAATTATCTTCATTTCTCCAGCTGATGCCTTACAGTTCCCATGAGATTTACTTTATTCTTCTTTTTATAAACCCAAGTAATTCACTTGCCTTTTAACAATCTTATCAACTTGTATAGGGACACCAAGGTCTCTCAGCTCATCTATACTGTTGAAAATGGTGCCATTTATAGAACTGTTTTTCCATAAGTGCATCACTTCACACTTCTCTGAACTGAGCTCCATCTGCCATGTTTCTGCTCACTGCACCTTCCTAAAGGCTGTGACTATCCTCATTACTGTCTGCTACTCTGCCAAATGCATCATCTGCAGACTTTATAACATTGCTCAGAACATCAATGTCCAGGTCACTGAGAAGTGTTGGGATACAGTACAGACAATCGACCAGCCTGAATACCTTCCAGCCACAATATTTTCTTTCCTGTCATTCGCCAATTTTGTTTCTATATTTCCCATTCATTCCATAGGCTTGATCACCTGTATGTCATTTTGTCAAAATGTTTTCTGAAAAATAAGATACATATTTTTAATTCATTCGTCAGACATGGGTGTCACTGGCTGGCTAGCATTTATCCCTAGTTGCCCTTGAGAAGGTAGTGGTGAGCTGCCTTCTTGAATCACTGCAGTCCATGTTCTGTGGGTTGACCCACAATGCCATTAGACTGGGAATTCCAGGATTTTGGCCCAGCAACTGTGAAGGAACAGCGATATATTTCCAAGTCAGGATAGTGAGTGGCTTGGAGGAGAAGTTGCAGATGGTGGTATTCCCACATATCTGCTGCCTTTGTTCTTCTAGATGGAAGTGGTTGTGGGTTTGGAGGGGGCTCTCTAAGGATCTTTGGTAAATTGCTGCAGTATACATTCTAGATATTACACAATTCTGTTGCTGGGTGTTGGTAGTGGTGGAGGGAGTGAATGTTTGTTGATGGGGTGCCAATCAAATGAGGCTGCTTTGTCCTGGATGGTATCAAGATTCTTGAGAATTGTTGGAGGTGCACTCATTCAGGCATGTTGGTGGTTGTGAGATCACTTAGTTTTGTCTGTCACTTGCTGTTTGGCATGCAAGTAGTCCTGTTTGGTAGCTTCAGCAGGTTGACACCTCATTCTTAGGTATGCTTGGTGCTGCTCCTGCCATGCCCTCCTGTACTCTCCATTGAACCAGGGTTGACCTCTGTTTGAGTGGGGAATATGCTGAGCCATGAGGTTGTGGATTATGTTAGAGTACAGTTATGTTGCTATTGATGGTCCACATGGATCTACTACATTAAGTTGATCCATGTTCTCTGTTAGCTTATAAAGAAAATCAATCAAGCTAATCAGATATGATTTACTTTCAACAACTTTCTTTGAATAGCCCATGTGAAGATCTGCTTTTTTCCCTGGTGATAGCCTCCAAGAGCATTTTTTATTTTTGTAAATGGCCTCTATTAGAAACACATTGGAGCATCCAGATCTGTAGAACATTGGAATGATATTCATGATCAGTAAGGATGAGAGTTCACAAACACATGAAACTTCTGTATACTGTTGAAGTGTTGCCTGGCTTGGCTGCGAATCTTTCAACTGTGAAAACTCTCCCAAAGTGGTGTCTGTAACCGTCCAAACTGCAATCCATCAAATGATAACACCCGAACCCACCTTCCTTTTGTGCTGCTAACGACCTCACCTCCTGTAATAAATACACTGTTACATGTTCCCATGCAGCCTGACTCCACCATCTTTCAGACAGTGTGGCTCCAACCTTCTGAGTTTCAGAAGGAGCAAGGCAGATTTTATTTAAATGAGCACAGATTAAACTGCAGCATGGTGTCCACCCCAATGCCATTGAATTGTAAACATCCAGCATTTGTCAGTAGCATCTGGTTTAAAGGAAGCGCCTGTTTGATGAAAGCAGAGTCTGAATGAGAGAGACAGACACAGAGAGACAGAGGCAGCCAGAAATAAAGACAGAGAGTTAGACACAGACAGAGAGATAGAGACAGACACAGAGAGAGAGACACACAGACAGAGGAAGAGAGAGAGACACACACAGAGAAAGAAAGAGAGACAGACAGACAGACATGAGGAGACAGAGAGCTACAGGCATGGTCTGAGAGCAATACAACAGCAACTTCAGCACATTGTTAATGTAAGCCTACTTGTGACATGAATCAATAAACTTAAAATTGAGAGGAAGAGAGAAACTGAACAGCAAAATATCCAAGAAAGTGTGAAAGTGGAGGGGAGAGAATGCTCCCCTCCATATACAAGGGTGAAAACAGCAGTCTAGAAATAAGTAACAGGCAGAAGACAGAATCATAGTCATGGAGTCATAGAAGTTTACAGTATGGAAACAGATCCTTCAGCCCAACTTGTCTGCCCTTTTTTTAAACCACTAAGCTCGTCCCAATTGCCTGAATTTGGCCCATATCCCTCTGCATCCATCTCATCCATGAAACTGTTGAAACGCTTTCGAAAACACAAAATTGTAACCTAAGATAAAACAACTTGTGCAGATTTTGATCAGTTGGTCCTTTTAAAATAAAATCAGTATATGACATTATTGCAATAATAGCTTGTAATCACTCTGACACAGCAAAAGGAAAACACACAGAAGCACAGTAACTCTGTCAGTCCAAACCCTCCATGTCTTTTCAATCTAGTTTCTCTCCAGAGAACAGATCGGGGTAAGATTTGCCCTGGCCTGTTACACTAATCTTGCACAAATGTGAATCCAGCTACAGGATTTGCTATGCTCTACACTGTCCATCTTTTGCTCACAAGACAGAAGCAGGCCATTCGGCCCTACTGGACCATGCTCATTATTTGTGCTCCATCCCAGCTTTCTGTATTTCACCCTATTGCCACATTCCTGCAGTTTGGTGTCAAATTGATTTTGACTGGGGGGGTGGAGTGATTTGTTCTTTGCACTGCTCAGGGAAGGGGTTAAAATTAGATGGACAGGATTTGAAGAATAATTTGCGCTGCACGTCTAAGTCAAGCCTTTCTGGTCAGAAGGAGGATGGGTGATCTGCACAGACAGAAATGAAATGCATGAATCTCCCATCCATTTCTCACTGGAACCACACAGAATGCATGATCCCAACAAGAAAGACCTGTCACTCAAATGTGCTGTCTGAAAAATGTAGCTTTCAGTTTGACTTTCTGTTCAAACACACACGAGTAAAAGATGTTAAGTTGGTGGAACAGCACAATCCATGCAGCGGTGTAATTATTCCAGGAAGTTACTGAATTGGACCAAAGAGCTCAATGGATGTGGTTAGTGTAGATGGAAGATTGGGTTTTAAATCATTACCTGGGCCACTGACTGCAGACAATTCACAACTTTGAGCAAGCATTAAAAAACACCACCTGCTGGCTGCACAGATAAACATCCGACACAAAGTCTGCCCTACAATTTATTGCTCGGAGATCTTTAACCATCTGGAAAACCGGACTTCTTAGCTGGATATTCTCTATATATTCCATTGGGAAAAAAAACAAAAGTCTGAGGTTATATACCAAAGGACTCAAGAACAGCTTCTTTCCTGCTTTTGAATGGATCGACTTACATTAAGTTGATTTTTCTCCACACCCTAGTTATGATTGTATCTGACCCTGTTCTGTACCTGTCCTGGGAGTGTTTGATGGGGGCAGTGTAGAGTGAGCTTTACTCTGTATCTAACCCCATGCTGTACCTGTCCTGGGAGTGTTTGATGGGGACAGTATAGAGGGACCTTCCCTCTTTTTCTTAATGAGGACTCTGAGTCTGTACTCGTTGGAGTTCAGAAGGATAAGCGGAGATCTTATTCAAACTTAAAGGATAGTACAGGGCCTGGATAGAATGGACGTGGACAGGATGGTTCCGCTAACAGGAAAAACTAGAACCAGAGGGCATAACCTCAGGCTAAGGGGACGATCCTTTAAAACAGAAGTTACATTTGTTACAGCTCCATATTCTGGAGCAAAAAAGTGCAAGTTCTTCTGTTCTTCTCTACATGTTTTCACATTATTGTTAATTGTAACAAAGACCATTATGATGAATTACAAGTCAGGTTGCCATGGATGGTGGGAGGATCACAGGAGTGGAGGTAGCTCAAGGCAGACAAAATCTGGATGCACCATGCCTTCCAAGCCTTTGCATTCATAGTTTTGGGCTCTCCTTTCTTCAGTAAGGGAGTGATAAATCTGTGGAACTCTTTGCCACAGAAGGCTGCAGAGGTCAGGTCATTGAGTGTCTTTAAGACAGAGACAGTTAGGTTCTTGATTAATAAGGGAATTGCGGTTATGGGAAAAAGGGCAGGAGATTGAGGATGACAAAAATATCAGCCCTGATTGAATGGCGGAGCAGACTCGATGGGCCGAGTGGCCTAAATCTGCTCCTTTGTCTTTTGTGTTATGGTTTAACCACTGATGTGTTTTGGAGCTTCAATCTAATTCTTCACTGAATTGATGTTTTTGATTCATTTTTCAGGAGTCTCGGTGTCTGGCTGATGCTGATTGTGGCCCTGGGAGATTTTGCCTCACTTCACACCATGAGCAACCCATCTGCTCTGCTTGCAGGAAGCTAAGGAGACGGTGCCAGTGGGACGAAATGTGCTGCTCCGGGAGCCACTGCTTAAACGGTAAGAAATCAGCAGCAGCAGCAGCATGACATTTCACCAGGCAGTGCCATGTTAAAGTGAAGTAGGTTCAATGTATATTACAGTCCGAAAGGATTCCAGTCAAACTGGGTCTAGCTGTTTACCACGTATCAGTCCTTCTGTGGGGAAGCTGGACAATTCAAATAGTGTTGAAATAACACAGGACACATAGCGTCCTACAGTGCAGAAGAAAGCCATTAGGCCCATTGATTCTGAATCTACAACAATCCTACCCAGGCCCTACCCAATAACCCCATGCACTCCCCCCGACACTAAGGGACAATTTAGCATGGCCTGCACGTCTTTGGGAGGAAACCGGAGCACCCGGAGGAAACTCACGCAGACACAGGGGGAAAACATGCAAACTTCGCACAGGCAGTGACCCAAGCTGGGAATCGAATCTGGGCCCCTGGCACTGTGAGACAGCAGTATTGGCCACTGTGCCACCCACATCCAGAGTAAAACTCTCCTTGGACTATTCCAACATAAGGAACTGCACTAGTGTTAATGTAGCTCAATCATTTGACTTGAAGTCAATGGAAACCTGCAATCTGACTCCTTAGGTCACTACTAGCTAATTGAATGGCTGGGTGGTTGTTGCTTTGAAGCTGGAGTAACCATCAGAACATCAGTATTAAAGTAATACCCCAGTTCATAGAAATATAGAAGATAAGACTAGGAATCAATCATTTGAGCATTCTCCATCACTTAAAATGATCATGGCTGATCCTCTGCCTTAATGCTAGACTTAACTTGCGACCAAATAAACCTATTGAACTTTAACTTGGTGTTGTCAGACTTCTTAACTGTGCTTAACGCTATACTCTAGTGCGTTCTCCATACCCCCTGACAGAAAGTGAAGTTCATGTTGTCTGGTGTTGCCTTCTCACTGTTTGCTGAGAGCCACAAATCCAACCAAAGTCTTGCTCAAGATCCACTTTTGAAATGATGCACCAAAGATTGGGGGAAATGGAAATCATATCATTCCATCAAACTGACTGTCGCCCAAATTCACCCAAAAGCCGAGAAATGGTTAAAATAATTTCACTGACGCTCAAACCCCATTGCCTGCCAAGCACAGAATTGATGAATATGCAATTATTTAACGGAGACTCTTTTCTTTGTTCTGTGACCCTGGCTTTTAACATAATTCTTTAGGAGCAGGGAAAATGTAAAGAAAAGATAGCTCAGTCAACATCCTTAGTTGCTGGCAGAAAGAGAATGGAAGTACAAAGTGCAGCAAATCTGCCACTTACATGAGTGAAGGGGGTATATACTTGAAATGTTCCTCGAGCTGTATTACCATGTCTTAGCAGTAAATCAAGCTCTTAAGTCTGATGGTGTCTCCTCGACAGTGAAGCACTCCTTCAGTAAAACCTGACTTTCAGGCTAGCAAGATCTAAGTGCCTATTGTAGAACACCCTGCCAAGTTAAGGGTTAATACATCAACTTTCTTGTGTCTTGGAGCATGGGCTATCCAAGATAAGCGGTGACGTGACACAGAAGAATCTTGGCTCATCTTCTGCTTCAAATTTCTAACCTTTATCAACACAAAATTGTTGTTCAAGGAGATAAATGACTGGGACATCAGCCAAGATTATTTTCTTTATGCAGAGGGATCTATTAATTATTACACAGAAAGAGGATTAATAAATCGAATTCTCAAAGGATTCAAAGACTGTTGAATCAGGAAGTCTTGGTTGAAAAGAGAAGTATCTTTGAAGTAAGCAACTGCAACCACTGATGTGACTAGACTGCTTTCAAAAAATTTTGGAATAAATACATCATGAGGTCTTATTCATTACATGTACCTTTGATGTACGCAAACTCAGGTGTACAGTGAGTTTGACTTTTAAGAATTCTTCAGAGGGCTCAAACAACAGTCAGATACTAAAATCAAAAGTCAGTTTCTGTACAGTCGGGCCAATTACCAATGCTGTGAATGATTTAAGTTTCCTCTTTATACTCCATCATCAAGCTGACTCAAAGTGAGTCCCCACTTAAAGTGACAGTTTTAAGTTCCTGAAAATCAGCACTTTAAGCAAAACCCCTTTCAGTGAAGAACCGTTATCCAGAGGTATCAATGTTAAAGTCAGAGATACATTCCCAGACCAAAAAATCAATGTGAAAATTGAAGTACTGTAACACTATACAGTCTGGAATATTGTATGGTATAGTAAGTGACTTCAAAATTTGCCCCTTTCTCAGAGACATCTTTAAAACACCAACAGATTTCTCACAAGGACTGTGCATTCAATGGTGCAGTCTGTAGTACTGCTCGACTGACAACACTCATTCAGTATTGTCACCCTCTCCCCCTCCCCCGTCAGATGCAATGCTCCTTCAATTGACCCACAGTGAAGCGCTTAGTATTGTCTCTCCAGTGGTGCAGCGTTTTGTTCAGTAAGTGGGAAAATGAGTGAGAACTGAGTAAATTTGTCTCATTTTTGGATGTACATTGTCAGCTTTGCCAACTCAATAAATAAAGTAGTCTGCAATTCCCACTCCGATCCTTTGATACTTACACTCACGGCTTTCTTTTCTTTTTTAATCACTCATAACCAGCATTTCCTAAAAGTTTATTTATTTGTCACAAGTAAGGCTTACATTAACACTGCAATGAAGTTTCTGTGAAATTCCCCTAGTAGCCACAGTCTAGTGCCTGTTGGGGTTAAAAGAACATAACCAGCACATCTTTCAGACTATGGGAGGAACTGGAGCACCTAGAGGAAACCCAAGCAGACACAGTGAAAAGTGCAGACGCCACACAGACAGTGACCCGAGCTGGGAGTTGAACCCAAGTCCCTGGCACTGTGAAGCAGCAGTGTTCTATGCTACCATGCTGCCCTTTCTTGCCATCTCAGATTGTCCTTGCGAAAGTATTGCTGAATCCCATTTGAACCGCTGCAGTACATGTGGTGTAGATCCACCTTCCATGCTGTTAGGGAGGGAGCTTCTGACCCAGTGACAGTGAAGGAACAGCGATGCGTGTTAACATCGCCACTGGCAAGTCTCCCTCAAAGACATACATGATCCTGACTTGGAACTATACTACTGATCCTTCACTGTCACTATGTAAAAATCTGCAACTCCTTCCCTAAAAGCATTGTGGGTGTAACTACAACACATAGACTCACCACCACCTTCTTAAAGGCAATTAGGGATGGGCAATAAATACTGGCCAAGACAGCGACATCCATATACCATTAATGAATAAATAAAACAAAAATAATTCCAAGCCAGGATGTTATGAGCCTTGAAGGGGAATTTGTGTGAGAAGAGCATATTCTGACCTTGTCCTTCTCAGTGGCAGTGGTTCACAGGTTTGGAAGATGCTGGCAAAGGGGGCTTGGGGGAATTTCTTCTTTAACATGACATACAGAGGTGCAGTAGTGGAGGAGGTGAGTGTCTAAGCTGCTGGATGGAGTGAAAATCCAGCAAGCTGCTTTGTTGAACTCGAGTGTTGACGGAATTTACTCATGCAGGCAAGTGAACAGTATTCCATCACACATTTGATTTGTACCTTACAGGTGGTGGACAAGCTCTGTGGAGTCAGGAGGCAATTATTCTCAGAATTTTCAGCCTGTAATCTGCTCTTGTAGCAACAGTACATATTTGGCTGATCCTGTTAAGATTCTGATGAATGGTGACCTTCATTCAAGATGTGGAGATGCTGGCATTAGACTGGGGTGGGCACAGTAAGAAATCTCACAACATCAGGGTAAAGTCCAACAGGTTTATTTGAAATCATGAGATTTTGGAGTGCTGCTCCTTCATTAGGTTGATGAAGGAGCAAGCACTCTGAAAGCTTGTGATTCCAAATAAACCTATTGGGACTTTATCCTGGTGTTGTGAAACTTCTTACTGTGTCCACCCTCATTAAAGGCAGCTCTTCCCTCATCAATTATCTTTAACAAAATGTGGCTAACTGTTACACGGAAAGATCCAGAGATGGGTCCGTCAAGCCAAAAGGATAATCAATATGGGTATTTGATAAACAAGTATATCCTGCAGCATATGGTAAAGAATCTTTTTCTAACATGGTGCTGGAAACCACACACCTTTCAGGGATCGTGTAATCAGCATCTCTTTTGAATAGACGTCAGGCTACAAACAGAGATAACTCTACACTCTGGGTAGATGCCAGCTTTGATTCCTAGGGACGTCGTAGGGAAGTTACGGTCAAAGCTATGGTGTAGAGAAAAATTAACTTAGTGCGAGATAGGTCCATTCAAAATCTGATGCCAGCAGAGAAGAAGCTGTTCTTGAGTTGGCTGATGAGGATGAGGATGAGCTATCAGGAGCAGAGAGGAGTGAGAAAGGAGGATTGAAGGAAATGATGTATTGACCATTTGTTACACTAGCAGGGGCTTGTGAAGAGGGCAGCTGCTTTCTGACTGGGAAGATCGTGCTGAAAAACAGACTGACAATAAGGAAAAAAAGCATTGCGACATGAGATAATAATCTATATCATACATACACGGGATATGGGGAAGAACACACTTGTAATAACCAAATTCAATTTCTATGGCCAACCTGCTTATTCTCACAGGAAATTGGCTGTCTCCTCTTGTGAAGTTGAGTCCTGTATAAAGTTGAGAATCTTTAACTCTGCTCATATTTCATCAGGAATTTGCTTGGGAATACACCTTTGAAAAAAATAAAGTATCTTTATTCTTAATCTGCTTTCCGCGACCCCCACCCCACGCCACCACCCTCAAATAGCTGAAGGCACTGTTTTTTTTTCATCCAGCTGCATCCAGCGTAAGTCTACACCTACCCCTATTTAAAGTGTCAGACAATAAAGTTACTTTCAAAAGCAGCCCGTTCTTGTGAACACGATTTGTGGTAAAACACTTGAAATTATTTTGAGAAGATTGATCCCTTGGGAAGATGGAAGCTGCGGGGGAGAAGGTGGGGAAGGAGAGGGCGTTGGCAGTTTTTGACAGACGTGTGTTTTGTTCCTTCCGTCTCAGATGTGTGCGTACGATCAGAAGGACAGGCGGCGGAGGTGCCATCTGAGGCAACACAAACACAGAAAGCGAAGGGTAGCAACAGGCCCAAGAAACCCAGTGCTGGGAAAATGAAGGAAATGCGACAGAAGAATCAAAAGGAAAAGCTGGACACAGCACAAATCAGCAAAGGTAATAACGCCCACTGTCGATTTGTGCCACTTCTGCCTTAGCTAGTTTTTACTCCACCTCCCTCTCTCCCCCTACCACATGACATTGGAGCTCTTGGAGAGTATACAGATCTGGACACATCCATGGTCACACTAGGTGCTTTAATCCTGCTCAAAACAATGGAGACCTTAACCACTCAACATCTTTTTTCTATCGTTACGACCAATTTGACAGGTGATCTTTTAACAAGGATTCCAGGAACCCGTGTTAAATGTAATTTCTGAGACTGGCAGAATACTAATTCACCCTCCCCTCCCCTGCCTTCACTCATAACAGCAAAAGTTATTCAAATCGTTTGATAAATGCGGTTGCAAAGCACCTTTTAAAGTGAAAAGTAAAATTTATTATTCATGACGCACAAGTAAGGCTTACATTAACACTGCAATGAAGTTATTGTTGAATTCCCCTAGTCGCCACACTCAGTGCTTGTTTGGGTCAATGCACCTAACCAACACGTCTGTCAGAGGAAACCAGAGCATCTGGCGGAAACCCACGCAGACACAGGGAGAACATGCAGACTCTGCACAGACAGTGACCTATGCTGGGAATCGAACTTGGGTCCCAGGTTCTGTGAGACAACAATGCTAACCACTGAGCTACCATGCCAAGCCTCTCGACATCCTCCAAAACTACTATCAAGACAACTCAAAAACAATTTTATAGCCAATTAAGTGTTGTTTCAGCTGGAATCTGAAACAAAAGCAGAAAAATCTAGGAAATTCTCAGCAGGTCTGACAGCATCTCTGGAGAGAGAATAGAGCAAATGGGCATGATTGTGCTGCCCGTTCACACCGTGCGACTCCCGCTTTGGCAAAGTCAGAGAATTTGGCACCCGCTAAATCTCTGTTCAGCGCAGCGGGATGGGAAAATCCCACCTGCATGAACAGCTGTAAAGTATATTTATTAGTGTCACAAGTAAGGCTTACATTAACACTGCAATCAAGTTCTTGTGAAATTCCCCTGGTTGCCATGTTTGACACCTGTTTGGATCAATGCACCTAACCAGCATGTTTTTCAAAATGTTGGAGGAAACTGGAGTACCCAGAGGAAATCCACGCAGACATGGGGAGAACATGTAGACTTCACACAGACAGTGACCCAAGCCGGGAATTGAACCTGGATTCCTGAACCTGTGAGGCAGCAGGGTCAACCACTGTGCTGCCCACAGTGTTACAATTGTAACATTCTGGCCAATGTTTCCAGTCAAGGTGACCTCCTTGTTAGGATTCTATTCTCTCACCACTTAAGTATTTTTCAGATGTAAGTCACGGTTGCAATGCAGGTAAAAGTGGCCAAGAAATGTGTACAGTAAGATCCCAAAACAAGCAGTGAGCCCAATGACAAGAACATTTGATTTAGTAATATGGGAGGAGGATAAATGTTACTCTGACAGTGAGCAGCTCCACTCTCCTTTAGTCTGGCAGATCTTGTGTGTCTGTCTGTAAGAGCAAACTTGGCCTCCAACAATGCAGTATGAGCTTGCTACATCACTAATGTGTCATCCCTAGTCTTAGGGTGGACCTTAAAATAACAACCTTCTGATGTGGCATGGTGGCACAGTGGTCAGCACTGCTGCCTCGCAGCACCAGGAATCTGGGTTTAATTCCCAGCTTGGGTCACTATCTGTGCAGTTTGCACTTTCTCCCCATGTCTGCGTGGGTTTCCTCCGGGTGTTCCACTTCCCTCCCTCAATCCAAAGACATGTGGCTTAGGTTGACTGGCCATGCAAAATTGACTCTAGTGTCGGGGGGATTAGCAGGGTAAATATGTGGGGTTGTGGGAATAGGGCCTGGGTAGGATTGTGGTCGGTGCAGACTCGATGGACTGAATGACGCCCTTCTGCATTGTAGGAATTCTATGATACAAGTGTTAGCACTAAACCTGAATATTATCTCAACAATCACAATAAATGCTCTCCTGGTGGTAGTCTGTAATCACAGTATTTAATGGCAATGAGACTTTTAATTACTTACCATCTGGCTTGAATGAGGCCCAAACAATTTATTTTTATAGCTGTGGAAATCCAATATTCATTATCTCCTTCAATGTTGAAGACACAAATCCTGTGGCAATTACTGGTGCAAGAAAATGTAATTGATTTATTATGTTTTACATGTCATAGTTTAATAGCTCACTGGCTAGGCACATCTAAGTACTGTTTGACGTCTTACACTCAGCATTGCTACCTGCAGTTAAAAAAATGGCAAGGTATCTGTGGACCTCAGAAAAGATATCGCATTTGTTTACAAGGGACTTAAGTTAACAAAACATGTTGGAAGAGTCAGCCAGTACTTTGGGTAAGGGCAGAACACAAAGAAGGATTGCTGTGTTAGAGAGTGGAAAGGTAGGTGCATGAGAACAAATAATGGAAATGTGGGAGTTAAGGAGGGGGAAAGAGATTTCCGATAGATGTAACAACATTTCAAAAACACTTACCAAGAGTTGGGCCAGAAATTGACGTTGCTTGAGCAGGTGTGCAGCCGACCTGGATGCACATGAAATCGCATGGAAATATGTCAGGTGCATGACCTGATATCATCGTGCCAACGTGCAACATTTTGCTGGCAGGGGCTTGTGACAGTTAGACGTGTGCCTTCTGATAATCAAGCAGGCAATTGAACTCATCAAGAGACCACTTGAATGCAGTTTTTCACGGCCTGTCTTGATGGGAGAGCCAAGGAAAGGAGGACCTCCTTGTGAACCTGCTCACAAGCCTGGCAAAGCTTTCCATCTACAAGTCCAAGCAGTGGGAGATCAAGGAGTGTGGAGGGTCGTCATCCGACCCAACTGTTTGCCCTGTACTGTGGCTATATTCACGACTGGATGTCCCTGGAGAAGGAGCATGCGGTATCCGAGGGCACTGTCTGTTCTGTCCACGCCCGCTGGGCACCGCAAGAACTGAGGTGCATTATTGACCCCTTTAATCATATTTTAATCTGACATTTTAAATTTCTTTTCCAATTTGTTTCAGGTGGCTGCCCCTTTTCATTTGAGCTACCCCTTTTAATTTGTCCCCTTGTCAATTTGAGTTAGTTTATTTGGTTTGCCAAAGAGATTGCTCATGATTACCTGCTGTCAAAAAGATTGGCGGGAGGGCTGATTGGCCAGGGCATTGCGAGGGTGTAGAGAAAGATCAACTTAATGCAAGTTAGGTTCATTTAGAAATCTGATGGTAGCAGGGAAGAAGCTGTTCTTGAATCAGTTGGTACATGATCTCAGACTTTTATATCTTTTTCCTGATGGAAGAAAGTGGAAGAGAGTTTGTCTGGTGTGCGTGGGGTCCTTAATTTTGCTAGCTGTTTTATCAAGGCAGCAGGAAGTGTAGACAGAGTCAGTGGATGGGAGGCTGGTTTGCTTAATGGATTAGGCTACATTCATGACCTTTTGTAGTTCCTTGTGGTCTTAGGCAAAGCAAGAACCATACCAAGCTGTAATATAACCAGAAAGAATGCTTTCTATGACATGCTAAATTTCCTTAGTCTTCTGAGAAAGTACAGGTGTTGGTAGGCATTCATATAGAATCAGCATGAGAGGAGCAAGGGCAGGTTTTTGGTGATCTGGACACCTGAAGACTTGAAACTCTCAACTATTTTTACTTTGTCCCTGTTGTCCCCTCTTTATCTCGTAAGCATACTTAATACAGAGACAAAGCACTTTTCCAGCATCTTGTGGCAATCATTAACCCCAAGCCACAACTTTATCAACGCATCTTGTGAATTAATCCCACAAGTTTATAGTTTCTTAAATTTGTGGAGAGTTTGCTTTTGGAGTGCGGTGAAGCTTCTGAACGTCTCACCACATGTTAAACTACAGGGCTTGGAATCAGGCCCATTATTAAAACAACCATCACTGCATTGGAGTGTCGCTGCCCTCCACAAGGTAATCAAGCCAAACCCTAAGTGAAAAAGCCTGCAGAACTTAGTGGCAAGATCTCCATAAACACTTATGGAAAAGTATCAACTTAACGTATTTTCTTTCCAATTGCCATCGTAATACTGGAATTTGCTTTTCAGATAAAAATCAATATGAGATACAGATTTATCTTTCACTTATTCACGTTCCTGCATTATTTTCTTCTCCCAAGTTTTTTTTTATGTATTCACCTTTCATGGACATTGCTGGCTGGCCAGCATTTATTGTCCGTCCCTAGTTGCCTGAGGGCAGTTGAGAGTCAACTACAGTTGCTGTGGTTCTGGAGTCGCATGTAGGCCAGACTGGGTAAGGACGGTAGATTTCTTACCCTCAACAACATTAGTGACCCTGATGGGTTTTTCTGACAATCAACAATGGTTTCAAGGTCATCAGTAGATTCTTTATTCCAGACTTTTTTTTATTGAATTCAAATTCCACCACCTGTCATGCTGGGATTCGAACTCAGGTCCCAATTTAGCTGAGTTTCTGTATTAATAAACCAGTAATAATATCACTGGGCCATCCTCTCCCCAGTTGAAATGAATTACTTAGAATGTGAAGTGGCCATCAACCTGACAACAGACTGCACAAGTTTTTGCTTAACTCTTGATTGTACACTGAGAAATCCTGTCACAAATAAAGGATCTTTTCCACCTTAGTTCATTGGTATTTTGAAATTGTTTAATACAGATGTGATAAACATTGGTTTTTATTGATTCTCAGAAATACAGAAGTTCAGTCAGTGAACGTGAAATTCAATCAATGTACACTGGAATTTTGATCCCCTTCTGGTTAATGTTAACTATTTAAATGGCCAGGGTTTTTATTCTGAAGCATCTCAACCGCAAGGATTCAATAAACATTGTTAGTCTTTGATATCAAGAAATGGCAGCTGATCCATATAATTAAAAATACTTTAGTTTCTTCATAATTTTTGTTCTAACATGTTTTCAAAGGATCTCAAATTATATTAAAAAAGCAAACCAGCCTGAGGTGATGAGGCTGATTGACATTAGTGTCGGAGGCCTATGAGCAGGGACAAAGTCAATGATTGCCTCAATCTCTGTGGTTAGTAACCTTTGACATAGGCTTTAATTGTCAGGTAGTAAATGGTCCAGGTGATCCACTGCCTCTACTTTCTCAGAAGACTAAGGAAATTTGGCATGTCAGTTACAACTCTCACCAACTTTTACAGACGACCATAGAAATCTTTCTGGTTGTATCACAGCTTGGTACGGCTCCTGCTCTGCCTAAGACCACAAGGTTGTAAATGAAACCCAATCCGTCACACAAACCAGCCTTCCATCCACTGACACTGTCTACACTTCCCACTGTCTCAGTAAAGCTGTCAGCATCCCGGACATTCTCTCTTCTACCTTCTTCCATCGGGAAAAGATACAAAAAGTCGGAGGTCACGTACCAACTGATTCAAGAACAGTATCTTCCCTGCTGCTGTCAGACTTTTGAATGGGCTTACCTTGCACTAAGTTGATCTTTTTCTACATCCTAGCTACGACTATAACACTACGTTCTGCACTCTCTCGTTACCTTCTCTGCGAATGGTATGCTTTGTATAGTGTGCAAGAAACAATACTTTTCACTGTATGTTAATACATGTGACAATAATAAATCAAATCAGCCATGGTAACCTTTCAGCATTCAAGACGTTAGCAACCATTTTCATGAAGCTGGTTATGTTGGAAATTGGTTCGGGGTGCAACTTTGAACTTCATTAATCAAAAACGGTAGCAAATTACCAAGAACACAGTGTTGATTTGAGCATTGTCCATTTAGCTATTCTCTGTTAAGTAAATCACGGGCTGGTTTTGGTCTAAGACTCAAATCATCTGATGGATTTTCTATGTAATCTAGCTACTGGTGGAAAGGACAATCAGGTGGTGTTACAGGATACTTTTCAGTAAAATGGTACTGTGTCAAGATTAATTCACAGATCCCATTATTCATTATCCATCCAAATATTGGATCAATTGCAATTTGGTATTGCAATCAATACCAAACCAGATCAACATCTCATACATTTAATCAGAGGTGGTAAGGTTTCTGTTTGGCTGCATCAGGCATGTTTTTTTCTAGAAGCTTTCACATTGGCGCCACCATGATCAATTATCTTCCTTTGTCTCCTAAAGACACAGGCAAAATTGTTGAGGGGTGGGGGATTCCTCAGCATCTGTTACATGCTATTTCACTGGGGTTTCCTCTCATCTTCTACTCATGTTACACTGCAGATTAGAATAGCTTGTGGAAGCTCTGCTGAGGTTTCATAAGCAACAATTACAATCTGATATTCATCCACATACCCATTTGTTATACTGGAATGTCGGCAGGAGGTTCCATAGCCAAGTCTGATCTTGTTCTCACTTTGTGCTGAATCACGATCACTGTTGAGAACCTTAATTTTGCCACTCACTAGTGCACAAGCATTTAGGCTAACTGGAGCACCCCCATTGAAGTGGACACTAATTCATTTAGCACAGATTTGATTTGAATTGAATTGTTCCTGTCACATGTATTAGCATTTAGAGAAAAGTATATTGTTTCTTGTGTGCTATACAAATAGGAAAATTGTTCATAGAGACAGTGTTACAGTCATAGCTAAGGTGTAGAGAAAGATTAACTTAATACAAGGTAAGTCCAATCAGAAGTTTGACAGCAGCAGGGAAAAAGCTGTTTTTGAGTCATTGATATGTGACCTCACACTTTTGCATCTTTTTCTTGACGGAAGAAAGTGGAGAGAGAAAGTCCGTAGGGCCTTTATTTATACTGGTTGCTTTGCCAAAGCAGTGGAAGTGTAGATAGATAGAATTCAAGATTTGTTTGGGAACCCTGAATGTTTTAGATCAAATTTTTTGTATTAGTACTTAATTAGAGAGGTTGGAAAAACATTTCTTTTCTATAAATTCCCAGTTGGATCATTGCTTTGTGGCAGAGTTCATTGGGGTTCAATCAAGCATGGACTGGCTGAATAGCTAAAAGATCACTACTTCTGTGGTTAGTATTTGACTTTGTATTTGGCTGGGACAAAGCACAGACTTCAAGAGCAAGGGAGTTTTGCTTGAAGTATACACACCACTAACTAGTTAGACCATAGCTTGAGGAGAGATTGGATGTGAATAATAGAGAGATGAATAATAGATTGGAAGTAAGTGCTAAAGGATTAGGGCAGCACAGAGGCATGCACTACTGCCTCACAGTAACAACGACCTGGTTTGATTCCCAGCTTGGGTCACTGTGCAGTTTTCCCCATGTTGGCATGGGTTTCCTCCAGGTGCTCCAATTTCCTCTCACATTTCAAAAGACATGCTGGTTAAGTGCATTGGCCATGCTAAATTCACCCTCAGTGTAACCAAACAGGCACTGGAGGATGGTGACTAAGGGGATTTTCGCAGTAGTGTTTTCATTGCAGTGTTAATGTAAGCCGACTAGTAACACTAATAAGTAAACTTAAATTTAGAGCGTTGATAATGAAACAGTTTTTTTAAACTTAAAGGTGGTAAGGGAGCTGGAACTCGCTGCTTGAAAGTGTGATAGAGATAGAAGCTCTCACCACATTTAAAAGGAGCTTGGATGTCTATTTGTAAAGCCATGATTTGGAAGGGCCAATGACACAGAGCTGGAAGGTGGGATTAAACTGAGGCATTCATTGTTGACCAATATAAACACAATGGGCAGGATTTTATGGCCTCAGTCAGGTGAGATTGTAAAATCCCACCTAAGGCCAAGGGAGATTTACACTCTGGGAACCTAGCCAATTGTGGGATGGATGAGTTGGTAAGGTTTAGGCCAAATTTCCTCATCTGATGTTGTCAGTGTCCAATTATTCCAATGATAGCAATGTTTTTTTTAAGGGTTTGAAAGCCAATTTCACCGGCTATTAAGTTTCATACATCTGAAATATTCTCAATAGAGTGATAATATGCAAGACTTTTTAATATGTAATACTCCTAATTTGTCTGTCAAGCATGGTCACAAATGATTAAAACATTGATGCTGAGATATTTTCTGTGGACTATTAGGCTTTGCTGAAGTGTTACACAGAGACTACTAAATAATAACATAACATCAACTAATATAGGCTCCTAATGCTTCATGGAGTTTTATCTTTTTGATTGTGTCACAGTACACACAGCTACCAGCAATAATTTACATTTACATAGAGGTGGCACAATGGTTAGCACTGCTGTCTCACAGTGCCGGTAACCAGGTCCAATTGCAGCCTGGGTGACAGTCTGTACAAAGTTTGGATGTTCTTGCAGTGTCTGTGTGGATTTCCTCCATGTAGTCCGGTTTTTTCCTATAGGCCAAATATGAGTAGGTTAGGTGAATTGTCCCATGCTAAATTGCCCCTTAGCATCCCAGGATGTGTAGGTTAGGTGAATTAGCTGTGCTAAGTTGCCCCTCAGTGTCCAAAGATGTGTGGGTTAGGTGAATTAGGCATGCTAAATTTGCCCCTTGGTGTCCCAAGATGTGTAGGTTGGTGGATTAGCTATACTAAATTGCCCCTTAATGTCCCAAAATTAGGGGGATTAGTGAGATAAATATTTCTGGGTTATGAGCTAGAGCAAGGGGTTGAGCCTGGATAAGATATTCTTTTGCAGACTTGATGGGACAAATAGGATTCTATAATTAGCAATGTACAATGTCCCAATGTACTAAACATGATGTTATCAGATAAAATTTGAGTCAAAGGGGAAGACAGCAGGATAGAAGACCAAACAAAGATTGATCAAATAATTGGACAATACGGTGGCACACTGGTTAGCATTGCTGCCTCACAGCATCAGAGACCCAGATTTGATTCTCCAGTTTGGGTCACTGTCTGCATGGAATTTGCACATTCTCCCCATGTCTAAGTGGGTTTCCTCCAGGTTCTTCCACAATCCAAAGATATGCAGGTTAGGTGAATTGGCCATGCTAAATTGTCCTACCATGTCAGGGGGACTAGCTGGGGTAAAATGTATGGAGTTATGGGCATTGGGCCTGGGTGGGATTGTGATCAGTGCAGAATTGATGAACCAAATGGTGGTTCTGCACATTAAAATTCTATGAATCTGTAAGTCTGCCAGAAGAGCACCCTGAATTTACTGCAATTACAGAGTAAAATCATTTGTAAAAATCATCTCCCACTCCATAGGCAATCAAACTGCCCAGACCACCTTTCCTTTTGTTAATATTATTTTTAGAAATTGTTCAAAATTGAACAAAAAGATGGGAAAGACACACCTAATTACCAACATTTAAACATCCTATATTTTCTGAAAAATTTAACCTATTTTTGGTAGCAAAACCCTTTAACAGAATAACACAAATGAATAAGGAACAAGAAACAAAGTTAAGGTGTAGAGAAACTCCGGATTAATGTTCCAATTTCTATTTTTGAACACTATCCAGCTGATGTTCGAGCTACATTTTGATGTAGTTCCAATATCACCCATAATGATGTGTCCCCGAGTGTTTTATGAGCACAACTTTTGCTCATCCAATTGACCATCAGTTGTGTCCTTAATTGAATATTCATGCAACTCTACTAAAATAGAATTAACTTCATGTTAGTGGATGTTTACCTTTGTCTGTACTTCTCTAAATCTACCAAATTAAGTCAGTGTTGCATTAGTGCCATCTAGTGCTGTAATCACAGTTAAAGTCAAACACATTGTTGCTATTTGAGCAGAGAAAAATACAAAACTCATCACAGAGATATGATTACGAAATTCTTACCTTTTCATTCTGCAATAAATAGTGCAATAAATAGATGGCACTGGTGCAACCTAGCACTATGATCACAGTTAAGCATTGAAAAATACAAAACTCATTATGGAGATATGATTACAAAGTTCTTACCTTTTCATCTTACCATAAATATTTAACTGTGGAATCTTCGTTTTCACTGTGCCACTGGAGCAGTGCCAGGCAATACAACAGGACATAGATAGGCTGGTAGATTGGGCAGATAGATGGCAAATGGAATTTAATCCAGATAAATGCGAGGTGATGCATTTTGGCCGGAATAATGTAGAGGGGAGTTATAGGATAAAAGGTAAAACTATCCGGAATATAGAGACGCAGAGAGACAAGTCTCTCTGCAGGTTCACAAGTCTCTGAAGGTGTCAGTACAGGTGGAGAATGTGATAAAGAAAGCTATGCTAGCCTTCATAGGAAGGGGTAATAGAATACAAGAGTAGGAGTCTGATGTTGCAAGTGTATAGAACATTGGTTAGGCCTCACTTGGAGTACTGTGTCCAGTTCTGGTCGCCATACTACCAGAAGGATGTGGAGGCCTTGGAGAGAGTGCAGAGGAGATTTACCAGGATGCTGCCTGGTATGGAAGGGCTGTCTTATGAGGAAAGATTGAACGCACTGGGGTTGCTTTCCCTTGAAAGACGTCGGCTGAGAGCGGATCTAATAGAGGTATATAAGATTATAAAGGGTATAGATAGAGTAAATAGTGGTAAGCTTTTTCCACCATTAGAAATGGATAGAACGAGGGGTCACGGCCTTAGGGTGAGGGGGGCTATGTATAAGACGAATATTAGAGGGCACAAAGGGTAGTGGGGGTGTGGAATGCACTGCCGAGTAAGGTGGTGGGAGCAGGCACGCTAGGGTTGTTTAAGGGTCTCTTGGACAGCCACATGAGCGGTCTGCAGATAGAGGGATGTAGCAGGACTGTCTAAATATCTTATTTGTTTCCACAGGCAATTCGGTCCACCTTGTTGACCAACAAGGTGCATGCATTCGGCAGGTCGTGCGAGGGCTGCTCTTGGATGTTGCTTCAGGAGTGGCCTAGTGCTTCAAGTCGTTAGTGTATGCTTAAACTGGACCATCTGATGGGCAACATGACAGCTCAGAGACTATCGCTGTTGCTGTGCAGACACATGGATTTGGGCCTGTGTCTGCGGGAGTTTGCGCGTTCTCCCCGTGGTTGCGTGGGTTTTCTCCGGGTGCTCCGGTTTCCTCCCACATCCCAAAAATGTGCTCTTAGGCTGATTGGGTAACAAATTGTCCCTATATTGGTCCCTATATGGGAATCTTGCACAATAGGCATAGCCTAAAGTCATGGATATGTCATTAAGACATTAGGACGGCAGCGCGGGCTCGTTGGGCTGAAGGGCCTGTTTCCCGTGCTGTGTTGCTCTTTGTTCACTGTAGGGTCATTCTCAGACTATTAACCTTGCAGTAGCATATGTTGAAAGTGCATCTCATACACCAGTTCTTGGTTAGTTTTAGGGTGACCTAATTTCATGAAATAATTTCTCTGTGATGTTGCTAATGAATTTGTGAAGTTCTCTCCTGGATTTTGTGAGCCAATTCTTGAAGTATTTATTTCCTATCTCAAAAGGATAAACAGCAGGGCAAACTGAAATACCGTTGATAGGTGTTAACACAGGGAAACATTTGGAATGAAATCTGTATGAAGCTGAAAATAATTGTAAACCATTTAAATTAATGCAAGTTTGCTAATGAGTACATTAACCAACTAAAATGAGTCAGTCTCACCTCCAAGTGAGTACTTTACATTGAAACCATGACACACATATATGCTCAAGTTTGACAAAGACTTAGATACAAGGTAGAACTTCAAGCTCTTTTAGCTACATAAATGCAACTTCTTTCTTAATATTAGAAATTTATGCTCTAAAGCTATAGAGATATATATGCCTTTGTCAGATGAAATGCAAGAGCAATTCATTTGGAATGGTATGTTAAAAGGAACCATGAACGACTGAAGTGTCATTTGGGAGGATTTGAAGGTACATTTCCTTGTCTGTAATTCAAAATAAAATACAAGATGAACTTTAGAAAGATAAATGATTCTGGTGAATTGATACAAAGGCAGTGAATAAACACATGAAGATTCTGTCTTTGGAAGAGTAAATGTTCAGTAGCTGACACCGGATTCAATAGCTTGTATGAATGGGTTCACAGTGAATTGCTCAGTTTCACTTTGTCACAGAGGTTCACAGCATAGAAACAGGCCCTTTGACCCAACTTGTCCAGGACATCCCTTTGTTTAACCGCTAAGCTAGTCCCAAATCCCTCTCTACCCATCTTACCCATGTAACTGTCTAAGTGGCTTTTAAAAGACAAAAATTTTGCTACTGTCTCTGGCAGCTCATTCTGGGCACTCACCACCTTGTGTGTGAAAGAACTGCCCCTCTGGTCCCTTTTTTAATCTCTCCCCTCTCACATTAAACCTATGCCCTCCAGTCTTAAGACTCCCCAATGTTTGGGAAATGATATTGACTATTTAGCTGATTTATGTCCCTCATTACTTTATAGACTTTTGTAAGATCACCTGTCAACCTTCTACGCTCCAGAGAAAAAAGTCCCAGTCTATCCAGCCTCTCTTAATAACTCAAAGCATCAAGTCCCGGTAGCACTCTAGTAAATCTTTTCTGCACTTCTAGTTTAATAATATCCTTTCTATGAAGGGGTGACCAGAAACTTGGTAACTCAACTTTTGTGAGTTGACACACACAAAACCATAAAATACCATTTCCAAATGAATTATTTCTTTATTCTACTGGGTATTGTACACAGATAGCTGGCATTGATTGATTCATCAACTACACACTACTAGGGGCAGGTGGAAGGGGAAATTTTTTTCCTTGACCTGTTCAGCATGTACCGTACCAGCTGACTATCAAATGCATTATTCTTGTTAGATTATACTGATAAGAAATATTCTTTACATGTTGCAGGATTGGAAGGAGAGACATGCTTGCGAACATCAGACTGTTCTCCTGGATTGTGTTGTGCTCGTTACCACTGGTCAAAGATTTGTCGGCCTGTACTGGAAAAGGGGCAGGTTTGCTCGAAACGGGCTCGTAAAGAAGGCCCACAGGGACCAGAGATCTTTCAACGATGCAACTGTGGCCCAGGATTAGCCTGCCGTAACCAAAACCAAGGCTCATCAAAAAATAACAGGCTACGGGTCTGCCAACCTGTCTAGGGAAAGAGACCCAGGTCCAAACTCTTGGTTTAATAACATCACAAATTGCTAAGATCAGTTTTTGCACCAGTTAAAACTAAATTTAAATCTTAAACAAAACATAAAATGCATCAGAATGGACACAAAAGTTATTAAAATGAGCTTTGTGAGGTGAAGCACTTGAAGTCTAACATGGTGTATGTGTCGGAAGAAATATTAACTGATTGTGTCAAAATTATTTGGTAGACTAAGATGGTGTCCCAGTCTCAAGAAGTAACAGAGAACACAGATTTAGGGCAGAACCAACCAATGCAGTATTTCAATCAAGTAAGGGAAAGTTCCATACAAAGGTCATTTGAGATGAGAAAATAGTCCAGCAGTATAGTTTGACATTGTGTCCTTTTCAACTTGAGCTGTGTTTGTGCAAAGCAATCTGAATCATACATAAAAGGTGAAAACATCCCTAGCTTGGGAGGGTGAGAGCAGAAAACTACTTTGAATTACCGAAACATGCTAAAAGTGTTAAATTAAAGCATGGGATGGCACTGTTACCTCACAGTGCCAGAAGACCCGGGTTCGATTCCTAGCTTGGGTTACTGTCTATGTAAAGTTTGCACATTCTCCCCCCATCTGCAAGTATTTCCTCCTACAGTCCAAAAGATGTGCTGGATAGGTGCTAAATTCTCTCTGTGTACCCGAACAGCTGCCCAAGTGTGGTGACTAGGGGATTTTCACAGTAACTTCATTGCAGTGTAATGTAAACTTGCTTATGACACTAATAAATAAACTTTAAACTGAAATGTTGAAACTGTTTGGCAGGTCAGCTGAACTGGTAAAAACGAAATTCGCAATTTGGGCGAGGCTATGATAGAATTGATGAAGGGTCCACAGGTGAAGCATTACCCTGTTTCTTTCATTGTTTACTGGCTTGTATTTCACATCTGTAACCACTGGCTGCCATTTATTTTCTCTC
The DNA here is from genome assembly GCA_024679065.1 of Sphyrna mokarran. Classification (NCBI taxonomy): domain Eukaryota; kingdom Metazoa; phylum Chordata; class Chondrichthyes; order Carcharhiniformes; family Carcharhinidae; genus Sphyrna; species Sphyrna mokarran. The sequence goes on along the minus strand of JAGIQG010000031.1, from coordinate 22,598,573 downwards.
TAATATAAAGCTGCAATATTTTTTAATCTTACAGTTTCTCCTACAGGGAGCCTGTGCATACCCAGATCTCGGTAACTAAAAGTACTGATAAAGAAAATTCTTCTGTGATTAAGGAATTAATTTTATTTTAGGGTTAGTCTGGAAAGTGTCACACAATTGCCAAAGTCATGGGATTATGAATCACATCAAGATCTGAATGATTTTTACTCTGCTTTTGAACTAGTGTCTGAAAATATTTGGATACCATCCTCTACGTGTTTAGCATCCATTTCACCTGATCAAAAAAAAATACACACGGAAGAAAATTAATTATGTAATTTGTCTTATTAATTTGCTGAAACTCATTAATAATATTTGACTGACATCAGTATTACCAAGAATTCACCAATTCTTCTCTTCACATCCTGTCTCTTGCCGATACTCCACAGTTTAAATCTAATGTTACCTTTTACTGTTTCATTCTTCAGCCCTGAAACAACATGGTGATTTTCTCTCAAGCTTCTGTGAAGTTGTAGCATCTGACAAGTCTTCAAATCCATAGAATTCATTTCTTTACATATTCATCAGTTTCAGGGTGTATATTCTCCACATAGCAGCCAGTCAGAGCAGATGCAATAGAGCTGCTCAAGATGTTTTGCCCGTCAACTTTCTCTCTTTCTCTCTCCCCCTCCTATGACCTGTGCTTGCCAATCTATTCCCTTCCCACCCCAAAACCACCATGTTACAAATGAAGATGCATCTCTACATCCGACTGTTCCATGACACATTATGCAGATTTAGAATAATGTACTATTCAAAACAACATTTCCTGCAAAGTTGTCTGTTAAATTCATCTTTCAATATGACTAATTAGTTACTGAGGGCTGGGTACACATAGGCTAACTCTTGGAGAGCATGAGCTTTTTGTGCAGCATTATGAAGACTCCTTATACAAAACATAAAATCATAAAACATAGGATCAAGGTTAGGCCACTCGGCCCATTGAGTCTCAATCATGGTTGATATTTTTCTCATCCCCATTCTCCGGCCCTTTCTCCATAACCTCTGATCCCCTTACTAATTAAGAACCTATCTATCTCTGTCTTAAAGACACTCACTGACCTGGGCTCCACAGCTTCCATGGCAAAGAGTTCCATGGGTTCACTATTCTCTGGCTGAAGAAATTCCTCCTCATCTCTATTTTAAAGAATCGTCCCTTTACCTGAGGTTGTGCCCTCTAATTGGAGATTTTCCTACCAGCACAGACATCCTCCCCACATCCACTGTATTTGGGCCTCGCAGTATCCTGTAAGATCCACTCCAATGAGTACAGACCTAGGGTCCTCAACCATTCCTCATATGACTAAATTTTCATTCCAGGGATCATTCTTGTGAACCTCTTTTGAACTCTTTCCAAGTCCAACACATCCTTCCTTAGAAACAGGGCCCAAAACTGCTCACAATAGTGCAAACATCTTGATTTTATTGTCCAATACAATTGATGGGTCATGTATGGTGAAATGTTATTTAAAAACTAAAAATCAAAAAAAAATGCAGCCTTTTATAAGAATACTTTAACACCATCAATGTAATCCGTTACCCTGTTAATTATAGAATGATGTGTGTCATTATTTGTCATACATGTTTGAAAATGATTGTAACACACATCACACATGATGAACATTACTCAGATAAAGCATCTTAAATATAGACTAGGTGCAAGAAAGCTATTCAGCACCACCAAGCAACGGTGGTGCTTCATCTCTTAATGTCCATCAGGGGAGGAAATCTGCTATCCTTCCCTCGTCTGGCCGACAACAAAGTAGTTAGTTCTCAATTGTTCTTTGAAATGGCCTAGCAAGTCACACAGGTCAAGGATAATGAGGTGTGGGCCAAAAATGCTGGCTCTGTCAGTGACGCTCACCTCCCATTAAATAATACATTTTAAAATAAATCAAAGTGGAAGTCTTGGACTGTGAGCAAACGTGCAGGAAATGGCAGGTTCTGTTCAGGGATTGTAGAGAGTAATCTATTAAACACCTGCAGAAAAGCTTGTGCCATTTCAAATACTATATCTACTGACATGTTGGGCAGGACCTATCCATAATCACATATCAGATCAGTTCAAAGTTGTATGGCATTTAACCAATAATTCCTCACTTCAAACCTGTACAGATACAATTTAACCCCAATTCCAAGGAAGTCTTGCTGCAATTTCCTGTAGTGAAGGACAGTCTTCCCTTCCCCTGCGAGCTCTTCTTAACAGCTTTACATTAATTTTGAAATTGTTTGAGAAAGTTTGGATTCATACGCATAATCTTCTGTCTGTATTATAAATGGGCTAAAATGTGTGAAAGCCTGAAAGATACAAGTAAATTATTGGATTACTAATTAACCAGTTTGACAAACTTTACAGAAGTGTTCACAAATAACTACTTATACCAGAACAACTATCAGTTAATCAGTAACCTCGAAGTTTATTGGAGTTTTCCAAAACTGCCAAATATTCATCTCCTGAGATTCAATAAAATTCAAGGTGCCTTTCCCATCACAAAGCACATTTTGCTCCATACCATCACTATGGTTAGTTTATGGTGAATAATCAAAATTATGTATTACAGCCCCAGCTCCAAAATGGAGTTTACCTTCAAATCCTGGTCTTGTAGCTGAAAATATTTTGCTAGTTCTTATTAGTTTCTTACAATATCACAAACTTAAGATCTTGTGTGTTCAGGTAATTTTTCATATACAGTTATCATCTTTTCTTCCTCAATCATTGCATCGCGTCTGCAGAATATGCGCAGCATATCAAAACTTCCCGTGTATTCGGAAAGCGCCTGCAATTCTACACTAATAATATGATACATCTATTTTCTTTCATTTTAAACTGCCCAACTTTTAACTCACTGCAACACAATGTCTGCTATATTTTAAGGAACACAATAAATAAACTAGTTATGCTAGAATCAGCTCACTGCACTCAAAGAAACGCCACTCAATATTAAAGATGAATTGCATGATGCTTGCACCAATTGCATGGAAGTTGTGTTCCATGCACTACTGCAGGTTACTTGCAGCATTCACAACTCTATGGCAACATACACTGCCATAGAGAACGAGGTGAGAGTGCAGTATGAACCTTTGTTCACTGTATGCCATATATACAGGAGCTTTGAATATCATTCACAGCCACTGAATGTAAATACTTGTGAAGCTTTTATCGGTGTATATAGCACATTATCTAAGGCTTGCAAAGTGTAAGCCACTAAGATTTGTGCCGACTCTTGTTGGCTTTGTAATGAGTTCTTGAAACACATAATTCATAGACTGTATTACAAGCATTTTAAAAAACAAGCCAAAGGGTGATGTTAGGATATTATATGTTAAATTACCTGAACTGTGGAAAAGGTCCAATAATAACGGTCATTGTAGTTTGTGTCGTTGAAGGTCAGCTGACCTCTATATCTGCATTCCTTTAGTCTTGCTAGTTTTACAAACAGTATTCATTAATCATATTTTGTATTTAATATTGCATTTTTTATTTGTTATTAAATGTGACACCAATCAATCTTCAGAATGGTTTATTGCTATTACTCACAGACCTTTATAGAAAAGCTGGTGTTCTCTACAAAGACATTTTAACTTCATGCATAATATACGAGCCATCTATGCGTTTACAAAGTTCTTTAGCAAGCAACTGAGAAATCCTTATGAACATTTCAGCTAGTTCTACATTTATCAAGACTCATCGCATTCTCCATCCCTTGGAATTTCAGAGACGTCTTCTATTAAGAGGTTCTGAGAGTAACCCTCAGGTAACACTCACTCACTTCGCTCTCGTGGCTCTCGATATTGCCAGCCTATGTAGTCGAATATGTCCTTTTCACTTTCCACAGGTAGTGGTTCTCCTGGCACTCCTGCAGTTAACACACAGTAAGATGTTAATCATATAGACACCATTCTACTGAACATTTTATTCATCTGTGGGACGTTGCTGGCTGGCCAGCATTTATTGCCCAACCCTGGTTGCCTGAAGGCAGTTGAAAATCAACCACATTGCTGTCGCTCTGGAATCACATGTAGGCCAGGCTGGGTTAAGGACAGCAGATTTCCTTCCCTAAAGGACATTAGTGAAACTAGATGGATTTTTCTGACAATCAACAGTGGTTTCATGGTCATGAATAGATTCTTAACTCCAGATTTTTTTTATTGAATTCAAATTTCACCATCTGCTTTGACAGGATTCGAACTTGGGTCTCCAGAGCATTAGCTGATTTTCTGGTTTAATAGTCCAGCGATAATACCATTAGACCACTGCCTTGCCATAATCAATTGAGGATGAAGGTGGGCATTATTTTTTTTTACAATATTAAAGCTAAAATAAAGACTAAAAATAAAAGCTACTTCAACTTTAATCCCCTGAAATTTATTTGCATAAATTAGGTCAATAATTCTCTTCTATCCCCTCCCTGAAGAGTACTTTTAGTCACAGGACATATCACCAAGATGCAAGGGAATTTGTGGCACCATGCTCAAGTGGGTTTTCTTCATGACTGAACTAATAGAAAGTTGTGTGGGACATGATAGCTGAGCCCTGATGGAAGTGGCCCTAGAAATAATGGACACATTGGTGATCATTTTCCAGCATTCTACAGACTCTGGAAGAGTTCCAGTGAATTGGAAAGTAACTAATGTAACCCTGCTTTATTTACTCTGCACCCATAGTAATGTAGTTGACTCTTATTTGCCTTCTAGCAAGTCACTCAGATCTGCTGGAATTTTACTAAAAGGAACAAACCCAGACATATCTCCCAGCATTGACCTAGATACTAGAAATGACAATGGCAAATCCAGCCCTGTTGACTCGGCAAAGTTATCCTTACTAACATCTGGAGGCTTGTGCCAGAATTGGAAGAGTTGCCTTACAGATCAGTCCACCAATGGCTGGCATAGTCATACTCACAGAAACAGACACAGATAATATCCCAAATACCACCATGGCCATCCCTAGGCATGTCCTAATCCACCTATAGGACAGGCCCATGAGAGATGGCAGAATGGTGTTATACAGCAGGAGGAAGTTGTCTATACACAAGAAACAGGACAAACCTAACTGAGCCTTTACTGCCCATCAGTCTAAATCATTAGCAAAGCAATGGAGACTGTCATTCATAGTGCTATCAAGTGGCATATACTTGGTAAAAACTAGCTCACTGACACTCAGTTTGGGTTCTGCCAAGTCCACTCAGCTCATAACCTTGTTACAGACTCAGTCCAAACATAAACAAAAGAGCTGAATTCTGGAAATGAGGTGAGAATAACTGCTCTTGACATCAAAGCAGCTTTTGACCAACGTTAGGCATCAAGGATTCTTAACAAAACTGGGGGAAAATTCTTCACTGCTTGGAGTCATAACTAGCACAAAGGAATATGGCTGTGGCTGTTGGAAATCAATCACCTCAGTCCCAGGACATCACAGGATTTCCTCAGGGTAATGTCCTGGGCCCACCCATATACAGTTGCTTTATCACTGACTTTCACTCAAAGTCAGAAGTGGGATGTTCAGTGATAAATGCAAAAAATTCTGCACTGTTCACTATCATCAATATACTACATGCAGCAAGACCTGGGTAACATTTCGGCTTGGCCTAATACGTATCAAGTAACATTCATGCCACATAAGTGCAAGGCAATGACCATCTCTAACAAAAGGGGACCCCATTATCTCTCCTTGACATTCAATAGCATTATCATCATTCAATCCCTCACTGGGGGGAACAAAATTGACCAGAAACCGAACAGGAGCCAGCCATATCAATACAGTGGCTACAAAAACATGTCAGAGGCTGCGAATTCTGTGGAAAGTAACCACCAGTTTAAGAAGTGTATTTAATTAATGCAAATAAAAGTTCCATACAAGGGGTCTGATATTTTAAATGAGATGCTCGCAAGGTTGGCTTAAATTTCCGCAGCTATGTACAAGAATAAATTATGTTTCACTGAAACATGACAGAAATTAGATACAAGTTTATTGATGCTTTGACATAATTTAATGCAGCACCTGCAATACCTTCAGAGGAAAAGACTATCTTTGAAACCATAAGCCAATTATTTGAAAACAATAATTTTATCTACTTTTGCGTTTATACCAGCAAGTTCATTTTGTAATTCCCAAATGTATTTGTCCCAGATCTCCATCATAACTTTCTCTGAGACACAATGATGTTATTCTGCAAAAGATCCCTGCTACACATTTATATAAAGATAAAATTTCCACTGGAGACTGAAAGCTATTCCAGAGTTAACAATCGTATGACCTTGTCCCACCCGTTGTTCAGCAAGCAGGGGGGTGATAAGATTGTATGAGAGGCCTAAAAAATTGGGTTTGCATCCATTTTCTTGCTCACACAATCCTACTGCTTCGCTGGTGAAATCGACTTCTTGCCCTGATTTTAATATTGTCATTGATGAGTCCTGGACGCTATTGTTTGGACTTATTTACACTTATCCCCTCACTGGTCAAGCTTCACACTGGTGAGAATCACAGCCGGTCTTCAACAGTGGAAGCCAGGCATGATGGCCTTACTGGATGGATCGGAGGCCACTGAAATCCCTGAATAGTGGGCAGCAATAGTGGACAGTGCCCTTGAGATTGTGCCATATTGGCAGTGCCCACCTGGAACTGACAGGGTGAGACGACGTTGGAGCTCCACAGGAGTGAGGAGAGGGAAGCTCTGCAAGGGGGAGCTCTACAGATAGAGGTGATCAGCAGGGGTCGGGGTGAGGGAAACTACAGGCTAGTGATTGGCAGGCGAGAACTCTGCAGATGGGGTAGTAATCAGTCGGCGGGGTAGAGACAGAGTTTTCTGCAGACAGGGGAGTATCAGTGGGGCGAGAGCTGTGCAGGGGTGGTGATCAGCATGGGGAGGAGTAACTCTGCAGACAGGGATGTGGGGGGAACCAGTACAGGGAGCAATCAGCATTTGGGGAGTAGGAGATACACACAATATCTATTGGGCAGGTGGGGGGAATACCAGGAGATCTCCCAGTTCACTCAGAAATCGGGGCACCAGCATATTGGCGCCACAAGCATTTTGCAGATGGACTGCAAATCTGTGCTGGGTTGTTTGCAGATTTTGACATGAGTTTTGTTGACTCACAATGAATGGATCTGATATTCCAGAGCTTTGTATTCTCAGAGGCACAATGATAATGAGATATAATTGGAAAGTCTTTCTCTCTGCACAAAACCTTTTGGTTTCAACAAAAACAGAAGCATTGGATTCACGACTGATCATTAACTTAGAACTGTATTCGCTAAAAAATCTTCCTAATGAAATAAAGGAGGCTTCACTGGTGAGCTTAGGCTCCCCTGCTTACAGATGAGAATCATAACAGGAATCTTTTATGGACAGAGTGCTGTTAAATTGTGACTCGCTGAAAAAAAAACCCAGCACCACTCTCTTCCGTTTTCTTGCTTTTTCAGCACTCAGAATTTTTTTTGCAAGATTTCACTGTAAACAGCTTTCATCTGTAAAAGCTTCTTATTTTTCTGCTCTATTGAAGGTTCCAACTGTTTTATTACAACTACAACTGATAAATTCTCATGCAACAATCCAATACTGATTCCTTCCAAAGGGAAAGGTATTGGGATAATGCGCCAATATCAAGAAGCTCTTCAATCAGTTCAAGAATGGCATTGCCCAAGTGAACATGTAACAGCTTGCTTGACAGCTGTTGACTTAATTATGAAATCTTTTAACTGTTGCAAGGTGAGAAGAGTATACCTTCTGAAATTTAGAAGAAAACAATTTAGCAAAAATGATTATTCACAGAGAGTCCATAAGAAGTGAAAAGATGCAGCGATTGGACAACATTGCAGTACATTTTAAATTGAGTCGAAGATGCAGAAACCCTTTAGCAACTGCCTTCTTTATTTCATTAGGGAGATATTTTTATCAAGTACAATTAGAGGTTAGTGAGCAGTTGTGAATTCAATGCTTCTATTTTTATTGAAACCGAAACGTTTTGTGCAGAATGAAAGGCTTTTCAATTACATCTGATTTTGGACGTGCCTCTGAGATTACAGGGCTCTGGAATTTCGGATCCATTAATTATGAGTCAACAAAACACATGTCAGAGTCTGCAAACAATCCAACACAGATCTGCACTCCAAATGAACTCCATGGGCGGAATTCTCCCAAAAAACTCTCAATGTCGAATTCAGGTGAAAAACTGGAGTAATTCACACTGGTTTTTTTCAGTGGGAGTTCAGAGGAGAATCTCCCACATTCAGTGTGGGAGGCCACTAGTCTGAATATCATTAAATTTCAAGGGGCAGGTCTATCCCAGCTGGAAGGGCTGAAATAGGGGCACTCAGCGGGCTGCTATGCATGCGCTGGTCCGTCAGTGCCTAGATCAGTGCATATGCAGTGCCCTCATAGAGATGGCCTCACAATTGCTGGCCAGTTTGATCACGGGCAGCTGCGCAACCCCCACATTGCCGACTCTTCTCCCTCACTCCCCCGGCCCAATTGCTGGCCCCCCACAAACATTTGAATCCAGCCTTGACCACACTCCCACCTCCTACCTTCCCAGTCCACCGCGATCTCCAGCCGGATCCCACCACCTACCCGCACCCCCACAACCAACCCCTCCCCCCAACTACAACCCCACCACCCACCCCCACCTCAGCATTTCAAACCCATCCTCCCGCAATGTCGACCTGCCCCCAGCAGGCTGACTACACCCTCTGGCTGAACTCCTCTCCTCTAGCCTGCCCCGAACACTGGCCTCCCTGCTTCCCCCAGCAATCCCTATGCAGTGGCAGCAGGAACCCCTCCACCTCCTAAGCCCCATCCCTACATGCTCCACCCCTTGGCACTGTCCCATGCCCAATGGGCAGTGCGAAGATGCCCCTGACAAGAATTTCTTTCTGCTAATTTATTGTTCTTTATTCAATGGTTGTCAATCCATGACCCGTTGTGTTATTCTGAACCACACATTAGCTATCCAATAAACTCGAACAGACAGAAATCTATTGTCAAGATTGTTGCCCGACAAATTCTTGCCTGTGCAATTTGGTAGAAATAAGAGGAAGTCAGGTTGTTACTTGAATGTAAGTCTGAGAATGAGAAGTAACCCATGAAAGCGGCTGAACCCAAGAAGATGAATGTGACAACAACTAATTAAAGCAAAGAACAAGGATGGTCTCCAAGTTCCAGGGTTGGAGAAGCAGACATATGTGGAAGCTGAGATCAAAACAACCTAGGAGACCATAACACCACTGGAGTGTTGCGCACAGAATCCCTCCAGGGCAGAAGGAGGCCATTCAAGTTTGCACCAATTCTACGAAAAAGCACCTTTGATTTGATTTATTATTTTCACTTGTATTAGTATACAGTGAAAAATATTGTTTCTTGCTCACTATACTGACAAAGCACACCATATACAGAGTAGGAAAGGAGAAGGTGTAGAATGTAGTCTCACAGTCATAGATAGCTAGGGTGCATCAAAAGATCAACTTAATGCGAAATAGGTCCATTTAAAAGTCTGATGGCAAAAGGGAAGAAACTATTCTTGAGTCAGTTAGTACTGGCACCTTTTTTCCCGATGTAAGAAGGTGAAAGAGAGTATATCCAGGGTGCGCAAAGTCCTTAATTATGCTGGCTGCTTTTCTGACGCAGGGTGGGAGACAGGAGTGAGTTATGGACTGCGCTTCATTCACAACTGCTTTCTTGCAGTCTTGGACAAAGCAGGAATCATACCAAGCTGTGATACAACCAAAAAGAATGCTTTCTAAGGTGCATCTGTAAAAGTTGGAAAGAATTATGGTTGATATGCCAAATTTCTTGAGGAAATAGATGTGTTGGTGGGCTTTCTTAACTATAGTGTCGTCATGGAGGGACCAGGACAGGTTGTTAGTAACACAGACACCTAGAATCCTGAAGCTCTCGACCATTTCTACTTTGTCCCTATTGATGTACATAGGGGCACGTCCTCCACTACGCTCCCTGAAATCGATGACTATCTCTTTCGTTTCGTTGATATTGAGGGAGAAATTATTGTCATCATACCAGTTCACCAAATTCTCTATCTCTTCCCCATACTCTGTCTCATCATTGTTTGAGATCTGACCCACTATGATGATGTCATCAGCATACTTGAAAATTGAATTGGAGGGGAATTTGGCCAGAGTCATATGTATATAAGGAATTCAATAAGAGGCTGAGGGCACAGCCCTTGTGAGGCACCAGTGTTGAGGATGGTTATGGAGGAAGTGTTGTTGCCTATGCATACTGATTGCGATCAGTGGGTTAGGAAGTTCAGGATCCAGTTGCAAAGGGAGAGTCAAGCCCCAGGTCAAGGAGCTTGGAGCTTCGTAGGAATAACTGTGTTGAAGGCTGAGCTGCAATTGATAAATAGGAATCTGACATAGGTATCTTTGTTATCTAGATACTCCAGGGTTAAGTGCAGGGCCAGAGAGATAGTGTTTACTCTGGACCTGTTGCAGCAGTAGGTGAACTGTAGTGGAGCCAGGCAATCTGGGATGCTGGAATTGATTCAAAGCACTTCATGACGAGGGATGTCAGTCACTGATAGTCACTAAGGCAAGCTGCCTGGCTTTTCTTTAGTACCAGGATGATAGTCATCTTCTTGAAGCAAATAGGGGCCTCAGGTTGTCATCAGAGAGGTTGAAGATGTCTGTGAATACCTCCACCAGCTGATCCGCGCAGGATCTGGGTGCTCATCTGGATACCTCCATCTGGGCTGGTCACTTTCCATAGGTTGACCTTTGAGAAGGCTGCTCTGACATCTGCAACGGTGACCTCGAATACTTGTTCGGCCAAAGCTTCCATAGTCGAAAGCCCGGAAAATGAAACCAAGGTAGCGCCAAAGTGTGGCAATTCTGGGCCAACATATCTTTGAATTCTATCTTTTACTCTTGTTTTATGCCTCAATTTACTCAGGCCCTCCCCTCCACCCTATGACCATAACTCTGTGTATTTACGATGGCTAATCCACCTAATCTATACATATTTGGGCTAAGAAATGCATCTCAAAATTGTCTAAATGATTGTTTTGATCCCAGGTATTTCTTTCCCAATCTTAGCAGAGCTATTTGAACTCAGCTGAGATCAAACAGATATCATTCTGGTAAGTTCAAGAGCCGCAGAGTGGAAGTAATAAATTGATGGATAGATGTAAATGTCCTTGAAAAGTGTACAGGGTCATTATAACAGCCAATATCTGAAAAAATTTAAATGCCACACTCTCTAAGCTTAAAAAAAGGCTGCAACTATAAAAATCTTCTGTTGGGCTGCTTTGATTTACAGGTTAGAGTAAAAAAAGCAATGATGAGTCATGCAGTTTCAACAGAGCTCTTTATCGATATTTTCCCAAGGACTATCATGATGGCATTATGAATGCCTGTCCGAGTTGCACAATGTACAATTAATTCCAGTGGAGAGTTCTGACTTCACAGTTTGTTAACAGCAAGCTGTTAAAGAAATAAGTGTCTTTGATGTGGCATATAAATAGAAGTTTGCTTTTCTGAGAGATTGACTGCATGAAAAGATTAAAAACATTGAATGAATTTTATGAATGGGCTTTATCACTATCAAATATGAGTGCAAAATGCTGCTCATGTTGAGAATTTTCTGATTTTTATCAACAGGAATGCATACTGAGCTAAGGTCTTGAGAAAAGTATGCAGTTCCTTTAAGCATCATACTCATGGGCAGTGTTTTCCACTGCTACCATGATGTGTTTTGCAGCAGGAAAGGTAGCCCGTCATTGGTCAGTGGGATCTTCTGGTCCTACTGTGCCATCGGGATTTCTTGGTGTGGGGATTTCATTGTTAACAGGACCAGAAAATTCTGCTGGTGGAACATTTGGAAAATTCCAGCCACTGCGTTTGTGCCTTTCCCTTCCCAGTGGGGTGGCACAGTAGCATAGTGTTAACACTGCTGTTTCATAGCACCCCAGTTTGATTCCTGGTTTGGGTCACTGTCTGTGTGGAGTTTGCACATTCTCTCTGTGTCTGCATGTATTTCCTCTGGGTGCTCTGGTTTCCTTCCAACTTCTGGAAGATGTGCTGGTTCAGTGCATTGGCCTGAACAGGCACTGGAGTGTGGCGACTAGAGGAATTTTATAGCAACTTCATTAATGGACACCTTACTTGGGACATTAATAAATAAACTTAAAAAAAAACTTTTGATTATATCTTATTAGTGAATTTGATCATTAAATAAAAAACAGAATAACCATCCACTCACTAGAAACAAAGCCAGGACAGATCTTATATGCACACACACAATATAATTCTGTACTGCCACCATCAGTTATATTTTATATTCTGCTGCAACGTGATTGATTCTCAAGTGCCCTCTAAACAAGGGCAACTCGAGACAGCAATGCCGATGTCCCACGAATGAATAAAAAGAAGTTATCTTGTTCTAAAATATGGTAGAGTTATTTAAAACTCTAAAGCAGTGGTAAGAATCTAGCTGTGATGGTCTTCTAACAGCTGGGAATCACAAACTCCAAGCATTTTCTCAATTTGGTCTTCAAAGCAGAGTTATGCATTGTATAAATATACTGAAAGCCTTGCCAGTAGAGTTGAAGACAGACTTGATAACATGTAATCAGTTTATAATTGGAGGTTCAACTCTGATTTGACACCAGAGAAATGGCTAGCTGTGAGCAGAGATCATCTTGCAACATGTAGGAAAACACATTCTTGAAACATCAACATGGTCTCGTCTGGTTGCAATTAGATTACAGTTTGCAATATTGCACCAATAGCAAACCTTTTTCTAAGTGCTAATCCACTAAAAAGATTAATATTTTGCCACCCTGTTTCATCAAAGTCAAGTAGCCGTAAACTTCCATGATAATAAACTTATTTTTACCCCATAATTAAAACCATAATATACAACAAGTTTACCGAGTTCAGTCTAAAAAACAGGACGTGAAGATTCAGTATTTTATTAGTCAGTTTAACACTACTTTTGTAGTATAACAGAAAAGTTCCATCAGGCTGGATTTTCTGCAGTCCCTGTAGTGTGTTTCGCAGCAGTGTGGTGACACACCATTGGCCACTGGTGGATCAAGAAGATACTGCTGCTGTTAACAGGAATTCTCATTCTATGCGTTAAATATTCATTATTTCATTATTGGGTTTACTGGTGACTTTCTTATATTTATGACAACCCACTAGAAACACAGATACCCTATGCTGCAGAAGGAAGTCATTCGGCCCAGCGTATCTACACAGACAACAATCCCAGCCAGGCTCTATTCCCGTAACCCCACATATTTGCTCTCCCAATCTCTCTAACCAATGCATCCTGAGGCACTAAGGGGTAATTTAGCATTGTAAATGGGCCTACCTTGCACATCTTTGGACTGTGGGAGGAAATTGGAGCACCAGGGGAAACCCACACAGACATGGGGAAAATCTGCAAACTCAGATACCACTTAACGAAGGGACAGAAAGTAGAGCAGAGTGATTTGAATGGCTGCCTTTCAGACTCAGGAAAGGCATTCTCCATATGTTAATGGTCTTTATTTGATTTGGATTAAAGGTGTGGACTTTGGATATGCCAGGCATAATTTCAAAGTTTGCAGATAATAATACCAAGCCTGGAAATGCAGTATCAATGATGAGAGATTAACAGACTTCAGGAGGACATCTGTAGATTACTAAAACGGTAGCAATGCACCAGATGAAATTCAATGCAGAGAAGTATTCTTTGGTCGGAAGAATGAGGAGAAGCAATGTTAATTAAATGATTAATTTTACAGATTATGTGGGCAAAGAGAAGCCTGGGGTATATGTACACAAATCTTTAAAGGTACCGGATAAGTTGCCACTATATCATTTGCAAACATGTGCTTTAGCATCAGCTATGGCACAATGAGTAACACTGTCATTTCTCACAAAGTTGTGGGTTCAACACCCACTCTGGGACTTAAGAGAAAAATCAAGACTGATGCAGAGTTGCAGCAGTGCTGTCTGTTCTATCTAGCAGATGTGAAATCACTATTTTGAAAAGTTGAGCGTTAATCATTATGTCCTAGCCAATATTTACTCCTAAATCAACATAACCAAGATGTATCGTCTAACCATTATCACATTGATATACGTGGGGGCTTCCTGTGCGCAAACTTGCTGCTGCATTTCCGATATTATAACGGTAACCATACTTCAAAACTTCATTGACTGTCAAGTGCCTTTGGATGTCTTGTGGTCATGAAAGGCACTATATAAATTCAAATGCAATGCACTCAAACTCATCTTAAATGGCCTTTTATTTTCACCCAATCGAAATACCCTCTCCAAAGTCTTCAGTAGTGGCTTTGGGGAGTCAGGAGGTGAGTTATTTGCCGCAGTATTCTTCACCTCTGACCTAGCTCTTGTAGCCACTGTGGTTACGTGGTGAGTTCAGTTGAGTTTCTGATCAATGGTAATCCCAAGGATGTTGACAGTGGGGGATTCAATGCCAAGAGGTGCTGGTTAGAATGTCTTAGTGGTGATGTTCATTGCCTAGCATTTGTGTGGCGTGAAGTTGTAATCCCAAGCCTGGATATTGTTCAGATCTTGTTGCATTTGAACATGTTGAACGTGGTTGTCAAATTAATGTTTTATGGAGGTACAGCATAACATCCTGGCATTTGTATATTTCATATCTCTATTTATAAAACCTAAGATCTCACATACTTTATTATCAGCTTTGTTAACCTGTCTTGCCACTTCCAAATTAATGTGCAGTTGCTCCAACAAAGATATTTTACCCTTGATTGCTTATTCTATGTTCCTTATTCTTTCTCCTCGTCTCAGTAGTTGCTTTTGCAAACTGTAATTCAACCTCAGTGTTGGTCATTTGCTTAATCCTCCATTGCTTCTGACATGAGGAAAGAACAGGTACTAGAATAGATAGTTCTAGATGAAGATCTATCTAGGTACATTGGCCTAGTGATGTCTTTCTCCACTGCAACTTGATTATCTACATGTCATTATCTTTATCTGAAGGAAACTTCTTAAATATTTTCTGTTGAATGAATCCTTGCTTCAATGTAATTGATTAATCTTAATTGACATCATTTGGCTATAATTAGAATCAAGACTCATAGAATGACTAGTCAGCATCGGCAACAATCTCACCCAGGCTGTATTCCTGTAAGCCCATGTATTTACCTTACTAATCTCTCAATACTAAATGGGCAATCTAACATGGCCAATCAATCTAACCCGCATATCTTTAGACTGTGGGAAGAAACTGGAGCACCCGGTGGAAACCCATGCAGACACAAGGAAAATATGCAGACTCCACACAGTGTGGAGTCTGCAGTATTGAACCCGAGGCCAGTATTGAACCTAAGTCCCTGGCACTGCAAGACAGCAGTGCCAACCATTGTGCCACCGTTTCGCCCTTATTATTAAAAGCAGTTGGACTGAGGATGAGTAGAAGAAGCATTAACTCCGTTTCTCTTTCCTACTGCACATTTCCAGCATTTTATGTTTTCATTTTTTTTCATTGTCCTTTCTTAATCTCAAGAGGTCAAACATTTTGGTTTCAAGCAGGGCTAAATAGTTCTACCATAACTGGTACTTTATTAACCTCTAGTAGTCTCAAGAAGAAATATGCCATTTGATTGAATCTGAATTTCTAAACCTCCAAGTCTTTGAACGGAAAAAGAAAAATAAATTGAGATCTAGTACTGTTTAACAATTCCTGCAGAAGTATGATGAATTAAAGTTCAACACATGCATTTTGATTTATATCAAGATCCAGCATTGTCAACACTAGTAATTTTGCCACATTATTTTAACTCTCTCTCTCGTTCTACATATACTGCAGCAGTTCAATAAGGCGGCACACCATGACTTTCTTAAGGACAATTAGTGATGGGCAACCAATATTGCCCCTGCTAGCAGTGCTCCTATTCCACGATCGATTAAAAAAACACTAAGGTAATACAGTAAAATAATCACAACAGCTCATGTCACTGGTTGTCTATCTCCTAACGTAGATATGTTTCAAGTGATGTGTGAGGGTGACTGAAGAAAGTTAGCCAAAATCACCACATAGGAATCACGAGCTTCACACATTCTGCAATTAATCACGGTTATTTTACATGTAAAATACACGTAAAATACTTGTGAAATACCGTAAACATAAATCATTTTGTCTCTTCTAACCAACTGCATGCAATAAAAGTACACGCTGATTTGATTTAACCCAAAATACAATGCAAGAACGAAAAATTAGTTCAGTTTGTAAACACCCTACCAGGGTAATGATGTCCTTCCCTTTAAAGTCTTCTTAAAACTAGAATTAATTGAAAATTAGACATATGTTTTGCATTTAATCGACACATTTTTTGAAAAAAGGAATGTTTTAGTAAAGGGATATTTGCAGGCTGTGATAACTCCAATATTTCCAATATCATTCAGTTGTATATATCATCATACCTGTGCTTCCCAGTGGGCGAATTGTATACTCATTCAAAGTGAAGCCTTTTTCGAGTGCCTGGGTCCTCATGTTCTTGTTAAAAAGATCACTGCCAGTGAAATAAAGCACGCCACAGAAATACTGATCTTTTGGAATAAGCCTGCAAGGACAGTAGCGCACAGTGAGCAATATCAGTCCAGAGTAACAAACACAACATTAGATAAGAACAGGGGAGATATTCGAATTCCAAGTCCATTCAAACTGGGTAACATAGCATGGCTGCATACAACTATAACTTGTCTAATTTCTGAAACACTGGCAATTGGAAACAGCTTTTAAGAATAAAAACAGGAATAACCATAGTTCTTGATTTCAGCAATATATCCAGAATATTGGAACAT
This sequence comes from Sphyrna mokarran, assembly GCA_024679065.1. Classification (NCBI taxonomy): domain Eukaryota; kingdom Metazoa; phylum Chordata; class Chondrichthyes; order Carcharhiniformes; family Carcharhinidae; genus Sphyrna; species Sphyrna mokarran. The sequence continues at coordinate 22,581,733 of JAGIQG010000031.1, read as the reverse complement.
CTGTGGGAATTCAACACAAATACGAACTGAGTGCTCCATGAAGGATTAGACCATGGCTGCTCAAGCTTGACTGGATATATCCAACACTAACTCGGACTGAAGCGACTTAGTCTGACATAGAATAAGTTCCACCCCCATGACTTATTGCTTGATGGCGGTTTCAACTGAGCAGCATACATACTTGGTAAAACTGTGCTTTTACTGTTAAATATGCATATTACAGACACAAGAGCTTTACAAAATGACATACAATTGAACACAAATTATGTGATTATTTTGTTCATGATCTCCTTAGAAACCGCAGCAATTAGCGTTAACTTCTTGCAGACTAAACTTCATTTTAACAACTTTGGGCTGGTCAAGTAAATAATTGCATTATGGGTCAGATCCAAAGAATAAGGTAATATTATTTTAAAATGAAATGGAGGAAATAAGTAACTTGAGGATGTTTTATATTAATGGCAATAGGATGAAGCATCAAAACCATCTAAAGCTGAATCAACCAGTCCCATTATTTCTTTAACAACTGAATAGGATCCTCTTTAAAATAACAATACCTCTTAATTAATGATTATATTTCTAATTATACTGAGCAGACTCTCATGAGCTTCCTTTAAAAAATCTTAATTTCTTTTCAAAAAGAAATTGAATACAGCTCAAGCTGATTTTAATTGGCTTGAAATTGAAAATTGTTAGTTGCACCAAGGTTGAGGAAAGTGGTCAGCCTCGTAGGGAGATTCAATTCGGATGTAAATTTAAACAATGAAGAATAATGAGGATGGGAGGTCCACTGCACTTTGGCTAAACAAGGATAAGACAAAAACCACAATGATTCAGCCGACCTAAACTTATAAGCTTCTCTGGGAAATCATGCATGAGAATGCAGTTAAAAAGAAAACATACCTTACATTAGAATGGTAAAGTTGATGATAAATCTATTATGGCAATATGCTTGTTGGAAGTGCCTTACACACAGAAAAGTCTCCATAAATTTAATCACTTGAAGTTGCCCCTGTTAGCTCCCAGAAGAAGCCAACAAAACATCATATTCGAGTAAACATCCTCATTCTCGGTATCTATACACTTAAAAGGTCTTGCTTTATCTTGCCCATTTCTAAAATCCAACTGATTATTCTTATCTCACTCAATCTGTCTGTTAGCTTTTCATTTTCTGGAGCTTGATTTACTTTTCTTCAGTGCCAGGTAAATTACCTCTCATTTATGTTTTGGCTGTCCATTCTTTTACGTTGGAAAGACTGGTTTTATTTTGGAACTGGAGTAATGCTGCCAGCAGTCAATGTTCAAATGGGCCAGTTCCCTTTCAGGAGAAGCATTGCAAAAAAGGGAGTAGATTTAATTGATGAATGAAAATAACTAAATGAAGATTAAAAATTAAATGAACTACACTGTTGCTTTCCTGAGTCCAAGGTGCTCCCAATATTGGGGCCAAATTGAGCAGCCATAATATCGTTTTCTTGGGCGGCATGGTGGCCCAGTGGCGAGCACTGCTGCCTCACAGTGCCAAAGACCTGGGTTCGATTCCCAGCTTGAGCCCCTGTCTATGTGGAGTTTGCACATTTTCCCTTTGGCTGCGTGCTCCAGTTTCCTCTCAAAGATGCCCTGGTTAGGTGCATTGACCCGAACCAGTCGGACTAAGGCAACGAGGGGAATTTCACAATAACTTAATTACAGTGTTAACGTGAGCCTTACTTGTGACTAATAAATAAACTTTAAATCATATTGACAATTTAGGAGGATATCTGGTGCCTGAAAAGTCAGAGCTGTGTGTCTAAATTTCAAGGTCACATTACGCCACCTACAAGTGCCCATATGCAATAGCCAAAACTTTCAACAAGCACAAACAATAAAGATATGCCAAATCCATGGAGATCTCTCCTTTATATCTGGTGATCTTCTATCTCCTGAAATTGCAGAATACTTTAATTTCAGACTTGAATCAATGGAGAATTGGATGAAAATAATACTTTTAACCTATATGAATTGTTCCTTTCAAAAACAGAAGTAACACTGAGATGATTCAAAACTATTAAGTAAAATCTGTAATCATGAGGCTCTTGAAAAAAATACATGCAGCAACAGACTATATACTGTTAACCCCATCTCAACTCTGTATGACATCTGTCCTAATGCAGCAAATTTGACAAAACATAGGAGAGATTCACCAAGAGGTATTATAAAATGGTGGCTGATATCACAAGGGAAGATTTACTGAATTGAGTAATAGCAAAAAAGAATGAGGAAGAAGGTGTTTGGAACACTTGCTTTCATTGGTCAGAGCACTGAGTACAGTAGTTGGGATGTTATGTTACAATTCTACAAGACATTGATAGTGCCACATTTGGAGTACTATGAACAATCCTGGTCACCCTGCTATAGGAAGCAAGTTATTAAAGGGTGCAAAGAAGATTGACAAGGATGTCACCAGGACTGGAAGGTTTGAATCATAAGGAGAGGTCGGATAGGCTGCAACCTTTTTCTCTGGAGCAGAGGGGGATGAAGGGTGACCTTCTAGAGATTTATAAAATCATGAGGAGCAAAGATACGGTGAATAGCCACAGTTTTTCCCCAGGGTAGCTGAGTCCAAAACTACAGTGCATAGATTTAAGCTGACCAAGGAAATATTTATAAAGAACCTGACGGGCAACTTTTTCACACAGAGGGGATGATAGAGGCTGGTACAATTATAATATTTAAGACACAATTGGACACATGCATAGATGGGAAAGGTTTAGAGGGATTTGGACCAAATACAAGCAAATAGAACTAGTTCAATTTCAGAAACCTGGTTGGCATGGACAAGTTGGGCCGAAGGGCCTGTTTCCATGTTGTTTCTCACTGATTCTATTTAAAGCGAAGCACTAATTAAGCAAATAATGATTATTTTATAAAATGATAGAACAAACTCCAGCACTAAACAAATAATTATGTTCATGTTTTTTGACAGTTAAAGAGAGAAAAGACAGGCACTAACTGAAACAGAATGCTTCCAAATGAGCTCTCATAGTGAGAGAAGGAAAAATACAATGCTCAGCAACTTCTTTTGTTAGAAACGCAGCTGATGAGCCAAGGTATGAGAAAAGTTATTACCAACATTTAATAAAGTTCAAGAGGCCAAGTCAAAACAAAGATCACTGATTAGATATTGCTAAGTTTTAAAGCCTGATGAAAAAGTTCAGGATGACAAAGACAATAGAATGGGGAAAAACTGCAATGACAAAGGATTGCATTAGAGCTGGACAGAAATGAAGGAATAGAATGTAAATCAGCATATTTGGGAAGTTTGTAGAGTAATGACCAAAGTGCCAATAAAATAGGAATAGATGGAGGCAGCAAGACCAGTGGTGAGGGAGGGATCAACTGACAGCAGCTTTTCCTTGTGTGCAATTTAATGGCTACTTGAAGAGTCTCCAAAAACGTAAACTTCATTCATGCCCTTAGATTTGTCATGATGGGGATGCCAAACATCTTTTCTCAGACATTGTTGGCACTGTGGATCTTTATTGCTCATCTCTATTTGTTCTCAAGAAGCTGCCTTCTTGAATCACTGCAAAATGTGTGGATTACATCCCACAATGCTTTTCACTTGGACTTCTGAAACTGTGAAGCAGGCAACCTTGGTGGCAATTGATAACCTGTCAGTCTTAGATATCACTGTTCTGTGGCACTCCCATAAGGTATAAGAATAGCTTATATTCTTGTAAATTCCCTAGTAAAAGTAACTTATCTTGAATTTATGAAATAATAATCTAATAAACACAAAATCCCTTATACTGTGACCAGTGGCTTATGTGGCAGCCCTTACAACACACATGGCAGAAACTGAAATGTAGCTGGAATATTTGGCTACTTTTAAAAATATTACTTTTCATCTTAGAGGCCACACACACAAAGCATCTCCAACTAGGAGTTCCAGGCCACAAATACAAGACCACCATCAATCTATTATTTGAATGGCTACTTGAAGACATAAAGTAAATAGAATCAGATGCCAAGTCAGGAATAATTGAGCAATATGTTCTAGCTATAGTTTCCATGTATTAATTACAAGTCAACCATGACCATCATGAATTGGCAATTATTAATTGCATGGAGGAAAAGCCGTAGTCAATTATTCTAGCATTAACTGAAAGACCTTCAGCATTTAGCTTTGCCCAAACCTTAGCTTTATATAAATTTAGCTGGTTTAGTAGAGATTTATGCACTTCCTTTTCAGCATCCTGTCTATATTCCCCCCATCATTACTGTTCTCCTGAAGGCAGGATTAATGCTGGATTATGATTCAATAGATGCCAGCAACTATCTTGCACCACAACAAAATGACCATTGTTCACGTAATCTTGGTAATTTGTATTGGCAGGACGGTTAGTCAGGTGGGAGGATATCAAGACTGAGACATTTCCTGTCTTTCTCCTTTCATCCATATTCTTCAGCAGGAATAGGCAGTTTTCTATTCTAACTCAAGAATACTGAGACCAATTTTCTTTTCAAGTAAAGTTTATTTATTACTGTCACAAGTAGGCTTACATGAATATTGCAATGAAGTTACTATGAAAATCCCCTAGTTGCCACACTCTGGTGCCTGTTCAGGTACAGAGGGAGAATTTAGCAGGGCCAATGCACCTAACCTGCACATCTTTGGACTGTGGAAGAAAACCAGATCACCTGGAGGAAACCCACACACATGGGGAGAATGTGCAAGCTGGGAATTAACTCTAGTTTGCTGGCACTGTGAGGCAGCACTGCTAACCATTGTGAATCTTCTTGAACTGGAAAACTCAGAATCAAACTACACTGCATTCACACATTCAGTTCTTGGGACCTAGGTCAAGAATCTGTGTTAGACAGACTTTGGATGTTTAGGTTGGAATCACATTTGAAGGGAGTACAGATAAAAAACAAAGGCCATGGGTTTGTATGTATGTCTGTCTCTATATCTCATTCCCTTTGAACTTAGCTTTCTCTGAAAATGCAGCATCTTTACCCTACTGTCCAAAATTAATTTTTAAATTGAGCCTTTAAATCCAGTTCAGACTGATTTCTTAAAACATAGGCGTTTGGTACTCTCAGCCTTGTAACTAAGGCAATCAAGGATAAATTACTGCTAAGATCAATACTTAAATTCATCAGCAACATTAGCAGCTAACTTTATTTTATTTATTATTGTCACATGTATTAGAATACAGCGAAAAGCATTGTTTCTTGTGCGCTATCCCGTTCATGGAAAAGGAAAGAAGATGCAGAATGTTTTGTTAAAGTTGGAGCTAGGGTGTAGAGAAAAATCAACTTAATACTAGATCACAAATCATAGAATTCAATAGTGCAGAAGAGGCCATTCAGTCATCAAGTCTGTACCGACCACAGTCCTATCTCCATAACCCCATGCATTTATCCTTGCTAGTCCCCCTGACACTAAAGGCAATTTGGCATGGCCAATCCACCTTTGGACAGTGGGAGGATGCCGGATTGAGATTAAGAGATTGAATTAAAGCATTGTTACAAAATTTAAGAGTTGGAATATAGTTTTAAAAGCATAGGACGAGGGTAAAAGATAGAATTAGAGGTTATACTGGTCACAGCTTGCAAGGAGTCACCACGCTCCAGTGCACAAAAGAGTCACCGAAGAAAACAGGAGAAAATAGGAATGCACAACACAGAAACAAGGAGTTTGATAAACAACAAGCAGGATAGTAAAAGGTGTCAGGAAGATCAATGGCTTCCTGGGATGGGTAGATAAATAGCTGGTACAATTTAACGTGGAGAGCTGTGAGGTTCAACACCCTGGGAGGAATACCAAGGAATGACAATACTGACTAAACAAAATGACTTAGAGGTTCCAATATGATGGGATACTTTCCATTTACCTGGACGAGTGCAGCTCCCATCAACACTCAAGGAGCTAACGCCATCCAAGACAAAGCAGCCCCTCTTGATTGCCATTCTTCCACAAACATTCAATCCCTCTACCAGGGCACACAATGCAGCACATTATACCATCTAAAGATGCACTGCAGCAACTCAAGGTTCCTTAGACAGCAGCTTCCAAACCCACGACCATGACCATCTGGAAACACAAGGGTATCAGACACATGAGGACACCACCACCTAGAAGTTCCCTCCAAGTCACTCAGCATCCTAACTTGACAAGAAATATCCATTCTCCTTCACCATCGCTGGGTCAAAATCCAGGAACTCCCTTCTTATCTGCATGTATGCATATGAATGTATGCATGGACTGCAACAGCTCAAAAAGTCTGCCCAAGACCACCATTACAAGGGTAATTAGCCAACAACACCTACATACCATGAATGAATGAAACAAAATATATGGCATAGAATAAAGAAGCAGTCATTGTATGAGAAATGGTTAAATTTAGGTACAGTTGAATAACAGACTATGGAAGAGAAATGTAAGCCATCAAGAGCATACAACATTGATTCCTGATGCCAGCAATCAAGAGTTATGAGGAGAGATTTGAAATAGCACTACATCCAATTATTTTTCTTTTAAAAAGCACATCCAAACCATAGGATTAAAAAGTTTAACACTATGGGTGACTAATTTAAGAAATAAGACAATATCCAGGTAAAAGGATTGTTCAGGCAGTGTCACCACATCTCCATTATAACTTCTGGTAGAAAATGTTGCAGTACAATTTTCAGATTAACGATAGGCCTCAGCAATTGGTCTTGAATTTGGCAGTCTTTTAATATAGTCTGTGAAAGAAGTTTCTTGGAGTCTTCAGCATTTTGTAACAGTCCTGCCAAAACATCCATAATCCATCTAGAGGAGAACAGCAAGAGGTCTAGAACAAACCAATGTGTTTGCAATAGGACAAATATGGAGTGTTTTCTGGTTCCTTCTGCAGTGTGGGTCAATTGTGACCTTATCTAGTCAGAAGTGCTGACCCTCAATTGTTCAAATTACAGTTGATTGAATAGACTGGCACACATGGGCAGGAATTGGTTTTAAAAGCCAAGAAAAGACTTAACAATATTTTAAAATTTGTTCGGATTTTAATAGGGTAGCTAAGGAAAGACTATACCTTTGATTTTGCATCCAGTAACAAAAACTCATCAATTTTAATATCACAAAGAGATTGAAGAGAGAGAGAGAAAGACAAGGATTCTTATGTAGAGGAGTGCTGGAGCATGGAATATTTGCCACAAGGTGTCCTTGAGACATTACAGCTTTTACTGGAAAACTGAATAAACGTTTGAAGCAGCAAAAAAAATAAGACTATGAACAAAAAAGCATAAGCAATGGGTTTTGTTTTGGATTGCTCTAACAATGGGCTGGCAGAGGCAGGATGTTTCAACAGAATTTATTTGAGGCTAAAGGGAAACAGGTCATAGAATTGATCCAAACAGAGAAGGAAAGCAACTGAGAGGAGTTATCAGCAAAAAGAAATATCAGAGAAACATAGACTGTAGATATTAGCATTCAAGATTAATTATTACTTGCGATCATTTAACCATCTAAATGATCACTGTGGCCAGAGACGGCCAGGTGCTTATAACATTATATTATTTCCAAGAAAGTGATGTGCATTTGTTTATTCAGCGACTTCGATACAGAGAACAATTTTAATGTAAAAAAGAATCAGTTCAAGACACATTACAAACAGAAGGAAAAAATGTTAGAATTTACTTAATGATAATGGAGGATATTATAGCCTTTTTGTTACTTTTTCTAAGTCATAGAAACCCTACAGTGCAGAAGGAGGCCATCGGCCCCTCGAGTTTGCACCAACAACAATCCCACTCAGGTCCTATCCCCATCACCCCACATATTTACCCCACTAATCCCTTTAACCGATGAATCCCAGGGCACTAAGGGACAATTTAGCACGGCCAATTAACTCCCTTATCTTTGGAATGTGGGAGGAAACCGGAGCATCTGGAGGAAACCCACGCAGACACAGGCAGAATGTGCAAATTCCACACAGAGTCACCCAAGTTAGGAATCGAACCCAGGTCTTTGGAGCTGTGAGGCAGCAGTGCTAAACACTGTGCCACCATGCCGCTCTGTGCACCATTTCCCAGTAGGGATATAAAGTTTGCACTTGCAGTCAATTTAGATTTTACATGGTTCCTAACCTTCTTTCTGAGATTAATGAAAAGTAGGATGATTAACAGTTTTTATATATAGGCAAATCACTCAAGAAAAGCAAGCAACATGGACTAATTTCACTAATCAACTATTCCCAGAATATTTTGACAAATTTGTAGCAAATTTGATGACCACCTTGGAGTTCTGACCAGACAGATTAGATAGCTGAGAGTTGTGGGCATTGCACCCCATCCTTGGTGACTTTTGAATTTGCAATATTCGAGTATTATGCAGTTAACTCACCGAATATCAATTCTCCTGAATGGATAATCAACACCATCACTATCATCTGGCAATCGGCAGACACCCTATTGAAGGAAGGAAAGCAAAGTGTCATCAAAACACCATGATTTATCCCAAAATCTTACAGCACAGGAGAAGCTAATTTGTCTCATACATTTGTGCCAGAGCACAGAACATCACTCTTTATCATGCAAGTGCATCAGTATTGCTGCAGTTATGTAAGCAAATTCAAGGCCTGAACTCTTACACTCACAGACCAAGTCAACTGTAAGAAGAGATTTTTTTTTACTCATTCGTGGGACATTTGCTGGCTGGGCCATCATTTATTGCCTATCCCCAGTTGCCCCAGGACAGTTGAGAATCAACCATATTGCTGTGGCTTTGGAGTCATATAGAGGGCAGACCAGGTGACGATGGCAGATTTCCTTCCCTAAAGGACATGAGTGAACCAGATCGGTTTTTCTGACAATCGACAATAGTTTCATGCTCATCAGCAGATTCTTAATTCCAAATTTTTTTTTATGAATTCAAATTCCACCACCTGCTGTGGCGGGATTTGAATCCAGATCTCTGGAATATTGCCTCAGTTTCCAGATTAATAGTCTAACATTAATGTAACCAGGCCATTGCCTCTGCTGATAGATGTTCCTCATACTCCCTTAGCTTTGGTGGCCAGACACCAATTTTTACTTCTTTTTTTGTTGACAATTAACAATTTTAGTTTTCAATTATTTTCAATGTGAAATATTGACTCTTGATATGCAAATAAGGTGTGGATTTTCTAGCATGTGTTAAAATAGCAATCTGGACTGGTTTAACAATGAAATACAGACAAGCTAAATACACAAGTCATATCAAAATCCTTCAGACCATCTCACATCTCTTAATCTACTTCACAAACACAATGAAATGTTCACTGCACCAAGCATATAAGCTAAAATTGAACAGGGAGTTGAACCCATGGTGCTCATTCAAGAAAGACTGCCATTAATCCAACTCGATTGGGACAATGAAATTCCTCTTTTATAACATGCAATGAGCAATACAAATTAGACAATACAGTTCGCTCAAAAAATTGTCATTTAAATTGGTCTTCACTGAGCATTTTATAACTTGAAAGAAGAATCTATGAAATAGCAATATCCAAAGTTGACTGATTGGTGTTGAGGATTTTTTCCATTTTTGTTCTGCCAGCAGCATGGTGCGCAGTGGTTAGCACTGCTGCCTCACAGCACCAGGAACTTGGGTGACTGTCTGTGTGGAGTTTACATGTTTTCCCCATATCCTTCGGGTGCTCCAATTTCCTGCCACACTCCAAAGACGTGCAGGTTAAGTAAATTAACCATGTAAATGAGGCTATGGGGATAGACTGAGGGGGTGCACCTGGGTAGGTGTTCTTTCGCAGAGTTAGTGCAGACTCAATGAGCCTTCTGCACTGTAGGGATTCTATGGTTTCTTTCCTGGATCATTTTCCCACTGAATTTCTAACAGTATCTCTTACAAAGTGACAGTCACAATATCAAAAGCATGGGGAGAAATAAAGATATACGACTACAATTACAAGCTTCAAAGGATTTTTTTGAATAAGGCCCACTCAAAGATATGACAACAGACGTACTCCCTTTCAACACTTTGAATTTCAATGCAAGTATGCCAATATTTGAGTGATTAGCCTTTTCCAAACTCTTGTCAGAATATAACACCAGGAATATTCATCCACACAAGCACAGTGAAAGTTGTGGATTTCCCTGCGCTTCATTCGCCACTGCTGCTCGCTCCCCCCTGCCCAAAGTGAACAACTTCACAATTTCTCACATTATATTCCATCTGCCAGATTTTTGTTCTATATCAATCTGCAAACCCCATTTATTTTCTTCACAATTTCTTTTCTTACTTCTGTCACCTGCAAATTTGACTACTGTATCTTCGTTCCTCTCATCTAAGTCATTGATGCAAATTGTGCAATAAATTGAGACCCCAGCACTGACACTCTGCCATTTATGCAAACTACTTCCTGCCAGCCAGCCAGCCAATCTACAATCCAGGTTAATATGTTAACCTCCTGCACCATATGCTTTCATTTTTTTCAATAACTTTTGATGTGGCACCTTAACATACTTTCCAAAAACCTGGGCACAATTCGTCTACAGGTTTCCTCTGTCCACAATAATGTTACTCCTTCAAAAGAACTCCAATAAATTACTTAAACATGACTTCCTTTCCAAAAAAACCACAATAATTCTTCCAAATTAACCTGAACTTATGTAAGTACCCAGCTGTAATGTCTCTAATAATCGATTCTAACACATTCTCCACAACTGGCCTATAATTTGATGTTTTCTGCCTCCCTCCCTTCTTGATGGGAGGTTATTAAGGTGTTACTGAGGGGTATTAAGCCCATCATGTCCATGTTGGCTCTCTATAAAGCAATCTAGTCAATCCTATTCCCCCACTCTAATCCCATAACCCTGAAAGTTTCTTTCATTGAACTATCCACTAATTTTACAGAACATCTTTAAAACAAAAGCCCAATATAAAGGAAAGGAAACCTAATAAAAATAAACACAATGATTTTGAAAAGGTGAAAATATGCAAGTGTTCCATAATTGTTGATACATATCCAATACTGTACACAAAAGTCTACTATAAACCAATAATCTAAAACAAATTGTCATTTTAAAGAAAATGGACATGGGATGTAGGAGTTGCCAAAATTTATTGCCTATCCTTGAGGGTATTTAAGAGTCAACCACATTGCTGTGACTCTGGAGTCAGATATAGGCAGAACAGGTCAGGACAATAGATTTCCTTCCCTAAAGGACATTCGTGAACCAGATGGGGCTTTTTTTTTAGGACAATCAACAATGATTTTGCGGTTATCATTAGGCTTTTAATTCCAGATTCCAGAATTCAGATTTCATCTCTGCCATGGTGGGATTCGAACCTGGGACCCCAGACTATTCCCTGAGTCTAAGGATTATGAAATTGCTACAGTATCTGATTTTTGCTGAAAAAGAGACACACTTTTATCTTACACTCATCAGGACACTTCACAAGAATACCAGTATAAGGGAAAACAACAATTTATACAGTGTGAGAATAGATTGCTGATTGGTCAACAGGTGGCTCAAGCCACATTCCCAGAGACACATGAGAACCTTTGATATTGTGTGTGTGTGTGTGTGTCTCTCTCTCTGCCTCCTGTATTTAAATCATTCAATAGCCCTGCATAATTACCAGAACAAAGATTTATGGGTCATAGTATGAGGATTTGAGTTGTAAACCTGCTTCTGAACTGCATCCAGTTTGACATGAAGCCTTCTCTCATTGATCATAGATGTTATAAAATTTATTTCAGCCTTCAATATCAATGGCTTCTTCTCCACAACAAATAGTCTAAGGATATCAAAAATGGGACAATCATATTTGCATTGCAGTTACACAGAGAATCTGAACAAACAGGGCCATTGGCAAGCTTATAATTGGATTTTATTTTCATTGCATCTTATTTGGAAAGGCAAGTTCAGCAATGACTATAAAACACCATGGCAACTGATGGAATTTAAATTCGATTGATAAACCTAGAATTTAAAGCCCATCTAAATCATGATGACCATGAAACTATTGTCAATTTGTGTAAAAGCTCAAAAGTTCAATAATATCTTCACAGGATGAAATCTGCTATTCTTACCCCATCTGACCTACATGTGACTGCCAGACCAGCAACATGATACTAAACTGTCTCCTGTTACAGCCGAGCAAGCCACATGGTAAAGGGCAATTAGGGATGGGCAATAAACACCAGCCTTGCTAAATGTGCTCCAAATCTCATACAAGAGAAAGAGAAAATAAAATAACGTGGATGAGGATCATATAAAGTTGTGAGAAACTTCTGGAATGACTGTGCTTCTTTCACAATTAGCAGCTGCTATTGTGTGTGTTCCCTTCTGAAGGGAATCACGTCTCTGAACAAAGTATTATCTTCAATAATATCAAATTACTGGACTATGGGGCTTTCTTCAAAAGCCATCTACACCACTCACCAACCCTGAAAAGATGCCAATATCTGATGACAAACTATTTGAAAAGCTCAAAAGTAATTGAAGTATTTCTTATGAAGCAATCAAAAGATTCTTGTTTAAAGTAACTAAATAGAATCGCTTTGCAATGACATCTATCAAAGTGACTTGCATTAAGTGGTATTTGCAGTACTTCAAAGTTTCAAGCCTCAGTGCTTACGTCTCACAGGGATCCTGCTATACAGACAGCTGGTCATCCAGTTTGGAAATTTCCAACGGGACAGGCTTGGAGATAACAGTCAGCCAATCTTCTGCATGCACGCTTCCTACGTGCAATCCCTATTCAATCACTAGAATACCAGAAGCCTGACACAATCAAAATATATTTCCAATTACTGATGCACATATCATATTCCAGATTAACTCAGGCATGCAGGATTGTAATCAAATTCTGCAGTTAGGTCTAGGAGCACTTGAAATCAAAACAACTGTGAACGCTACCTAACTTCTTAGCTTGTCCACAATTGTCAGGTGAATTATTCTTTCAACTCATCTGTAAAATGAATGCTTGGACATCATGCACTTGAAAGGGCAACATTCAAAGAGATGACTATCTCAACAGAATTCCAATGCTGATCCATCTGTACATTATTCCAGAAGTCCAATGTGATTGAGTTGTCAGGCATTCAAAACATCAAATAGCAATTGCAGCTGAAAAAATTAATCTGTACAATAAATGTACTCAAGTCAATGTTCCCTGGAATTTGCATTCATGTTACATAGCCATCACACTGATTTCCACTGCTGTAAGCAACAGATCCCAAAGACAAGCTGCCATGTTCGTCCCGAATGTGAAATACAAGTATAATCAGATCTACAGCAAATAGGAAAGATATCAGCAGAGGCTACGTAGCAAGCTTCATGCTGGATGTCCCAGCCTTCTTGCATCTCCATCTGCTAGATATCCGACGTTGTCCGCTCCGAGCCAAAAAAGCACCTCTAACAGGAAACTGGCAGCCTGACCCAGCTGGAGTGAAGAGAGGCCCATGGATGCCCCCCACAAGGAGCTCAGAGTTAAAGGGGGGGGGGGGGGGGGGGGGGGTGCGGTTGCCTCTGGGCAGTGCCAACCTAGCACCCAGCACTGCCCAATGGGCAATGCCCAAGTGGCATCATGTCATTGCCCACTGGACACTGGGCAGTGCCAAGTGGGGCAAAGGGGGTGAGGCCTATTGGGGCAATCGGAGAGGTGGGGGTATCCTGCTGCCACCCTGCATTTGGGATTATAGGCAGAATGGGAGGGAGGAGGTGAATGGGACAAGCAATCGGGTTGGGCAGAGGGGAAATCAGGACATGTCGGGAGGTTGGGGAGGGGGGCAGTGTCTGTGGGGCAGTAATGAAAGGTTGCTGTATTGACCAGCAATCAGAAGGCTGGCAGTGCAGGGCTTCAGCGCATGCACCGATCATGGTGTTGAAAGATCAGTGCGTAGTTAGCTTAGTGCTATGCTGATGGCCTCTGCGGTGGGAATAGGAACACTGATGCACAAAATGTAGGACATTCATTTTGAAAATCCAGCTGAAAAACCCAGTGGGATTTACTCCTGTTTTTAATGAAATTCAGCACTTAGATTCTTTTCTGGGAGAATTCCACCCCTGATCTCACTACTACTACACTTAATTGAAGTCATGATAATAAAGGAAATAAAAAGATTTCATAAAAAATAGCACATTGCAGAAATCTAAAAGCAAAACCACAACAGACTGGCCAAGCACTTTTAATGAGAAAAGGCAGGTTGCCAACGCAGGTATGAAGTTTTTCTCAGAAATATAAATTAAGAGCCATTAAATATCTGCAAAATGCAAAAACTGAATGTTGCATTTGTATTAGATGGAATAAGTATTGCCATATTCATTACTCACCTTAGTTACATTATTAAATTCATATTCTGCATAACCTCTGAAATTATTTTAAAAATGTGTGCCCAGGAGGAAGAAACTCCTCTCCCTATGGCTCTACCAATGACCGTCATGCTTTCGCTGCCAGAGCCCTAAGTTCAGGAATTGCCTCTCTAAACCTCCCCATCTCTCTACTCACAGCTCCTTTAAGATGGTCATATTTGGCCACTTGTCCAATCACCTCATGTAGCTTAGTAAAAGCACAGTAAAAATTCAAGTTATTGCTGTTTAAGAAACAGCTAAATGAGTTGGACTTTTGACTTGATGAATGGTTATATTTGTTCTACAAATCTTTATGAACAAGAGAGGTAGAATAACAATCAATCAAAACCTGGTTAATTCCAGGAAGATTATTGAAAAAGAATGTAAGCAGTGGCACTATCCAAGCACCATAAATCAAATTAAGCAATATCCAATTTCTGACAAGAAGTGATGAAAGAAAAGTAATCCTTGAAAAGGAAGAATGTGCAGGGGAGAAAGTAAGGGAATGGCATGGGGTTTATTGCTCATCTTGAGAGCCAATGGCTCCCTTCTTTGTCATAACAATTCTCATATGCTGTGAAACAGCAAAAAATGGAAGCTTCATTTACTAAGTAGACTGACAAACCCGAAGGACAGAATCTTCCCACCATTCATGCCGGCGGGATACTCCCATCTTGCTGCAGTGAATGGAAATTTGGCTGGCTGTCAACTTCTCCAACCTCGCTGCAGTGGGAGCATGGTATGAATGGCAGGTCAGATCGGCCCAAAGATTCTAAGTTTATCTGCAATAGTTTGACACAAACACTTTCAAAAGAGCTACATTCATTTGTTACAGTATTTTCTTTGGCTGCAATATCGTTCAAACTGCTGTGCCAAGTGCCTTACTTTGCACAGCTAAAGTGATCTGTTCTATTCAATTAGGGTGTGAAGTTACTTTGCCAAATCACTACAAGCATATATATCGTTAAAAATGGTGAAATATATTGACATTTAGCTTTGTCACAATTTGAGTTATTTGCTTTGAATAAAATATTCATCACTGGAAATAAAACATTTGACAAATGAAATCAAATCCTCTATAACTATTACCCATAGCCATGCAAGCATTCTCCATCGTCATGGTGATTTGTCCAAGTTATACATCGTTATAGGAGCAGTCAGAGTTGTGTTTCACCTATCCTTTATGAGGTACTTGAAGGAAATGAGCTGAGAACGGCCTTATCCCTCTCCTCTCCTCAGAGCCAGATGGAGTTTAACATTTGAGTTTAGAGAACCTTCACTTGTGAATGCCTCTCAATGGATAAACTCCAAACTTCCTTGTAATGATGCATCTCTAGTGCTTATGGGGTTTCCAAAATTCACTATGAATAACAGTTATTTCCCCTTTAATGGTTTGAAAAGTGTCAATGTATTTCGGAAGCTAGTACAGGTGTTTGAAAACAGTATAGGCTCAAGAGGCTGCAGATACATTGAAATGAAGTTTCCATTCACAAACGGCTTCATGCAGCATCACTTCTTGTTCATTGTTTAATCAGATGCAAGTGTTACAGGGAAGTTACAAGGCCAGCATTTCTTGCCCACTGCACTAAGAGGTTTGCATGAGTAGTTCAGAGGACAGTTAAGAGTCCTGGGTCTGGAGTCACAAATGAGCCAGAGCAATAAGGATAGCAAACTTCCTTTCCTAAAGGACTGTGCCATGTCAATGTGCTTATAGATCTCATTACGGTAAAGGCTGCTAATATAATGAGCATGATCAACTTTCATTCATACTATTTAGTGGACCGCTGAACAAAATCATAACCAAACAAAACAATACATTATACTTAAAGCAGTCAATTGCTCACAGATTTCGATAACAGCAAGCATCTGACGTCCGATTTGGAATGCTGAGGGAGTTACGCTGACTGAATAAAAATTAGATCTTATTTAACGGACAGGCAGAATTGGATTAGCAGGAGAATGCCTCCACAGTGAAAGTAAACCATGTACCTCCAATTGAGCAGATTAACAATGCAAGACATTAGGAAATAAGGATTCAAACCAATTAAGAAGTGGGAAGAAATAATTGATTAAATGAAAAGACTGAACAACAATAATGAAGGAGGTTAGAGTCATAAGGAAATCTCATAGCAGATGTGTTTATAAAACACACATATCAAGTACAATAAAATGTCAAATGTTTTATTGACTTGACCATGTGTAGTTAATTATAAGCACCATGCATAACCAATCCAAAATTCAATAAACAAATTATAATACCCAACAGATACTGAGTCACTCCCATCCTCGAGCAGTGATACCTTTCAGTTAAATTGCACATAGCTCATATAGATTCAAAGATGATGCATGGAGTATGAACCATATTTAATACAGAAGGTGTACTTTTTTGCTGAATGTCTTTTAATGACCTTTGTGTTGAAGCTTATAAGTTTATTTACTTATTAGTCACAAGTCACAAGGCTTATATTAACATTGCAACGAAGTTACTGTGAAATTCCACACTCCGGTGCCTGTTTGGGTCAATGCACCTAACCAGCATGTCTTTCAGACTGGAGGAGGAAACCGGATCACCTGGAGGAAATCCATGCAGACATGGGGAGAGCGTGCAAACTCCACACAAAGAGTAAATTGAACCCATGTCCCTGACACTGTGAGGGCAGCACTGCTAATCACTGTGCCAGCGTAAGATAGAAGCTGTTTCCACTGGCAGGTGAAACTAGAACTAAGGGGCATGGCCTCAAAATAAGGGGGAGCAAATTTAGGACTGAGTTGAGAATGAACTTCTTCATCCAAAGGATTGTGAATCTGTGAATTCCCTGCCCAGTAAAGCAGCTGAGACAAGGATATTCAAAGCAAGGGTAGATACATTTTTGAATAGTAAAGGAATTAAGGATTATGTGAGCAGTGGCTAAGTGGAGCTGAGTCCACAAAAAGATCAGCCATGATTTTACTGAATGGCAGAGCAGGCTCGAGCGTTCAGGTGGCCTTCTCCTACTCCTAGTTCTAATGTTCTTATGGTCTTAATCTGCCTACTTTCTTTTAGGGATGCACAATGCCCCATTCTTTTTCATACCCTTTCCATGGTGATCTGTAGATAATGTCTGAAAAACTGATCAAAGCAGCAAAACATGCACAAGAGATAGAAAATGGCAGGCATACTATTGAAACAAGCAGATGCAGGAGTACCAGTGCATAAACTGAAATTTATTAGAACAGTCAGTTGATAGCTTTTAGTTATACTTGTATGATTGAGCACTGGAGTGGGATTTGACACAATCACATTGTCTGGATTGCCACTTCAGTGCAGCATTAAGGGAGTGCTATCCTTCAGATGAGCTGTTAAACTAAGACCAATCTGCCTGATTAGGAATACCTACAAGATTCCATGACAAAATAAGGGCAAGTAGATGAAGTCACTTCGAAAATACAAAGCCTGGAATATTGCCATGTAACTTCTTCGAAATGTCCACTTTTACATTGACAACTAAAAAAGGTCTTCCTGTTTTTAATAATGATTTGGGCTACAAGCTTCCCACTTAGAAGACATTAAAAGACATTAATTATACATTTTGTGGTCATTACTACAGTGATTAATATAGTGATTCAGAACCGGTGAGTTAATCAGGAAATTAATTTAACAATATATGCCTTAAGATTCTACTAAGAAAGGGGCTTAATTTGAGCAAACTAAATCCAACAAAGGCTCTGTGGTTCAAAGCTTAATAACACTGAACTTCCTCATCACTGTCTCCAATGCAGCTGTCCCTTAAAAGGATTTCTGAAAAATCTTAAGTCAGATTTCTCCAGCAGGTGGGCAGGTAGATAAAGACTACAACTTGGAATGCTGGCGCCACCAAATAATATTCAGATGGGCAGTAAAAGCAGACTACTGTCCAGTGCCTCCACATTCTCAGAGCTTCGGACAAAGTTTGAAATCAGCACTTCACAGATACGTAACTCTAAAATGATGGTTCGCTCTAGACAATAGACAGTAGTTGGCTAACCACCAATAATCTTCTACTTATTTTTATTCAGTCAAAATTAACCACAACCCATACCACCCAGCATTTGTGGATATTACAAGGAGGTAACCACAATTAACCCTCTACCTTGCATCTTGTTTTGTGCAGTAATGGTTTCTAAAAGTGATGTTGACTGAAAAAAAAGCAAAAGTGAAATGTTTGGTTACAATCATAAAATAAAATAAACAAATCATAAACACTTCAGCATTTCAAAAACACTTTTTCAAGTTTCCATTTTAAAATGGGCAAGAACTATTTAGACAACGATTTTCCAAAACTTTTTTCATTTAAAAATTTGGGTTGAGATTCTCAAGCAGGCCAGGAGTTACCAGAAGGGGCCTTTAGTGAAAGCAATCAACTCTGCACCAGAAATAGGAATTTTAATATGATTAGTTGGCCCAGACAGTATTTTTCAGGTCCGATGGCATCTCCCTTCGCTGCTGGGAGTGCTTCTCTCCAGTTGAGTTTACAACTGCTCCCCACTAACAGGGAACAGGAACCCTGACTCCACTGATGAGGACAAAGACCATTGAGCATTCCCCGAAACCAGAGGCAAGGCGAGATGCTCTTTAGGCCCTGCAATCTGACAGTACCAGCCTGGCAATGGCCAGAAGGCACCTAAGCACTGCCCACTGGACACTAAGCAGTGCCAAGGATGAAGGGCTAGAGTGGCAGGCAGAGTGGGGTGTAGGGCCTATGGTGGTGAGGAGGTGACCCGATACCACTCTGCTCTTGGAGCACTGGGAGAGGGGGAGAGTAAGGCAATTAGGGCTGGCCATTGGAGTGGAGGCTTCTGGAAGGTTGGCAATCTATGGGGCGGGGGGAGTTCCATGCGAAGGCAATGATCAGAGGCCAGTGATTGGGAGGCTGGCAATTGGAGGCCACTGTGCATGTGTGATCTCTGCACTGACAGATTGGCGCATGCACAATCGTCCACTCAGCACGATGCTGCTAGCCTGTTGGGTGGGAACAGACTCTGCAATTATTTACCAGAGTGAAGCATGCTGAGACATTCTGCAATACTCAGAGTGTCAAAGATTTGTTCTGGTAAATACAGCCAAAAAATTGTTTTCCCACCCACTGGACACTTAGGTTTTTTTGAGAGAATTCTGGCCGTCTTTTTTTGCATTGCTGCCTCATAGTGCCAGGAACCAGGGTTCAATTCCCAGGTCACTGTCTGAGCGGAGTTTGCACATTCTCCCTGTATCTCCATGTGTTTACTCTAGGTGCTCCGGTTTCCTTTCACAGTCTGAAACACGTGTGGATTAGGTGCATTGACTGTGCAAAATTCTCCCTCAGTGTACTTGAGCAGGTGATGGAGTGTGATGGGGATTTTCACAGTAACTTTGTTGCAATGTTAATGTAAGCCGATTTGTGACATTAATGAATAAGCTTTCATGTCCAAGAATGAAGAAATGAGCATCTTCCTCAGTAGCATTTCCAACTCAAATCATACCCCCTTTCAGTAACCCCTTTACTAAAATGAAAAAGAGGAACAGGAGGAGGCTATATATACTCTTCTGCTCATTCCACTATTCAATGACGTTGACTGAACTGTAACCAAACTTCGTATACCTGCTTTTGTCCCCAATATCCCCAATGTTCAGAGTTAACAATATCAGACTCAGACTTTAACAGTTAATTTTGCGCTTAGATTTTTTTTGAAGAAGAGAATTCCAAAATTCTACTATCCCTTGTTTGTATATCTGTAGCATTAATCTTGACCTCTTTGTATTCTAGTCTTCCAGAAATAAAGGCTAGCATTCTGCGCTTCTCCAATTCTGAGCACTTGAGCATTCCCAATTTAAGCACGACATTGTTAGATGCGTCTTTAACTGCCAAGGTCCTAAGCTGTGAAATTCCTAGTATAAACCTTTCTTTTATTCTATCTCCCTAAAATGCTTGTTAATATATTTATTTGATGAGGCTTTGGTCATATGCCCAAATATGTCCTTAAGTGGCCCATGTAAAATTTTGCTTTGTAATAATCCTACAAAACATCTCAGGATGTTTTATTTTGTTAAAGGTGCTACATAAATGCAGATCATTATTGTTGTTTTAAATCCCAACACTAAGTAATTATTCAAGATGTCTACCATTTTCTAATTTCCATTTATAAAATCATCATTAATAGTTTTCAAAGAATCCACATTGCTTCCAGTCACCTCTTTCCCATAATAAATTGTAGGGGAGTGGGGAGTGGGGGGTGGGCGGCAGGGCGGAGCTGGGAAATGCCAGTTTCTTCCCATACTCTTATTTTGTAGCATTATTTTCACCTTTTGCTGTTCTTTGTCACTCTCCCAGTTACCAAGATCTGCATGCAGTTTTGCATTTTTGTATGTTTTTTCTTTTAATTTTAGCTGTCTTTTAGCCTTTCAGCAGTCCACGGCTGTTATTTTTGTCAAGTACACTGAGTGTTCCTTAAGGGTATAAACTGGTTCGATATCATGTTGAATTCTTTCATGAATAACTGCTAAAGATCTGTCATTTTACCATCAATACATCTCCCCAATTTGCGGTCCGTCTCTGTCACAGCCCAGTGAAGCCAGCCTTACCTCAATCTAGAATCTTGGTGGATATCTTCACATCTCTCCAGTTCTCCCCTTTTGATTGTTTTAGAACTATTACCTTTTCATTCACTAGTTTACAGTCTTTGTGACCAGCCCAGTTGGCATTGAGGTGGAAAAGAGTTGGGAAATTATGGCAACAATGAGGTGGTTTTAAGGTTTGGCATTGGAAGGGAGATGCACACTAGTGGCAAGAATTTTTGAACTGATTTGATTTATTATTGTCACATGTATTAGTATACAATGAAAAGTATTGTTTCTTGCACACTACAGACAAAGCATACTGTTCATAGAGAAGAAATGGGAGAGAGCAGAATGTAATGTTACCATCATAGCTAGGGTGTAGAGAAAGATCAACTTAATGCAAGGTAGGTCCATTCAAAAGTCTGATGGCAGTAGGGAGGGAGCTGCTTTTGAGCTGATTGGTACATAACCTCAGACATTTGAATCTTTTCCCAGCGGAAGAAAGTAGAAGAGAGAAGGTCTAGGGTGCATGGAGTCTTTGATTATGCTGAGGCAATGAGAAGTATAGACAGGTATATGACAGAGGTTGTGACATATAAACATTGGAGGGGTGACCCTTAGGGAATGATTGAAGTGTTCTAGTGTCTCTATACTTTCGAGTGGGTATAGATTGAATGGTTGGTGGGATAGGGGGTGTGTGATCAATGAATCTGAGAGCATTAGCTTTTGGAGTCTGGATTGCACTAAAAACAAACAATGTTTGAGATTATTGGGAAAACTTCACAGGGCTCTGGCCGTAATTTTGCAAGGAAAAAATGCCAACAATGATAATCTTACTACGTTAAAAGTCTCAAACTTAAATGGCTCAATGAGAAAAAAACATATAGCAATCAGCCACATAAAAGGGAAGAAAATAGTTGCATTTACAGAGCACTTCACGATAATTAAGAACTTTGAAGAACTGTTGCTCCTGTTATAATAAGAGCAAACTTGGCAGCCAGAAACGTTTTAATCGCCAGAAATCGGTCTTGGGGCAATTGGCTGAGAGATAAATGTCGACCAGAAAACCAAATTAATATTCTCTGTTCTTCAATGTAGCTGTTTTTACTCAGTCACAATATTATGCTTTGCTGGCTACACCAGTATTTATTGCCCATTTTTTATTGCCCTTGAGAAGGTGGTGGTGAGTCATGTTCTTGAACCACAGCAGTTCATCTGGTGTAGTACATCTACTGTGCTGTTAAGGAGAGCTTCAGAATTTTGACCTAGCGAGTGAAGGAAGGTAATAATGTTTCCAAGTAAGAAGTCTCAAAGCACCAGGTTAAAGTCCAACCAGCTTATTGGACTTTACTCAAGCTTTCGGAAATGCTGTTCCTTCATCAGGTTTGAGGAAAGCTGACTGTGTGTGTGGAAAGTGGAAACATGACTTTCCACATCTGACGTAGAAACAGTGTTTCCGTAAGCTTGTGAGTTTACTATTAAATAAACTGGTTGGACTCTAATCTGGTGTTGTGAGACTTCTTACTGTGTTTAACCCAGTCCAATGTCGGCATCTCCACATTATGTTTCCAAGTCAGAATGGTGAGTGGCTTGGAGAGGAAACTGGTGGTATTCCCATATCTGCTGCCTTTACCTTTTTAGATGGTAGCACTTTGGAAAGTGCTGCAAGTTACATCTTGTAGATGGTACGCACTGTTGCTACTGTGCATCAGTGGTGGAGGGACTGAATGTTTCAGGATGGGGATCCAAGAGGGATGTTTTGTCGTGAATAGTGTCAAGCATCTTGAGTGTTGGAAAGTCGCTGAGCAGCTATTGAAAAGAAAGTGCTGCTTGATCGTGCTGTTGATAACCCTTTCCATCAATGATGATTGAGAATAGACTGATGGAGCAATAATAGGCTGCATTGGATTTGTACTACTTTTTGTGCACAGGATATAACAGAGCAATTGTTCACAATGATGGATAGATGCCAATGTAATAGCTATAGTAGAACAACTTGATTGGGGGAGTGGCAATTTCTGGAGCACAAGTCTTCAGTACTGTTGCTGGTATACTGTCAGGGGTCAGGCTCAATAGACTTTGCATCACAGTGCTTTCACTCATTTCTTGATATCATATGGAGTGAATCGAATTGACTGAACACTTACATCAGTGATGCTGTGCCCTCTGAGGAGGCAGAGATGGATCATTCACTTGGCTTAATGCTTCAGTAAGACTGCAGCCTTATCTTTTACACTGACATGCTGGGCTCTTCCATCATTGATGATGGGGATATTTGTGCAGCCTCCTCTTTCAGTGAGTTGTTTAATTGTCCACCATTATTCATGACTACATATGATCCACTGGTTGCATGACTGCTTACCTCTGTCTATCACTTGCTGCTTATGCTATTTAGCATGCCATGGTTCATACAATTTGTTAAATACTCCTTTGAAATCAGCCAAACATCTCAGAGAATCCCTACAGTGAAGCAGAAAGCCATTCGCTCATCGAGTCTGCATCAACCACAATTTGACCCAGGCCCTATTCCCGTAACCACACATATTTACCCTGACACTAAAATCAATTTATCATGGCCAATAAATCTAACCTGCACATCTTTGGACTGTGGGAGGAAACCCACGCAGATGCGGAAGAACGTGCAAATTCCACACAGACAGTGATCTGAAACTGGAACTGAACCCGAACCCGGGTCCCTAGCAGCAACACTAACCACTGTGTAAAGTGATGGTATTGTCATCCATATCATTCCCTCAGCGCAGACTCGATCTTGCACTCTAGTACGTGAACCCACAACCTTTTCAGTTGGAGACAAAATTGCAACCACTGTGCACCTAAAGAAGTTGCCCAATTCAGTGAGCTGATCTTGACTAGGAAAGCCTGTGGTAAGTTCCAGTTGGCATTTCTGCAGCAGGTGAAGTGGAAAATCTTTCCAGTGTGCATTCTGAATCACTATTACTTGAGTTAATGGAACATTTGTTGGTTTGTGTTGTAAAAGGGCCAGGTTGGGTTCAGGAATACATTTATACAATAACCTGACAAATTTCACTTGTCTTAACAAGCACAAGTGACTAGTTTGGTGAGATAGTAGACGGTTGTTGGCATCTATAAATCTTAAGATACCTTGAGCTGTTAACACCTTTAGATGTTGAAACGTATATAAAAAGGGATTAAATTTCCAAACTAATTAAAACATTGAAATGGATGCTCATCTTTGCATTTCACAACACATCATGTTTGTGCAGATTGTTTGACTATATTCCTGTACGTTCATGTCACCAGAGTCATTAAAGCAATAGCACATCTTTGTCACTCCCCCCTGTGCCAAAAAATAAACCTTACAGCCAAATGTATAAAAAAACTGACTGCAGCTGCTGTCCATTAACTACAAAACTATTTCATTGGAAAATCTCAGAAGGTCTGAAAGTATCTGTGAAAAGAGAATACAGCCAATGTTTGGAGTCTGGATGACCCTTAGTTAGAGGCCTCTGATGAAGGGTCACACAGACTTGAAATATTGGCTCTATTCTTTCTCTACAGATGCTGCCAGACCTGTTGAGATTTTCCAGCATTTTCTCTTTTTGTTTCAAATTCCAGCATTGCAGTTTTTTGCCTTTAAACTATTTCTTTTCTGTCCTACATCTCATCAACAAGCAAGTTATATTTATGTGCTAAAATAAAGTGAGCCCTTATTCTTTTTCCAATGTATAAGAAGTCAGAGAGATCATCACATACATTTTTTCTTCAGCCTATTTTCACTTAGCCACTGGATGATGAACACACAATTAAACCTAGATGCCAAAAGATTGGCGCAAATTGGCCCTCAATTCTCATTAACCTATTCAGGACCTATTCTGCAAACCCGGGTCGCATCTCTACACACAGCTCAAGCAAAGTGAACAAATGTCGGGCTCTCAGGTAAACCAAAGAGCGGGAATGGGGGAGCGGGGGTGGTTGTGAATCAGAGGAACCTTCTCATTCCTCCTGCCTGCATACAAATCTTTTTGGCTACTGTATTTCATGGCTGCCACTCAGACCATTGAAGAATTAATTTCCAACTGATTCTAGACAGGCTTCTAATTCACATATATGAAAAGATTTACACCTGCCTTAAGAATTTTGTGCAGAGCAGGGAGAAGAGGAAACTCTCCCATTCAGCAAATTAATCAGTGGAATTTCATTAATAAATATGAAAGATCTTATTTTGTAGTTGTATATATTTTGCTTATATCAGAAGTCTGTCAGAACACCACAGTAACTTGTAAAACAAAAAAAAAATCTTTCCAAAGTTTGATACTTTATAGATTGAAGATATTTGATTCTCTAGAGGGTTCTCATGGGACAAAGTGAAGTAGAAACTAATATTCACTTTTTATTTAAGAAACAATTGTTTTTCCTATACCCAGGCTCCATAAAAATTACTTTACATTGCCAGGCAAATCCCATAGTACAAGGACAGAAGGCAAACTCGTTGTTGTATTTTGCAATTTGACTTCTGGTTTTCTGACCTATTGAAAAGCTGAGGAAATTCTGTGCAAGACACAAACTATCGATCCTTCACTTGTCTTTAAGTCATTGGAGAGGAACGCTAAAAGGTCAGTCTATCAGTGACAGACTGGCAACGTGCATCCCATGAGGTCCCAGAAAATAAGTGACCACTTTAGGTATGTCACAGCACCATTTTAAAAACGTGTTCACGAGATGAGAGCATCACCGGCAAGGGCATCATTTACTGCTCTCGTTGAATTTCTTAACATGATTTAACTGCTATTTTCTTGAACCACTGAACTGCATGTCATGGTGTTTCTATGTTCTTGCTACCCATGTCCTTCCAGACAGTAGAAATTGCAACTCTAGATGCTGCTTAGCAATGGAATAGAAGCCTTGGTGAATTGCTGCAGTGCGTCTTGTAGATGGTCTAGTGTTACAGCAGTGATGGGAGTGAACATCTACAATGGTGGATGGGTTGGCAATGAAGCTGCTGGCTTTGTCCTTCATGGTGCTGAACATCTTGAGTGTTGTTGGAGCTGCACTCAAGAGAGAGAAATGGCTTTGGGATGTCACGTAGTAAGTCATCATTTATTATTTAACATATCCTGTGTTGCACTTTCAAAAAATTGGCACAGCTTTTTTTTTTAAACGCATGCATTATGGTACTCCTACCATGGTCTTCTGCACTCATTAATAAATTAAGATTGCTCACCTAGCTTGATACTAAATGTTATAGCGATTATAATAATGTATGCTGTGTCTCAAAATTACACATTGTGGTGGTAATTAATACTAACACAATTCTGCAGCTGGTGATGGCTCATGGGAGCCCAGATTTAAGCTTCTAAATCTGTTCTGAATCTATCCTTTTTTTTAAAGCCAGTGATCCTGGCACGTCACACAATGGAGTGTATCCTCAGTATCCTCTACAGAAGGACTGTGCAGTGGTCACGTCTGCCACTACTGCCAAGGACAAGTGTATGTTAGGTTGATTGCTGAGAAAAAGGCTTTTCATTCAAGATGGCATCTACCAGTTGTTGTTGATCCAGTCTGGTATGTCCTTAACGACTTGATCAGCTCATTATTTGCAAATGCCACTTCAATCCCCTGCGCAGAAAATATTTAGTTTGCTTGCTGTCCTCAGTGACTCCTTTAAATGCTACCATTGGCTGAGGGAGTGCAGTTGGTGATAATCAGCTGGATGTTTCCTTGTCCATGTTTGACCTCGGGCATGCAGACTAATGGGTCTTGTGCAAATGTTGAGGGTTCCAAAGACCTTTCCCCCTGATTGTGCGTCACTGCGTTACCATGGCTTAAATTGGGAAAGGGGAGTGTGCAGTGGGACCTAGGTGACTTGTGCACAAGTCACTGAAGGTAAGCATGCAGATGATAAAGAAGGCAAATGGTATATTGGCCTTCATTGTCAGAGGTTTTGTTGTTGCAATTATACAGGGCTTTGGTGAGGCCACACTGAGAATATTGCATGCCGTTTTGGTCTCCTTTTCTGAGGAAGGACTTTGTTGCTCTCGAGGGAGTGCAGTGAAAATTTACCAGGCTGTTTCCATGGATGGTGGGACTGATGTATGAGGAGAGATGGACTAAGTTTAGATTGTTTTTGCAGGAGTTCAGACGAATGAGGGGGGAAATCTCAGAGACTTATAAAATTCTAACAGGGCTAGACAGTGTATCTGCAAGGAGATGGTGGGGGAGTCCTGAACCGGGGTCACAGTCTAAGGATGCAAGGTAGACTATTTAGGATGGAAATGAGGAAACATTTCTTCACCAAAGAGTGGTGAGCCTGTGGAATTCATTACCACAGGAAGTAATTGATGCCAAAACATTGAATATATTGAAGAAGTGGCTGGATGTAACACTTGAGAAGGCTGTCATTGCTATAGAAGGATCAAAGCTTATAAGAGAAAGCAGGATTAGAATATTGAGTTGGATGATCAGCTAAGATCGTAATGAATGGCACAATAGGCTCGAAGGGTCATATGGTCTCCTCCTGCTCTTATCTTCTATATTTCTATGATGGAAACGTTTTACCAGTCTAACAGAACAGGGCCATGGTCAGATTCTGGGATGAAGGCTGAAAGATCCAATTCAGTGAGAATGATGACATCAGGCTGTTATTTGAGTAGTAATCTATGCAACAGCTTTCCCAACTTTGGGTGGACCAAAAACACTTTGCTGTGGGACGATAGGAATCATCCCCGGGGCTATAATGCCTGCCCTCTGAAAATCAAAGCCATCTTTCTCGTGTGCCTCTGCATCTTATCAGAAAGTAGCTAATGGAAGACTTTTCCTTTCATATCACTGAACTTAGTTTTGCTTTGGCTCATTGATACCATACCCAACCAAATGACGCCAATATATGAAGGGCAACTACTTTTTTCTTAAATTCATTCTTGGGGTCCAGACATCGCTGGCTGGCCAGCATTTATTGTCCATCACTAGTTGCCCTTGAGAAGGTAATGGTGAACCGTCATCTTGAATCGCTGCAGTCCATGTGCTGTAGGTTGACCTACAAAGCCATTAGGGAGGGAATTTCAGGATTTTGACCCAGCACCTGTAAAGGAATGGCCAAGTCAGGAGGGTGAATGGCTTGGAGGGGAACTTGGAGGTGGTATTCCCATATATCTGCTGCTCTTGTCTTTCTAGCTGGAAGTGGTCATGGGTTAGGAAGGTAATGTCTAAAGATCTTTGGTGAATTGCTGCAGTGCATCTTGTAAATGGCACACACTACTGCTACTGAGCGTTGATGGTGGAGAGAGTGCATGTTTGTGGATGGGGTGCCAATCAACAGGCTGCTTTATCCTGGATGGTGTCAAGCTTCTTGAGTGTTGTTGGAACTGCACCCATCCAGGCAAGTAGAGGGTATTCCATCGCATTCCTGACTTGTGCCTTGTCAATAGTGGATAGGATCTGGGGAGTCAGGGGGTGAATTACTCATTGCAATATTCCTAGCCCTGTTCTTGTAACCACTGTGTTTCTGTGGTAAGTCCAGGTAAATTTCTGGTCGTTGGTCCTTAAGGATGT
This sequence comes from Sphyrna mokarran, assembly GCA_024679065.1. Lineage (NCBI taxonomy): Eukaryota > Metazoa > Chordata > Chondrichthyes > Carcharhiniformes > Carcharhinidae > Sphyrna > Sphyrna mokarran. Next base: position 22,553,322 of record JAGIQG010000031.1, on the reverse strand, counting down.
TGACAGTGGGGATTAAGTGATATTTACACCATTGAGTGTTGAAGGACAGAGGTTAGACTGTCTCTTGTTGGTGATGGTCATTGCCTGGCATTTATGTGGTGCAAATGTTACTTGCCACTTGTCCAGGTCTTGTTGCACTTGAACATGGGCTGCTTCAGTATCTGAGGAGTCATAAATAGTGCTGAACATTGTGCAATCATCCCCACTTTTGACCTTGTGATGGAGTAAAAGTCACTGATTGAAGCAGCTGAAGATTGTTGGGCCTAGGACACTATCATAAGGGACTCCTGCAGAGATATGTCCTGGAGCTGAGATGACTGACTTTCCATAACCACAACCATCTTCCTATGTAACAGGTATGACTCTTACCAGTGGAGTGCTTACCCCCAATACCCATTGATACCCAGTTTGGCTAGGACTCGTTGATGCCACACTCAATTGAATGTCAAGAGCTGTTCCTCTCACCTCACTTGTGGAATTCAGCTCTTTTGTCCATATTTAAATCAAGGCTGTAATGAATTCAGGAGTTGAATGACCCTGGCAAAATGCAAGCTGGGCGTCATTGAGCAGTTTATTGCTGAGCAGGTGCTGCTTCATAGCACTATTGATGACTCCTTTCATCACTTAACTGATAATTGAGTGTAGGTTGATTGGGCTGTAACTGGCTGGGTTGGATTCATCCTGCTTTTTGTGTCCACAACATACCTGGGTCATTTTCCACATTGTTGGGTAGACGCCAGTGTTGTAATTGTACTGGAAGAGCTTGGCTAGGGGAGCATCAGGTTCAGGAGCACAAGTCTTGAATACTATTGCCAGAACTCTCACCTTTTGTTTGTCATTCAGCACTTGCAGCCAAATCTAGATCAAAGCTGTAATGGATCTTGATTGTTTCAGGAGAACCTGACCTGAATGTCAAATCCTTATACAGATGTTGAATTTTTGCAATACCATTGCAATATTCAGTAAAGCAGACAACCTACGAGCATTTGAATAAACATAATGGATTATGAAATCTTTCGTCAGTGTCTACTGGCTGCAAGAATCATGACTAGAATGTGTTCAGACAGCCACATTCTTATCCCTTATAGGGCAGTTACACAACTTAAAATGAACTATTGTATGGCAGGTCTGCAGAATAACTGATTTTCCAGATCTTAGTACCAAGCAATTTGTACAAGATATTCTATCATTCCCAGAAAATACAGCTGCAGGCAAAGCATTTCACAAAACCTCTTCCCCAACCCACAAGGGCTTCAGAGTTCAAAGTCACAATTAAAGCAATTACCAGCCCAAAATGAGGCTGGGAGTTAGAAGAGTGAAGCTCCTGCTTCCTATGCAGCATGCCATTAGCAAACTTTGGAGAAACCACATCCTGCAGTTTAGTTTCCGACTCTGAAAGCCCTTCTTATCTATATGATGTGTCATACTCAGATCTTCATCATTGCTGCAGGCATATCATACCTACAGTACAAAGACTGGCATAGTTACAGATTTAAGCATTACAGCCTCTCTACATCTTTGTTTCAAAAATCTACACTCACCCATCGTCAATCCATAGCATTATACATTTTGCAAGAATAAGCAGGGGTGGTTTGCTCTTCAATCTGCGATGTTCATGATAAGAGCTCCTCAGGTAGCCCAATAGACAGAGTGATCGTCACGGTGATGTGTGGCTTGTAGGGGAGGGGGGGGCGGTTACTCTCAAGTGGTGACATTCTCTTGGCCTTGTTTTTCTAGTGGTCAAGATTTGCAAGGTACTGTTGAAGGAATCTTAAAAATTTACTTATTAGTCACAAGTAAGGCTACATTAACACTGCAATGAAGTTACTATGAAATTCACCTAGTCACTACGTCTAGCGCCTGTTTGGGTCAATACATCTAACCAGCACATCTTGGACTGTGGGAGGAAACCCACGCAGACATAGGGAGAACATACAAACTCCACACAGATAGTGACCCAAGCCGAGAATTGAACCCGGATCCCTGGCGCTTGAGGCAGCAGTGTTAACCACCGTGCTATCATGAGTTATTACTACTATTACCATTGTGCATAAGTGGTGAAGTGAACAAATGTTTAATGTAGTGGATGAGGTGCCAATCAAAAGAGATGTTTAACGGAGATGTATCATGCATGTTGAATGTTGTTAGAGCTGCGCTCACCCAGGCTAGCAATAAATTTTCCCCATTATTTGTGCTTAGATGATAATGGACAGCCTGGGGAGTCAGGATGTGAGTTATTTGCCACAGAACTGCCAGCCTCTGACCTGCTCTTGCAGCCACAGTATTCATATGATTAGTCCAGTTAGTTTCTAGCCATTCTCAATTTTGTTTGGGAATTTGGAAGAGGATACTGAACAGAAAATAAATATTCTCCAGATAGATCACATTAACTCATATACAAATAGATAGTGGAAGAGAATGGTATCAGATCATCTCTGTCTACCTCAGTACTAATGGAGGAATGTCAGAGGAAAAAAGATGGGGAAGAAGGGGAGAGAGGTGAATAGAAATAATTAAAAAATTTTTTTTCTTCACTCTGTCCTTCATGATTGTCAGATAGATTTTTTAAAAAAAAGTTTAATGAATTACCATTGATTTTCTACTGGCATTGATTCAAACATACAGATAAAAGCAGTGCCATTCGGTCCATCAAGCCTGATCTACCATCCAATAGAATCATGGAGATCTGCATGCGTAAGTTCAACATTCCCTGATAAGCTTTGATTCCTTTGCCCAACAAGAACCCACCTCCGATTTAAAGATATTCAATGACCCTGCTTCCATCGCCTTCTGAGGCTCAGAGTTCCAAAGTCGCACAACCCTCAGAGAAATCTCCTTATCTCTGACCTATAAGGATGACCATTGATTTTAAAAGAATTCCCTTTCATCTGGACTCATCCACAATAGGAAACATCCTTTCAATTCCACCCTATGAATACAATTCAGGATCTTATGTACTAGCCAACCCTTATGTTTCTGGTGCACTCTAGTGGAAACAAGGCCAGCTTTTCCAACCTATCCTCATAAAACAACCTGCTCATTCCAGGTATCAGCCTGGCAAACTTCCTTTGAACCACATCCAACGCATTTGCAACCTTCCTCAAAGAAGGAAACCAAAACCGCACACAATAGGTGGAAATTTCCAAGAATTTTTTCTAAGTACCCAGAGAGTCTGAAAATGGAAGCGTTCCAAATCTATTTTTTGGGGCAAGGTTTTCACATCTGATCTTTTGCATTCTGTCCATAAAAAAAAACAGGCAAATCAGTTTCTAGCCAGAGAGGCTGTGGGCAGGACTTAACTTCCCAGACAGCCTGTAAGAGGAGGAATTGCTCATGTACAGACCTCCGGTGCACATATACATTAATAGTAGCAGGAAGAGAGAATGGAAAGCTGTGAGGCCCCTGTTACTGTAGGCAGCCTTAAACAGCAAACACCAATCCTTCCCGCAATTGCAGAGCCCATGACCCAGATCGTGGCTAAGCTGTATGTGTAAAGTTCCACATTATTCCCTGATAAGCTCCCCTCCCCATCACCTCCCTGGCACCCAGACCAGTAGCCGCCCCCCGTCCGTCCCCCACTGATCACATGCAGGGTTGCAGCAGATCCCCCTCACCCTATTAGCCCCTCTCCCCAGCTCTGCCCCATAGGCCCCATTCCCATAGGTTCTGCTCCATGGCACTGCCCAAGTGCTCAGTGGGCATTGCCTAGGTGCCAGGGTGACACTGCTAATCTGCCACTGCCCAAAGGGCACCCCGGCTTTGCGTTTGGCCTTATGGGGGAAGGGAGGGTAACTCAATGGCCTCAGGTTCCACCCGCCCTTACCAATGCGAGTGTTCCTTCGTGGGGAGCAGGTGTTTTTCTTGCCGGAGAGAACTTCTCCCAATGAGGCCAAAAAGGCAAGCAAGCCCGGATGACTGAGCACCAGGCTCACTAAACACATTGAAATCAACACTTGAATAAATTTCAATCAATTAATCAGTCTCTCATCCATTTTTGGCGAGTGGCTGACTGCCGGAAATTCAGGTATTGTAAAATCACGGTAGGCACAAAAACAGGTGCCATTTGTGCCAGCTGCTTTACACCCGATTTTACAGAATTTTCCTGCCACAAGACAGGCATAAAATTTCATATTGAGATGCGGTCTCATTAAAATCCTGTACAACTGAAGCATAACATCCTTACTTTCATGTTAAACTCCTCTCAGAGAAAGGAAAGCATTCCTTGGCCTTCTTGATTACATATTGCACCTGCATATTAACTTTTTTGTGACTCATGCATAAGAACACTTAAATCTCTCTGTACCTCAAGCATTCTGTAGTTGTGCCAATCTCTTTTAAACTGTTTTAAAGAATAATAAATAGGTTAGCAATCGTGTTTGGAAAATGCACATAGGAATCTATTGCAAGTGCATTCAGCACTACATTAAGAACTAGGTTAAATTCCAACAAGTTTATTTGGAATTGCGAGCTTTTGGAGCACTGCTCCTTCACTCACCTGACAAAGAAGCACTGCTCCGAAACCTTATGATTCTAAGTAAACCTGCTGGACTTCAACCTGTGTTTTCTTACTGCGCCCACCCCAGTCCAATGCCAACATCTCCACTTCAGCACTATTCAGCACAGGATCAAAATTTTGATATGTACGTGCCAGTGCATCCCTAATCAGTATTATCCTAGTTAGATTTGTTGCCACAACTTACATAGACACAGCCTCAGGCACCCCAGCAGTGTACTGATCATTTGGCTTCTACTCCTCTCCTCCTCCATCAAGAAAAACAAAAATAAGAAATTCTCATGGGAGCAGGTACCTTTTCTTTTTATGTTTTCAACAGATCATCTCCACGCCTTTGGGCCTATAAGTAACATGACTTTCAAACCCTTTCAAATCATTATAGAGTTGTTAGTCTTCTGAGCATCACAGTTACATTACTGTTCCAAAGAAAATACAGCAAGAATACCAGCAGATGTAATTGAAGAATCTGATGGATTATGAAACTGTTAGTCCATGACTTTGAATCCAGTTCATCTATCTACTGACTTTAAGGGTCTCATGAGAATTGAGTTTGGGCATTGGTAATTATATTTTTTGTAGCCATAGGTCTATACCATGAAACTGTCCCTCATAGTGTGATTGAAAATGAGTGCTCTGAGAAGGCTGGCTTTCAAAATTGAAAAAGGATCACTTTTTCCCAAATGCTGAAAATCTAAAATAAAAAGATCATTCTGTTAAAAGCGGAAGTTAAAACCTGAGACGTTTACTCTGTTTTTCTCTCTCTGCATAAACATTGCCAGACATTCTGAACAGTCTCAGCACTTCTGTCTTCATTTCACTATAGAAAAACTGGAATTCCCTTCTAAGCTTCTTTAAGATTGTGTAAAGAAAGCTTTATTTGACAGCTAATCTATACTGTAGAGGTCTGTGATTACTTAATACAAACACTGCTGCTGAATACTAACATTCCCATACTTGGAAATGCATAACATGTGGGGCGGCACAGTGATTAGGACTGATGCCTCACACACCAGGGACCCTGGTTCAATTCTGGCCTTGGGTCACTGTCTGTGTGGAACTTGCACTTTCTTCCTGTGTCTGCGTGGGTTTCCTCCAAGTGCTCCGGTTTCTTCCCACAGTCCAAACTTGTGCTGGTTAGGTTGTGGCCATGGTAAATTGATAGTGGTGTCAGGGTGGATTAGCAGGGTAAATATTGGGGTTTCGTGAATACTGCCTGAGTAGATTGTGTTCGGTGCAGACTCGATTGACTGAATGGCATCCTTCTGTACAGATTTTATAACTTCACACGAACTAAAATATTTAAAATTACTTCTGGTTCCAGCAGAATGCTACTTCCAGTGCTCACTATTTAGTTCTCAGATTATCCATTCATAGATCAGAGGGTAAATTTTAATCTGTAATGACTGAAAACAGTAATTTGGACACTCAAGATATACTTCCACTTCTGGTCATTTCAATAGAAAATAAGAGAGATGGTAGGGTTTATAGCAGAATCTTAGCCACTACTGTCAGTTTCCCCTCGACCTTACAAGTTAAAAGTCTTGCCATGTTGTTTCCAGTTCAGATGAAAGTTCATTATTAACAGTAATTCTCCTCTAATTCTTTTCTTGACAGATGCCAGATGAACATCCAGTATTTTCTGATTCCATCAAGGTACTCATATTATATACAGGTTTCATAAAGTAGTTACAAAGCATGGCAATGAGCTTCAAACATACTTTTGTGTCCGTTGCTTTGGTTCATGGTGACCTTATTTAAACAAATAGCAATAAGTTTCTTAAACCAAGAGCATGAAGCAATCTGCCATTATACCTCGATGTTAATTTGGCTTCTTCATCCAAAGGCAACAGAAATTTTAAGAGGTATCTGTAGCTCAACAAACAGTGTGCAGAATTTCCGAACAGATGGGAAATATTTATGAAAGAAAATATTTATGAAATAAAAATACTTCCGCTGCAGAAGATTATAAAGCACATGGAGGTTTGATAACAAAAGCCATAAAAATACCCAATTACTGTTCCTTTGAATGCGAACACTAGTAGGGCGAAAGGTGAGGATAAGGGGGACCATATCATGATGGGAGGGAGGGCAAAGATGTGGGAGATGGGTTGGACAAAATTGTGTGCCCTGTCAACCACAGTTGGGGAGGATTTGAAGGAGGGGTTCAGAAAGAGGAATACATGCCAGAAGCACTGTTTTAGAAGACATTATTTTGCTTTTATTTTGATGATCATTGTCTGCCATTTCTACCAACTCAAACACACCTCTTCAACACCATCCCCCTCCTCCACATCAGCATTCCATGAAAACTGTTTCCCTCATGGCACTGTGGTCTGTTTCTCCATCACACCACCTCCTCCCACCTTCTCAATTCTTCATTCCCTGCTCACGGCCCTTCTCATGCAGTCGCAGAATGTGTAACACCTGCTCCATGCTCTCCTCACCTCTCACCATTCAAGGCCCCAAATATTCATTTCAGGTGAAACAAAATTTCACTTGCACCTCCTTCAATTTGGTCTACTGTATTCACTGCTCCCAATGCAAACTACTCACATTGATGAGACTGAATGCAGACTTGGTGACTGCTTTGTGAAACATCTTTCATCAGTCTGCTAGCATAAACCCGACTGATGAAATGTCATTTGCCATTTCAACTCCCTATTTTGCTCGTGTCCACATGTCCATCCTTGGCTTGCTGTAATATTTTAGTAATGCCCAACACAAACTGGAAGGCATAGTGCGGAGTCTCACAACACAACTTTAACATAGGTTAAAGTCTAAGTCTAAAGTCTAATTTAAGTCTAAAGTCTGACTCATCTCATGAAGAAGCAGTTCCCGAAAGCTCGTGATTCCAAATAAACCAATTGGATTTCAATCTGGTGTTGTGAGATTTACTATTGTACCCACCCCAGTCCAATGCCTGCATCTCCATGTCACAAACTGGAGGAACAGCACCTCATCTTCCGATTTACAGCCTCCCGGCCTCAACACTGAATTCGACAACTTCAGTATGTAAAATTGCTCTTCCGTCGTAACCCCCTTTGTTAATCCAAAAAATGTTTCATCCCCATGCACTCACCCACCTTCCCATCTGTTACTTATTTTCAAGTTTTGCTTTCACACAGCGCTGACTTTTGTTTTGCTATTCTCACATTCTGCCATTTTACTATTAACGCCACTATCAGTGCCTTCTCTCATCCTTAACACTATCGAAGAATCACAGAATCCTACAGTGCAGAAGGCGGCCATTCAGCCCATCGAGTTTGCAATGACTACAATCCCTACCAGACCTTATCTCCATGATTTACCCTAGATAGTCCCCCTGACACTAAGGGGCAACTTGGCATTGTCAATCCACCAACCCGCACATCTTTGGACACAACATTTCCTTTATCTTAAGCCTAAAACATAGTTCTCAAAATCTCTCTTTGCTCCCATCTTTGCCTGCTCTTCTACTTTACTCCACCAACTCCATCCCCTCTTAAACAGTTTAAAATCTGTCACATTTTCCCTTCTCAAGAGCTGAAGAGTCATATGGAATTGAAATGATAACTCTTGTTTCTATCCCTACAGATGTTACCAGACTTGCTGAATTTTTCCAGCACTGTTAGAGGAATTTGAAATACACTGGGATTAAACACTAAGAAAGATTATTAAAACAGAGTGTCTAACTTCGGATAAGAATCACAGACTACCTTATATATGTTACAGATGTTCTTTCTGCGTAGAAGCATATATAACCATAGTTAGAGGATTTAAACATGAATTTCTGAAAGTAGTATTGAACGGGCATACATCTTGGCTAATGCTGTAGGGTTCTAAGGCATTATAGGAAATAGATCATAAAAGTGAACCACATTCCCAATTCCTTATACATCCATAGAAGCATAGCTCCCATCAGCATGGAACCAGTCAGCTCAATGAAAGAGACATTTATTGAGCAAGGACAAGCTAGAGGTTCCAGACAGCTTAATGAATAGACAGAGTCTTCAACCAGATATAAGAGAGTCTGGAATTGGAAATAGATGGCCATGGGAAAGTCAGGGAGAAACCACTAGAACTTATTGTTCCTACGCTATCAGAGAACATCTGTAATTGGTCAAGGTATATGACATTTACTAATCATGATTGACCTGTACTAAGGATGACTGGCTCAAGATGAGCCAGAGGGTGAGTGAAATGTTTTTTGGAAAATGTATAATTATAATACCACTATGATGTAACTTCGAGAAGTGTTGGACTGTCCTACTCCTTCTCTCCCAGTGTGTGTTAGTCAATAAAGAACATCTTTTAACAGGAATACTGTGTTTGTGACTCTTTGTATTAGCTAAAGTTGAGCTCAATACTTACCTCTGAAGAAACTCCTACAAACACCTCCTGTTTTTATTTCAGATTTTCAGCATTTGCAGTATTTTGCTTCTACTTTAAAAGTCAAATTGGGCAAATATGGCTTATTGATTCGTTTAGGGAAAATCATGTTCAACAAACTGGGAATTTTGATGAGGTAACAAAAAGGTTGATGAAGTTAATGCTGTTGATATGGTGTACATGAAGTTTGAAAAGGTTATCTGATACACTGCCGCACAACAGAATAGTGGGCAAATTTACAGGTCATGAGACAAAAGGGACAGTAGCAACGGCAAAATTGGCTGAGTCACAGGAAACAGAGTATGGTGGTTAATGGTTGCCTTTCAGACTGGAAGGAGGTTTGTAGTGAAGTTTCCCAGAGGACTTCTAATATATTTTCATTATCTGGACTTGGTGTTTATGAGAACAATTTCAAAATTTGCAGATGATATAAAACTTGGAAGTATTGTGAATTGTGAGGGGGGAGAATGTAAAAATTCAGAAAGACAGGTTTGTTGGAATTAGTGGATAAATGGCAGAAGAAATTTAATGAGTGCAAAGTGATTCATTTTGGTAGGAAGAATGTGGAGAGACAATATAAAAGAATATAATTTTAGAAGATGTCAGGGACATGGGTGTAAATGTGTATAAATCATTGAAAGAGGCAGGTTGAGAGCATGGTTAATAAAGCATACATCATCCTGAATTTTATCAACAAGGGCATATAATACAAAAATAAAGAAAGTATGTTAAATCTGCATATAACACTGATTTGGCCTCAATGGGAATACTGCATCCAGATCTGGGCACCACTCTTTAGGAAGGCATTAGGGATGCTGCAGAAACCATTCACAAGTAGGGATAAGGAACTTCAGTTTGGGAAAAATTACAGATTGTTCTCCTTGAAGAAAAATAAGGTTGAGAGGAGATTTGATAGAGGTATTAAAAATCATGAGGATTCAGGAGAAAATATACAGCGGCAAATTGTTCCCATCGGTGGGAGGATTCAGAACCAGAAGAGGCAAATTTGAGATAGTTGGCAAAGAAATTAATGATAATGTGAGGATTTTGTTTTACACACAGTAAGTGGTGAGGATCTGGAATGCACTGCCTAATAGCGTGATGGACGCTGGTTCAATCAAGGCTTAAGAGGAAATGGGATTATTACCCAAAAAGAAAACATGCCCAACTACAGGGAGAAGGTAGGAAGGGGCAAGTGATTTGCTTCTTCAGAAAGCCAGCACAGACACAACAGTCAAATGCCTTTCTTCCGAATTGTACCAACTCTATGATTCAAATCACACTGAAGCACTCATTGTTTCTCAGTGTAAAATCAAGTACTTTCTTAAATGAAAGAAATATTTCAACACTCAAAACCCCTCCTTTACATAAAGCAGTTAAAAACTGCTTTAATGACTTGACAGGTTAATTTGATCTGTGCTTAGATGACACTGTAATCATGTTTGTAATTCAATGCCCAAATTAATTTTGATGTTTATAAAAGGTGTACTTCACACCTCTTTAGGAGGAGTACAGTGAGAGACTTAGGTTCTTAAAAGCCACTACAGGAGGGGATGAACAGCTTCAATAGGTGACGTTATGATTGTCTGAAACCAAGATGAATGAACAAACATCTGAAGTGTGAATTAGCTCTGTTCTGCCACTCCTACAGCTATTCCATCACACTTCAGAATCCTCAAAGGGGATAAAATAGAACAAGTGATTAAAAAGTTCAAAACTTCTCTCAGATCAGGTGCAAGAACATCACCAATTGAAAAGACAAAATTAAAGTGCCAAGTTAAGAAGGCAATTTAAACTAAATAGTACTTCGTTTCAAAGATCAAAATGAAAATTGAACTGTATCCTCTTGCATTCTTTAAGCAGAACTGCGGATTGATTAATCAGTATTCAAACTTGTGCATATTTATGGTCTTTAGGAAACCGCAAGAAGTCTCAGATTGTAGCTTTATGGGTGATAGTTCATGTGCACACATTGCAGGCCAAAGTGCTCTGAAAACAGGTATATGGTGTAAATAGCTACTTACATGATGCCTGCAGTTATATAAAATGTTTTGTCAAACAGAGATTAAAGCATTTGCCCATTTATTGGTTTATTTGCAGGAATGCTGAACTTTAAATCAAACACAATTGACAGCAATCAAAAACTCCTGCATGTGTACCTGGCCAAAGAGCCACTTAAATGTTACAGATACCTTCATAGCTCATTGGACATTGCAAAAGTAGATATATAATGGTTTAAATGGCTATCTGGCTGGGTACACAGATTATCTTACAGGGTTTTATTTTCCTGTTCTTGACTGTACTGTTTGAAGTTAAACATTCCTGCAAATGTACCAACATCTGGGTAAAAGTTTTGACCACCCTTTGACAAAAAAAACTTTTGGGCAGTAACATTTAAAATGTGACTTATAAAGCTTTGCTTTAATAAATGTCAGATATGAGAAATGAAGCTTATCTCTTTCACAACTCCATTAAGGCATCAGACAACTTCATTGCGACATATTTTTCTAAATTCATTACTTTTCTTTTGATAGAATGATATTGGCTAGATCCTTTGCCAATTGTTTTACAAAATTCTTCTTAAACTGACTTCAATTGAAGCAACATTCCAAGACAAGGCTTGTCTATCTGTGAAAGTATATTTCCTAAAATGTTTGTTCTTGTCAAAAAAATCGAACTTCTTTTTTAAACTAACAATACCACATGGCATTTATCTAAGGTCTCTCAATATTCCCTATTATCTGTCTGATGTTTCCGAAACAAAAATGTGCATTTATACAGTGCCTTTAACGTCACAAAAAATGTCACATTACATTTCACAGGAGCATTCTAAAACAATATTTGACATCCAAGTCACACAAAAAGATAGTAGCATTGAGAGATGTTTTATAGGAACATGGTAGAAAGGTAGAAAGTGAGGTTTGCAATGAGAATTTAAGAGCCTGGGGTACAGGCAGCAGCATCAACAGCCATCAATGGTGGAACAATTAAAGTCAGAAACACTCAAGAGGACAGATATTTCAAAACCTTTGTGGAGATGGAGAAGGTTACAGAGATAGGGAAGGGTGAGGTATGAAAACAAGGATAAAACAATTAAAATCACGGCATTTCTTAAATGGGAGGCAATGTACATCAGTAAGCGCAAGGCTGGCAAGTGAACAGGATTTTGTGTATGTTAGCAGAGCTGTGGATCATCTCAAGTTTAGAGACAAAAGCAAAAAAATGCTACAAAAATTTCAGCAAGTCTGACAGCATTTGCGAGGAGAGAATAGAGTCAATGTTTCGAGTCTGGATGACCCTTCATCAGAGCCCCAGCTCTATTCTCTCCCCACAGATGGTGTTGGATCTGAGAAGATTTTCCAGCAATTTTCCATTTTTGTTTCAGATTCCAGCATCCATAGTATTTTGCTTTTATTATAGAATGTGGGAGGTTGGTCAGGAGTGCATTGGAATAGTCAAGTCTTTAGGAAACATACATGAACGAGGGTTTCAGCAGCAAACAAGATGAGACAAAGCAGAATGCTTACAGCACAAGAGGAGGCCTTTCGACCCTAATGTTTCTGCTGAGTCAGGTGATGTTACAGAGTTGGAAATAGGCTGCCACAGATTAATTATTTTTTTTGGATTAGTTATTTAGATTAATTATTTGAATGCTCAATTCAGGATTAAATGACAACCAAGGATGCCAGCAGTCTGGTTCACCCTCAGATAGTTAGTGATCAGAGAGTCGGATGGAAGTGGTGGGTAAGGAGAGAAGTTTGTTATGGTGACTGAAGGCCATGGCTTTGATTTTCCTATTAGTGAATCAGGGAAGATTTCTGAACATTCAGGACTGAAAAGATAAAGACAATGGGATAAACACTGAAAGATTCATCCATGGCTTCTGGAAACCATCACTACTCCATTAAAAGCTAAGAGGCGAGGCTGCTGAAAAAAAATGTAAGCCTGCCATCTTTATGGCTCCAACCAGCAGGCAGTCATCAAACTTAGATATGGTTAGCATACTCTTTAACTCAGCAAGTTTATTCGATACAATACTGAGCCATGCAGACCAGGAAGATTCCAAAATGCTACAATTAACCTCAGTAGCCCTAGGTTTGATTGCAGGATCTCAGTCAGGTATTGCCAACAACCAGAGCCAAAAATGCTCGAACTGGAGAACATCACACTCATACTCCATCCTGCATTGAAGGCAAGGCTTTAGTGTCCAAAACTAAAACACTGAAAATACTAAATGTTCAGTTTTCTTTGATTTTTGTGTTAAAAAATGAAACAGGGATGAAGCAAAGATCAACTGCGGTCATTTTCTTAGTCAGGGTATTTGTTTCTGATCACTGTTCAATTACTCCTCCAGTATGTGAACCAAGAGACAGGAAGATCAGGTTCAGTTGTGATCTGCTCTAGTGTAGTCAGACAGCAAGCCAAATCTCATCATCTCGACTGCAACATGAAAAATAGGAAAGATACTGAATGGTGACTGGCACACATGGAACTGAGCTTCAGACAATGTCAGCAACTTTGAAAGCATAAAGAAATTTGAGTGGAAAAATAAAACTAATTTGGAAATCAGACAAGAGGGTGAGACTTTATTTTCCAAAGCCTGTTATTTTGTCCCTACATAATTTTCTCACACCAGGTAAATTAGTACAAAACATGAGCTTCTAAAACATATTACTATAATTATTTTACTGTTGTTTTGAGGTATTTGTGAGGTCATCTTTCCTTATCCCACAGAGAGGCACGGTGACACAGTGGTTAGCACTGCTGCTTCACAGTGCCAGGGACCCAGATTCAACTCCTGGCTTGGTTCACTGTGTGTGTGGAATCAGCACAGTCTCCCCGTGTCTGCGTGGGTTTCCTCCAGGAGTTCCAGTTTCCTCCCACAGTCTGCAATTTGTGCTAATTAGGTGCTAAATTCTCCATCACTGCAACTTGAATAAGAGTGTGGCGACTAGTGGATTTTCACAGTAACTTCACTGCAGTGTTAATGTGAGCCAACTTAAATAAATAAACTTTAAACACTGCTTTGCCTTTGTGAAATTGCAATGTATTTCAGGGCCAACATGGTGATGGCTTCAGATTTGTGTTACAAGACTCATGCATGTTTAAAGCATTCATCTGAAACCAATTCCTCTACTATTTGAGCAGGATTTGTTATTTTTTTAAAATGAATTTTGACTGAAGTAGAAATCTATTGGGTATAATAAGTGTCTTTATTGTAGGCACAGCACTTCACAGGTAAACTATAGGAGATAAAACATATAAACAAAGCTCAAAGGTTCTGCATGTTCGCATTGTTCCATCATTTTTGAGATCAATAAGAATAGGCAAATGGCACTTACCATGAATTTGGCATCTCCTTTGGAGAGTGTATTGGTGACAAAATTTATTGCTTCCAGGCATTCCACAACCGGATTGAGAAGCTTTGGCTGAAATAAATTCAATATAAATGTCAGATCTGTTGTGCATTCACTACATATCAATAATACTTATCAGTGCTACTAGTGCAAATTTTACATAACTGGTCCTGGAGAGCTTGGACTTGGGTAGTCACCATTCCCCAAATGTTTGTACTTTTTGAAACAACAATTGCCTTTGTACCCAAGAGTTGAGGTTTATTTATCATGGAGGAAAAATTTCACTTAATCCATTACTTTACAATCATGCCATACTCATCTTGCACAATGTCATCTTATTTCAAATTGCTCCCATCACGAGGTACTTCACTTTAGCGCTAAACTACTCGAAATGCTCCCTGCAGACACCGTCCAGGTTTGGGAAGACAAGAACCTTCCCCTTTTTTTGCTGTGCTTTTGTCATAATTCCAATGAACAATTGGGAGAAATGTTTATTTCTCTATCATAACACGACTGGCATGCCAGTGCCAGCACTATTATGCGGACTCAGCAAACGTCATTTGACATGATCAGCTGCACACAAAATTTTCAAGATTTTTTGGCAAAGTAAATACAAAGGAGGTAAAGGGATTACAAGTGATTACATGAGAAAGAGCATCAATGTTTCCTGCACGTAACTTTGAAATAACACAAATATTGCAATTTGAATCTCCCCAAACAAAAATCTTGTTTAAGAATGTGGCTTTACTCGGATAAAAGGCACCTGGGGAAAGAGGTCAAAATCAGGCTGAATATGTTCTTCAGAAGTACTTTGTTCAACCAAAAACACTTTTACAAATGCCTTTGCCATTTTGCTAAATTTGCAGTAATTTCTTTGATTGTTTTTGAGACAGTTAAAAAGGATCTTGTGACAGGCAGCAGCAGAATTTTGTAGTGGGGTTCTAACTGGTTGAATATCCAAGTAAAGATCACAGTTTTTGTTTAGAAGCCTAAGAGAAATGATCTTGGGTTAGCCAAAAGGAGCTATTTATTAGCATCACAAGTTGGCCTACATAACACTGCAACGAAGTGACTGTGAAAATCTCCAAGTTGTCACACACTCCGGTGCCTGTTCAGGTACACTGAGGGAGAATTTAGTACCTAACCAGTGCATCTTTCAGAACATGGGAGAAAACCAGAGTACCCCAAAGAAGCCCATCCAGAAATGGAGAGAACATGCAGATAGTGACCCAAGTTGGGAATTTAAGCTAAGGTCCCCTCTACCCCTTCTGCTAACCACTGTGGCACCATGCTGCCCTCTAATGACAGTTGCATGAGTTTTAATTAAGCAGCCAACTTCAGTGTACCATGATTTGAGTGCTGCCTGACACCTATAAAAACATTCTGACAGGATACACGCCCTCTCACTTCTATCTTGTGACCTCTCTTTTCCAAACACAACTGCAATCGATGCTTCTCGAAATTTGGTCTGTTTTAATCTTTTGAACTACAAAGAGAATGGCTTCCTCTTTTCACCAATCTGATTTTCACTTTGTCACAACAAGAATTCACAAAATCATCTCCAACCCTAATCCATACTTTCCCAGTCTCTCGAAACTGCGGAACCCACTATCTCCCAACTAGTCCTTCATTGGCCCTCAGTGCAGTTTCACTGGTTACACTTTTGTGAAGCACAGCGGGATGCTTTGTCTACATGACAGAACACATACACAGACAGACAAGGTTGCTATTTCAGTCAAAATTCATTTGACAAGAGGAATAAAGAATTTTAAATTACATTGAGTATAAAGAATACCCAGAAGCAAGTAATCATCAGCTATTTATGTATCATAAACTTCAAAGCAAAATTTGAACAGTTCGAAACCACTTGTGTCAAGAATCAAAACTACAGCCTTGAAATCATTCCAACATATATAATATTTAATGTGAAGTTGATGGGACACTGTTATTGTATTTTTGTTTGATTGCAGCTGTCACAGCAGTTTCCAGTATTGAACACATTCTTTGTTAATGGGTGATTAACTGCCACGGCTATGTTGACTGAAATGACGTAGAGATGCCAACATTGGACTGGAGTAAACGCAGTAAGAAGTCTCACAACACAGAGTCCAACCACTTTATTTGGTAATAATCTTACAAGCTTTCGAAAACGGTGTTCCTTCATCAGGTGTGTAGGTTCTGATCAGAGAAAGGCACATAAAGTCACACACAGTTTACAGAATACAGATTAGAATACAAGTCTTTACAGCTAATCTGCTTACTATGTTGACTGAAAGCCAGAGCCACTTACAGCCTACTTCTTTGATAGGGAGCATCCCCCGCTGCACATAAGACCATTTACTCCGTCTATGTAATTCTTGCTCCATGTGCACCCCTCTATGTGGCCTTTACATCGTATCATTTAAATAGTGATTGAAATTGACCATTACAATTTCTCTACGCCTCTCCCAATATTAACATAGCTCACACTGAACTTGTAATACTCTGTTTTCCCCAAGTGCAACCATGACAATTGTCATTAAACTTGCTGACAAGGGTGATGCTATTGTTCTCTGGTGATCTGACCTCTCTAGCTATGGCAACTCAACCTTTTATTTCCTGTGGACCATGATCCCAACAGCAACTATTTTGTCACTAATTCCTAGACTATCAGTGACCTCATCTCTTTTGTAATCTTCCCCCAAAGTTTCAAATGTCATAGCCCTCAACCCTACACAGCCCTCAATTCCTTTCCAAAATCTGCAAACAGGACTCCCCATTAGACCCACCATTTAAATCTGTTCTTGCCCTGGGAAACATGCATCTTTCTATCTCAATTCTATTATATCACCCATTTACAGTCTTACATAAGAACATAAGAAACAGGAGCAGGAGTAGGCCATCCAGCCTCTCAAGCCTGCCCCGCCATTCAATAAGATCATGGCTGATCTGCAGTGGTTCAGTCCCATTAACCGCTTTCTCCCCATAACCCTTAATTCCCTTGTCAACCAAAAACCTATCCACTTTTGACTTAAATATATTCAGCGAGGAAGCCTCCACCACTTCAACAGGCAGAGAATTCCAAAGATTCACCACCCTTTGTGTGAAGAAATTCCTCCTCAATTCTGATCTGAAACTCCATAGTTTTAAGGCTGTGCCATCTAGTCCTGCTTTCTTTGCTAAGCGGGAAGAGTCTCTCAACCTCTATCCTATCCATCTCCTTCATTATCTTATACTTCTCTATAAGATCCCCTCTCAGTCTTCCAAACTCCAACGAGTACAAACCTAGCCTATTCAGTCTCTTTCTCCACTCGCACTCTCTTTTTCAATACACATTTATAAATCCTCGGACAATATCCATCACCTGTAACAGTTTCCAGTTTGCTAACCACCTCTGCTCACCATGGACGTTCAGTTCCTCTACCCTATTTTAATTCTCTGTGCTATTCCCACTCTGATTTCTCTGGAATTGGCCTCATGCACGTTTCCTTGAAACTCAAGGAACACAACCTCACTTTTCAACTAGGCACTTTATATTCCTCCATACTCCACATGGAATGCACAATCTCAGATCAGAAACGCCGCTGCCAGTTTTATGCTAGCAACGATTCTTGTATTCTGATATAACACCTTCTCTAGACCCATTGTTCCTTCAAGTCCTATTATAATCCCCTTTTGCCTTACAGCATAATCCCTTTTGTCGTTTGATCATTTTACCTTTCCTCCTGTCACAGACCTTCTCTTCTCTTCTTCTCTCTTAGCACAGAGAATTAAAATAGGGTAGAGGAACTGAACGTCCATGGTGAGCAGAGGTGGTTAGCAAACTGGAAACTGTTACAGGTGATGGATATTGTCCGAGGATTTATAAAGGGTAGGTCGTGCCTTACTAACCTCATTGAGTTTTTTGAAAAAGTGACTAAGGAGGTGGATGGGGGTAAGGCGGTTGATGTGGTATATATGGACTTTAGTAAGGCGTTTGATAAGGTGGCCCATGGAAGACTTCTGCAGAAAATGCAGATGTATGGGATAGAGGGTGATTTAGCTAATTGGGTTAGGAATTGGCTAGCAGATAGAAGACAGAGGGTGGTGGTTGATGGGAGATATTCATCTTGGAGTTCAGTGACAAGTGGTGTACCTCAAGGGTCTGTTTTGGGGCCCCTGCTGTTTGTAATTTTTATAAATGATCTGGATGAGGGTATTGAAGGATGGATTAGTAAATTTGCAGATGACACTAAAGTCGGTGGAGTGGTAGATAGTGAAGAGGGGTGTTATAGTTTGCAGAGGGACTTGGACAAGTTGCAGAGCTGGGCCGAGAGGTGGCAAATGGAGTTTAATGTGGAAAAGTGTGAGGTAACGCACTATGGCAGAAATAATAAATGTGTAGAGTATAGGGCAAATGGTAGGATTCTTAGTAGTCTAGATGAACAGAGGGATCTTGGTGTGTATGTGCATAGATCCCTGAAAGTAGGCAGTCAAGTCGAGAAGGTTGTTAAGAAGGCATATGGAGTCTTGGCTTTTATTGGTAGAGGGATTGAATTTCGGAGCCGCAACGTCATGTTGCAACTGTACAAAACTCTAGTGCGGCCGCACTTGGAGTATTGTGTGCAGTTCTGGTCCCCACATTATAAGAAAGATGTGGAGGCATTGGAGAGGGTACAGAGGAGGTTTACCAGGATGTTGCCTGGTATGGAGGGCAGGTCTTATGAAGAGAGGCTGAGGGATTTGAGGTTGTTTTCGTTAGAAAGGAGGAGGCTAAGAGGGGACCTGATCGAAACATATAAGATGATTAGAGGTTTAGATAGGGTGGACAGTGATAGCCTTTTTCCTAGGATGGAGAAAGCTAGCACGAGGGGACACAGCTTTAAATTAAGGGGTGATAGTTATAGGACGGATATCAGAGGCAGGTTCTTTACCCAAAGGGTGGTTCGGGAGTGGAATGCCCTGCCTGCAGCAGTTGTAGATGCGCCAAGTTTGGTGGCGTTTAAGAGGTTAGTTGATAAGTATATGGAAGAGAAGGGAATGGTTTAGTGTGGAGGGGCATTGCTTTTTATATTGGTCGGCGCAACATCGAAGGCCGAAGGGCCTGTTCTGTGCTGTAATGTTCTATGTTCTGTTCTTTCTTCACTCTTTTCCTCCATACTTGCTTAAAAGCTGAGAACTTCTAACTTCTCACAGTTGCAGAAAGATCATTTACCTGAAACATCAACTCTGTTTCTCTCTCCACAGCTGCTACCCGACCTGCTGAGCATTTCCAACATTTTATATTTCCATTACAGTCAATATAGTATGAGATTCACTAATTTACTTCAACTTCCGGTTAACGCTGTCTCTTTCTCTTCTCTCTTGATAACACTGGGGCAAAGTTTCGTGTTCTGCCCACCGTGGGAATCAGAGCGAGTGAGGGACGGACCATGGAAAGGTCCATTAGCCTCAAGCAGGATTTTCTGGTTTCAAGACAAGTGTGGGTGGTAAATCCCACTGAAAGACTACAACCACAAAGGCATCTCACCAAAGTGGCAATTCCTAACGCATGACCTTAGTTCCTCAGCAAGATATGTCACTGCCAAGTAACATACACTCTCAGTTTTCTTGGGAGCAGCACGTGACTTGTTTAAGACCATGGTTCTGAAGTTTTTTTGTGCAGCAGCACTTACTTATGCCCAGCTTTGGTGTAAATTTCCGCTTGCTGCTCAACCCCTCACTTTACCGGAATCATTTCTGCCAAACCCAAACATTCAGCATTGGACTTTCAACAGCATTACAGATTAGCAGCAGGAATCTTGTAATTATTTTTTCTGCCCTAAGAGACAAGAGACAGTTGAAGCACTTAATTGCTCATGCCAGCTAAAATAACGAAATATAACACTCTCCAATCTGGGGTTGATCTTGGCCTCCTTGTCTTAACAACTGAGCCAATAGCGTTGACTGCCTTTAGCAAAAACCTTTTCTTCATAGAATCCCCATCGTGCAGGAGGCCATTTGGCCCATCCAATTTGCCCTGACAACAATCCCACCCAGGCCCATAACTTCACATATTTACCCCACTAATCCCTCCAACCTACGCATTCCAGGTCACCAAGGGATAATTTAGCATGGCCAATGCACCTAATCCACACATAAAGGAGTAATTTAGCATGGCCATTCTACCTAACCCGCACATCTTTGGATTGTGGGAGGAAACCAGAGCACCCAGAGGAAACTCATGCAGAGGGAGAATGCGCGAACTCCACACAGATCCAAGCCGGGAATCGAACCCAGGCGCCTGGAGCTGTAAGGCAGCAGTGCAAACCACTGCGTCACGATGTTATCGTGCTTTACTTATTAACTTCAGGAACATGCAACTTAGTAAAAAATACTTCTGCTTCTTGGGAGGTAATGGCCTAGTGATACTATTAGATTATTAATCCACAAACTCAGTTAATTTTCTGGGGACCTGGATTCAAATCCCACCATGGCAAATGTAGGATTTGAATTCAATAAAAAAAAATTCTGGGATTAAGAATCTACTGATGACCATGAAACTGTTGTTGACTGTTGAAAAAAACCATCTGTTTCACTAATGTCCTTTCAGGAAGGAAATCTGCCATTTGGTCTGGCCTACATGTGATTCCAAAGCCACAGCAGTGTGGGTGACTCTGATTTGCTCTCTGAACAAGAGCAACTATGGGTGGGCAATAAATGCTGACCACAGTGATGTCCATGTCCCACAAAAGAAACAGGATGGCAAGAAGCACAGCTGACAGAAGAATTCCAATCATTTCGCAGCTGGCCACAATGGTGACTGCATTTTCAGTTAACCATCAACTTCAAATTACAGCTTTTGCATTCTGTAGGTTATAAGGTTTCAGAATACGTAGCTGCATTCAGGTTATTCCTAAATAAAGTTTGAATAGTTTTCTACCTCCTGGATCAAAAAACATCTGATTATATTCCTATGAGGAGGTATTGCATAGTGGTACTTTCATTGGACTTGTAATGCAGGGACCCAGGGGAATGCTCCGGGAACCTGGTATGAATCCCACCATGGTAGATAGTGGAATTTGAATTCAATAAAAAAAAATCTGAAATTAAAAGTCTGATGATGACCATGAAACCATTATTGATTGTCAGAAAAACCCATGTGGTTCACTAATGTCCTTCAGAGAAGGAAATCTGCTGTCCTTACCCAGTCTGGCTCATGTGTGACTCCACAGCCACAGCATTTGCTTGACTCTCAAATGCCCTTTTAAAAATGGTGTGGCAATCCATTCAGTTCAATGAATACTGGCCCAGCCAGAGACGTTCACATCCCACGAATGAATTAAAAAATATATAGGCAGCTGCCTATTTTGATTGCCCACTCCCCCCCCCCAACCATTTTAAAGGTATTATACATTGTCAACACATGGCAAAGTAAAGGACCTTTTCCAGTACAACTGAAAAGGTTTATAAAACTAATCCTGAAGAAGCACTGCTTGCAAGATTTATTTCCTCAGGGAGGGGGGAGGGGGTGGGGGTGGGGGGGGGTGGGGGCGGGGGGAGGAGTATCGAACCTTGGTTTAATATTTCCACATGGCTGCATAATGAAACATTCTTTTCGTACAAAATAAATAGTCTTAAATACAAATTAAGATTTTGGACTAACAAATCATGAGATTCCCCCTCTCACTCCTTTGCAGTTAACCCAACTTTTTCCAAGTCTGTACCCTAAGGAGGGAAGACAGCGCCCTCTGCTGTTTTGTTAAGGTAACACCCCAATCTGTCAAAAATGCAACCAAAAGTGAAAACGCTGGAAAATTGCAGCAGGTTTTGAAGCATCTGTAAACGAGTAAAGAGCTGACGTTTTGAGTCCAGATGACCCTTTGACAAATGTCACTCTTTTCTCTCCTTACAGATGCTGCCAGACCTGCTGAGATTTTCGAGCATTTTCTCTGTTGGTTTCAGATTCCAGCATCTACAGTAATTTACTTTTATCAAAGATGCAAAATTGTGGACAGAGGCATGGATTTAAGTTTATTTATTAGTATCACATTAGTATTTATTAGATTTACATTAACATTGCAATGAAGTTGCTGTTGAAAACCTCAAGCCACCACACCCTGCGCTAGTTTGGATACACAGAGAGAATTTAGCACCTAACCAACATGTCTTTTGAAGGAACCCAGAGTACCCGGAAGAACCCCACGCAGATATGAGAAGAACACGCAGACTCCGCACAGACAGAGAACCAAGCCAAGAATCGAACCCGGATCCCTGGTGCTGTGAGGCAGCAGTGCTAACCCACTATGCCACCACACAGCTCAACTGCAGGAGACAGGCATCTCATTGAATGTTCATTAAAAGTGAGCAAGTTAATTTAATTCTTCAGAATTTATTTAAAGATTTTGCATTTGACGCAGTTTTGCAAAGGCATTCTGAATTGCTTAACAATTAAGTACATATCTCATCACCTCCTTTCAGTGAGAACCTGATAAACAGTCCAGGGAAAGATGTAGCATTGAACAGAGATTGCCAGAAGTGCTTAGTGATCCCTTGATGAGAACACATTGAAGTCAAGAATCCAGCCAACAATGCAACCAGTTATATCTAGTCCTGACACAGCTGTGGCCAATGTGGGCCCTCTGGCCAATATTAAGTCTCTGTTGGAACAGCCATGTCACAAACACAGAGATTAGAAGGTGCTCAGTCCAAAACCAGAAGTACCCTAAATCATAAGACTGACAATTGTAGCCTCTAAAGGTCATCAACCCAACAGGATCTTCCATGTGAAGACAGTCATGCAGACAACCAAATAATAAATTCACAATCTAGGCTCCCTTCAGGTAGCTTCAGACCCTAAAGTTGATGAATAACCACATGGATTTGTGCAATTTCTGAAAATGAATAACCACATGGATTTGTGCAGTTTCTGAAAATGCTAACCCAGATTTCCATACTTGCTACTATGTAAAAGACAAGAGAAGGCCAGTAATGTTGCACTCACAGGACCATCAAGAATTTGTTATACTTTCTTGCATAATTCATTCATGGATATGGCTGACACTGGCAAAGCTAGCATTTATTGCCCAGCCCTAAGTTCCCTCAGGACAATGGTGGTGAAGGTACATCCTCAGTGCTTTTAGGTTGGGAGCCTCACGAGAAGTGGCCTAACAATGATGAAGGAAGAGCAATACATTTCCAATTCAGAATGGACGAGATTTGGAGACGGTGATCTCAAGCACCTTTAGGTTTGGACAAAGCAGCATTAGCAAGTTGCTGCCATTCAGCTGCTAATTGGATATCATAAGGAAAAAAAAATTCATGACTCTCTTCTGCTCAGGGTGTGGTATAGAAACATGTACACCATATCCCGAACATAATTACATTTATATTTGTTACAGTTACTCTGATGGCTGTTTGAACTACAGATTTAAAATAACTAAAAAGGTTGAGCATGCCTGCACACATTACAATTTCTTTCAATTGCAAAGTGCAACACTCATATTCAAAGTGCTATTTTCAAGATTAGGCAATTAGGTTTATAGTATAATAGACCTCAGTCTCAAAAAGGATAATCAAGTATAAAATAATGGTATTTTCATTCAGAACTTAATTCCCAGGTCAAATTTTTCCTGAGATAAGCTCATTTCTGTAAACATACACTTAATCTGCCCTCGTGTTAGTAATTCAAAGCCATTTGCTCGTTGAAAAGTTTATCATCTTGTGGTCAAGAAAGCATATAGTGTGCTAGCCTTCATTAATCGAGGGATTGAGTTTAGGAGACGGGAGGTAATGCTGCAACTTTATAAGACCATCGTCAGGCCCCACTTGAAGTACTGTGCGCAGTTCTGGTGGTCTCACTACAAGAAGGATGTGGAAGCTATTGAGAAGGTGCAGAGGAGATTTACAAGGATGTTGCCTGAATTGGGAAGCATGCCTTATGAAGATAGGTTGAGGGAGCTAGGTCTCTTCTCTCTGGAGAGACGAAGATTGAGAGACAACCTGACAGAGGTTTATAAAATGTTGAAAGGTACAGAGGATGGATTCTTGGAAGCTATTTCCCAGGGCTGAAATGGTCACTACAATAGGACACAGGTTTAAGATGTTGGGGAGCAAGTACAGAGGAGATGTTAGGATAAGTTTCTCACTCAGAGGATGGTGAGTGAGTGGAATCGGCTGCCATTGGTGGTGGCAGAGGCGAACTCGCTGGGGTCTTTTAAGAGACTTCTGGATGAGTACAAGGGATTTAATGGGATTGAGAGTTACAGACAGACCTGGTAGGTATGGATATGATCGGCACAACTTGTGGGCCGAAGGGCCTGTTTGTGCTGTAGTGTTCTGTGTCCTAAAATAGAGCAATTGCTCTATGAAACCATAATGCTATTCTGCTCATCCCACCATTCTAATCGCAGATGTATCATTGCTGCTTTACCATTTAAATAGAAGACAGTAAAGAGTTGAAAACTCCTAAATTTCTTTCCAGTAGCTCAGGTGATAGATGTAGCCTGTAACTCAACAGATAAGAAACACACATCACTCGAGGTTTTCAATCCTAATTGTCATCTGTTGACTCACAGATGACATTCCATGGCTGCTGGGAAAAGGTTTCAAAGCTCATCCGGGTTTTCAAATGATCATCTGCCAATGCTCTTCCCATTGAGCAAGAAAGGAAGTATTAGGAGTCAAGCAGGCATCTCATCTTGCACCTGACAACCAACTGAAAAGCAGTACAAACCAGTCATAGCTTCTCAACTTTCCAATTTTGTTCTGCTGAAGCTCCAAATCTACCAAAGCTACATTTTCTCTTCTACCTTATATTTGCACTGTGTTAAAACTGAATTAAAACTGAATGGAAACGAATAGGATAGAGGGTTATAGATAGGTCTGTGGATTGGTAGATGTGATCGGCACAACTCGTGGGCCGAAGGGCCTGTTTGTGCTGTATTGTTCTACGTTCTATGTCCCACTGTATATTATTCTTTCGTGGACCATAAATCTCTTTTACCTCCCTCAGTCTTCCTTTCTTCCAACAATCTGAAGGTTTTAAACACAAACTGGGAGTCATCTGAACGACTAAATCTTGATTTACCTCCTTTTCTGTCCTACTCTCTGACCTTGCTGGTTTCCTGCACCAAGGATCTTGGCCCTTTACTTTGATTCCTGAATTGAAAAGAAAAATTCCCTTGAACTAAAAAGCTTCCATGCTTTTATGAAAATCTGGTCAGCATGATTTGCTTTAATGATCAGAATCAGTTAGTCTGAGAACTCGATTGCTAAAACAGTCTCCCTTAAAATGCTGCTCCAAATTTCATAATAAACATCTTTTAATTTTTAAAAAATGGTAAACATTTCCAGACATAAGATTTATGTGATTTTAATTATCCATTCCCCAGCTAGGCATAAAATGTGTAAAATGACAAATAAAAAAGATTACTTTTCACGCACCCTTCCTTTTGTCCTCTTGATCTTTGCAAGCTTTCCACTTTCATGGAACTCCTCCCAGCCTCATCTTATTTGGCAGGGGCAACAGGGCATAGTGGCCCTGTAATACTTAACCTGTTTGACCCTATGTCCGCCATTTGGCATATTCATATTGCATCACAAGTCATTTGCTACTGAACTGTGCCAAAGAAGTTGGTCCTCTAACATACTGCTTTGGCTCCTTACGTCCTTCAATGAACAATGGAGTTACCAGGAGAATCCCTAGTCGCCATACTCCTACGCCTGTTTTGGGTAACAGAGGGAGGATTTTGCATGGCCAATGCACCTAATTAGCATGATTTTTGGACTGTGAGAGGAAACCCACTCAGACATGGGGAGAACATGCAAAGTCCACACAAATAGTGACCCAAGCTGGGAACTGAACCCGGGTCCTTGGTGCTGTGAAGCAACACTGCTAACCACCATGCCACCTAATAATTGTTAAGGGGATGAAAAAAATATCTACTTGGGTTTATGAATACAAAAGCTAATATACTTGAACTTTATTAATCATTAAGTCTCAGCTGCTGATCAGAGAAGGTAAAGCAGTGATCAACAGTGATTTCAAGGTGATGAGGTTTTGATAACGTAGTTAGAGAAAATTTATTCCCTTGTGCAAATGTGATAAAATCAAAAGGTGGGGAGGGGTATTAAGCGTGACTGGTTTTTCAAAGAGCAAGCAAAAGCACAATGGGCTGAATGGCCTCCTTCTATGCTGCAAGTTTGTAATGGGCAAGATTTTTCGCCCCCTCCACGGTGCAACTCATGGTAGCAGGAGGCGATGTACTGCTTGCTGGAGGCAAATGTTGTCAACGAGCCTCCCATCCATTGACTCCATCTACATTTCTGCTGCCTCAGAAAACTAGCTGACATAATTAAGGACCCTACATACCCCAGGCATTCTCTCTTCCACCTCCTTTCTTCGGGAAGAAGATTCAAAAGTCTGAAGACACGTACAACGAACTTAAGAACAGCTTCTTCCTTACTGCTTTTGAACGGATCTAATTTGTATTAAGCTGATCTTTCTCTACACCCTAGCTATGATTGTAACACTGCATTCTGCACTCTCTCCTTTCCTTCTCTGTGAATGGTATGTTTTATCTGTATAGCACCCAAGGAACTTGTAATGCAATATTAATGCAATGATAAGAAATCAATCAAATCAAATGCTGAATGCTCCGCTCACTGCCAAGAAACCATGGCAGGAGTGCACCATCGGCAGGATCACAAGATCCTGCCAGCACTAACACCAGCAAGATTTCACCGTGTGATTCTAAGTGACTATGTCACATGATACCACACTCTGTATTGATTCAAGCTTACAATCGATTCTCAGTTTTACAGGCAAAGATAAACAAGATGCAAACAGGTATTGAATTTGCAGCACAAAAAGAGGCCATTCAACCCAACTGGTCCATACTGCTACGTATGCCCCACATCAACCTGTGAATGCACATTGCTCCATGTGTGAATGGAAATATCAAACAATTCAAATTGCACATTTAAAACGTGAATGATGTTCAAGGTTTCAAAGCCAGCTGGCCAATTTAAAGCTACGTTTACAGCAGTGAGCACACAAAATCATGGTTGTTGTGAAATGGTTCAGTAAATCAAAACTCACCCTTTTTAATGATTCTGAAGTGAAGTCTGGGTGAGTCAAAAGAATATCCATGTCCCCACTCGACTCAGCACCTAGTGACATGAAGAGAAAATTAATGAAAGGGACTGCATTCAACAGGCTATGAAACACAGAAATGGAAAACAGGTAAAGGCCAGCTGGTAATGGTGAAAACGCACATCAACTCCCTCTCCCCCACCCCAAACTTTTGGTGGATAATATCTGTATAAATATTGTTTATATTGAAACAATTCTCTTTGCTGCACAGGTGATCCAAACACTCACAACCAAAAGTCAGGATCCACCTACATTTAAAGCTCAAATACTGATTATTATTTATACTACATCCATTACAGCAGAACCCAGCAAGTGACTGCTAATGACAAGACTGAATTGTTTGCAATCACCTTCAGCCAAAAATGTCGAATGAATGATCCATCTCGTCTTCCGACCTCCACCAGATCATAAATATTAGACATCAGCCAATTTGAGGTATACCAGCTGATATCAAGAAACAGCAGAATGCACTTAACATGACAAAGCCTATAGACCTTAACAACACCACGGCTGAAATGCAGAAAATTTGTGCTCCAGAACTAGCCATGCTTCTAGCTAAGCTGTTCCTGCATAGCTACAATACCATATCTATCTGACAACGTGGAAAATTGTCCAGCTTTGTCCGGTTCACAAAAAGTAGGATAAATCCAATCCTGCCAATTAATACCCTGCAACCAACTCTCAATCATTAGTCAACTGATGGAACTTGTCATCGACATCAAGCGTCACTTACTAATAAGCTGCTAACTGGCAACCAGTTTAAGTTCCATGATCATTTGTCTTCAGACCTCATTACAGCCTTGGTCCAAACATGTAGAACAGAGTTGAATTCTGGAGGTAAAGTCAAAATGACTGAGCAGAAAGCAGCATTTTATTAAGTGTAGCATCAAGAAGCCCAATTAAAACCAGGATTATTGGGGTCAGGAGAAAAACTCTTCATTGACCAGAATTATAGATGGCACAAAGGAAAATGATTTTGTTTGTTGGAGGCCAATTACCTCATCTTCAAGACACTGCTGTGAGGCATTCCTCAGCAAAGTTACAGGCAAAATTTAATATATCTTTGAGCCATTGTTTTTATAAAATAAATCACAGAACGCCTAAGGAGGAGGCAGTCATTTGACCCATTGAGTCTGCACCAACTCTCAAAAGATCATCTTATCCAGGCCCTCAACTCCACTTCATCCTGAGCACTTATCATGACCAATCCATCGAACCTGTACATCTTTGGACTGTGGGAGGAAACCAGAGCACCTGGACCAAACCTCACACGGACAGTCATCCAACGCAGGAATCAAACCCAGGTCCCCAGCGCTGTGAGACAGCATTTCAAAACCTATATTTCAACCTGTCATATATTTAAATAATTTTACAGTACATTCCAAGTGGCACTTCCAATTACCTATCCAAAAGAGTTGCCAATTAAATGATTAAGGTCAATCAAAACATGCACCAACCTCGCCTGAAGCTGCCACAAACAGTGGCGACGAAGTTCGAATCCAGTTTCTCTATTTCCCGCAGAACTATGGTCTAAAGAGTCAAGATAAGCAAAAAATAATTACAATTTGCAAGAGGAAGAGGCAGAGTGCAGTGACAAGAGCTGTTCTGACAACATGCTCTTGCCACAGGATTCAATTCTGCTACAATTCACAGTACCCAGCAGTAAATTCCCAATCTCACCAGTACCAGTAAGGGAAAGCAGGGAATGGATACTAAATATCAACTATTCCACTTTACTGAAAGGCCTGTTATGTGTGACATTTTCATAATACATCCAGTTAATATTTTTGGATTGTGTCCTACTAAACTTAACCTGTGTGTGGAGAGCACTTCAAAGCATATAATATTAGGGTGATGAACTACTCTTCCACTGGTGTGGAGAGAAATTTGTGATGATTAAAGTAGCTCAGATTCACTTTCAGATTTAATGAGTGGTCAGCAAAGACTCTTCATTTTTCAATACATTAATGATTTTCAATTTAGGTCAAATGCAAATTAAGATCATTACAACAATCACAATGCCTATATTACTGTTAAATCTGAAATGTTTCATTTCAGGAATCTGCAAAATGCTACCACATTACAGTATGCTCATTATCAAAGGCAATTCTCAAGCTTTTGTATGGTCCAACTATTAGAATAAATCAATTTGTGGTCCATGCCTCATTTAAAATTATCACAGTTAATAGTTTATTGAGCAATACTGCATACATCTGTTTACAAAATAGACAAAGCAAAACAACCGGCAAGTGAGAGTGAGCCATTCAGCCCATCAGGCTGCTCTGCCATTCAATATGATTATAGCTGATCAATCAGTTCAATGTCATTTTTCCACACTAATATCTCTTTCTGTCACTGGCATTTAGAAATCTGTAAGAATTTAGCAACACCAATTTATAATCCAACCGATTTATTTGATAGTAAAAACGCGAGCGTTCGACTCCTGTGTCTTCTTCAGGCACATTTGCCTGAAGAAGACACAGGAGTCGAAAGCTCGCGTTTTTCCTATCAAATAAATTGGTTGGATTATAAATTGGTGTTGCTAAATTCTTACTGAGTTCTTACCACCCCAATCCAACGCCGGCATCTGTACATCATTTAGAAATCTGACACCCTCTACTTTGAACATATTCAATGACTGAGATTCCAAAGCCTTCTGGGGTAGAAAACTCCAATAATTCACAAGCCTTTGAACAAACAAAAATGCTCCTCATTTTGGCTCTAAATAGCTTCCCCCTTATTTTGAAACTGTCTCCTCAACACAGGGGAATATCCAACTCAAATTACCCTATCAATCCAAATAAGCAGCTTTCAATGAGATGACCTCTCATTCTTCAAAACCTTTAGAGAATACAGGCCCAGTTTTCCCAATCTCTTCACAGGACAGTCCCATCTCAAGGCCAATTATTGCACTTCCTCTATGGCAGTAATATCCTTCCTAAGGCAAGGGGATCAAAACTGCACACACTACGCTAGATGCGGTCTAACCAAGGTTGTATACAACTGAAGCAAGATTCCTCTAGTCAAACCCTATGCCAAGAAACACCAATATTCAAGCCTTCTTCATTGCTTGCTGCACCTGAATGTTAGCCTTCAGTGAGTCACTTGAGGACACCCAGATCGTTTGTACATCTAAATTTTCTAATCTCTTACCATTTAAGAAAGATTTTGCATGTCTGTTCCTCTTACCAGAGTGGATAACCTCACATTTCTGACATTGTATTCCATGCCACTACTTAATTGCAGTTTGTGTTTAATATAATGTACACATCTTTAAACGAATGATCACTATTGTAATAGTAACTAATTGCATTTATATAGCAAAACATAGAAAATGTCCAAATCATAGGAACATTATCAAACAAGGGAACACAAGGAAATATTAGGATAGACCTGGTCCAACATATAATTTAATATAGTTATAATAATAATTATTATAATATAATAAGATACAATTTAAGGAGCATCCTAAAGGAGGTGCAAGAAGAAAGAGGCCTGGAGATGTTCATGCACACATCTTTAAAGGTTCCAGGACTGGCTAACAAAACAGTGAATAAAATGCATAGCAGCCTGCCTTTATAAATAGTCCAACTGTCAGGGAGCTGTGCTAAACTTGTGTAGAACACGAGTTTGCCCCCAACTGGAGTCTTGTCTCCAATTCTGGGCACCATACTTTAGGAAGTATATGACAGCTCTGGAAGGGTGCAAGAGCGATTTACTAGTGGATGAAGAATTACATTACAAAACTAAATTGGATAAATTAGACTTCCGTTCCTAGGAGTAGGAAAGATTGAAAGGAAATTTGATATAGGTGCTCAAAATCATGTTTAGATAAGAGTAAATAAAGAAAAACAGTTTTTTAAAGGCAAAAACATAGACAACCAGAGACCATAAATTTAAGGTGCTTTGCAAAAGAAGCAGAGGCAATGTGAGGAAAAACACTGGTTCAACATGATGTCTGGTTGGAATTTGAAGCATACTGCTTGATATTGGAAACAGATTCAACACTAACTTTTAAAAGATAATTGGATGAACATAATTGATGAACAGTAGAAGGGAGAAAAAAATGTAAAGAGGAAAGATGACAAGATAGAAGCATGGAAGGAAGCAATGAAAGATTGTCATTGATACAGCTTCCTTCAGAATGCCCCAAGTGCTCCACAGTTCATTAATCATTTTTAAAATGTAATCGGTCTTGTAATATAGGCGGAAAATAACATGTGGAATGAAGTACATCGCCTTTCAAAAGAGCAAGCACAGACTCAATGGACTGAATAGTATCTTTCTATGTTCTACTAGTTGATGATTTTATGACTCTGTAATTACTAATGTTTGCCAGCAGCTTTGCGAAAGATTGAAACAGGAAAGGAAGTAACAACCATCTAATAATTGTGCAGGCTGTGTTCAGCATGAAGCAGCAAGCACATCTGCCTATACACATCAGTATCGGGCAGCATAGTGATACAGTGGTTAGCATTGCTGCCTAACAGCGCCAGGGACCGGATTCAATTCCCAGCTTGGGTCACTGTCTGTGTGGAGTTTGCATGTTCTCCCCATATCTGCGTGGGTTCCCTCCAAATGCTCTGGTTTCCTCCCACAGTCTGAAAGGCATGCTGGTTAGGTGCATTGACCATACCAAAGTCTCCTCAGTGTGCCTGAACAGGCACAGGAGTGTAGTAAGGAGAGAATTTTCACAGTAACTTTATTGCAGTGTAAACGTAAGCCTACTTGTGACAAATAAATAAACTTTTACTTTTATCCGTGCATTAGGATTCAAAATCTATAGTCACAATCTATTAAATAAAGTTTTTCCAATTGCATAAACTTGACAAATGTCAAAATTCTACTAATTATAGGCAAACTGAGCTCTCTTTGCCTTACCTGCATTTTCACCATTTCACAACGAGGAATTCGCTTTTCAAAATCTTCAAAGTACCTGTGGAGAGCAGTCATTTGACAGAAATTTGTGAGAGCTCTCATTATTGCAAGAATCTATGACTAATTGCTCAACGGAAAGCTCCCACCCCTCCCTCCATATTGCTTTCTTCCAAAGTTAAGTGGCATTTTGGGGGGGGGCATCTTTCCTGCTCATCATACTGGTCAATCGGTGTGGTGAGCTGATAAGATCGTGAGGGAGGTGAAAAACTGGGTTCACGCAATATTTAAATTCTTAATTAAATAGTACTAGCTAGTCCAGGATGGAATCAGGGACCTGTTCTGATTGTCTTGCTGGCCTTGCCAGTGGGAGAGAGGGGTGGTATCAGGGCAGTAATCATCTGAGGAGGCCAGCGATTGATTAGGGAGTCCAGCAATGGGGGACAGTGGGAGAGTGACAAATCTCTCAGAGCACTGTGCACACTTCTATATTAAGAGATCAAGAGGCATGCACAACAGCGCCCCTTGCAGTCAGCAGCCAGCTTCCTGATGGGAATAGACTCTGCGCACTCTCCCTACCAGCACAAAGCACGCATTACCTCATTTTTGCGCTAAGTGCCGTACGATTGTGTATAAGAACTCACCCAAAAAATGGGGTCGATTCTCCCACATTTTCAAGTGCATTCGACACTTAGACCTTTTTTTGGTAAGATCACACACTCCCTGCCCTTAACTTTACTTATTCACAACACCATTAGTGTGCATGGATTCTGAACGGCAAGATCACAATGAGTTAAGATTGGCAACACAAAGGTGTAATTATATCCTGCTGATCCTTGTATATGGTTGTAATATATTAAGCAATTTGAATGATAGCAGTTAGTTACAAATGTCAGTTAGAAATATTTACACTGGAAACTATTTTTCTGTATGGTTCAATGATAACACCATAAAACGTGCTTCAAGTAAATGTATGACCATGTCAATTTAGCTATTATAATCCAATGTCTTCTTTCTCAGGAATTATTAAGTGGATGTACGGAATCCCTGATGGGCTATGTAAAGAATAAGTTCAAAGAGGCCAAACGACCTGTCACACTGAAAACTTCCAAATGTTTTTAAAGGTATAATCCAACCTGAGAAGTTTCAAATTGCTGTTGCATAAAGGGGTGAGCATTTTGAGGGATTCAATTTGTTGCAAGTTGTGTCTATTTTTTAATATTACATCTGGAAATATCCTAAGATATAATACTTCCACAAGGCAGTTTTTCATCCCATTAAAACCTATCCTAAATTTACAAACTTCTGCCCAGTGACTACATCACATTGAAAAATCAGCTTCACCACAACTTACTTCAGACCAATCCGCTGATGATAATTTAGAATGTGTTCATTTTCTCTCAGATCTGAAAAATTAAAACATTTAATTTCAAATCATTTTATTTACACTTAAAAATTGCCAAGAGTTGGCAATTACACTTAATTGCCAAGAGTTAGGTTAGTAAAGTTATAGTCTAACTCAGCCATCAAAACCAATATATTCACAGTTTAATCACAGTCCATCCTGAGACAGCTTTATTGTTACCCGGAGAAACAGTACTGATGCTATTTCTTGGCGCTCTAGACAAGAGTGGAGGTTGAGGAGTACCAAGGAGATATCTGCGTTCCTGCTTTTATTGATATAACTTAACCTGCACTTTGTATAAAGAGTACAAGATACAAAATTCAGAAATGTAGCAAAGAGTGAGTAAGGTAGTAACATATCTTCAGAGCAGGTACACAGATGGGTAAAAAGAAAAGACAAATGGCAGGTGAAATTTAATGGAGGGAATTTTTTTTATTCTTTCCTGGAATGTGGTGTCTTTGGCAAAGTCAGCAGTTATTGCCCACCTCCCATTTTCCTTCAAGTGCCTTTAAGATCATTTCATTACGGGTCATCTGTAGGCCAGACTAGTTAAGGAGAACAGATTTCCTTCCTTAAAATCTTCTAGTGAACCAGAAGGTTTTTACAACAATCAGATGGTTGTCATGGTTAACCTTACTGAGACAGACTTTGAGTCCATCTTTTCTGTTCATTAATTTAAGTTCCATGGTGTGATTTGAATGCGTGCCCCAGGGCATTAGCTCAGCCTCTAGATCACCAGTCTAGTGATACTATCGCAATATGCCACTGTCTCTCCTATGAAGTGAGAGATTTTGGAATGAAGAATAAGGGGAAGTAATATGAACTACATGGTACAATTTTCAAGGGGATGCAGGCACAAAGACATCTTTTATATTCACAATTTTTTTCAAAGTGGCAGATGTTAAATGGTTAAAAATCACCATCCTGGGTTTTATAAATATAGGAATAGAGTATAAAAGTAATGAACTATGCTAATCTTCTTATAAAATATTGGTTTCATTGCAGTTAGAATACTGTGTTCAATCCTGCGCATCATACTTTAGGAAAAATGTCAAGATCTTGGAGAGGATGAAGAAGATTATTAGAATGGTATCATGGTAAGGGACATCAATAATATGCAGAGATTGAAGAAACTGGGATAGAGCAAAGGAGATTCCAAATCATAATGTTCAAAATCATAAACAATTTTAATAGAGTAAAGAATGACATTCTGCTTCCTGTGACAGAGGATCTTCAATGCACTGTCTGAAACGATCATTGAAGCAATTTTAATAGTAACATTCAAATTCAGAACCCAATAAATATTTAAAGGGGGAAGACAGAGAGTTTTGGGGATGAGTGGAGGAATGAGATGAATTGCTTAGCTCTACAGAAAAGCTGACAGACATTATGGGCTGTATTACGCTATGATACTATGATTCTTTTAAATAAATAATTGGCAAAATATATTATTCTGCTTCATTAATTAAGAGTGGCCACTTGAGAAGGTTTGCAAACTTAATCTGTTTCCATACTGCATGTTTAAATGTCTAGAGGAGAGAGGGAAGAGTAAAAATGCGTTATAAAACAAATGCTACCTGGCTATTCCACTTTGTATTACTGCGTACAGCGGACAGCATTTATATTTTAAAAATAACATATCAGCAAAGGAGGTGGATACATAAACATCAGTTTGTTTAGCACCTTAGACACACGTAATAGTTGTACATTTTCCACAAACAATCTAAGATACCTTAGCCATCATTCAACACAACACTTGAGAGGACACAGTGGTTAGCGCAGCACCAGGATCTGGGCTCAATTCCAGCTTTGTGTGATGTCTATGTGGAGCTTGCAAGTTCTCCTCGTGTCTGTGTGGGTTTCCTCCCACAGTCAAAGATGTGCGGGTTAGATTGATTCATTATGCTAAGTTGCCCTTAGTTTCCAAAGGTGTGTAGGTTAGGTGAATCAGCAGGATAAATGTGTAGGGTCATGGCACAAGGTAAGATGGGTTAGCTGCTAAGTCAGAGATTTGGCGCAGACTCAATAGGCTGATTGGCCTCCTTCTGTACTGTAGGGATTCTATGATTATATTAAACAAAACAAACACCCTGTAGTTTGGATGGCATATTCAATAACAATCAAAAGGAATATTTTCAAATGTATGTCAGTTTGTAGGGCAGCTAGCTTTATGGATAATTCTACTAAATCCAAAATGTTTATTATTTTGATGGAAAAGATGTACAGGCCTCACAAAACGCACCATCCAAGGTTTTGATTCCTTCCTCCACAAATTTCCTTGCTGCTGCAGGTCTGTAGAATGGAAACATATGTTAGGACAATTGTCTGAGGCCAAAGTATATCTAAAATGCAGGAAATGACTTTACCTTCTCTTTACAGATTAATACTTCCAAAACATTATTGAGAACCATGACAATAAACCCCTTTCCATAGGGCCCTTCAGTTATAAGCTTAGTAAACATAAATACATCTGAGACTTTTCTCCCCTCAATATCTCAAATTTAAAGTTTTCATTCTGGTGTTTTGATCCCTCCAGGGTTTTGCTTTTCTCCATAACCTCTTTCAGCATACAGCCTTCTAAACCCATGTGCTCCTCCCAATTCTGGCCTCTTGTACATCATACACTGTTAACTCTTAAGCCATCGATGCTCTACATTCTGAAATTCCCTCCCTAAACAGCATTCTCTTTTACGCTGTCCTTCAAACCCAGCCCTTTCACCGAGCTTTTATTCACCTCACTCATGATGTTTGGTTCAGTCTCAATGTTGTCTGAATACACTTCTGCGAAGTGCCAAGGGATGCTTTTTTCCCACCTTCAGGACAACGTATGCTTACAAGCAACTATTTTTAAAAGGAACAGGATGAATATTAACAAATAACAAAATGCATGGATGTACTTCTGAGGCTGTCTAAGGCTCTGGTCAGACCCTAGCTGGAATACTGAGAGCAATTTTTGGGCTCCGTATCAAAGGAAGCATGTGCCTGCCTCTGAATGGCTGGAATGAAGAGCATGTTGTACAAGGAATGGTTGAGGACCCTGTGTCTGTAATTGTTGGAGTTTAGAATGATGAAGGGGAATCTTATTCAACTTACAAGATACTATTAGGCACTGATAGAGTGGATGTGGAGCGGATGCTTCCACTTGTAGAAAAAACTAGAACCAGATGGCACAAACTCAGAGTGAAGGGACAATCCTTTAAAACAGAGATGAGGAGGAATTTCTTCAGCCAGAGAGTAATCAATCTGTGGAACTCTTTGCCACAGAAGGCTTTGGAGGCTTGGCCATTAGGTACTTTTAATGCAGGCAAAGATAGGTTCCTGATTAATAAGGGTTATGGGGAAAAGACAGAAGAACGGGGAAGAGAAAAATATCAGCCGTGATTGAATGGCAGAGCAGACTCGATGGGCCGAGTGGCCTAATTTTGCTCCAATGTTTTTTGGTTTTACGGCTTACACCAAAATTGTTTCCCATCTTTTAGATACCTCCTGGGAATAATGGACAAAATAAAGCTGAATAAAAATACACAGATGAAAGTCAGTGTGCTGCAGAAGTTTCTTCCATTTCTTTCTATCCACTACTTTTCACAATCTCATCTAGATCTCCATGGTGCCAACAACTAAAGTTAGAAGAGAAATAAAGATTTTTAAAAAAAACAACATCATTGCAAACAAAATCCCTTCCCTGTGTTAGGATCTGCATTGTTGACTGATCCTTGTTTCTTCATAGCTGCTGCCTGACCCACACAGTGTTCACTTTTTTTTCTGCTTTAGTTTGCAGATTTCGAGCATCTGCAGTAGTTTATATCTTTCGCTCTCAGTGCCTCTGACTCCCTGAATACTAAAAGCACAAGAAGAATCCTATTACCACAGGAATGAATCGTACAATTGGATCCTGTTCTTTCTTTCAAGGGTCACAAAATGAGAGTGTCATTCCGATGCTGTTCTCTTTCAGTCCAATTTATTCTCATGCCCAGCTTATTCTGCATAACAGCACAAATTAATTCTCATGGTTGCTTTTAAAAGTTCTTCTGGAATTTGATTTCAGACAGTCTTTTTAAGATCTTAACAACCCTCAAAAACTTTAACCCCTTCTAATTCCTTTACCAATTTTAAACCTATGGCCTTTTATTATTGAACCAATTGCTAGCAGAAACAGCTTGTCCCGAATTGCTCCATCAAAACCATCGTAATTTTGAACACTTCTATTAAAACTCCCCTTAACCTTCTCTGCTCTGAGAAGAACAATAGCACTTCTTCAATCTTTCCACATAATTGAACTCCCTCATCCCCAGCAGCAACTTGATCACTCTGCTCTTTACCTTCTCCACAAGGCTGTCCTTCCTGAAATTTGGTGCCCAGAATTTCACATGGTACGCTAGCTAAGAGGCCTAATCAGCCAGCACTTCTCAACACTCATATAATAAAGTCAAATATCCCAATACATTTTTCTTTCCCACCTTATCATTCCCTGTCACTTTGATTGAGTTGTAAATATGTACCTCAGGTCCCTCTGCTCTTGCAGCCTCCTTAAAATAGCACCATTTAGAACTGTTTTGCCAGGTTGTTGAGCCAACATGTATCATGTTTCACACATCCATTTACAATTGCTTCCGCCATATGTCTGCATGTATGTTCCTGAAATCTGCTGTAATCTTTCTCGCTATTTACTATATTGTCAACTTTTGTATCATCTGCAAACTTCAAACTTCAAACTGAACTCCCAACCCAAATTACCAATATATGACGAAAAATCATGTTACCCGACTTGACCCGAGAAGAAATATCTGATTTACGCATCCCTGTGGTCATTCAAGATACCAAAAAGCAGAGCGTTACAGAAAACAGTAACAGTGGAACTTTCATTATCCACACTCCAATTGTGTGTATTCCCGATTAGGCGATCTTTTGTGAGACTTTACTGCAATTGATAACTTGCTAATGTTTTGTTAAAACTGTACAATTGAGATGGCACCATGGCGCAGTGGTTAGCATTGCTGCCTCACAGCACTAGGGGTCTGGGTTCAATTCCCGGCTCGGGTCACTGTCTGTATGGAGTCTGCACATTCCCCACCCCCTTGTCTGCATGGGTTTCCTCCACGTGCTCTGGTTTCCTCCCACAGTCTGAAAGATGTGCTGGTTAGGTGCTAAATTCTCCCGCAGTTTGCCCGAACAGGCGGCAGAGTGTGACAACTTGAGGATTTTCAAGTAAATTCATTTCAGTGTTAATATAAGCTGACTTGAGACACTAATAAATAAAACTTAAAACAATTATTTTTTGTCCCATCCTGTCATTACTCTGTACTCAGAGCATTATCATGACATACGCACAAGATTAAATTCAGCTACGGGGAATGGTGGGTGAAGATCTCCTCCATTTTGGCAGATAATTTAAGTTCCACTACATTAAAAGTTCTCGTCTTTTGTGTTTACCCTATTCCTGTCACTCTTGTTAAAAAGTTAATAGATGAACTAGTATCATCTTGACGAATCTGGAAAAAAAACAGAACAGAATATTCCACATTACAATGCAACACTGAAATGCAATAAGAAAGGATGGCAAACAGAATAAATTTCAATTGAAAAGTAGCCTTGTACTCCAGGCATTGGTGTGAAATTCTATGCAGTGGGAAATGGGCTATTAATTTGATCATTTTTGCATTATTTCATTTCCACTGCAATCAATAATTGACTATTCATAAATATAATTATTTTCTAAGTAATAATTATTCATTCAATACCCATGTCCATATGTTTCACTTCAAGGGAGCCCTTCTCCCATCAAATACATGATCCTTAGTAACAATACAAAGGACACAGAATAAAACATCCCTAGGAACTGCACAGTGCTAACATGGAAGTTAATTCTGAATTCAGTTGAGACTGCTGACTGGGTATTTATTATATGCCGTTCGGATACTAGATCAGAAATCCCAAGAAATATTATAAAGTCAGACTTGACCCCAACAATTTACTGTTTTGGCATTGTGAGGATATAATGTTTCATTCCAGGTGCGATTCTACTGATACACAGGAAAGCCTTCATTAAAACAACTGTATTTAAATACAAGAAATATGAATTAGTTTAACTTTTAACAATAATACTTAAACTAGACCAAATACAATTCTTAAGTGCTAAATTTTCACTGTGAATTCCAATTCTTCTTATAGATTTAAGCCCCATCTTTAAAATTAATTAGAAAAACACAGATTCATGTGCTTATACCTAAGTTAACATTCCAAGAGCTTTCAAAATACTTCTGGAGGGAGAGAAAGAGGTATATCTTACTTCTTTTAGAGCCAGGCAATAACTGCTTATTTTAAAAATGAAAGAAAAAGTGTTTTTCCTGCAAGCTTAGCTCCTCCCACTAAGCACATGAACTCTGTCCCTGTCAATCAATTGAATCAAAACTACTCTGAAACCCTAGAGAAAACCGAAGTAAACACAAATGCATTAGCTTAGCTTGAAACAAATACTCCAGCTCTAAAATGAGTACTAACAGATCAATGTCTGAAGTATCAGAACATGTGGTGAAAGAAGATTACTTAGCCAATGGTGATCAATTTAAAAGAGTTCTTAAACAAACTGGCACCTTGCAAAACAGATCTGAATTCTAAATATATCCTATACAAGAAACATGACAGATGCAGATTTCTTAAAGGCACAATATATCACAATGCCATTAGCAAATAATGATATTTTCACAGACTAGGAACATTAATTATGAATGCTCATTTAATAGATTTACTGTATAAAATACCACTTGAAAATTCATTGAGAGTTATTTCAATAGAACATCGTGTGTATTATTCTTTAATCCAGAAAAGTGTCCTAGAATGAAGACCACTTTGCAAGGGGATACTCCCATACTTGTAGTTACACCTTGTGCATTCTAAGCATAAATTATAATATGAAGTACATATGAAGTTGGCTGACATTGTGTAAGAAGCATGAAGGCCCACAATGCACTTCCAAGATTTAAAATAAAAGATAAGAATATTTGATAAAGCAACAGCAACGCCAAGCATGGGGAGTAAGGCAGAGAAGACACAACAGTATTTCTATAGCACTTGTCATAACCAAGTGTTCTATAACTAATCTACTACTTGGAAGTGCAATCACTGTTGTTATTCAGAAGTACAGTAGCCAATTTATATGAAAAGCAAAAGAAGTGAAAACAATCAAATAATTGGTTTTCAATGTTGGGTGAGAAATGAATATTGGCCAAGATACGTGGAGTATTAGAACAGTGGTGAAAGATGACGACTTAGTGGTGAAAGATCAATGGTGATCTTTTCAAAGGCGATACACTTTCTTATTTTGATGTAAAGCATCAATCAGCCAGCCAATCAATAACCTCCAAAAAATTAAACTCAGTGAATTGTAACCTTGAAGGCTTCAAGTCCACAGAAATGCACACTGTACCTTTTCCAATTTTTGCAATTTCCCTGTTGCTAGATACTCATCAATCTTCTTTGCAATCCTGTCACCAACTCCTTCCTAAAAGTGTTGGAAATGAAGGTTGTTGTGAATTAACAGCATTTTCATTCAGATATTGCAAATACAATAATTAGAAAGCGAGCACTGAACAAATTATTCTAAGACACAAATGCAATGCAACTAGGTCAGAAGAAACTGAAGTCTGCAATTTTCACACTTGGAAAAAGATTGAAAGACCATAATGAGCTAGATCATGGGTTCGTAGAATTATAGAATCCAAGAGTGCAGAAGGGGCCATTCAGCCCATCGAGTCTGCATTGACCACAATGCCACCCAGCTCCTATCCCCATGACCTCATGCAGTTACCCTAGCCAGTCCCTCTGACACTCAGGATAATGAACATGGTCAATGCACTTAACCACACATCTTTAGACTTCGGAAGGAAAACGGAGCATCTGAAGGAAACCCGTGCAAACACAGTGAGAAAGTGCAAACTCTGCACAGACAATGACCCAAGTCAGGAGTCGAACCCGGGTCCCTGGCACTGTGAGGCAGCAGTACTAACTACTGTGTCACTGTTCAACCACTGTAGCACTACATTTATATAATTTGTTTCAGCACACCAGGATCAAGGTGAAAATGTCCAGCAGATTTTGTTTTTAGAAAAAGCTGGTGGAACTCAAATACTCTCTCCTAAGCAGGGAAGCAAAACACAAACTGAAAGAGTCATAGCAATCCATCTTTGGACACATTACTGCCTATTGCAGACTGCCAAACAGAACGCCCACACTGTGAGCAGAGTGTACAGATTAATGATGGGATCATGAAAAAGAACTATGTTTATATAGCACCTTATCTCAAAACACTTTCTTGTCCATTAAGTATTAGTGTAGTCACTGCTATAAAAGCAGAAAATAAGGCAGTCAATTTTTTCACACAGCAACTCACACAAGCAGCAATGTACTACTAACAAGAGACTCTATTTCAATTGTTGTTGGTTCAGACTTAACTCCTGGCCCAAAGAACTATGCTTGCTATTTCCTGAGTAGTGCCTGGAATCTGTCATGGTAGTGCACACATGCATAGCCTTGGTTTAATGTCTCATCCAAAAGATGGCACTGCCAAATGGTGTTGCACAAGATTGTCAGCCTACGTTACGTATTCAAGTTGCTGAAATGCATTGAATCCACAACCTCTGACTCGAGAGGAGAGAGCCCCTGAGCCATGACTGAAAAGAGAGCAGTCTAGCCATTGAAGAATCATACAATAATAAAAGGAAGCCAATGAGCTTACTGTGCTTGTGCTAGTTCTTTGGTAGAGTTTCCCAATTAGTCCCACTTCCCTGTTCTTTCCCACACAGACATATAAATGTTGACCTTTGTATTTTATCCAGCTCCCTTTTGAACGTTAGCCTTTGATCTGTTTGCACCACATTCAGGAAATGCATTCTATGTCACTGTAATAAGTTCATGGAGGCAGAAATCCCTTCACAAAAATCCCTTTATTTACAATTCTAACAGCAGTAAACATAGTACTGTCAATCAGCAATTTATCTTCAGGAGTGCCAGAGGAACTGGCATTCCGGTTACATGCAAAGTAAAGTCTCGCTGAATGGCCCATCGATTGGCCCCTTAATTAGGGGCAAGTTTTGATGTCCAACCAAATAAACAAAATCAAATTAACCTTGGGCCAATTCAAAACAGGCAACTCCCAAAAGGAGTGAAACTGGCCAAAACAAAAGACAAAGTGGTAAGGAAACTTAAAACATCAAATTAAAATGCGATTAAAAGGGTCAATAATGCACCACAGGATCTGCAATGCCCAATGGGCATGGAACACATTAACAATACTCTCGGACACCGCATGCTCCCCACTTAATCAGGGAGTTCATATTCTAATACGCCAAGTTCAATGGCCTGATGAAAGTCAATACAGTCACTACAACCGATAAGAAAATGGCTTACTCATGTCACCTTTTTCAGTCACCTTAAATCTATGTCCTCAAGTTACAGGCCTTTCTTCCCTTATAGTTTGCCCTTATTTACCAAACAAACTGGTTGTGATTGAGAACATATGTATCAAATCTCCACATGACCTTTTATGTTAAAAGGCTAACAAAGTTAGCTTCTAATTTATCTCAACATTACTGAAGTCCCTTTTCTCTGACACAATTTTACAAAATCTTCTGTAAGATTTTGACATCCTTCTTAAAAATTGAACACAATACTTCAGCTGAGGACTATATAGTGTTTATAAAATACTAGCATCATATTCTCACTTTTCTACTCTACCTTTGTTAATAAAGCTCAAAAATGTTTTCTTATCAGTTTTTTTCAAGTTAAGCTGCCACCTTAAAAAATGTGCATACAAACACCCCAAGGTATCTCTCTGTACTAAAGGTATGAAGTCAAGGCAGAAAGATTGTTAAAATGTCAAGAACATGTACTGAAGATAATCAAAAAGGCTAATTGAATGCTGACATTTCTACCTGGAGGACTAGAGGGATAGAAGTCGTGCTTTAGTTGTAGAAAGCCTCAGTTCAGACCACACCTGGAGTTACTGTGACAGGCTCTGGGGACCACACCTTCAAAAGATATATTGTTCTTGGAGGGAGGGCAGTGGAGATTTACAAGAATTTTACTTAGATTTGAAGGGTTAATTTTTGAGGGGAGATTACACAAACTAGGGTGGTATTCCTGGAATGTTGAAATTAAAGGGGCGATTTGATCAAAGTTTTCAAGACATCAAGAGGAACAGACAGGGCAGATAGAAATCATTTCCATTGGCTAGGCAGTCTAGAACTGGGAAGCGTCTTA
Source organism: Sphyrna mokarran (assembly GCA_024679065.1). Classification (NCBI taxonomy): domain Eukaryota; kingdom Metazoa; phylum Chordata; class Chondrichthyes; order Carcharhiniformes; family Carcharhinidae; genus Sphyrna; species Sphyrna mokarran. The sequence continues at coordinate 22,509,457 of JAGIQG010000031.1, read as the reverse complement.
AGGTTGGAACCACTGCTTTCAGGAGTGAAATTAAGAAACATTTACACTCAAAGTTCGGTTGAAGTTTGGAACTCTTGAAGACTACCACTGATGCTATATCAATTATTAATTTCAACTCTGAGAATGATAGATCTTTATTAACCCAAGATATTATGAGTTATGGCACTAAGATGGGGTGATGGAGTTAGGTCAAACTCACTGAATTTTATGTTGTCACTTTCCTCATTAGTTGCTCATGGTTTTATGTGGCAAATAAAGTCCTGAGGGGCATAACTTGATTTGTATAACATTAAATTCTTTCTTGAACATCTCCCACTAATCTTGCCATTTTGAATGTTAATAGACATGCCCAGCTTACTGTGGCATCCTGTTGAAGTCTACAAATCTAGAATCTATATACATCTGCAATTTCACATTTGCTACTGGAGGTCTGCTGCCAACTCTTACCACCCGAATGGCTGTAAATTGGGAGAGGAGAATATGCAGGTAAGCATGTAGGTGTAGCAATAGTAAAGGAACAAGTGGCATGTTGGCCTTCATTGCGAGGGGTATTGAGTACAGTAGTTGCAATTATGCACAGCCTTGTCGAGGGCACACCTAGAATGTTGTATGCAGTTTTGGTCTCCTTTTCTGAGGAAGGATGTCCTTGCTCTCAAGGAAGTGCAGTGAAGGTTTACCAGGCTGATTCCAGGGATGGCGGGACTGTATGAGGAGAGATTGATGAGGTTAGGATTGTTTTTGCTGGAATTCGGGCAAATGAAGGGGGATCACATTGATACTTATAAAATTCTAATAGGACTAGGCAAGGTAGATGCAGGCAAGGATGTTCCCGATGGTAGCAAGTCCAGAACCACGGGTCACAGTCTGAGGGTTGGGGTAGATCATTTAGGACGGCAAAGAGGAGATATTTCTTCATGTGAAGAGAGGTGAGCATGTGGAATTCATTATCATAGGAAGTAGTTGATGCCAAAACACTGAATGTATTCGAAAGGCGGCTGGATATAGCACTTGGAGCAAATGCAATCAAAAGTTATAGAACATAGAACATAAAACATTACAGCGCAGAACAGGCCCTTCGGCCTTCGATGTTGCACCGACCAATCAGGAAAAAGCAATGACCCTTTAACCTAAACCATTTCCTTTTCGTCCATAAACTTATCTACTAACCTCTTAAACGCCACCAAACTTGGCGCATCTACAACTGACGCAGGCAGGGCATTCCATACCCTTACCACCCTCAAATAAGGGAGAAAGAAGGATTAGGCTATTGAGCTGGACAATCAGTCATGATCACGATGAATGGCAGAGCAGGTTCAGAGATCCAAATGGCCCTGTCCTGCTCCAATCTTCTTTATTTCTATGTATTTCTTAATTCTATTGTTAATTTCTCCATGGGCTTCTTATCTCTTGTTACATCCTCTCTTATCATTGAAAATATTTAATTCTTATCCACTAAGTCTTTTCCCCTCCTCTACCATTTTCCCTATCTTTCCTGCAGACCATTTAAACTGGTATATTTGGTTTCCTCGTAGTTGTTTAAAGGGAGGGTCATAAGGAACATGAGGAAAAACGTTTTCACCCAAAGTGTGGTGGGAGTCTGGAATTGACTGCCTGAAAGGCTGGTGGAGGCATAAAATTATAACATTTAAGAGGTATTTAGAAGAACACTTCCGGTGCCAAGGCATACCAAGGTTATGGGCCAAATACTGTGAAATGGGATCAGAATAATTAGGTGGATTATCTTTGGCCAGTGTAGATGCGACAGATCGAAGAGTTCTTTTCTGTGCTGAATATCTCTATGACTCTATGTTTCAGTAATGGCCAGATCATGCCCTTTCAGCAGGATTTGCTTTGAGAATTCATTGCATTTTTTTAAAACTCCTTCTACATATGGAAAAATTGGGTTTTTGGGCCAGATAACCCAATCACTTTTCACTTCAGACCATTTAAATAATGCTAAGGTAAAGCCAAACTTAAAGCATTTTTAAAAGTGATAAACATGTTTCAAAAATGAAAATGAAAACTGCTTACAAGCTTTTTAGCTTCTGCACCACTCTTGATTTTTGTTGGGTACTTTGCAATGACTGAAGCTGCTTTCCTACCAGAAGAGGATTAAAAAAGGAAAATTAGTACTGAGAAGAATTATTTTGCATCCTATAGCCATCTCAGTTAATAAACAGAAAATCACTGCATAATATTTCGTTGGAAAGTATTTTACATGTGTTTCCTATTATTAAAAGACTCTTAAATATAAAACACAATCAATCACAATGTCATCAAAGACCAATTCATGATCATTAATCTAATTTGCAGACTGGCAAAATAACAATGAAACCTATACATTCATTCATAGCTTGAATCTCAATCTGTATTCAATCTGGTTACAGGTTGGTATCTATTGCTTGTGTATAAGTCGTTACGAAAAGCCTAAGACCGCACAGAATTTCCCAATAATTGTCCGAGTGTCAGATGCACCATCGAGTTTTCAGATAGACCTTGAGCCAATCTGACAAAAACAAACTGGTGGGGTGTGACATACACCATCAGTCTGGTGGGGTGGGGTCTGATCAGGACACCTCCTTTAAAGGTTGTCCCATTCAGAAGTGATGTTGAATCCCCCTAGTTTCACACACTGCGCAGCCCCACCCCCACCGCCGTGAAGGTATTAGAGGCTCCTTCCTCCATGGCATAATTATTGGGTTCTCTCCCACCACCCACAACAACTGCCATACCGCCCCGCCAAGTCCCCATTTCAAAAGGTCTAGATGTTTTATCCCCTACTGCACCTAATGGAAAAACCCCTTCCCCAGGTGGGCTCCCAGAGACCCTCCTGGCGTCACCAACTCGTGCCAGGGGACAGTGATCAGGCACGTCCCTCTCCCTCCCTAGGGGCTATAGTGACTTTGGCGCCCCCAGTGGAATCCTCTTGACTATTTCCCATCTTCGTACACCTCTGTTAAGAACCTCACCAACATTGGCAAGGTTTAAATATTCATTGAGGGAAATCATGTAACGTGTAGGCCCTTTAATAATGTGTAAATTTATGAAAGTGTACTACATCACCGTCGAGGGCTGGGACAATCGAGAATTGATCTTGCCAGAGAGATTTTGTACCCGTGTTGCTGTTCTCGCTAACAGCAAACGCAGACACAAAAATCACCCGGACTACAAGTGCCAAGAATGCATGCTGAGTCCACGTGGAGCCACACCCGATAGGTGATGAACTGAGCCTCACTGAGGGAGCCAGCATTATGTCTGAGTCCCTGAATAATAATGGGAAAATAATTTTTTTATCCAGATTCTCACAAGCATTCATATTTACCTGTATGCATTGTACTTGTGCATTGCACGGTTCACATTCCTTTCAAAGTTAGCAAGTTCTGCAGAAAACAAATGTGTCAGTTATTATTCAAAAAACTCATTTCTTTTCAAGAAGGGACATTCAATAAATACAAATCAAGGATATTATTCAACTCACCTTAATCTGTCCAGCCAGAATAAAGAAAAGCTTATATTTTGTACTGCAGCTCTGTGCATAGTGGCATAGTGGTTAGCACTGTATCCTCAGTACTCAGGACCTCGGTTCATTTCTGGATCACTGTCTGTGTGGAGTCTGCACATTCCATGAGTTTCCTCTGGGTGATCTGGTTTCCTCCCATAGTCTGAGAGATAATAGATTCACTACATTCGGCCTATCGAGTCTGCATCGAACATAATCCCACCCATACCCTATTCCAGTAACCCCTTGTATTTACCCTGCTAATCTCCCTGGCATCAGGGTCAATTTACTATGACCGATCAACCTAAACCACACATCCTTGGAGTGTGGGAGGAAACCGGAGCACCCAGAGGAAACGCACACAGACAGGGGAGAACGTGCAAACTCCACACAGTGACACAAGGCTGGGTCACTGGCGCTGTGAGGCAGCAGTGCCAATCACTGTGCAACTGTGCCACCCCATCTGCTTAGGTGTATTGACCATGCTAAATTCTCCCTCAGTATACCCAAACAAGTGCTGGAGTGTGACAACCAGGGAATTTTCACAGTAACTTCACTAAAGTGCTAACGTATGGCTACTTATGACAATAATAAATAAAATTGCATCATTTTAATGTTCTCAATAAATCTAAGGTTTTGCTTCCACTACCTATCCGAATAAAAAATATTTTTCAAGAGGATATCATATTATTTGTCTTAAGTGGATCTTTTTCTGTCAACAATCCCAAATTTTCTCTTCACTGGTTGGTAACTTTGAAGACTCGATGTGGCTTCAAACAACAATTGATTTATTAACAACTATATAAAGATACAATATACAATTAAAGGTCTGATAGAACTACAATACACATCTACTCTCTTCTCTGGCTCCAAATGGGATTCCTCCTCAGGGCATGCAACCTTGCTCCCTATTGGCTTCCAGTGAAATATCTCTATAGGTTCTGGCCCAATCCCATGGCCCTCAAACAATTGGCCCTTAAAAAGTGCCACATTACCACAACTGGTTTTAACTCATGCCTCTCGTTTGAACTTGTTTAATATTTGATACATTTTTAAGAGATCTCCTTTCTGTGTCGACTTTCAAGTTTTAAGGGCCTCAGATTGTCCTATATTGCAATCATTTAATGCTAAGAAATACTTTGTGGCTCTTCTTTACACAGTCCGGAACTCTATCATCTCGCCTGCCACAGAAAGGTCCATGGACCTCGGGCAGGACTTTCTGGTTTGGGGGCAAATGAGGCTGGAAAATCCCACCCGATGTAATTTGCTATTAGCATTGGGACACACTGTTGATGCGTGAATTCAAAGTGGTACAATGGTTAGCCCTGCTGTCTCACATGCTGCCTATGGACCTGGGTTCAATTCCGCTCTCGGGTGATTGTCTGTGTGGAGTTTGCAAGTTCATTTTGTGTCTGTGTGGGTTACCTCCCAATGTTCTGGTTCTCTCCCACAGTCCAAAGATGTTAGGTTAGGTGAATAAGCCATGGTAAATGCACAGGATTACAGGAATAGGGAGGGAAGTGAGCCTGTGTAAGATGCTCTTTTGGAGAGACAATGCAGACTCAATGGGCCAGATAGTCTCTCTCTGCACTGCAGAGATTTTATGGTTCCACTGCTGACACTCCATGATCTTGAGTTAGAGTCTGGGGTTTAGCTGAAGTTAAAGGGCTCTGGCTGGAGCCCACTCTTGAGGTTGCATGGAACGTTAAGAGCCTGCAAATTACATCAATCTGAACTCCAGCCCTCAACCCAGTCTTCACTTTAAATGCAATTCTACCTTAATTTCCATCATAAATGTTAGTCCTGATACCAATCTTAATCCTGACCCAAATTAGAAATGCTAGCATTAAATCCAATCTTAACCCTGACCCAAATCTGAACATTAGCTCTAAATCCAATCTTAATCACAAAATCAAAAACATCAGCCCTAAACCCAATCTTAACCTTGATCCCAATCAGAAATGCTAGCCCTAAACCAAACCTTACTCCAGAGACCAATCTGAACCTTAGCCCTAAACCCAATCTTGACCCTGACCCAAATCTGAACAATATCTCTAAACCATTAGTCCTTAATCCTGTCCCAATCAGAAACTTTAGTCCTAAATATAATCTTAACTATGAACCCAAGCCAAATATTAGCCCTAAACCCAATCACAACATTAACCTGAAACCCAACTCAAACATAAATCCAATTCTAGCCCTGAATTCAATCCCAATCCTGACCCCAATTCAAACTTTAGTATTAAACCCAATTCTTACCATAAATCTAATAAGGGCATATGATTTGGACAGATTTAAAGTTAGGTTTGGGTTAAAATTAAGTCTCAACAGGAGGATTTGGGGTTGGGTTCAGGGCAAGTGTGTGGGTTGGGGGTCACGCTTAGGATTGGGAGTCAGGGCTAATGTTCAGATTAGGAGTCAAGATTTGAGTTCAGGGCCAATTTTCAGGTTGGTTTGAGGACCAGTGTTAGGACTGGGCTCAGGATTGGGATTGAGTTCAAGGCTAACATTCGGATTGGGATTCAGGCCTGGGATTGGGTTCAGGGCTAGCGTATGGATTAAGAGTCAGGGTTGGGAATCAGGGCGAGGGTTTGGATTGGTAGTCAGGATTGGAAGGGAGTTCAGGGTTAGGGCTCAGATTGGGAGCCAGAGGTTCAGACTGGGAGTCAGGATCGGAACTGCATTCAGAGCTAGGGTTTGAATTGTCGGAACTGCATTCAGGGCTAAGTTTGTACTGGGAGTCAGGGTTGGAATTGGATACAGGGCTAACAATCGGATCGGGAGTCAGGATTAGAATTAGACTCAGGAGTAACATTTGTATTTGGATTCAGGTCAGAATTAGATTCAGGGCTAAAATTCCGATTGGGAATCAGGGCTGTAACTGGATTCAGGACTAACGTTTGGATTGGGGGTCAGGGTTTGAATGGGATTCAGGGCTGAAATTGGATTCAGGGCGAGGGTGCACATTGGGAGTTAGGGTCAGAATTGGATTCAGGGCTAATGTTCGGTTTGGGAGTCAGGGTTGGAATGGGATTCAGGGCTAACGTTATACTGAGAATCAGGGTTGGAATTGTATTCAGAAATAACATTTAAATTGGGAGTCAGGGTCAGAACTGGATTCAGGGCTAACATTTGGAGTCAGCAGTCAGAACTGGATTCAGGGCTAATGTTCAGATTGGGATTCAGGGTTGGGATTATCAGTGCTAACTTGCAGGTTGGGAGTCACGTTTGGAATTGAATTTAGGACGAACGTTCAGTTTGGGGGTCAGGATTGGAACTGGATTCATGGCTAATGTTCGGATTGGGAGTCAGGATTGGGATTATCAGATTAACTTGCAGATTGGGAGAAAGAGTTGGAATTGGCCAACTCATGGCCAACATTCGGATTGGGGGTCAGGATTAGAACTAGATTCAGGGCTAACGTTTGGATTGATAGTCAGAGTTGCACTTGGATTCAGGGTGAGGGTTTGGATTGGGTGTCACGTTCGGAACCGGATTCAGGGCTAACGTTTGGATTGGGAGTCGGGGTCAGAACTGGATTTAGGACTAACGTTTGGATTGGGAGTCACGGTTGGACTTGGACGCAGGGCTAGGGTTTGGACTGGGAGTCAGGGTTGGAACTGGAGTCAGGGTTGGATTTGGATTCAGGATTAGGATTCGGACTGGGATTCAGGGTGAACGCTTGGATTCGGAGTCAGGTTTCAGACTGAGAGTTAGGGCTGACAACCAGATTGGGTTTCAGGAATCGGATGTGGATGCCTGGGTTTCGGATTTGGATTGGGGTCAAGCTTAGAAGCTGATAGAGACACAATGTAAATATTGTTAAGGACAGAGAGACATCAGCATCCGCTCTCACCGCCCGGACAACAGACTCCTGAGGGCTACCATTCCCGGTCTATTATCATTATGAATAAGTAACCAGTCTTTCCCTGCCATTGTGTGGGGACAGAGTTGGCCCGGCTCCGGGCTGCTGTTTATCCCCATCCCCGCTCCGACGCCTTTGCCTTACCGATCAGGAAGTCGGTGATCCCCTCGTTCAGCGTCTCCTGCGGCGCCTTCCTCTTGCTCATGGCGGCCGACCCGTGAGGGAAAAAAGGGAGGGGTGGAAGCGAAGCGAATGACCGCCGGTCACCGTCCTGCCTCGAAGAGGAGAGAGAGGAGAGCTGCCGTCAGGAAAGCGGCAGGCTTCAGCCGCGCTGCTAGGCCGCGTGCGCGCGACCAACGGCCAGCTGGCATTTAAATACAAGTCACGCGCTCACCTCAACTGACATCCAGACACCAGATATTACATTTATATATTTATTTCATACTCTATATTTATCTCTATATATATTTAATGTAGTATCTTTGATCCATTATTGACTGGTTTATTTTATTGCACTTTTTAACTGGGTGAAATTGTGCTATTCCTGCCCATATGGACAATGCAAATTCCTGTCAAACCCAACATTCATCTTGGTCTCCCTCCCCTCCCTTTCAACCAACAAAGACTTAACTGCATTTCCATAGCACCTTTTGTCACCCTCCAAAGCATCTTAAGGCCAACCGAGCCACTTTCCTGAGCGCGCCGTGTAACAAGGCAGTGACCAATTTGCTTGCAGCAAGCTCCCTGCAAACACTGATGGTGCCACCGTAGTGTGCACAAGCTTGGTCTTATTCGGGCCACATCCCACCCTCCCTTTCAACCAAAGACTTACCTGTATTTTGATAGCGCCTTTCATCACCTCCCAAAGCATCTTAAAGCCAAACAAGCCCTTTCCTGAGTGCACCCTGTAACAAGGCAGTGACTAATTTGCTCGCAGCAAGCTCCCCACAAATATTGTTGGCTCTATTATAATATCGAAATTTTGGCTTCCATTATTCTGGCTACCTGCACCGTCAACTGCCTTTCAACAAACAACGACTTAGCTGCATTTCCATAGCGCCTTTCACCATCCCCAAAAGCATCTTAACACTGACCAAGTCCTTTCCTGAGGTGTTTTCAAGCAGTGACCAATTTGCTTGCAGCATGCTCCTTGTGAAAATTGATGGTGCTTTCATGGTGTGCCCAATTTTGGTCTCCCTTACTCTGGTTGAAAGTGGGGTGGGGTAGCCGGAGAAGACTCAAAGGGTTGAATCATCTACTCCGGTCTTAATTTCTGCTCACCTTTGATCTGTTGCAGGAATAAATAAGCAATGAGCCTAATATCCCTCCCCTGTAGCCAAATAGGGAAGGTTCTAGTAAACACAGTCACTCACTGCTCCCCTCACTTCAATTCCATCATAATAGATCATGATTGCTTTAAAATGAAGAAATAGCTTGCATCCTGTATATTCCTGGCAATGGCCACAGCAAACAAAAAGGATCTAACCATCTCTCATTGATATTCAACAGTATTATCATGGAGAATCCCATACCAACAACATCCTAAGAGTTACCAGATCCTTAACTGGATTGGCCAGATAAACACTGTGGCAGGTCAGAGGCTGGAAACCTTGCAACAGCAACTCCTCACCTGACTTCCGAAGGCTTGCCCACCATCTATATGGCACAAGTCAGGTGTGCAATTAAATACTCTTCACTTGCCTGGATGGGTGCAGCTCCAACTAAATCCAAGAAGCTGACAACATTCATGACAAAGCAACCCACTTGGTCAGCACACCATCCACCACCTTAGACATCGCTAGATGCGCTGCAGCAGCATTGTGTACCATGTAACTCACCAAGCTTCCTTCGAATGCATCTTCCAAATCTACAACCTTTTCACAGAGAAGGACAAAAGCAGCAAGTACATGGGAACAACACAAGCCGCAAACTTCCCCCACATTCCAGGTTTGGAACTATATCACCCTTTCTTCACTATCACTGGGTCAAAATTCTGGAACTCCCTCCCTAACTGCACTGTGGTTATACCTATAGTGACTTCAATGATTCAAGACACCACCTCACCATCTTCTCAAGGGCAATTAGAGATAGGCAACAAATGCTGGCTTCACAGTCCTGAAAGATTTTTTTTAAAAGTCTTCAGGACAATCATAAACATTTCCCAATGAAGTACTATTATGTTACAAAAAGTCTAGAAGCAGACAGAGAAGGCTGAGAGATTTCTATAGCTTTGTGGCCCCAGAAAGAATGAGTTCTACAATTAGATACAACTATAGACTCCTACAGCGCAAAAGGAGCCCATTCAGCACATCATGCATGCACCAACCACAATCCCACCTAGGCCCTATCCTAATAACCCAAAGCATTTACCCAACTAGTCCTCCTGACACCAAGTGGCAATTTAACCTGGCCAATCCACCTACCCACACAACTTTGGACTGCGGGAGAGAACTGGAGCACTCAGAGGAAACCCATGCAGAGAACGTGCAAACTCTGCACAGTGATCCAAGTTGGGAATCAAACCCAGGTCCCTGACACTGTGAAGCATCAGTGCTAACGACTGTGCCACTATGCCATCCAAAAATTGTACAAATGAGAGGATGCAGGGAAATGAAAAGCTCAGAGAAGTTGGAATAAACAATAACAACAATAACAATAATAATATTGATAAAGAGAGAGGGAGATTGTATTTATTGTATCATATGATTTTTGTTGTTATGCATCATATCAGCTGAAATAGCACTTTCTACCTCCCCTCCCTGAAAACATGGTTTGTGTGTCCAGACATTTGACATCATTAAATATCAAAATAACTCATTTTTTATTTCAAAAGTTAATAAATTTAATGAAAAAGTTTCACTATTACAAAATTATTTAATTATGTTGATAATAAAAATCTGACTGTTTATTTACATGTCTGTACAGAAAATGAGCAACAGATCCAGAAATCAAGGCTATCTTGGTTGGAAGTACGATCAGCTCAGTGCCTGGCATCAAGCAGCTTCCAAGTAGTAGCCTGGATCAAAAATATAAGAACAAAAAGAAAGCCAAAAGATGTGGCATCAAGAAGTACACACAACAATCTGGACACAAAATATGACCTTGCAGATTCACTCATGTAAGCATATCTCTAAACAAGAACAAGAAATAAAGATATTTCTAAAAATCATTTCCTGTCAATAGTTTTCAAGTTTCCTGTCACTCTTCCATGAAGTAAAGATGCCGGCGTTGGACTGGGGTAGTAAGAACTCAGTAAGAATTTAGCAACACCAATTTTAAATCCAACAGATTTATTTGATAGTAAAATTGCAAGCTTTCAATACTCTGTGTCTTCGTCAGGCAAATCCCATGAAGGCAATGAGTTATAAAAGACATAAGCTCTTGAGGCACAGGCAGCATCTCAGATTCTAAATGGCCTCCTTCTCTGCGTAATAACTTGAGTGCAAATATGACGTTTCCTCATGAAGGCCCTTTTCGCCATGCTCGATTCCAATTTAACTTGATATACATAAACATACACCTTATAGCAAACAGGGTATGGAGTCAGTAATTCTTTGCCAAGGGATATTGAATTCAGCTCCAGTGCTCAGGTAACAACATACAGCAATTTTAACAATGAAAATCTTTTCTTTGTTGAGATGTTGACAGGTCAGCTGTTGATTTCCAGAACCTTCTGTATTCATTGAACAAAAACCTCCCAGGTCTCAACATGTCAATATTATAACATCACCTGGATTATTTATGGAAACATGAACTCATTGCTCAGCAAACTGCACCTTTATTTAACAATTAAAAATCAAACTAATGCAAACCTGCCGTTTGCCAGTAGGTGGACCTCTTGTGATTTAAATTGTTCTCCAACATTTGCAGGTTTTAGCATAAATCTGATTGTAGCACTGCCTGGTACTGCATTACTGTGATTAATAACACTTGTACGATATCTTTCTATAGTGTAACAAATGATTATTATCCATACAATGCAACCCATGGGGTGGAGGTGGGAAGGGGGACAAATTTCTACAGGAAGAAATATTAAAATATTCTCAACTGTCCAAAATGAAATCATTCAATATCTGCTGCAAAACCTCCTTTTTTGGTTCTATTTATTCTATCTCGTGCTACCCACATATTCAGCTATTTGCCCAATAGATTCCTTATGAACATACTGATTAGGAGCAGAAGTATGCCAATCGAGTGATCGAACCTTCTCCACCAATCAATAAGATCATGGCTTATTTGAACATAATATCAACTCCATATTCTTAGCTCCCTGGTCAACATTTCACCTGCTTGTTAATCAACAATTTATCTACCTCTGCCTTAAAAGTATTCAAACAATCTCCTTCTACTTCCTCTTGAGGAACAAAGTTCCAGAGACTCACCACCCTCAAAAAATATCACCTCATCTCTGTCTTAAATGAGCGACCCCCTTATTTTTAAACAGTGACCGCCCCCCCCCTACCCCGAGGACAGGATTTTCCACATAACCGACCCTGTGTTTTGCCATGACAGAGGTAGCCCGCCATTGGTCAGGAGCAGGTTGTTCTAGTCTCACTGTTGTCCATGAGGTTTCCTGTTGAATGCATTCCTTGCTGTTAGGAAATCGATGGAACGGTTGTGCCACAGTGTGGAGACTGGAGGATCCATACCATATCCCTCTGTACCTCAGAGCTCTGTAATCTCTCAGCATTGAGATAATATGCTTTTTTATTCTTCCCTCAAAAATTGAAAATTTCAATTTGACCACATCTCACTCCATTTGGATGGAAAGATAATCAGAATACTCCATCTATCAAATTTTTGCTTGCTCACTATAAGTTCAGCTTCCTTACGTTCTCTTCACAATTTATAAGCTACCTTTGTATTTTAAGAAAATTTAGCAAACATACCTTCAGTTCCTGAATAAAAATGATTTTTGGAAACAAAATGTTGACAAAGAAGGGAAAAATGAGGGAAAACACTGTCAAGCCTAATGTGTGAATGGTTGGAAAATTCCAGTCCTAGTTATACATTCATCAACAAGAGGAAACATACTCTCCACATCAACCCTGTCAATACATCTCAGGATCTCAAAGGTTTGATCAAGTCACCTTTTACTCTTCTCAACTCTAATGAATACAAACTTGTGTGATGCTCCCTGGTATTTGAAATTTAGCTCTTAGTGGCTTGGCTAGCCACAGGCAAGAAGTGCCCCTGTCTCTTGAATTGTATCCAAAGTACCAGGGTCAGAAGGCCTCGGCATTTTCAACTCACCATCCAAAGGAGTAAATCATAGGGAGACGGGACAGGGGGACACTGCAAGATCCAGCACCACGTGAGCATACTTACTTTCTTATTATGCATGGAATGGGGGTGTTTGTTTGTCGAGATGGTAGTGTTGGAATGAACCTAAATTGTTAAGATATATACAATATCATGATTTTTTTTTGTGTAATTGGTAAAAGGTATTGCTAATTGTATTATATGTTAACTGTTTTTAAATAAACCTGATTTGATAAAAGATTCCGAGTCATACCTGGAATGAAACATGTTTACCTGTGCCAAAACTCAAAGTGCAAACTTTATGGTCTGGGCTGATGTCACAAAACACCTTGGAATTTCTGATCTGAATTACAACACCTTGGAGTTTCTGACTGGATTGCAACACCTCTCCAACCTTATCTTATAAGACAACCCAACCATATTTGGTATTAGTCTAGTAAACCGACCCAAATTTCTTTGAATGCATTTATATCTTTCCATAAATAAGGAGACCAACACTGTACACAATACTCAACATGTAGTCGCATTAATGCCCTGTACAATTAAAGCATAACCTTCCCACTTTTCCATTCAATTCCCTTCACAATAATTCCATTAGCTTTTCTAATTACTTTATAGACCTGAATACAAGCCTTTTGTGATTTATGCACGAGGATACCATATCCCTCTGTACCTCAGAGCTCTGTAATCTCTCAGCATTGAGATAATATGCTTTTTTATTCTTCCCTCAAAAATTGAAAATTTCAATTTGACCACATCTCACTCCATTTGGATGGAAAGATAATCAGAATACTCCATCTATCAAATTTTTGCTTGCTCACTTAACTTATTAAGTTCAGCTTCCTTACGTTCTCTTCACAATTTATAAGCTACCTTTGTATTTTAAGTAAATTTAGCAAACATACCTTCAGTTCCTGAATAAAAATGATTTTTGGAAACAAAATGTTGACAAAGAAGGGAAAAATGAGAGGGAAAACACTGTCAAGCCTAATGAGCACAGGTCATTTCTCCCTCCTTAACATGCTAGTTTTGACCTGAAACTCTTAATTGGAGTATATCTTGGTCCTCCTGACACATCACTCTACATTTTTCTAAAAATAAATACATCATCCTGGCTAATCTATTAAAATTATTTTTTTTTTAAATGACAAAGACTTAAAATGACTGAAGTCAGGACCAACTATGACTCTCACAGAAGGAATTTCTGGCCTTCAGTAACAGCAGCAGCTCCCTCGTAATTTGTCAAGAAGGTCCAATGTCCTTTCTGACTGCCGACATCAAACTCCAGGAAGCTGCACAAAGGCCATTTACATTGAAACTGTCATGCTCTGCTCAAAGGAGATGATCCAACAGCAAAGGACACTGAAAGTTCTGTTGAACTTATTAACAGATACGTTAACTATCTCAAGAATCTGGATGCGGAATATACATGCTTTGTTCAAACTGAAGTGGAGGAATGGGAGTTATTTCATCTGCCACTTTGTCCTTGAAAACGTCAAGACTGCCATTTTCCACCTCAAAGGTAGCAGTAGAAAAATGCCTCTGTCAAGTTTTGAATACCTGGCTCCCCACCTACACTGTTTTCTACATAACCTTTGTACTAGCACCGACAAGATTAATTCATCCCTTTGGACTCAGCTCATTCTGGAAGTCACCTCTGCTGGAAAACTGAATTATCAAGCATCAGTCTTCAATCTCCTGACTTTGAAGGAATGCACCATTGGAGTTTTGATTCTGGATCCTGAACTCAGATGAAACAGTAATTCTTATCTTGTCTTGGACCTGTTTCTTTCCCTTATCCCTCTTTATCCGGAATGTTGCATTTTGAGTGTATGTAAAATAAATTAACCCTTTCAGTTCAACCTACCTTGAGTTTGCTGTGGTGTTATTAATAAAAATTGGATCACACCAAAAGGTTGGGAAATATGCCACCACTTACAAAGAGGGATATCAAAAATCAAAAACATCTTCCTGTTTATGGATGGGTGGTGAAAGAATAGATCAGGGCTGTTTAAATTAAAACCTCATTCCAATCTGTAACACATAGTGCTGATCATTCTCCAACACTTGTCCAAATAGGGGTGCTCCAAACTAATTTTTGGCAATGAAACAGTGGAAAGTATCTCAGTCAATCTCAATTCAGTTTTCTCTCCAAGTATCTAAGTATACAAATCCCAATGGATCATTAGAATGTTATCATGAGTGGAAGCCTCCCTAGCTGAAGACATGTGGAGATGCCAACGTTGGAACAAGGTGGGCACAATAAGAAGTATCACAACACCAGGTTGAAGTCCAACAGGTTTATTTGGAATCATGAGCTTTCGCAGCACTGCTCCTTCATCAGCTGGGACTTTTAACTTGGTGTTATGAGACTTCTTACTGTGGCTTAAGACTGCATGGTCAACTGTAATCAACTACTAAACCCTTATTGATGATGGACTTTTTGGCATCAGCTGAGCCACTTAGAAATTATTGAGTTTATTGCATCTTTCCCGAATCTTTTGTGTTTTAATCAATTTGAGTGGCATAGATGTTGATTCAGTTTTGATTTCACACTTCTCATCTCCTCCTCCCCTCCCCCTTTCGCATCCTAACCACTTTGATCAAAACTATCATCCCGATTAACAAATACAATGTCCACCCACAGACAAGTTGCTACAACCTACTTTTTACCTCACGGAGCTGCTTAGTCACCAGTTTTGATGAAAACTTTGGGCCGGGAGAAGATTTTGATGGCTTCTTCAATCTCAGCCAGCTTCCTCTCGAGATCAGTGCGTCGATTCTGCATGCCAATGGTATCCACTCGTACAGGGAACATCAGCAATTGCTTGGTCAGCTCCTTTTGGGCTGGGGGAAGGCATGGAGGAAGATCAAGTCATATGAGCAAGAGAAGAATACATTGCAAGGATCAGTCCTCTGCTCAATCTTAATCATTAGACGACAGCTCTGAACCATCCTTGACTTTGCCCAGTAATGCTGCTTGAAAAACACTGGAAATGCACAGGGCTAATAACATTTGAAAAGTTTTGTTGTCAAAAATGGAAAAGGGAAAGAGAGACAACTCCAAACACTTTCACTCATTTCAGTAAGCCTTGCGATCTGTATTCAGTGTTTACCCTCAAGATCATTGATCATTTATGGATGAATCCTCAGCTCATAACTAACCCAGCTCACAAAGCCATTTCAGCTTGGATGATATATATCTGTATGTGAAGTGCTGCAAGAGAAACTGTCCCCTACCTTTTACATTTTTGTCAATCATTAAACAATTCAACATGAAAGGTCTGTAAATGTGCCCATTCCATCAGTGGGTTCTACACAGGGACATCCCAATAAAATGCTCAAACAGTAGGATTCCAGCAATGATCTTTCTCCGGCTTTCATGGTGCCTAGATACTCACAGACAATGCAAAGGATGTGAACTACCTACGCAACAGGCACAGTACCCATGTTAAGTCTCAGTCACAACTGGGTAGCTCCAAGTTGGCAGCATCTGATGCATCATTTGTATCAAATTGTCAGTTAGGCAGAACAACTGTCTTATAATCACAAGAAACTCCATGACTGGCACTGCTGGAGGTTTACAAAACCTCTGGATTTTCGGCGCGCGGGTTGCGGGGTTGCGGGGTGGTGGTGGGGGGGGGGGGGGAGGTGTTGAGACTGGAGATGTGAAAGAATGAATACCAATCAAAACTGATCTTCCAATTCAGGCTTCTGCGTCAGGTGTTTAACTTTCCAGAATTTCTCAACTATCACACTCCAAATTTCAGAACAAAGGTAACTAAATTCCACAAATACCAAATCGCAGAACAAGCAGCCCCAATTACATAAAAGTCTTTACCCATATCTGAAAGCAGTGAACGTTTATACATTGCTTGAGAAGACACGGACTGATTTACCCAACTCTGGGGTTGATACAGGCAGAGCACATTATACATACTTTGTTGAAGTGAATTGAGTGTTTCCAGACGTTCATTCTCTGGCATCCGAGTGTGGCCAGGAGGCATGCTGGGATCAGGTATATTCTTCCGCCGTTCTTCCGCTTCTTTGTTCCATTGATTCCGCCTTTCAATCAAACTGGAAACAGTCAGAACATAAATCAGATATCCTCAATGGAAAAACAGTAACACAGAAAACTTACAGTCAAAAGGAAAAAAACACAGGGAGAAACATGAAGCAGGCAATTCGACAATTTAACTTTATGGTGAAGGTTACGTCAACTAATTATTCTGTCTTACAAATTAACAACTAAGGATCAAGAACAGACTGGAAAATTGATAAAAGGAATAGATCAGCAACTAGTAATGAAACAACATCAACCTTCAGTTTTAAAAGCTTGCAGACTCCAGAAGGAAAGAAATCCTGAGGGAATTGAGACTCTGGGAATAAGGTAGAGAAAACAGCTCTGCATTAAACGTTGACTTTAACGTAAATGACGATACAAGGAAAGGAAGAATGTCTAAGAAGAATTTCAAGCTTGTAAGAGTAAGTAATCTCACAACGCTAAGTTAAAGTCCAACAGGTGCATTTGGAATCACAAACATTCAGAGCACTGCTCCTTTCTCAGGTGAGTGACTTGAGGATTCTCCTGAGGAAGGAGAAATGCTCTGAAAGCTCGTGATTCCAAATAAATCTGTTGGACTTTAACCTGTTGTTGTGAGACTTCTCACTGTGCCCATCTCAGTCCAATGTCGGCATCTCCACATCAAAGCTTGTAAGAGACATGGAAGCATTGGTAAAATAGAAAGATAAGAAATTATGTGACGCAGAGATGGAGAATGGAGTGTGAGGTGAAAATAAAAACTTAGAAAAACAATAAAGAAATCAGCGCAGAAAAAGAGAAAAAAGAAAAGGGATTGGTTACGCACACAATACTGCAATAATCCATGCTTACTATTGTGGCACCTGTCCTTTATTCTTGCTTATATACTCCTGTTGTTCTTTCGCTTTTCTATCCAGCACATCGGCAAGTGACTGCAGAGACTTGGAGCGTCGCACTGGCATTCTCTTTGCATTCTGTGCGTTGTGCCTGACAAAATCGATATTAACACCTTTGACTTGAATCTTGAACAGAAAACAACAAGGAGATTGGTAACTATGATAAGGAATTACAGTTACCTTTGCCAGTCACACTACAGGCTGTGTGAGACCAGGTAAACATTCCTACAAGGCCAGGCAGATGCATTTTGGTTAATAATTTGGTGTTGTGATTTTTATATCAAAGAACAAAGAAAATTACAGCACAGGAACAGGCTCTTCAGCCCATCAAGCTGGCACCGACCATGCTGCCTGACTGAACTAAAACCCCCTACCCTACCCAAGACAATGTCCCTCTATTCCTATCCTATTCGTGTATTGGTCAAGATGCCCCTTAAAACTCATTATTGTATCTGCTGCCACCACTCTTCCCCTGCAGTGGGTTTCAGACACTCACCAACCTCTGGATAAAAAATTTGCCTCATACATATCCACAATATAAATATCCCCTCCACTTGATGAGCAGAACTTATTTACATTTAGAACTGAAATGTCGGGATAGAGGGAATTGAGATAAGTAAAACTGAATCGAATAGGGGAATTTCACATTAACTTCATTGCAGTGTTAATGTAAACCTTACTTGTGACTAATAAATAAACTTTCAGTGCATGAAGGAAAACTGGCACTTATCCAACCAATGATGTATTTTTGTAGTGTGATCACTATTGTCGTGTGGGTGCACATGATACTCACTTCTGTGTTGGCATCCTCGGCACAACACTCCGATTTTGGTGGACTTGGTGACAAGGATCGTTTTGGGCAAATGCCCGATCCACATCTTGAGTGCGCTTTAAGATAGCGCTGACTGTCCGAATGCTGGGGCGGTGAACTCTCCTGAGGATAAACAACAAGTAGGAGTGGCACAAAACAGAATGTGTCTCCTGCATTTACTTTAGAAAATCTAGCAGTGTATTGTCAAACCACAATTTTTGTCATTCTCCCTCTCTTAATTGCTCAGAGATATTATGAGGTGAAATGACACCAGCCTGGTATGGAGAGAACTCATTTCATCTCATTTGAAACTGAATCAAAGTGACATTTTGTATCTCTGCAGCCAAAATTAAAATCAGCAATCATCTCCACTGTAAACTGACCGGTTCCTGCACTTCACACAGTTGGGAGCAATCTCCTGTAGTCTCAGGGACGGAAAGGCTTTCATGCAGCCCACAAAATTAAACACAGAAATAAACAAATTGGCAAAAAAGTCTGTTCACACTTCTTAAAACGTAGTCTAAAATATCAGGAGAAGCACGAAACACCAATGATTTTACAATATATGAACCACTACACTATTAAAACTATTTTCTAAATACTAATGAAAAGTTCTTACCACCTTCTTGGCAAGTAAACCTCAGAAGAATTATGCTGCCAAGTCTACAGTGATTTATTGGCCACTAACAACTATACTAAAACAGATAAAATTTAAGCAAACATTCTGGGGACTGGAAATCTGAAAACAAAACAGAAAAAGTTGGAAGTACTCAGTAGGTCAGTAAGTCGACTTTTTTTTAAATGAAAAAGGGTCTTAAAAATCTAAAGACAACTGAATGACCTCTGTTTTCCCACAGACACTGTCTCGTCTATGTGGCATTTACTACTTTTCCTGATATTGTTTTCTAATAAAAATTGCTGCCCTTCGAGTCATTCTCTAACTTCCATTGTGATTTTGTTTTGCTGATTTTCTCTCTGAAATGTTATGATTTTTTTCAAATCTATGCCATTTCATTCAAGCAACCATTCCTTGTCAATGAATTGAGACTGTGTTAACCTTCAGAACATCATTTTTAAGTTGAGAGGCACCTCAATCACAGAGATCAAACAACAAAGAAAATTACAGCACAGGAACAGGCCTTTCAGCTCTCCAAATCAGCACCAACCATTATGCCCATGTGAACTAAAACCCCCTGTCCTTCTGAGAATCATACCTCCCTATTCCCACATTATTCATGTATTTGTCCAGATGCCTCTTAAAAGTCACTACTGTATTTGATTCCAGTACCTCCTCTGGCAGCATGTTCCAGGCATCCTACCACCCTGTGTATAAAAAGACTTGTATCATACATCAACTAATGCATCAAACATCATCTACTTTATGCAACTTGATTCTGAACTATGTTGTGCTTTTGTCCACAAGTAAAAATTTTGTCCGCACCTAACAATTTAATGTCAATGCTGATTTGTTTATTATCACCCCAAGTCTCTACCTGTAATTGTGCCATCACTTTTGAAGGAATGGATTCATATTTCTGGGACTTCCACAGTGCTTTCACAGGTTTGGGGCCATTAAGCTCTCGCTCTTGGTCTTTCTCTCTGCATTTCTTCTGTATCTCACGCATTCGCCTCACATTCTCCTTCTCATGATCCCTTGGCTCTTTCTCTGCAGAGAAACAGGATTGCTGTAAGATAGGGACCAAGAGTGCATATTCTCCAGGCAGCCAGAAATATATTGATTTTTGTGATATCAGGTAAACAAGCCAGACACTGTAATTTGTGCAAATGCTGGTAGCCTGGCAAATAGGATGAAAGAATGATCACAATATAGAAGACCATTCAGCCCATTATGCCTTTGCTCTTTACAAAACCAACTCACCTAGTCCCACTTTCCACTAATCTCCAAAGCCCTCAATTTATTTTCTCTTCAATTGTCCTACACTCTTTTGAAGCCACAATTCAATCTGTATCCACCACATGCTCAGGCAGTGCATTCCACATCCTAACCATCTGCTGTGCAAAATAAAAGGTTTTTCCTTATGTTGCCTTTAGTTCTTTTGCCAATCACTCTAATCTGTGACCCCTTGTTCTCATCCTTTTCCCAATGGGAAAAGTTTCTCCCTAACTGCTCTATCCAGACCCATGATGAATTTACGTCTCTTTATCAAGGAGGAGATTATCAAACCTCCTCTCAACTACTCCAATCTTTCTACATAATTGAAGTCCCTCCATCCTTGGAACAATTTTCTTCAGTCTTTCCCTCATTCGCTCACATCCTTTGTAAAAAGTGTGATGGTCAGAACTGGTCACAATACTCCAGTTCAGGCCAAACCAGTGTTTTATAAAGGTTCATCATAACTCCCTTGCTTTTGTACTATATGCTTCTAATTACAAGGCCCAGGATCCCGTACGCCTTCTTAACTACTTTTTGAAGCTGTCCTGTCACTTTTACTGATTTGTGCACATATTCCCCTGGTTCTTCGGCTCCTGCAGCTTATTTAGATTGAATTTCCTCACTCTTCTAACGAAAATGTATCATCTCAACTTCGCCAGACTTGTACTCTTCCAATTCTGGCCTCTTATGCATCCCTGATTTTAATTGCTTCCCCATTGGCAGTCAGCTATGCCTTCAGCTGCCTAGGTCCTAAAGTCTGGAATTCCACCACCTTCCCCCTCACACCTCCCTACCCTGCCCCAGCAGTCTTCATCACGATCAGTGAGATCAGTAAAAGTTTGATATACCGTTCCTAATAGATATCAGAGTCAGTCAACTGTTTGATATAGTAGACGCATGCTCGCCACCAAAACTATGGCAAAATGGTTGAAATTGACAAGGATTCACCAGAAGCGGCTTTAAGACATTGATCAATTGAGAAACTAGCCAACTTAAACTGCAAGCAACAGAACAACAGCTGTCAAGACTTCCTACAGACAAGAAGAGCTTAAAAATCAAAAATAAAGCATTTCAATAAAATAGATCCACTCAATCCCAAAATGTTATTTTACTTTTTAATCAGCTTTCTCATTTACAGTGCTGTCCCATAGCATTCATTAGACGGTTAGATACATAATCGACATGATAGATTCCAATCCTAATAGACGGCCAACATAAATCCCTCCCACTCACACTCACTTTCTCCCCAGACCACCCCCCCCCCCCCCCCCCCCTTCCCCACAATGAACGAAGCTGTATAAGAAACTATTTACTTTTTGACGGCAGCGGTCTGTGCAATGACACTCCTTCCAGCTGGAGCAGCGAACCAACAGAGCCCCTTTGCCCTCTTTCCAGGATCTCTCTGGCATTTGAACGCACACGAGGAGCAGGCTGTGAAGGGCGAGCACTGTAGCATGATGGGTACAAGGTGGGATCTGGTGCCAACGGTCCGGAGAGGAAGTCCAGCTTTAGGCTGTTCCCTTCCAACCGACCCCGAGCTGGAGACAAAAACAGGAGGCAAGAAAACTAATAATCAGTAAAGGCAAGCGATACATTGATCATTTAGCTGTGTGGAGACCCTCATACTGAGCTGTTAATGCCAAGTTCCAGTAGCATTCACTGAATGATGACCAGGAGTGAGAAAAGTGGCTACTTCTTCTCTCTTCAGCTACATCCACTCAGCTCAGATTTGCATCAGATTTGAGTAAAGTTGGCTCACAGTACAGTTTGGACTGTAATTTAACGTTATAAACTCAGCAAAGTACCTAGGATTTTGTTCCAAGGTTGTGATATTCTATGTTAAAGAATTGTTTGAATTATCGAGCTTCAACATAACCTCCAAGGTTCTTGAGTGTGTTCAGAATCTTTTCACATACACCTAAGAGATCAGTCATCCTCTATAAACATACTCTGGTCAATATAGCTATTGATCAATCAATCAACACCTATTCCTGTCATCTTCCGTGTTCAACATATTTCAATCAACTCAAAACAAAGGCACAATTCAAAACAAAATCATAAAAAGTATCAAGATCATGGCCACTATTAGTCAGGTATCAAAAGCTTCAGCATTTGATTTAACAATTACAGACTACGCATCTTCACTTGCCAAATTACCTGCACATAGTGCTTGACTAACTATGTGCCTTGTAATCATTCCCAGGAATCCAATTATCAGTGTCACAAATAGGCTTACATTAACACTGCACTGAAGTTACTGTGAAAATCCCCTCGTTGCCACATTCTGGATTCACTAAGGGAGGATTTAGCATGGTCTTTGCACCTAAGCAACACGTCTTTCCAACTGTGGGTGGAAACCGGAGCTCCCAGAGGAAGCCCATACAGATACGGGGAGAGTGTGCAGAGTCCCTACAGTCAGTGACCTAAGCCGGGAATCAAACCCAGGTCCCAGCACTGCAAGGCAGCAGTGTTAACCATTGTGTTACAGTGTCATCTCATATGTATAAATAATAATTGAATGTATCAGTTAAATTCCAGCTTGTAACATTCTCCAGGCTAATAGAGGTGTCATGTAGCTGATCAACACTCTGCTTGCAAAATCAGAAGATAAAAACATTTCTTCTGTGCATTTTGCTCTTTTCGATAAATTAGTGTCACATACCAATTCCTGGTGTCCAGAATGGACAACAGGGTGATCAGACATGATAAGCAAAATAAATCCCCCTTCGCATGACTTGTGCTTTGTTTCCTCCCAGATATTCAACAAAGAATGCAAAAGGAAAATGGAAGTGCTTCATCTGAAAAACACATTCAAACCTTACCTGACACTGGACGCCTGTAGAAATCTGGGAATAGTGTTGGATCTGGTGGAATGGGACCAGATATCTTGGAGGGGCCTTCAGACATATTTGTTTCCTTACAGTACTGCAAGAGACAACATCAAAACAATTTGATTGAAAAATAAGGTAAAAGGAACAGGAGGCGGCCATTCAGCCTCTCATGCCTATTCCACTGTTTCATTAGATCGCGTCCCTCATCTGCACCTCGACTCCTTTACCTGTGCTTATTCCATACTCTTACCTCACAAAGAACTTCCCATTTCAATCTTAAAAAGATCTCCAGATGTCAGGACATTTTGGAAAACAGAATTGCACATTTACACTAACCTTATAAAACATATAGACTGATTTCCCTCCCAAATGGCGTCATTCTAATTTTAAGATTACCCCCTTTGAATTCCTCAGCAGAAGCCAAGACTATCTGCAGTTACCTTATTGGATTAACCAGCCTTTACATTAATTAAATCCAATAATTTTGTTACTTAGAGAATGTAATTCGCTACCAAAGTATGGTTGAGGTGAATAACAGATACATTTCAGAGAAAATTAGCTAAGTACACGAGGAAGAAAGGAACAGTAGGTTATGCTTAAAAGTTGACACACTAAGGTGGAGGTGAATGTGAAGCATAAATAGTAACATGAACCTACTAGGTTGAATCGCCTGTTCCTAGATTCTACCTTGGATCTCCCCCGAACTGCAAACTTCCAACTTGAACACAGTACTTCAGATGATTCCCAAGAAGAATCACACTGGACTCAAATATTGTTTCTCTCTCCGCGGTCACTGCCGAACCTGTGAGTTTTTCCAGCATTTTCTGTTCTTGTTGTACTTCAAGTGAGGTCAGACCTGTACAACTGAAACATCAATCCCTCACCATTCTAATTTTGGATAACTATTCCATTAATCTTTTGGATTAGGGAAGGCAGTGTAGTGATATTGTCTCTCAGCTGGTAATTCAGACATCCAGGTTAATGCTCTGCGGATCTGGGTTCAAATCTCATCACGGCAAATGGTGAAATTTAAAAATCAATAGAAGATCTGGAATTAAAATCTAATGATGACTACGAAATCGTTGTTGCTTGTTGTAAAAACCCATCTGGTTCATTAATGTCTTTTAGCAAAGGAAATCTGCCGTCCTTCCCGGTCTGGCCTACGTGTGACTCCAAAGCCATGAGGTTGATTCAACTGCCCTCAGGGATGGGCAGTAAATACTAGCCCAGCCAGTTTTGCCCACGTCTCATGAACGAATAGAAAAAAATATAGTTTTTCTACCCATTCATTTAGCTTTTAATAATCCGTGCACATGAACTTCACACTCAAATCCTAAACAATTGTCATTATTTTTTGACTTGTCTCTCTCGACTCCAATGGATAAGCTTGCACTTCCTAACATTGAGCTCCATTTGTCATGTGTTGCTCACAGTGTTTAACCTGGCAATGTTTCTGAAACTTCCTATTCTATATACTGTGCCTCTTTGCAGTGTAATTTGCAAACATCACTTTTTTTTATAACTGCATTTATTAGTAACAAGTAGGCTTTCATTAATAATGCAACGAAGTTACTATGAAAATCCCCTAGTCGCCATATGCCAGCTGCATTTCGGTACATTGAAGGAGAATTTAGCACCTAACCAACACGTCTTTCAGACTGAGAGAGGAAACCAGAGCATCCGGAAGAAACTCACACAGACACCAGGAGAAATTGCAGACTCTGCAGACAGTGACCCAAGCCAGGAATCAAATCCAGGTCCCATAAGGCAGCAATGCTAACCACTGTGCCATCCAAATGTTGAAAAGATGAGATCCTAGTACAGTACTGAGGAAACTGCTTACAGCACTGCAGCAAAATTAATGTACCCCAAACTATCTTTTGCAATTAGAAGGTATCTTTACTCTCCAGCATTGTACACATCGCTTGTCCCAATTTATTTTAAAATAACCTCTTTCACAGGAAGGTTGTTGCATCAACCAAATAAGAAAGTCAGCACATCAAAACGATACGAAACCAAGAGGATCCTATTGGTAAGAATGCATTTCTTGTCACTTGCTCGGAGCTACATGCATGTAAAGCTTCGACAGGAATGACACAAAAAAAAACAGCTGATCAGAAACACCCTTGTCCCTTTGCACTGTACTCTACAAGAAGTCATCTATAGAATTAATCCTGGGCAATGACAGGGTTCGGATTATGACGCACTAGTGAAACAAAACCTTGCTTACCACCTTGCACTTACTTAATCCTGTAAAATACATCTACATGGAGGACTGTGCAATCGTAATTCTAAATACCAATAAATCTAAATTACATCAATTATTTATACCCTCAATGTACAAAGCTTCAGAGCAACAAAAGTGAATCAAGATTGCAAATGCTGATCAGGTACATCAGCAGATCAATGAACGTACAAACAAGTTAATATTCTAGAGTTGGATCCAATGTGAGAACTCTGAATATTTCTGATGAAGGGTTATGAGATTCTGACTTTGTATGACCAGAACTAACATGATAAATCACTAAGTATGCTGCAAAAGTTATGTTATATTACAACAGCGACTATACTTCAAAAGTACTCAATTGATGTAATGGAATATATGGAAATTGTGAAAGGTATATAAAGCAAGTCCAACCCATCTTAACCAATATTCTATATTTACTATCATTATAATGGGCTTTGCTTAAACTTAAGGCCTAGGTTAACAGAGCATGAATTATATCATGTTATCACTCCTCCCCAGAGGATGCTTACATGACAGTAGATTCTGCAGAAGGGGTCCATTAACACAAAAGGTTTTTGAATCACTTCTATCTTGTTCGTTACAGAATCTAAAAGAGAGTTATGGAAATATACAGCATGGAAACAGGCCCTTCAGCCCAATCCATCCAATGCCAACCAGTTTTCCCAAACTGAACTAGTCCCATTTGCCTGCATTTGGTCTATACCCCTCTAAACCCTTCCTATCCACGTACACAAACAAACGTCTCTTAAACCTTGCAATTGTACCCACCTCCTCTGACAGTTTATTCAATAAACACATCACCCTGTGCAAAAAAGGTTGCCCCTCAGGGCCCACTTAAATCCTTCCCCTTTCAACTTAAACGCTGCCCTTTAGTTCTGGGCACCTCCCAGCTCCACCTTAACCCCCATCAACCATGGGGGAAAAGCCCTTGGCTTATTCATCCCAGCTATGGATCTCACTTTTTTTTTTAAATACAACCTCTGTAAGGACTACCCTCATCCTCCTATACCCCAGCGGCAAAACAAAACTCCGATGGCTTTGTTGCCGAGCTGCCCAGAGCTGGGGGCTACTCAGCTGGGGTGTACACCGAGAGGGTAGTGTTTCTAAGGGCAGGGCCTGTTATAGCCCAGTGCCAGGGGGAAGCGTCACTATGGAGACGGGTTTATAATAAGTAACATGCCCGTTAGCTGGGGAGCCCTGGCTGACCCACAGGGAGGAGCAGGAACACAGTCAGGAATTTGGGAGACTCACACACCCGGAGTTACCCCCTGCCTGGAGCGGGGGGAATGGGGGGTTTACACCCCACTCCTGAACACGGGCCTCACCCTCACCTTCCTCCAACCGCCTCCACCACACGCCGGCGCTGCGTCATTGCGTCACCTCCGTCGTCATAGCAACCGCTGGCGCTCCCGCCGCGAGGAGCGCTCCGCAACATTCCCCACTTCCGGTTCTCAATCCCCCGCCCGGGCTGTCAGTATCACAGAGTCTGACTGTCACTGTAACACCGAGTCTGTCACTGTAACACCGAGTCTGACTGTCAGTGTCACTGTAACACCGAGTCTGACTGTCACTGTAACACAGAGTGTCTGTCAGTGTCACTGTCACACTGACTCTGACTGTCACTGTAACACTGAGTCTGTCACTGTAACACCGAGTCTGACTGTCAGTGTCACTGTAACACCGAGTCTGACTGTCACTGTAACACAGAGTGTCTGTCAGTGTCACTGTCACACTGACTCTGACTGTCACTGTAACACTGAGTCTCTCTGTCACTATCCCTGCAAGACTGAGTCTGACTGTCAGTACCATTGCAAGACTGAGTCTGTCACTGTCACTGTGACACAGAGTCTGTCACTGTCACTGTGACACATTCTCGCTGTATCACTGCAACACACTCTTGCTGTCACTATCCCTGCAAGACTGAGTCGGACTGTCAGTACCATTGCAAGACTGAGTCTGTCACTGTCACTGTGACACAGAGTCTGTCACTGTCACTGTGACACATTCTCGCTGTATCACTGCAACACACTCTTGCTGTCACTATCCCTGCAAGACTGAGTCTGACTGTCAGTACCATTGCAAGACTGAGTCTGTCACTGTCACTGTGACACAGAGTCTGTCACTGTCACTGTGACACATTCTCGCTGTATCACTGCAACACACTCTTGCTGTCACTATCCCTGCAAGACTGAGTCTGACTGTCAGTACCATTGCAAGACTGAGTCTGTCACTGTCACTGTGACACAGAGTCTGTCACTGTCACTGTGACACAGAGTCTGTCACTGTCACTGTGACACATTCTCGCTGTATCACTGCAACACACTCTCGCTGTCACTATCACTGTAACACTGAGTCTGTCAATATCACTAACATTGAGTTTGACCATCAATATCACTGTAACACTGAGTCTCACTGTCACTATCACTGTAATATTGAGTCTGTCAGTATCATTGTAACACTGAGATTGACTGTCAATATCACTGTAGCACTGAGTCTGACTATCACTATCAAAGTAACACTGAGTCTGACTATCAATACCAGCATAATGCTCATTTCACTCACTGTCAGCAGCAGGGCATGACTCATCATCTCTCACTCACTCAGCCAATTTGTCTTACAAAATTCTTGATACGACAGGTGGACTTAGATAACGTTTCCACTGGCTGATGAGTCTAAAACCGGGGAACATAATCAGCACAAAAACTGGGTTTATCGTTTTAAAAGCTTTATTTTATTTTCCTTTCCTATTAGCTAGCATAAAAGCATTGGATGTCCTTGGAGCACTTTTTCAATGGGTGATTTTTGTACTTCTCCCAGATTGGGAATGGGAACAGACAGAGGGCCAGATAATAGTCGCATGTGCACCTGGCTACCTGGCACAAACGTGCTTTGGGTCCTGAATGGTGAGTGAGAAAAAAAAAAACAATTGAGAAACAGCCAAAGAGTGGAATCCAAACAACAAAATATCAAAATAAGGACAGCATGTTAGCACTGCCACCTCACAGCGCCAGGGACCTGGGTTCGATTCCCAGCTTGGCTCACTGTGTGGAGTTTGCACATTCTCCCCATGTCTGTGTGGCTTTCCTCCAGGTGCTCCAATTTCCTCCCACAGTCTGAAAGATACAGGGCAGCACGGTAGCACAGTGGTTAGCACTGCTGCTTCACAACTCCAGGGAATCTGGGTTCGATTCCCGGCTTGGGTCACTGTCTGTGTGGAGTCTACACATTCTCCTCGTGTCTGCATGAGTTTTCTCCAGGTGCTTTGGTTTCCTCCCACAGTCCAAAGATGTGTGGGTTAGGTTGATTGACCACGCTAAAATTGCCCCTTAATGTCTTGAGACCTGTAGGTTAGAGGGATTAGCTGGTAAATATGTAGGCATATGGAGGGAGAGCCTGGTGAGATTGTGGTCATTGCAGATTCGATGGGCCAAATGGCTTCTTCCTGCTCTGTAAAATTTCTATGATTCTATGTAGGGGTTAGGAGCATTGACCCAAACAGGCACTGGACTATGGTGACTAGGAGGGGATTTCACAGTCACTTCATTGCAGTGTTAATGTACATAAGCCTTACTTATGACACTAATAAATAAAGTTTACATTAAAATACAATAATCACATCTTAAAAATTTCTCAGAAATTGCTAATTTTCCCCAGATCAGCCCTCCCTTGAAGCCACATTTTGGAGTTTCAGAGTAACAGATATAAACCAGGTCATTAACACAGATTAATAGACAGCATTTTTGTGATTGAGGAACCTGAGAGTCATGCTGTTGGGGTAATATGAGGCACAGGCCAGAGGTCCAACATGTTAGGGCAAGAAATTTAATTTTGTTGTAAAGTGAGTTGCAGCTCATGCAGGGCTCCCAGTTTAAATTGTGGCAGAACAGCGTTGGTTCTGTGGGACTCTGTATTGTTAGACTGGGCCACCACATTCAGCAAGGACGGTTCATAAAACGTTGTGCGAACACCGCGCCAAGGAGTGCTCTGATTGTCAAGAGGCGGTACGTTCAAAGATCAGCACAAGTCATAATCACTGACAAATGCAAGACTTTGTGGATCTGTAGATCAAATAGACACACAAACCTGCTGTTGAGAATCCCCTGATTTTAATCGCTCCAACATTGGTGTCTTTAGTTGTTCTGGAACCTCCTCCCGACACTTCTCCACGCTCTCTACTTCTCTTTCCTCCTGAAAACCAACCTTTTGGTCATCTGACCCAATGTTTCTTTATGTGGCTGTGTGTCATAATCTTCATTACATTAAAGATGCTACATAAACATAAGCTATTGCTCACAATTCCACAATGAAGGTCTGATCTCGTGCAACAACAAACCAATTGCTTCATCATTTCAAATAAACACTGTCCTTATAAATGATTAACGAGGCACTGACATTCCAAATGCAGTCATAGGGAGCGCCGCACCGTCTGAGGGTCAGTGCTGAGGGGGTGCCGCACCGTCACAGGGTCAGTGCTGAGGGAGCGCCGCACCGTCACAGGGTCAGTGCTGAGGGAGCGCCGCACCGTCACAGGGTCAGTGCTGAGGGAGCGCCGCACCGTCACAGGGTCAGTGCTGAGGGAGCGCCGCACCGTCACAGGGTCAGTGCTGAGGGAGCGCCGCACCGTCACAGGGTCAGTGCTGAGGGAGCGCCGCACCGTCACAGGGTCAGTGCTGAGGGAGCACCGCACCGTCACAGGGTCAGTGCTGAGGGAGCGCCGCACCGTCACAGGGTCAGTGCTGAAAGAGTATTGGTGTTATTTTGAACAACAGCAAAGAAGCTCTCCCTAGTTGCCTGACCAATATTGAACCCACAGCCAGGTAATCAGGTCAGGTTTGATATTGTTATTTTTAGGTACAAATTGGCTGTCATGTTTCCCTGCACTACAACAGTGACTCCACTCCAAAATTAATTAACTGACCACAAACGTTTTTGCCATACCCGAGGTTCTGAAAGACACTGTAGAAATGCAAGTCTCCCTTTCTGTCCATCAGAATTGATATTTTCCAATCGGGGAACTAAAATAAATGCTGACAAATATCTATCTCTCCTTGTGTTCAGTGAAAGAGTTTGCATGTGCCCAAGATCTGCTCAATCTACACTGTCCAATGTCCATATACTGAACCTTCACCAATTCAACTTACTTGAAGGGCACTTGACGATCCCCTCAATGCAGCTCCATCTGTAGTGGACCATTGGGTTGCAACCTTCCCCAACACGTGTCTTGTAGCAGCACTGATGCTGGAGGCAACACCTTGGAAAAGATCGGGAATTGCATTCATTCAGTAGGAACGTTCACATTTAGAGGAATGTCGAGGAAGGGTGGAAATTACAGACACGTTGGGCAGAAGACATTCGGGGAGGCAATAGTCGCTACACTATTCATCCAGAAACTCAGCTAATGTTCTGGGAACCCGGATTCGAATCCCGTCATGGCAGATGGTGAAGCTTGAATTCAATGAAAACAATATCTGGATTTATGATTTTACTGATGACCATGAAAACATTATTGATTGTCAGGAAAAAAACCCGTCTGGCTCACTACTGTGGTTGAGGGAAGGAAATCTGTCGTCCTGGTCTAGCCTAAATGTGACTTCAGAGCCACAGCAATGTGGTGGACTCTCAATTGCCCTCCAAGGACAACTGGGGGTGGGCAACAAATGCTGGCCAGCCAGCAATGCCTGTGTCCCGTGAATGAATAGAAGAAATTCAGAATGGTGGATGGGGTGGACACTGAGAATATGCATGTCAGTGTATAAGGTATAAAATATCTCTGTGAAGACAATTTGTTGGACTGTTTCTCACTTCAAATAGTAGCAGATTGAAGGGTGAAGTCATTATCTGAGTGACAGTACATTTCCCACTAGCCTTCTCCAACTGTATACCTGTGGCTGGGTATAATCGCAGCAGCACCACTGTACCTTTCCGAAACTGCAAAAAATATGGTTGTTGATGACAGAGGCAAAAACAGGGCTTGAAATTTTATTCAATACAAAAGCAGAAAATGCTGGAAAATCTCAGCAAGTCTGGCAGCATCTGTAAGGTGAGAAAAGAGCTGACGTTTCCAGTCCGGATGACCCTTTGTCAAAGCTCAGTTGTCAAAGCTGAATTTTTAAAGCTTGCAGATTGTAAAGAGCAGGAAAGTTTTCCAAGTTTAGTGTTGGGGAGAATTGGCTGCTGTGTTTGACTGCGTCTAAAGGATAATCCATGGCCCTGTGAAGCACTTTGGGACATCGCAAGGGTGTGGTGGCAGGCACTATACGAATGCAGGTTCATATTTCCCATCCTCACTGCCAGGCATTCCAGTACCTACCAATCGATAAAATCCACCGGAGTTCCGATCACAATCCGTCTTTTCTTGTGGGTGCAATGGCAGCCGTATGGAATAAAGTCAAATTTAAAATTGTCACGGCCTAAGCAGCGCATCATGTGTGAAATGCTTCTCATTCGACCAGCGTAACTATCCGTGTCACCTGCACACAAATGGAGAAGAAACAGAGCAAGAGTTGATGAGGGCTTCTTAACATCAATGCGAACTGCCTTAGGCCACGCTAAAGCTTAATTTTATAATGGAATCCTGTTAAATGAAGTCACCTCCTTCAAGGAGCCTTTTTTAAAGAAGGATCTTTTTTGAAAGAGGGTATTTCATTATCAGGACTCCCTCTTTCGAAAAACGTTCCCATCAGGATCCTCCTGAAGCCCCGAAACCACAGGCCTGCGATGGGATGTTTGAGAGTCCTCCCGGAGCACAGAGCTCGGGGGCTCCCAGCTCCTGTCCTTGTACAGGTTTCTAACACTCACCGCTGATGGAGTGAGAGGCCAGAAAGAGGATATAGAGTGTCAGCAGCCACTCCATGGAGCTGTAACACACCAGCATCATGGCATCCCGATAAACAGAGCACTAACACTTGGCCCATAGCAACGGAGCTCTCGCATCCCAGCCCATAGCAACAGAGCACCAGCATCCCAGCCCATAGCAACAGAGCACCAGCACAGCACTTGGCCCATAGCAACAGAGCATGAGAACCCCATAGCAATGGAAAATGATCATTCTGGGCTATAGCAACAGAGCATGAGAATGCCATAGCACTGGAGCAACCTGGCCCATAGCAACAGAAGCTAGCCCATAGCAACAGAACAAGAGCATCCTGCACTATAGCAACGGAGCATCAGCAACCTGGCCTACAACAACAGAGCATGAGTATCCTGTACCATAGCAACAGGGTATGAGAATCGAAAAGCACTGGAGCAATCTGGCTCAGAATAACAGAGCACAAGCATCCTGCACCATAGCAGCAGAGCACCAACAACCTGGCCCAACCGAGCACAAGCACTCTGCATCAGGCCAATGGGGCATAAGCAACCCAGCCCAGTATCTTGTCCATAGCACTGGAACGTGGCTCATAGCAACTGAGCATCAGAAACCTGGTCCATAGCAACACAGCACGAGCAACCCGGCCCATAGCAATGGAGCATGAGCAGCCACTGAGGCACATGCTGTCAACAGTCTGAGGCGAAGTGACTTCAGTCTCACACCTGAACTATCACAGCCATTGTCAGCACCGTCAGGGAACTCAGAGATCTGACATCTGCCAAGGATCTGGAAGACCATCTGCCAAGACAGAAGATACACTGAGGGACAAGTTCGGTCACACAATGACACAGCTCTGTTGCACTTGGGGTGGCGCAATAATATTCTGTCCTCTGAGAGGGTAAAGACCTGTCTCTCAGACGTTAAAATACAGTGCATAAAACGTGGCTAACGTTAAACCAACAAACTCAGTGGAAGACCTTGGCCAGAATGATTTTGGTTTCTATGGGATTGAGGACGAAGAGGGGGATGAGAGGAGAGCTGGAGTGTAGAGGCTGCAAAGATAAAGGAAGATCCTCCAGCTCAACATAAAGCTTATTCTCTGGTTCCTCCACCCTGGTTCCAGTGGGCTGAGGGTTTGATGCACGTGTTCTGAAGGTGACAAGCCGGGAACAAATCCAGGGGAAGATTTGAAGATTACGCACTGTCGATGTGACAGCCTTCAGCAAAGTTGAAAACAGAATGTTACAAACAACTAAAACAAATTGGAAAGGTGTGGGAAATAAATCAGCATCTGATTGGCATAACAATACGGAACAGGAGAATTACAAAGAGAATTCAAGCCACAGAGACAGGGGATTGTCACTTGTGCACATTCGCTTCTCACTAATGGCCATTACCACTGCACATCAAGATGAGGTATAATCCCCTGCCAGAGGATAAACTGCAAAAGGCTCCTCAATGCTCCAACTCACACCCACAGAGAAAATGATGTCCTCTCCACTCTAAGGAACTGGGGCAGAAATATAAGGTTTTTTTTTCAGTGCGCATTTGCAAGATTGATGAAGGTCAGATCATCAGAGGCCGTTACCAGGGTGGGGGGAGGAGGGGAAAACATCTGCAATAAAAGCAAAATACTGCAGATACTGGAAATCTGAAATATAAGCAGAAAATGCTGGAAAAATCTTTGATTTGATTTGATCTGTTATCGTCACATGTATTAACATGGAGTGAAAAGTATTGTCTCTTGTCTACAGAGCATACCATTCGTAGAGAAGGAAATGAGAGAGTGCAGAATGTAGTTTTACAGTCATAGCTAGAGAAACATCAACTTATTGCAAGGCAGGAGCATTCAAAAGTCTGATAACAGCAGGGAAGAATTGGTTAGTACGTGACCTCAGATTTTTGTATGATTTTCCCGATGGAAGAGAGAACGTCCATGATGCATAGGGTCCTTGATTATGCTGGCTACCCTGTCAAGGCAGCAGGAAGTGTAAAAGAGCCAGCGGGTGGGGGGCTAGTTTGCATGATGGATTAATGAAAATCTCAGCCAGTCTTGCAGCATTTGCAGAGAGAGGAACAGCTAGCATTTCAAGCCCCATGGCTAGGATTATATTCACTGGAGTTCAGAAGAATGAGAGGGGAATCTCATAGAAACTAATGAAATTCTAATAGGGTTAGACAGGGTAGATTCAGAAAGAATGTTCCTGATGGTGGGAGGCCACAACTAGGGGTCATAGTTTGAGGATAAGGGGTAAACCTTTTAGAACTGAGGGGAGGAGAAATTTCTCAACCCGGAGAATGGTGAATGTGTGGAATTCGGCACCACCGAATGTAGCCAACCAAAACATTAGCACTGCCACCTCACAGTGCCAGGGACACAGATTTGATTCCTGGCTTGGGTCACTGCCTGTGGGGAGTTTGCACATTCACCGGGTGCTCCGGTTTCCTCCCACTGTTCAAAAGACATGCTGGTTAGGAGCTAAAGTCTCCCTCAGTGTACATGGACAGGCGCCAGAGTGTGCCGACTAGGGGATTTTCACAGTAACTTTATTACAATGTTAATGTAAGCCCATTTGTGATGCTAGTAAAATAAACTTGAAATTTTAGGTTTAACAGTAAATGATTAATAACTACTACCAACTACATACATACACAGTGCAATGTCTAAGCTGGATGCTCCATGCTGGCCTCTACAACATGTCTCTGTCCAATACAAGGCTGCACTCTCGACAAAGGTCACGTGTTTCCTTACACCACAGCGTAGGAGATATTGTACGCAGTCCCACATTAACCTTTTCTATATCTGGCCCTTGTACTACAAGAATCAATTGGATGATGGTAGACAGACAAACAGCAATCAATCATCCAATTAATTTCATAACTGGTATATCGAAGAGTTTAACAAGGAAGCTCATTTTTAGTGCGTCTCCCCCTTCTTCCTCTCCAAATGTATTCAAAAGATTAATCTTTAATTCTTGGAGTCTTCAGGACAGTTTTACAAGGCAGGAAACCCTTTAGCCTTCCTTAAATTAGCATCAGACTGCACAAAGTGGAACGATATACCAGCACATCTTTCTACTGAACTGCACACATTTCACAATAGTTCTGAGGATCATTAATGACATCAACCCTTACAGCTCCTCACCACAGATGCTACCTTGGATCTGGCTTGTTATTTAAGGGAGAGTCCGTTTGTTTTCCAGTTGGAGCAGGAACGCAGAGGGTGGATGTGTTCAATCATGGAAGGTCACACACTGAACCTGCCCATAACATATCCAACCAAACTCGATATGTTAGAGGGCTGGGTGGGCACTGAGACTGAGGCTTTGGTTCCTCAATTCACGTTGCTGCCAAAAGAAATTTCATTCCAAGCTTCGATAATCCCAAAAAGCAACGCCCCCAAACGATCAACCACGCAAGCAAGGTGGTAAAAGTTCAAACTTAAGAATTTCCAACTCATCGCACAGAAGAAAAGAACACCATCCTGCCTAAATGAACAACAAAACTGGCTTTGACGTCACTTATTTGGATCCTGGAGCGTGGCTTTTCAGTGACTGCTGAAACCAATGCTGCATTGTCAACTTTAATCTTGAATGGTTTTTTTTTCTCCTTACCGAAATGATTAGTTGGGAAACTCTTTGTCTGTTTGTTTGGAAGAATATGGTTACAGGGAATGCCAAAAGGATAATATTAGGAACAGAATTTATGTTTCTCTGACTGAAGAGCTCTCAAACTAATTGACTCCTTTTGCTCCACCAGTTACATCTCGTGTCCAAGTTATTTGCGTCTATAATAGGCCCTTTCATGTCCTCAGTGCATTCCAAAGGCACTAAATCAGCAATCTCTGACTGTCTGTGCTGATGTGTGCTATTGCAGACCAGAACACTGCATTTGCCTGAGGAAGACACAGAGTGTTGAAAGCTCGCGTTTTTACTATCAAATAAATCGGATGGATTATAAATTGGTGTTGCTAAATTCTTACTGAGTTCTTACCACCCCAATCCAACGCCGGCATCTGTATATCATGACTAATGAGGTAGCCAGTGGTTAGCACTGCTGCCTCACAGCACCAGGAACCTGGGTTCGATTCCTGCCACGGGTGACTGTGTGAAGTTTGCACTTTCCCCCTGTGTCTGCATGGGTTTCCTCCCACAGTCTGCAATTAAGATGGATTGAATGTGCTAAGTTACCCTTTAGTGTCAGGGAGATTAGCAGGGCAAATATGTAGGGTTACAGGGATAGAGCCTGGATAGGATTATTGTTGGTGCAGGCTGAGTGGGCTGAATGGCCTCCTTCTGCAATGTAGGAATTCTAATGTCGGATACACAGCAGCCAATTTACACACAGCATGCCCCCACAAACAGTCCTGAGATAACAACCAGAGATCACTTGTTTTTGTGTGATGTTGGCTGAGGTTGACCACAACCTTAATAAGACTAATATTAGAGGGCATTTTTTCACACAAAGGGTAGTGGGGGTGTGGAATGCACTACCGAGTAAGGTGGTGGGAGCAGGCACGCTAGGGTTGTTTAAGGGTCTCTTGGACGGCCACATGAGTGGTCTGCAGATATATGAGGACTGTTTAAATACTTTAATTTTTTCCACAGGCTATTCGGTCCACCTTGTTGACCAACAAGGTGCATGCATTCGGCAGGTCATGCGAGGGCTGCTCCTGGAGGTTACTTCAGGAGTGGCCTAGTGCTTCACGTCGTTAGTGTATGCTTAAACTGGACCATCAGATGGGCAACATGACAGCTCAGAGACTATCGCTGTTGCTGTGCAGACACATGGATTTGGGCCTGTGTCTGCGGGAGTTTGCGCGTTCTCCTTGTGGTTGCGTGGGTTTTCTCCAGGTGCTCCGGTTTCCTCCCACATCCCAAAAATGTGCTCTTAGGCTGATTGGGTAACAAATTGTCCCTATATGTCATTAAGACGTTCGGATGGCGGCACGGGCTCGTTGAGCCGAAGGGCCTGTTTGCCGTGCTGTGTTGTTCTTTATAACACCAGGTCGGCTTTAATGCTCTTCTCTAGGCCTCTACCTGAGGAGGCAGGCAGGGTCTCGGTTTAATTCTGAATCTGTCGGACAGTGCAGCTGACCCTCAGCACCGCACTGGGAGCCTGGAATTTGTCCTCCCGTCTCTGGAGTGGGATTTGAAACCACAACTTCCTGACTCAGTAACAAGAGTGCTATAGAGGCACAACCGACACCGACGAGAAAATCATGGTAAAATTTATCCAGTCTCACAACACCAGGTTAACGCCCAATAGATTTATTTGGAATCACGAGCTTTCAGAACACCGCTCCTTCCTCAGGTGATGAATGAGTGCTCCACTCACCTGAGGAAGGAGCAGCACTCCAAAAGCTTGTGATACCAAATAAACCTGTTGGATGTTAACCTGGTGTTATGAGACTTCTTACTGTGCCTACCCCAGTCCATTGCCAGCGTCTCCACATCTCAGATTTATCCGACAGATTAATAAATGTGCTGCCAAGCCATACAAGTCACTGAATTTTGTTTGATCTTTATTTCCTTGCTTCTTACGTGGCAGCAAAAGAATACGCAGAGACACAGGATGGCGGCTGCACAGAATGCAAAGCATTTTAATTTCTTTTAAAAAGTAGCTTGAGCAGCAATAACATTGACGTTGTTTACGTCCAGTTAACCTGCAACCGGGATTTGCAGTGGCAGGAACCAGTTCAAAGAAAGCAGCAAGCAATCAGCTTGAATTAGAAATCTTCTTCACTACCCAGAACCAAAGTCCAGTGTTGCAACAATGCTTACCCAGCCACACCTACATCCTGTCTGTCCCCATTACAGGCAATGGTTCAATCTTTCATTGAGCATCAAGATCTGACCAGATCATGTCCACGTTTTCCCCCTCTCCCGGAGATGGCGAACTGGGAATTGGTGGGAGTGAGGGAGTTGACTGCTCTCAAACCAACTTCCCGGAAGCTGAGACCAATTTGTTCATGAAGAACTGAGTGACAGGAAGCAGGGATGGTCCAGCAAGTCTGTGAAGCGCTTCCTCTTTCCAAAGCAAGATTGATGCAGCCTATGTTCGGGTGTCCCTCCATGTTACCTAACCGAGGAGGAGACCAGTGTCTTTGTCAGAACACAGTCACCACTGACTGGAGAAGAATTTCTACATCCCATGTCCAGCTCCAATGGATGTCTCACTAGCTGGAAAGCCAGCTCCAATCCAGTGACTGAAACAAAAAACAAAATAGGAATTAATGAGATGATCTTGCTCATAATCTTAATGGTAAGTTTTGTCAGGCCTGGGATAGGACAGCTTTCAGTCCAATCTCAAAAATACACAAGTTAGATACAAAATAAACTCCGTCTACACTGCACTCCCATCAAACACTCCCAGGACAGGTACAGCGCGGGGTTAGATACAGAGTAAAGCTCCCTCTACACTGTCCCCATCAAACACTCCCAGGACAGGTACAGCACAGGGTTAGATACAGAGTAAAGCTCCCTCTACACTGTCCCCCCATCAAACACTCCCAGGACAGGTACAGCACAGGGTTAGATACAGAGTAAAGCTCCCTCTACACTGTCCCCCATCAAACACTCCCAGGACAGATACAGCACGGGGTTAGATACAGAGTAAAGCTCCCTCTACACTGTCCCCCATCAAACACTCCCAGGACAGGTACAGCACGGGGTTAGATACAGAGTAAAGCTCCCTCTACACTGTCCCCCATCAAACACTCCCAGGACAGGTACAGCACGGGGTTAGATACAGAGTAAAGCTCCCTCTACACTGTCCCCATCAAACACTCCCAGGACAGGTACAGCACAGGGTTAGATACAGAGTAAAGCTCCCTCTACACTGTCCCCCATCAAACACTCCCAGGACAGGTACAGCACGGGGTTAGATACAGAGTAAAGCTCCCTCTACACTGTCCCCCCATCAAACACTCCCAGGACAGGTACAGCACGGGGTTAGATACAGAGTAAAGCTCCCTCTACACTGTCCCCCATCAAACACTCCCAGGACAGGTACAGCACAGGGTTAGATACAGAGTAAAGCTCCCTCTACACTGTCCCCCATCAAACACTCCCAGGACAGGTACAGCACGGGGTTAGATACAGAGTAAATCTCCCTCTACACTGTCCCCCGTCAAACACTCCCAGGACAGGTACAGCACAGGGTTAGATACAGAGTAAAGCTCCCTCTACACTGTCCCCCCATCAAACACTCCCAGGACAGGTACAGCACAGGGTTAGATAGAGTAAAATTCCCTCAGAAGAAACATATAAACCCAACAATGCCAAAGGAGACCATTTGATCCATCAAGTCTGCACTAACTCTCTGACTGAGCATCTTACCCAGGCACACCTCCCTGCCCTATCGCCGTAACCCGCTAATTTACCCCACCAATCTCTTTAAACTACATACCTTGAAACACTAAGGGGCAATTTAGCGTGGCCAATCCATCTAACCTGAGCATCTTTGGACTGTGGGAGGAAACCAGAGCACCCAGAGGGAAAAAAGACTTGCCAATACTTATGTGCTAAAATAACTGAAACCCAAGTAATACACTGCAGACTCA
Source organism: Sphyrna mokarran (assembly GCA_024679065.1). Lineage (NCBI taxonomy): Eukaryota > Metazoa > Chordata > Chondrichthyes > Carcharhiniformes > Carcharhinidae > Sphyrna > Sphyrna mokarran. The sequence continues at coordinate 22,469,734 of JAGIQG010000031.1, read as the reverse complement.
ATCTCACCTGCAAAGAGTTTTCGTAATCCTGAATTGTCTCTTGCATGACATTGAGAAGCTGGCTGTTGAAGTTCTGGCTTTCTTCTATCACTAATAACGACTCCTCACTGAAGGGGAAAAAAAAACAAAGGAAAGGCTTTCGAAAATCCTTGGTTCCAACTCCTAACCCACGTAACTATTTGTCCTTCTCTGCCCTTCACCTCCCTGTACACAACTATACACAGTCACATCCCATTCCCACCCACTGCATCTCTCACTCTCCACGATGGGGGGACCTCAAGGGGCTCATAAAATCCCTCCAGTGCAGAATGAGGCCCATCAAGTCTGCACTAAACACAATCCCACCCAGCCCCTATCCCCATGACCCTACCTATTTACCCTAATAACCCCCAGACACTGAGGGGCAATTTAGCACGGCCAATCCACCTAACCTGCACATCTTTGGGCTGTTGGAGAAAACAGGAGCACACACAGGGGAGAACGTGCAAACTCAGTCACCCAAGCCGGGAATCGAACCTGGGTCCCTGACACTGTGAGGCAGCAATGCTAATCACTCTGCCACTGTGCCTTTTCATGTGTCAGGCTGTGGCATTTGCCCTGTACTTGGCATAATGGCCCAGTACCCTGGAGTACCAGTTGACAGAGCAGATGCCATTCTGAAAGAGGAGGGAGTGACTCTCACAGAGCTTAAGGCACTTGAGCTTCAGAATTACCAGCGCTCTGCCTGAGAACAGAATGTCACAGAAACCCTATATCAGCCTGCTCAGGTCCACTGTGACCACAATACAGTCACTCACTGTTGCTACAGTAAGCCTCCTTATTTCAGAGCTCATCACGTGATATCTCTCTCTGTTCCAAAAGCCCTCTGAAACCAAGTGCTATCCCATGTTCTGGAATCTACATTGACACAAGGGAGGAAAGACAGAGTTTCAAAACTTACCAATTCCTGGGCTTGTCGGATAGCAGCATGCTGGGTGGCAGACGGGGAGGAGAGATGGACTGGCTGGGAGCAGACAGACGGCTGGCACTGAGATTCTCCGGGCTTCCGCTGACTGGTCCTCGCACTTTACTCTGAAAGAAAGCACAGGACAATCTGCTCAGATCCTGCTCGCTGCCAACTGAACCTGGCCACAAATAGATAAACGCTTCACAAAACGGCCAGCCTGGAGAGTCCACTATCTTCAGAAACTGTATTTCATAGAATCGTACAGCATAGAAGGAGGCCATTCAGCCCATCATACTCTTCAGAAGAGTTATTCAGTTAGTCCCATATTTCCCGCTCTTTGCCTACAACCCAACAGTTCTTTCCCTGGTCCAGTATTCCTCCAATCCCTTTGCAAAGATTGCTGACCGTTTTGACTACTTAAGAGAAACGATGGACTGTTTTGTCATCAACAGGGTCTTGTCAAGAGCAGTTCCGGCGAACGAAACACAAGTTGCAACTCCGCAGAGCGAAAGAGTTGAGTTAAAGATTTTGAACTGGGAGGGAATCAGAGAGCCACTGTTAGAAAGAATTACCCAATTGACTCGCATCTCACCACACCATACTTAAACAACGTGTCAAAATATCCCCAATCACGTCACATTATTCATTCCTGGGACTTGGCACCTTTGGCCAAACCCTGGAGAAAGTGAGAGGTGGTGAGCTGCCTTATTGACTACAGTTTGTGAGGCTTGTCAGGCCAACTCAGAGGGCAGTTAAGAGTCAAATACATTGCTGTGGGGACCCATGTAGGCCAGACTGGCTACAGCTGGCAGACTTCCTTTCCTAAAGGACATTAGGGCAAGTTTCAATGATCATCGAGTCACCTTTACAGATACTAGCTTTTTATTCCACTGTATTTACTTTCCCCTGTGCCAGGATGGGATTTGGACTCCTGTCTCCAGCATGCTCCCCACACCCCAACTAATCAATGAAGTACTTTTGAAATTTAGTCACTCCATGTTTCCTACATGGCAACAAATCAAAGAACAGCAAGATCCCACCAACAGCAATGAGATAATGATCAGATTGTCTGTTTAGTAATCTTGGTCAATGGATACATATTGGTCAGGATACTGAGACAGTCCCATTGATAGAGTGCACTTTGACAGTGCAATAGTCAGTGAGTATAGCCCCTCTCTCCCTCAGCATTGTCAGTCTAACTTGCACACGTCTGACGGGCAACGTAACTGGGCAGCGAGACTCACACGGGCAACGTAACTGGGCAGCGAGACTCACACGGGCAACGTAACTGGGCAGCGAGACTCACACAGGCAATCTTGAGGAGGTGCCAGAGCTCTTTTTGTCGTTTCTCCTGGAGTTTCATCACAAGTTTCTCATCATCGGCCATCTGCTGTAATACCTCCTCCAACTTGGGTAACAGATCAATCACCTTCTGCTTACAGGCCAGAGTTTTACTGCATGGGGATACAAACACATGTGGAGATCAGAGCACAACCCCCTCTATCTCACAGAAGCCATACTGGTGAGTTTTATATAAAAGACATGTTGCCTGGATAAAACGCACCACAGAAGTCCGGGGCAAAGTTTCGAATAGCTTTCTAAGCCAGCTTACTATTACCAGACCACTATCCCTTCACTTACTGACTGCTACTGCTGTTAAGAGGGGGGACAGTCCACCATTGAAGGGGTATCTCACATGGCCATCCAAAGAACTCCAAAGTTAAGCAACGAAAGCCAATCTTGTCAGAGAAGCTGGTGTCCGGGGAGTGAATACTGAAACTTCCTGCACATTCCGAGTGCCGGCCCTCACTAGATTTCACATCACTTCAATTTTCCTGACCTCAGTATTAAAGATGAAAGTTGTACAGCGCAGGAGATCAACGGAGACCCACTCTGAGCAAGGTACAGAGTAAAACTCCCACTACGTTGTCCCAGCAATGTGTCGACAGATTACAAATGAACATTGAACTTAACTTCTTTTTCTTAATTATTGCACTTGGACCAGGGCATCAGCAGATAAGCCAAATATTAGTCAGGTCCCAGTTGCTGGCTGATGTAGCAATGCCAAGGGCCAGCCTATAGAGTAGGTCTACAAAGATGTGTAGGTTAGGGGGAAATCGGCCATGCTAATGATGTGTAGGTTAGGGGGAAATCGGCCATGCTAATGATGTGTAGGTTAGGGGGAATCGGCCATGCTAATGATGTGTAGGTTAGGGGGAAACGGCCATGCTAATGATGTGTAGGTTAGGGGGAATCGGCCATGCTAATGATGTGTAGGTTAGGGGGATTGGCCATGCTAAATCACCCGAGTGTCGGTGGATTATTAGGGTAAATATGTGGAGTTACAGAGATGGGGCCTGCATCAGATTGTTGTCGGTGCAGACTCCATGGGCCAAATGGCCTACTTCTGCACTTTTGGGATTCTATGATTCCAAGTCATTCTGTTGCCTCCTGCTCCTTACCTCTCTATTCCCCACATCTTCTCCAACTGAGTCCAAAGCCACTCTTCCTCCCACCATCTAGCAAAGTGTTCTTGAGAAAGCTACTCTCCAATATCTCTGCAGGAGATCTGGGCCCATCCCCAATTATCCAGAGGGGGCATCAGATTTGAGTGGGAAATTCCTATTCATGAATGGACTCAGCAAAACGGTTGTTTTATTCACAATTATCTGGAAACTTCTGTGGCCATTTTCCGAAGCCAAAATTGACTTGATCCATTGAGCTTAGTTCTCTGAATTGCCATGGTAAGATTTCTCCTACCAAACATGGTACCTGAGGTGGGTGTAGATTTCTTTCACCTTCTTGTCAAAACTCTGCAGGGTTTGTAAAAGGATTCGTACCATCTCCTGGCTATCCCCACTGGACCGCTGGTCTACAAGAGCAAACACAGTGTTAAATCGTCAAACCAATGCATTCCTCTAGTTGTCACACTCCGGCAGTCTGTTCAGGTCAATGTGCCTAACCCCACAACTTTGGAGGATGGGAGGAAACCTGAGCACCTGGAGGAAACCCACGCAGAAATGGGTAGAATGTGCAAACTCCATGATGACACAAGTCTGGAATAACATCTGGGTCCCTCCAGATAGCCTCCTCAATGTCTTCCTCTCCTGAGTACTGAGGAGAAGGCACAGAAGGAGGACGTTCAGTCCATCGAGGACATGCCCGGCTTCCCGTAGAGCAATCCAGTCAGTCCCATTCTGCTCTGCTCACTCTCTGTAACCCTGCAAGCTTTTTTCCTTCAAGTGTCCATCCAATTTGTGGGCAGCACTGCTGCCTCACACAGCGCCAGGAGCCAGGTGCGATTCCAGCCTTGTGTCACTGTGGAGTGTGCACGTTCTCCCCGTGTCTGCGCGAGTTTCCTCCGGGTGCCCAGATTTCATCCCAGACTCCAAAGGTGTGGGATTAGGTACATTAACCCGAACAGGCACAGGAGTGTGGCGACTAGGGGAATTTCACAGTAACTTCATTGCAGTGTTAATGGAAGCCTTAATTGTGAGAAATAAATAAACTTTACTTTCCTACTACAAATCATTCACCATCTCTGTTTCCACCAAACTCATGGCCAGCAAGTCATCATTACCAGTCCCATAAAAACGTTCCATCTTACAGCTCTGCCTCTGTAAGAAGTCTCACAAATCCAGTAGGTTTATTTATCTCACCGAGGAAGGAGCAGTGCTCTGAAAGCTCGTCCTATCAAATAAACCTGTCAGTCTTTAACCTGGTGTTGAGACTTCTTACTGTGTCCACCCCAGTCCAACGCCGGCATCTCCACATCACGATCTGCACCCCTGGCATTTCCCCCTTAAAAATTTAAATCTGTGGCCACTTTAATGCTTGCACCATTTTCTTTGTTTAATTGATATAACCCGCAGCGGCACAGTAGCCTGGTGGTTAGCACTGCTGCCTCAGTGCCAGGGACTGGGGTTCCATTCCCAGCCTCGGGTCACTGTCTGTCAGAGTCTGCGCGTTCTCCCCGTGTCCGGATTCCTCCCGGGTTAGGGGGATTGGCCATGGTAAATTGCCCCTTACTGTCAGGGAGACTAGTTGGAGTAACTACATGGGGTTATGGGAATAAGGCCTGGGGAAGAGGGGATGGTGGTAGGGGCAGACTCAAATGGGCCGAGTGGCCACCTTCTGCACTGTAGGGATTCTATGGTTCTACGAAACCTGTAACAATCTTGTACACCTCCTGTTCACCAACACACGTATTAAAACAGCCCTTCATCTTATTGCTGTTTGTGGGATCTTGCTGTGTACAAGTTGGCCATTGTGTGCGCATACGAGATAGCAGCATCCGTCTTTCAAAGTAATTACTTGGCTACAAAGTGCTCAATCAAATCTGTCCTCGATCCAAGGAGAACAACCCCAGCTTCTCCAATCTCACTTTGGAGCTAAACCTCCCCCCATTTCTGGAACCATTCTGGTAAAATCTTCCTCTGCAGCCCCTCATTGACCCTCTGATTTTTCTTAAAATATGTTGACCTGAGCTGGACCCAATACTCCCAGCTGAGGCCTAACCAGATCTTTATAAAAGTTCAGCATAAAATCCCTGCTTTTGTACCCAATTCTATTTCTGAAGCCTAAGATCCCGTACCTTTGCTAATTATTCTTTCCATATTATCAACACCTTCAAAGATTGATGCACACGTAGAGAATCACAGAATCCTACAGTGCAAAAGGAGGCCATCGAGTCTGTACTGACTACAATCCCACCCAAGCACTATCCTTATGACTCCATACATTTACCCTAGCCAGTCCCTCTGACACTAAGGGATGATTTTGCATGGCCAATCCACCTAAACCACACAAGTTTGGACAGTGGAAGGAAACCAGAGTGTATGGGGAGAACATGCAAATTCCATACAGACAGTGATCCAAGCCTGGAATCGAACCCAGGTCCCTGGCGCTGTGTGGCAGCAGTGCTAACCACTGTGTCACTCGATATTTATTGGTCCCTCCATTCCTGCAGAAATCAAGCCTGTACTGTCTCTCCATATCCCTTCTGCCAAAATCCTCCAATGAATTCCATTGCCATCAGACCTTGAGACATAGGAGCAGAATCAGACCCATCGAGTCTGCTCTGCCATTCAATCATGGCTGATATTTTTCTCATCCCCATTCTTTGCCTTCTCCCTATAACCTCTGATCCCCTTATTGATCAAGAACCTTGCTATTCGTCTGCTCAGTCTGCCAGCTTATCAATGCCACGTTGCAGTTAGTGGAATCATCCTCACTATTTACCACATTTGGGAGGAAGATAAAATAAGGATAACAATTATGGAAAGAAAAACACTCAAACTCCACACAGCCCATCACAAAGAACAAAACAGCATGGGAAACAGGCCCTTCGGCCCAACGAGCCCATGCCGCCACCCCATCGCTTCAAGCTTTTGAGTGAAGAAACATTTCAGCAGACCAGTTGTGGATTTGTCATCTGGATTGAGCCCCCGTGTCGAACGCTAACCCTCCCTTTGCAGCGACTGACTTGCTTTTCCCTTCCCTGTTGTTGGTTTTATGAACGGAGCCTTTGTTCATACCTCGTGGCCTCTCCCTGAGCTTGCGATACAATTCCATCGCCGTGTCCTCCCTGAGAGGGGAAACAAAGCAAAGCAGGGCATCAGATCAGGAAAAGGACACAGTGACATCTAATCACATCCCAACAGGGAGTCAAACAGCGAGAAAACTTAGCAGCTGCTATGAAGACTGCGGAGCAGGACTGTGTGACAAAACAATCATCTACTTACACAAAGGATATAGACGTTTGCTTTATTTATTAATTAGTCACAAATAGGCTTACATCCACACTGCAATGAAGTTACTGTGAAAATCACCTTGCCACCACACTCCTGTACGGGTTACACTGAGGGTGAATTTAGCACCTAACCAGCACATCTTCGGACTGCGGGAGGAAACCAGAGCAGCCAGTGGAAACCCACGCAGACACGGGTAGAGTGTACAGTCTCTGCACAGACAGTGACCCAAGTTGGGAATCAAATACGGGACCCTGGCGCAACGAGGCAGAAGTGTTAACCCATTGTGCTACCGTGCCGCCCCCACGTACAAGACAGAATGTGGAGAGGATTCACAAGGAAGAGCCCAGAAACGTGCAAATTTGCCTATCAGGATGAGTTAACAGGCCGGGCCTCCTTTCCCTTGGGAAAATGTGCTGCAGAGTGGGGGTGACTGAATCGAGCCCTTGAAAGGTTTTGACAGAATGGCTTCAGAGAGAATGTTTCCTCTTGTGTGTGTGTGTTGTGTGTGTGTGTGGGGGGGGGGGGGGGGGGGGGGGGGGGGGGGGGGGGAGAGAGAGAGAGAGAGGAGAGAGAGAGGAGAGAGAGAGAGAGAGAGAGAGAGAGAGAGAGAGAAGAACATAAGGTAGAGGCCATTAATATAACAGCATCGCCGAGAAATCCAATCAGCATTTCGGCAGATAAAAGCAAATTGCTGCAGATGCTGGAATCTGAAAACCAAAAGAGAAAATGCTGGAAAATCTCAGCAGGTCTGGGCAGCATCTGCATGGGCTTTGACAAAAAGGTCATTGGGACTCAAAACATCAGCTCTTGTCTCTCCTCAGCCAGACCCGCTGAGATTTTCCAGCATTTTTCTCTTTTGGGTTGGGAATTCAGAAATCTCATCACCGAGAGAGCGAGGAGAATATGGGAATGGGAGAAGTGAATAGTGTCACTGTATTTAGCAGGGAAATTCTGCAATCACTTCACGGAGAAGGGTTGGAGGATTATGATGCTTGATTTAGATGAGAAAAGATGGGAAGAGGCTCTTTTTTTCAAATAAGTTTATAAGTCACACGTAAGGTTTACATTAACCTGGCAATGAAGTGAAATTCCTCTGGTGGAATCTGGATACCAGCAATGAACTGGTTGGGCCGAATGGACTGTTTTCTGTGCCATATATATCAGGCAATCCTAGGAGTTGGTCCCAGTCAGTGACCAGCACAGGAATAGATGGAAGAGGAGATTTCATGTGTTGCTCCCTCCCTCAACCAACACACACACACACACAGAAACTTGCCATTTGTCTCATGTTTGTTTGTGGGAACTTGCTGTAGACAAATTGGCCATTTTGTGTGCCTACAAAATAGCAGGGACGGCCAAATGAAATAGTTTCCTGGCAGTGAAATGCTTTGGGATGCTGCCTTCAATGTAACTGGTGCTTTAAACAAAGACCGTCTGTAGCGAACTTATTATTCTGCCACTATCGTGTTACTATCAATACCTCGGTCAGCCATAGAGACAGCGAGGAATATTGGTGAAGACTTTGCACAGTCTAGGATTCGGATAGACCAATTTGGATGGAGATGAGGAGATATTTCTTCACACAGAGTGGTGAGCCTGCGGAATTCATTACCACAGGAAGTAGTTGATGCCAAAACATTGAATGTATCCAAGAGGCGGCTGGATATAGCACTTGGGGCGAATGGGATCAAAGATTATGGGGAGAAAGCAGGATGAGGATTATTGAGTTGGATGATCAGCCATGATCGGGATAAATGGCGGAGCACGTTCGAAGAGCTGAATGGCCTCCTCCTGCTTCTTTCTTCTGTGTTTCTATTTTCTACAAACAAGTTTTAGCTTAACTGAAAAGGTAATTGAACACACAAAAAAAAACACAGAATAAATTCTCTCCAGATGGCAGACTGAAGCACAAGTGGGCAGTGGGGAAGCAGACACATAGAAGAGCTCAGAAAATCAAGGAGTTTCTTACAGATATTCCAGAGCTTCTTCTCGTTGTCGAGCCGATGGACTCCTCTGTAGGTCGACCAGATCTGTTTGAAGTGCCATGGATAACTCGTCCAGACTGGTCACATCCTTCATCTGAAGAGAACGGAGGAATTGTCAGGACAACGAAACACCAAGCTGTCGGAGATGGACAGCAGCTGCCCAGGAGGGGAGCCTCAATCTGTGCCTCTGCTCCAAAGTCTAACTTCCTCCCTCAATCTGGTAACCACCACCACCCACCCCCGCCCCGGCGCCCAGCCACCCGGTTCCAGATCCAGAACTACAGTCCATCATCTCTAACTCAGTTCTTCCGTGGAAACACTTTCCCATTTCATCACGTCATTGCTATGCTGTGGAGATGCTGGCGTTGGATGAGGGTGGGCACAGTAAGAAGTCTCACAACACCAGGTTAAAGTCCAAAATGTTTATTTATTTTGAAACACAAGCTTTCAAAGCACTGCTCCTTCAATCAGGTAGGTGGACAGTTGTCTTACTAGAGTCATTACAGTACAGGACGAGGTCATTCAGTCCATCCATGTTAGCTCTCTTTAGATCAATCCAGTCAGTCCCAATTAACCTCACCATTCTATTCCCATAACCCTGGAAGTTAATTCCTCTGCATCATTTGATTGATGATCAAATCGTTCATCATCTCCCTTTCCATCAGCCCCACTGGCAGTGAGTTCCAGCTTATTACCACTCGCTGTGTAAATATGTTCTTCCTCAATCCCACCCCAGTATCTCTCACCCCAAAATTTTAACTGTGTCCCTCCCTTGCTCCTAATTGGGAGCAGCTTTTCAGTGTCAATCTTATGTAAACATGTCACAATCTCGTAACACTTCCATCAAATCCGCTCAATCTCCTTCGCTTGAAGGAGAACCACTGCAGCTTATAGAATCGTAGAATCCCTACAATGCAGAAAGAGGCCATTCAGCCCATCGAGTCTGCACCGACCACAATCCCATCCAGACCCAATCTCCACAACCCCACCTACTGACCTTGCTAATCCTATTGACATTAAGGGATGATTTAGCATGGCCAATCCACCTCACCAGCACATCTTTGGACACTAAGCAGCAATTTAGCATGGCCAATCCCCCTAACCAGCAAGTCTTTCGGAATGTGGGAGGAAACTGGAGCATCTGGAGGAAACCCACGCAGACATGGGGAGAACATGCAGATTCCACACCAACAGTGACTTGGGTCTCTGGTGCTGTGAGGCAGCAGTGCTAACCACTGAGTCACCATGCTGCCCTTAACTTCTCCAACCTTCTCAATCTCCGCATCCCTGGAAACATTCTAGCATCCTCTCATGAATCCTCATACCCTTCCAGAACTGGACACAGTACCCTGGTTCTACCCTATTTGGTGCTGATGAATCTATGCAATGTCCCTGCTTTGTACTCAATGCCTCTATTTATCAAGCCCAACATTCCCCCAGACTTTGCTAATGTTCCAGTGTCAGAAGCTTCAAATCGTTACTACCCCCCCGTCCCCTCCACCGCGATTGGCATCTCTAAAACCTACACTGTTTCTTTGTCAAAGCTGGGCTGGAAAGGAGAAATCAGAGATGGCTGAGAATCCAACAGATCCACATCCCAAGCACAGATGGACAGAGAAAGAGAAAACACTCACCCTTCCGCAACCTTCTGCTTTCAGCTGCATTTCATTCCAGGCAGTGATCATTTTCTCTGAGCCTGGGAGGCAATGGCCATCAGGTTAGCACAGACTGGAACAATTCCACAAGTGTTTTATCCACATCCACTGTAAGTGACACAGTTTGATCCCATTCCATTTAAAGAAAAGCACACGGAACATTGAGCTTTCTGAGAAACCAAGTCAATGACTCTATTTTCTCAGAAGACTGGGTTCACTACAACCCACACCAACTTTTACAGATGCACCATGGAAAGCATTCTTTCTGGTTGTATCACAGCTTGATATGGGCTCCTGCTCTGACCAAGGCCGCAAGGAACTACAAAAGGTCATGAATGAAGCCCATCACTCAAACCAGCCTCCCGTCTGCCTACACTTTCCACTGCCTTGGCGAAACACCCTGGACATTCTCTCTTCCCATTTCTTCTGTCGGGAAAAAGATTCAAACATCTGAGATCAAGTACCAATCGACTCAAAAACAGCGTCTTCTCTGCTGCCATCAGACTTTTGAATGGGCCTTCCTCACACTAAGTTGATCTTTCTCTAGCTATGATTGTAACACTACATTCTGCACTCTCCCCCTTTCCTTCTCTGTGAATGGTATGTTTTGTCTGTATAGTGCACAATAAACAATACTTTTCACGAAAGACTAATGCGTGTGACAATAATGTATCAAACCAAATCAAAATGATATTACAGAGAATGAGGAGCATCTGGTAATCCCTTCTTCAAAATCCAAGCTCCCCATTTCTTAGCTAGCTGCTGTGGTTCAATGACTTGGTATTTAGTCCATAATTTTACCATTTCAGAATATCTCAAAGTATCTCACAGTCAATAAGTTAATAAGATATGTTACTGATTAATGTGGATATAATCTAAGGACTATAACAGATAAATAATTTTAAATTTAATTATTAGCGTCACAAGTAGGCTTACGTTAATATTGCAATGAAGTTAGTGTGAAAATCCCTGAGTCGCATAACTTTGGCACCCGTTCAGTCCACTGAGGGAGAATTGAGCATCGAAACAGCACGAGTTTTGGACTGTGGGAGGAAACAGGAGCACACGGAGGAAATCCATGCCAACATGGGGAGAACATGCAAACTCCACTCAGACAGCGACCCGAGCCAGGAATTGAACCCGGCACGATAATTTGGTCGGTGAAACTGGGACTGTTCACCTTGAAGAGAAGGTTGAGGAGAGAAATCATGAGATGTGTGGACAGAGCAGGTAGGGTGAAACTGTTCCCATTGATGGAAAAGGTCTGGAACCAGAGGAGACAGATTTAAGGGGGTTGGCCTAACGACCAAAGACTGTAACAGGATATGTTTTTTTTCCACACAAAGTAATTCCATATCCGGAATGTGCTGCTTGAGAGCGTGGTGCAGGCAGAGTCAATCAAGGTTTTTGAAAGGGAATTGGATCATTATCAAAAGAGAATTTTTTTTCCAGAGATATGGGGGAAGAGGGTCTAGGTGAGATGAGGTGCTCTTGCAGAGAGACAACGCAGGTACGACAATGCAGATAGGCCTCCTTCTACATTCTTTGATTTTTATGAGGATCTTGGAGACACGCAGAGAGGGGGAAGTGGTTGATTTTGACAGGTATCGACTGCAACCATGACAATGACTTCTCTCTCCTTGTGTGGGGGGCATTATCTTCCCAGTAGTATATTGCAGACATTGCCAACAGTGTGAGTGGCGAGTCAGAGATTGGGCTTAGCAGTGGGCTCTGGGGACTAGCAGCTGATCACTATCCCCCTGGCTATGGGTCACTCTGTCTCCAGCCGATGCCCGCCGTCCGAATACTCACTGATCCCAAATGCCATCTGCTCGCTGTACTTCTCCAGGTCAATCTGGATACTGACACGGAAGAAATCCAACTTGGCTTTCAGCTGCTGGCAGCTAGACAACATGGTGGTCTTGAGCTTGGAGAGATTGCTGTTGTAACGCAGCAGGCTCATCCTGGGGAGAGAGAAGACATCAGTTCAAAGGTCACCTCTACAGGACGAGAACCAGGGGGACGCTGGTTTAAGGGGCAGGATCTTACGGCCTCCCTCGCTCGCTCGCGAAACTCCCACCCAAGCCCAACGGACAAACCTGTTATCCGCCCCTCGCCCTCCCTGACTCTGTGGCGGGCGGGGCAGTAGAATTCTGGGAATGGTTTTGGCCAAGGAGTGAAAGTGAGGGAGAACATTCTTTACAGCCATTGACGGTGAGCTGGAATCTGCAGCTTCTGATGGCAAAGGACGCAGAAACAATCAAAAAAGGACAGGGCAGTGAGGGAAATGAACTTGCAGGCAGAGTATAGTGCTGGGAAACGGCAGAGGAGATTAGTCCAGAGAGATCCAACACGGAGCAAACGGGCTGAATGTTCTCCTGTGTCATATCAAAGTCCGTTCATTCAACCAAAGGAAGGCAAAAGGATGGGGGCTGATCTTATCAATGATCTTGGGGAACCAACAGAGGAAGCCCTCAACTTGTACCTCAGGGTTCAATTGAATGTGGCGTGCAGTCCAAAAAAACTATGGAAATAAAACACAATTTATCGAAAAAGACGACAAGGCGAGCCTGTCTCCCTCTACAAGGCAGTTAATCTAAGATCTTTGTGGATATCAGGGGACAACAGGATCAGGATTGGGCTCAGCTGGGAGGTTCCCTGCGTTCAAAATCCCTGATGTGGAGATGCCAGTGTTGGACTGGGGTAAACACAGTAAGAAGTCTCACAACACCAGGTTAAAGTCCAACAGGTTTATTTGGTAGCAAACGCCACTAACTTTCGAGGCTTTGCCCCTTTGTCATTTGAGTGAGTTGTTCACAATCAGGGCATATAAAAGTCACACACTCAGTTTACAGAATACTGATTAGAATGTGATTCTTTACAGCTAATCAAGTCTTAAAGGTGCAGACAATGTGAGTGGAGACAGCATTAAGCATAAAGAGATGTGTATTGTCTCCAGACAGGACAGTTAGTGAGATATTGCAAGCCCAGGCAAGTCATGGGGGTTACAGATAGTGTGACATGAACCCAAGATCCCGGTTGAGACTGTCCTCATGTGTGTGGAACTTGGCTATCAGTCTCTGCTCAGCGACTCTGTGCTGTCATGTGTGATGAAAGCTGCCTTGGGGAATGCTTACCTGAAGATCAGAGGCCGAAAGCCCGTGACCACTGAAGTGTTCGTCCACAGGAAGGGAACAGTCTTGCTTGGTGATTGTCGAGCGGTATTCATTCATCCGTTGTCGTAGCATCTGCACAGTCTCCTCAATGTACCATGCCTCGGGACATCCTTTCCTGTAGCTTATCAAGTGGACAACGTTGGCCAAGTTGCAGGAGTGTGTGCCATGTATCTGGCGGATGGTGTTCTCACTTCAGATGATGACGTCTGTGATGATGATCCAGCAGGTCTTGCAGAGGTTGCTGTGGCAGGGTTGTGTGGTGTTGTGGTCACTGTTCTCCTGAAGGCTGGGTAGTTTGCTGCGAACAATGGTCTGTTTGAGGTTGTGCATTTGTTTGAAGGCAAGAAGTGGGGGGGGATGGGGATGACCCTGGCAAGATGGTTATCTTCGTCAATGACATGTTGAAGACTCTGGAGAAGATGTTGTAGCTTCTCCGCTCTGGGGAAGTATTGGACAACGAAGGGTACTTGTCCACCGTGTCCCATGGTTGTCTTCTGAGGAGTTCGGTGCAGTTTTTCGCTGTGGTGCATTGGAGTTGTCGATCAACAGATCGAGTGCCACATCGTGTCCTTATGAAGGCATCTTTTCAGTGTGTGGGTGTGTCTGTTGAGATCTTCCTCATCTGGGCAGATCCTGTCGATATGGCAGGCTTGTCTGTAGGGGATGGAGGACGTGTCCGTAGAAGATGGTTTAACATGTTTAGAGTAGAAGCTGGAGAAGTGGAGTATCGTAAGGTTATTTGTGGGCTTGCGGTACAGTGAGGTGCTGAGGTCCGTCCTTAATGGAGATGCGTGTGTCCAAGAATGCAACCGATTCCGGAGAATAGTCCATGGTGAATCTGATGGTGGGATGGAATTTGTTGATGTCATCATATCGTTGTTTCAGTGATTGTTCACCATCAGTCCAAAGGAAGAAATTGTCATCGATGTGTCTAGTGTATAGCATTGGTTGAAGATCCTGTGCAGTGAAGAACTCTTGTTCGAACCTCTGCGTGAAGATGTTGGCATATTGATGTGCGAATTTGGACCCCATGTCTGTTCTGTGTGTCTGGATGAAGAACTGGTTGTTGAAAGCGAAGACGTTGTGATCCAGGATAAAGTGGATGAATTGTAACACTGGCAGTTGTCAACATTGAGTACTGAGGCAGTTGCAAGCAATGCCATCACCGCATTCTAATCAGTGTTCTGTAAACTGAACGTGTGCCTTTACACGCCCTGTTTGTGATCAGAACTCCCCACTCACCTGACAAAGGGGCAAAGACCTGAAAGCTAGTGGCGTTTGCTACCAAATATTTGTTGCTCAATAGCCCACCAGCAATTCACTGCCTGAACTTGCTCATGAAAATTGATGGGTGACTAATGCAGGAACAGCTTGTCGCTGCTGCAATTATCAATTTCTGCCAGTAGATTGTGACATTGTCCAGTGAATTGCAATGCAGGTCTGTATATTTCTCACTGTCTACCCTCATCCTCTGACTTGCCCTCACACCCTCCTCACTCTCCCTACCTATCCAGCCCCTCCTACCTTTTCAGGAGTCCCGGATGAAACTGGAGTCCCCTTACCCTGTAACAGGGTGATCAGAACTGTGTTATAGAAAGGATATTGTTAAACTAGAAAGAGTGAGAGAAAAGATTTCCGATAATGCTACTGGGACTTGATGGATTGAGTTATTAGGAAAGGCTGAGTAACTGGGATTTTTTTTTTCCCCTGGAGCCTAGAAGGCTGAGGAGTGATCTTGTAGAGGTCTAAAATAATAAGGCACAGATCAGCTAGACAGTCAATATCTTTTCCCAAAGGTAGGGGAGTCTAAAACTAGAGGGCATAGGTTTAAGATGAGAGATACAGAAATGTCCAGAGGGGCAATTTTTTTCAGTGTGGTGCTGAGTGTCTGGAACAAGCAGCCAGAGGCAGTACTGGAGACAGGTACAATTTTATATTTTAAAAGGTATTTAGACAGTTACATGGGTAAAATGGGTATAAAGGGATATGGGCCAAACGCGGAGCAATTGGGACTAGCTTTGTGGTTAAAAAGGGCGGTATGGACAAGCTGGGCCAAAGGGCGTGTTTCCATGCTGTAAATCTCTATGATGATAACTCTGCCCTGAGCTTCTGGTACAGCTGCCCTGCGATCAGAGGACATCAGCCAGTACGGTAAACTAAAGGAGGGCCAGGGTCCCATAGGACTTGTCCAGCGATCCGCAGGGAGGGACGGCCCGAACACTGTCCCCTCTAAGCCAGCTAAACCTCAATCCCCTCCCTCCCTCCTGCAAACCACCAAAACTGGTTACTCTGCAGAGAGTATCCCTCGTAGCCTCTGGATCACTGGGAGCTGGAAGGAGGCAGTCTACACTTCCATTTCCTCAGCTACACCCAGACAACAACATTGGGAAAGGATAGGGATTGGGAGTCAGTTGTGATGCACACCGTGGTTCACTTGTCTTGGCTCACAGACGGAGGGGTGGGAACTGTAGGGATGACCCAGCCTGACTCAGCAATACAAGGAAAGGAAGCTGGAGGGAGGAATCGGCAGAAAAGGACATTGAAACTCATGCCTGATGAAAGCGTAAGTGCTGATTAACCTCCACGAGCGACAAACAGAGCACAATGCAGTTCAGGTCGGGGGCAGAGCCGTTCTCCCACACACTTACATGGCTGCCCGCTGGCCTTGCTGCAGTCTGACACAGGTCTCCTTCAGGCTCCGAATCTCATGCCAGCTCTGGCCCCAGGATTTCCGCAGCTGGTGGTAGGTCAGTATCTTCTTGGGATCCTGAACTGTAAGCGAGAGGTGGTGTGTCATCAGGGAGGGGCACTCAACAACATCCTGGAATCTGGTTCCCACATCCTCACAATCCCTGCTCCCTCACCTCAAACACTCATCACAATCCCTGCTCCCTCATTCCAAACCTCTTCCTGGACCCGAGAACGCGACATTCTTAGCTGACCAGAGGAAACCCATGCAAACATGGGGAGAACATGCAAATTCCACCTATTCTGGCTCCATGGGGAGAGTACGAGGTGGGCAAGTGGGGAAGGGCAGAGAGTTCGCGCACACTTACACTATCACAACCATAGGAACGATACCCAGTCCTAAATGTAACTTAATCCATCCCACAAACCAGCCTCCCATCTATTGGCCCTGTCTACACTTCCCACTGCCTCGAGAGAAACAGCCAGCGTAATTAAGGACTCCACATACCCCAGACATTGTCTTTTCCACCTTCTTCCTTCGGAGAAAAGATACAAAAGTCTGAGGTCACGTACCAACTGACTTAAGAACAGCTTCTTCCCTGCTGCCGTCAGACTTTTGAACAGACCTACCCTGCGTTAAGTTGACTTTCTCTCCACCCTAGCTATGACTGCAACACTATATTCTGCATCCATCTCCTTTCCTTCTCTAAAAACAGTATGCTTTGTCTGTGTACCGCGCAAGAAACAATACTTTTCACTGTATCCCAATATGTGTGACAATAATAAATCAAACCAACTCAACCCCATCCCAGTCTCCACACCAGTTGACCGCTGGCCAGGCATCTGTCTCACAGGTGAGAAACTTACGGATGAAATTCACAGCGTCCGGCTGCTTTTGGACAGTGATCTGTCCATCATAGGTGCTAGTACTCCTGTCGAAGAGATAGATGATGGCCAGCTCTGACTTCTTCCCCTCGTTCTGCTGCAGAGAAAATCACAGCAAACAGCACATCACAGCCTGCAAAGGTTGAAAGAAATCCAACCATCCCACACAGTAAACCACCGGGGCATCACAGCGACGCAGTGGTGGTAATGTGTTACTGTTCACTCAGTTGCTGTGGCAGTATACACATTTCTATAGGTACAGTAGTCTTGAGCTGTGGACAGGGATGGGAGACGCTCCAACATTCTTCCCATCGTCTGGCTGACCAGGAATCTCACAGAATAGAACAGAATATCTACAGTGTAGAAGGAAGCCATTCAGCCCATCGAGCCTGTACTGACAGCCATCCCACCCAAGCCCTATTCCTGTAAACACATACATTTTACCCTGCTCATGTCCCTGACACCCAGGGACAACCTGCATGGTCAATCCATCTAACTCACACCTTTTTTAAACTGTAGGAGAAAACCCACGCAGATACGCGGAGAATATGCAAACTCCACACAGATCCAAGGGTGGAATTGAACCCGGGTTCCCGGCACTGCGAGGCAGCAGTGCTAACTACTTTAGCTACTAAGGAGGCCATTTGGCCCATCAAGTCTGCGTCTACCTGGACCCTATCCCTGCATGCATTCACCCGGGCTGGTCCTCCCCCTGACACTGAGGAGCAATTTAGCATGGCTAATCCACTTAATTGGCGCATCTTTGGACTGTGGGAGGAATCCCACACAGACATGGGGTGAATGTGCCAACTCCAGTGATCCAAACCAGGAATCGAACCAGAATCCCTGATGCTGTGAGGGAGCAGTGCTAACCACTGTGCCACCCTGATGCTCACCTCTCCCCACTAATGGGATGTGCGGGTTGATCCTCAAACGGTTTTGACTGTGTCACGAACGCACCTTTCTTGGCCATCAGGTCCTGGGGTGGGATCAAACCCAGAGCCTATGGCTCAGAGGCAGAGATCTATCCTCACAAGGCTGCCTCCCCCCCTCCCCGCAATGCAGTACGGAACACGGCTCTTGCATCGTCCCACACAGTTCACTCCTCGGATTCAGGCAGTGCCTCTTACCCTGCTGTCCGGCACACACTGGATCACGGGCTTGCGAGGGTCCAGGGCCGTTCCCGTTTCCAACAGCAGCTCCTGGTTGAAGTCCTCGATACCGGTTGCCGTCTCGATCCACTGCTGCAGAGCCTGAACGGTGCCCTCTGGAGTGACGGGATATGTGTGGAGCTGCCCCGACTTCATATCCAGAATCTGCACGTACTGGAGAAAACAGAAAACACGCCATGAGTGGAACGAACAGGAATGGAGTACAGCGAGGTTAGCATTGCTGCCTCACAGCGCCGGGGACTTGGGTCACTGTTTGTCTGTGTGGAGTTTGCACATTCTCCCCATGCCTGCATGGGTTCCCCCCCCCCACAGTTCAAAGATGTGTGGATTCGCCATGCTAAATTGCCCCTCAGTGTCAGGGGGACTAACTAGGGTAAATACAGGGATAAGGTCTGGCTGGCATTGTGGTCGCTTTAGACTTGAAGGAGCAAATGGCCTCTTTTATGGGTGGCAATGCTGCCTCACAGTTGTCGAACCCAGGAACGCAGGTTCGATTCCCAACTTAGGTCACTGTCTGCGTGGAGTCTACATGTTCTCCCCATGTCTGCATGGGTTTCCTCTGGGTGCTCCAGTCTCCTCCCACAGTCCAAGAAATGTGGTCAGGTGGATTGGCCAAGCTAAATTGCCCCTTAGCATCCAAAGATGTGCAGATTAGGTGGACTAGCCGTGCTAAATTATCCCTTTGTGTCCAAAGATGTGCAGGTAGCTGGATTGGCCATGCTAAACTGCCCCTTAGGGTCAAAAGATGTGCGGGTTAGGTGGATTAGCCATGCTAAATTCTCCCTCAGTGTACACAATGTGTAGGTTAGATGGATTAACCATACTAAACGTGAGGATTATGGGGATAGAGTGGGAGTGAGAGCCTAGGTAGGAAACTGTCTGTGATAAACTGAAAGGCCTCCTTCATGACTGCAGAGACTGTATGAAATCACCTCAACTTCCACACTCTGTTCCCAAACCAATTTTATCCCGAATTCAGAAAACAACTGCCCCTTTCTCTGAAGCTGTTGGAACAAATCATGTGCATTCCAAACCACACAAAGGGTTCTACACAAAAAAAGACCAGAGTAAATTCTTCAGGCCTTCAGTAAGATATGTCTGAATCAATGGTCAGGACTTTAGAATTGAGGGAGAAAAGTTAATGATGACAGGAATGTGGCAACTGTCGCCAAGGCTGTGGGCATTGATTTTAGCCTCCCTGATCTTTGGCAAATGGGCAACAGGGATTAAGTGGAGAAGCGAGAGTACAAATACAGTACTTGTTTACAGAGGAGAATCTGATTTGTTATTGTCACGTGTATTGGGATACAATGAAAAGTATTGTCCCTTGTGCGCTGTACAGGCAAAGCATACCGTTCATAGAATACATACAAGAGAAGGAAAGGAGAAGGTGCAGAATATAGTATTACAGTCATAGCTAGGGTATGGAGAAAG
Organism: Sphyrna mokarran; assembly: GCA_024679065.1. Lineage (NCBI taxonomy): Eukaryota > Metazoa > Chordata > Chondrichthyes > Carcharhiniformes > Carcharhinidae > Sphyrna > Sphyrna mokarran. Next base: position 22,450,040 of record JAGIQG010000031.1, on the reverse strand, counting down.
GTCAGCTGAATATTTCATTTATTATTGTCATTATTGGTAAATAGTGAAAAGTATTATTTCTTGCATGCTATACAGACAAAGCATACTGTTCATAGAGGAGAGAAGAGGGTGTAGAATGTAATGTTACAGTCATAGGTAGAGTGTAGAGAAAGATCAGCTTAATATTTGATTTATTATCATCACGTGTATCGGGATACAGTGAAAAGTATTGTTTGATTTATTATCATGTGTATTGGGATACAGTGAAAAGTATTGTTTGATTTATTGTCACATGAACTGGGATACAGTGAAAAGTATTGTTTGATTTATTATTGTCACGTGTATTGGGATACAGTGAAAAGTATTGTTTGATTTATTATTGTCACGTGTATTGGGATACAGTGAAAAGTATTGTTTCTTGTGCTCTTTAATGACAAAACATATTGAACATAGAGAAGGAAAGGAGACAGTGCAGAATGTAGTGTTACAGTCACAGTTAAGAGTACAGAGGAAGATCAATTTAATGCGAGGTAGGTCCATTCAAAAGTCTGATGGCAACAGGGAAGAAGCTGTTCTCGAGTTGGTTGGGACGTGACCTCAGACTTCTGTATCTTTTTCTCAATGAAGAAGGTGGAAGAGAGAACGTCTGAGGTGTGTGGGGTCCTTAATTATGCTGGCTAGTTTTCCAGAGGGCAGCAGGAAGTGTAGACAGAGTCAATGTATAGGAGGCTGGTTTGTGTGATGGATTGTGGTCTTGGTCAGAGCAGGAGCCATACCAAGCTGTGATAAAACTAGAAACTTCAATCACCTGACAAAGGGGAAATGCTTCGAAAGTTTGTGCTAACAAATAAATCTGTTGGACTTTAACCTGGAGTTGTGACACTACTTACTGTGCCCACCCCAGTCCAACAGAGGCAACTTCACATCCTGAATACAACCAGAAAGAATGCTTTCTGTGCAGCATCTGTAAGAGTTGAAATGGAAAGGAGTCCTGATGATTCTACTCATCTACTCACTTGAGTGTATCCCAGCAAGTGAGGGGTATCCAGTGACTCTGCCAAGAGATTGCAATGCCTACATCTCCAGTGATGCCACACCACCAACACCCACCCTGGCACTTCATGGCTCCCCACCACTCACTCACTTTCTTGTTAATGATATCATCCAGCGCCTTGAAGCAGCTGTTTGGTCCGTGAACGGGGTCCGTGCCTCTCTCCTTCGAGTTCCACCTCAGCATCAACTGCAGCCACCTCTCCAAGGGACCTACTAATTCACTGTGGGGCAGAAAGAGCAGCAAGTGTGAGAAACCAGAGCCTGTGTTTTTTTAATTCATTCTTAGAATGTGATTATTCCACAGTGCTGTTAGGGAGGGAGTTCGATCCAGCAACAGTGAAGGAACGGAAACACATTCCAAATCAGGATGGTGAGTGACTTGGAGGGGAACTTGCAGGTCGTGGTGTTCCCAATATCTGCTGCCCTTGTCCTTCTCGATGGTCGAGGTCACGTGTTTGGAAGATGCTGTCTAAGGAGCCTTTGAGAGTCATAGAACCTCTGCAGTACAGAAAGAGGCCATTTGGCCCATTGAGTCTGCACCAACCATAACCCCACCAGGCCCTAGCCCCATATCCCTACATTTTTACCCGCTAATCCCTCTAATCTACGCATCTCAGGACACTAAGGGCAATTTTTATCATGGCCAATCCACCTGACCTGCACATCTTTGAACTGTGGAAGGAAACCGGAGTACCCGGAGGAAACCCACACAGACACGGGGAGAATGTGCAAACTCCACACAGCGTCCCAAGCCGGGAATCGAACCCAAATCTCTGCAGCTGTAAAGGAGCAGTACTAACCACTATGCTCTTGTGCTGCCCTGTCACTGCAGTGTATCTTATAGATGGTACACACTGCTGCAACTGTGTTGGTAGTGGAGGAAGCAAATGTTTGTGGCTGGGTGCGACATTAGGCACAGTGGTTAGCACTGCTGCCTCCTCACAGCACCAGAGACCCGGGTTCGATTCCCAGCTTGGGGATCACGGACTGTGAGTTTGCACGTTCTCCCACGTCTGCACCTGTTTCCTCCCACAGTCTGAAAGACTTGCTGGTTAGGTGCTAAAGTCTTCCTCAGTGTAACCCGAACAGGCGCCAGAGTGTGGCATTAAGGGGATTTTCACAGCAACTTCCTTACAGATATAACGTAAGCCTACTTGTGACAATAATAAATAAATCAGTCCAAGGATAGGTTGATTGGCCATGCTAAAAATTGCCCTTAGTGTCCTGAGATGCGTAGGTTAGAGGGATTGGTATTAATTATGTAGGAATATGGGGTTTGGGCCTGGATGGGATTGTGGTCGGTGCAAACTCGATGGGCTGAATGGCCTGTTTTTGTACTGTAGGGTTTCTATGATTTCAAACCGGCTGCCTTGTCCGAGAATGGTGTCGAGCTTCTTGAGTGTTGCTGGACCTGCACTCCAATAGGCAAGTAGGAATCTCATTCCTGACTTGTACCTTGTAGGTGGTAGACAGTTTTTGAGAGTGAAGAGGTGAATTACGTGTTGTAGGATTCCCAACCTCTGACCCGACCTTGTAGCCCCAAACATCCCCAAGCCTCTTGCCCTCAGCTGAAGCACTGGGTGATGTTTTCCGTGATTTCCCCCTTATTTTGACACCAGTCTTCCTCTTTCAGCATGGGAGCCTCAGTTTACCAGCGCCTCAGTTTACCAGCCTCCTCCCTGCGTCAACTTGGGATGTGGTGATATTTATATCGAGGCCCCCATTGCAGAGGTGAAGGGTCACGATCAGAAGACTGATTTAGGATTGAGTTGGAGGAGGAACTTCTTCACACAAAGGGCTGTGAATCTGTGGAATTCCCTATCCAGTCAAGCAGTTGAGGCTACCTCATTGAATGTTTTTAAGACAAGATATATTTTTGAACAGTGAAGGAACTAAGGGTTATGGTGAGCAGGAGAGTGAAGCTGAGTCCACTAATAGATCGGCCATGATCTTATTGAATAGCAGAGCAGGCTCGAGAGGCCACATAGCCTACTCCTGCTCCTAATTTTTTATGTTCTTGTGTGAGAATGAGCCCCTCCTGGGGTGACAGCAGCTCAACATTTGTTTCTCCTCTCCGCCCACCCCCGCTTCTCCACTACCCACAAAAAAAAATCAAACTCCCACCATTCGCTAAGGTCCTTCGATTCTGATGCTAGTGGGACTGGGGGGTATGTGCGTGGTGCAATGTCAGACAGCTCCCCATCAACCCTCCCACTCTGAAAAATGGCATTTGGGGTCTCGGTCAAGTTCACACTAAAAGGGGTCTTTCACATGAATCAGGCAGCACTTTGGATACCCTGTGAAAGGCCACCATCTCCAGGAACAGGCAGTGGGAATTGACTCGAGGGAATACAAATCCCCATTGGCCAAAAGATCCGAATTCTGCCACATCGGGAGCGACCGAGTCGGCAATCCTCACCTGTTGAGGTTGTTGGGTTCCGGAAGCCGGCTGGAAAATTTCACCTCCATATTCATGTCTTCATACACCATGATGTCCAAGTCCCCTTTATGCTTCACTTTACTGTGCCTGGCAGGAGGGAAAACCCAGAGAGATTGGAGACACAACGGGAGTAAAACAAGCTCAAACCTTTCCCTCGCTCCAAACGAGATCTTGCAATGACTGAAAAATGAATCCAACCCTGCACGGCCTCGCGATTAATTGAAATTCCTGCGGGAATGGAGGGGGGAATTCTCCCAGCCTGCTGTGCAATGTTCTGGGAGATATCAGCCCAGGCCTCCGCCAGTCTCCCAGCCCAAGATTTGTAGATGAGCGCTCGGTACACGCCATAACATTCAAAGCTATGGGCCAAGTGCTGGCAAGTGGGATTCGCTGGGCAGGTCAGGGCCTTTCGTGCGTCAGTGCAGCCTCGATGGGCCGAAGGGCCTCTTCTGCACAGTAGCTTCCTGTGATTCTGAACAGGCCTTGCCCACAGAGGGAATCCCTGCAGTGTCAGAAACTCAATCGTGCTGAAAAAAAAACCAGAGGGGGTTACTCCCATTCTCACCCGAACTGGGGACTTGGATTTGGGAGGTGGGGGGTGGGTGAAATCCTGGCTTTGGTTTGTTTGCATCCAGTGTTTGATGGGGGTGATGTGTACTGTACCGTTCCCTCGCCAGCAGAAAACTACTGCATCCGGATAGAGAGTGACATTTGTACCCTCTGATACACTTGATGGATTTGAGGGGTTAGTGAGGTCATTTCACTCTCGCCGCTTCAAACCCCCTCACAAATAGTCAATGCCTGCGACAACTGGTATTTATGTAGCGCCTTTTAAATTTAGCCAAGTGCCCCAAAGCACCCTATTCCTTTTTCTCTCTCCTTCTTCAAAATTCTATTCCAGGCAAACCTTCAGTTAGCACTGATCAACAGAAAACAAACCAACCAGCTCTGAAGGTGTCCTCACAGGTGGAGAAGGTGATAAAGAAGGCGTATAGTATGTTGGCTTTCATAGAAAAGGGTATAGAATACAAGAGTAGGAGTTTGATGTTGCAGTTGTATACAACGTTGGTTAGGCCTCACTTGGAATACTGCGTCCAGTTCTGGTCGCTGTACTATCGGAAGGATGTGGAGTCCTTGGAGAGAGTGCAGAGGAGGTTTACCAGGATGCTGCCTGGTATGGAAGGACTGTCTTATGAGGAACGATTAGATAGACTGGGGGTGTTTTCCCTTGAAAGACGTCGGCTTAGAGGGGATCTCATAGAGGTGTATAAGATTATAAAGGGTATAGATAGAGTAAATGGTGGTAAACTTTTTCCACCTTCAGAAATGGATAGGATGAGGGGTCATGGCCTTAGGGTGAGGGGGGCTATGTATAAGATGAATATTAGAGGGCAGTTTTTCACACAAAGGGTAGTGGGGGTGTGGAATGCACTGCCGAGTAAGGTGGCGGGAGCAGGCACGCTGGGGCTGTTTAAGGGTCTCTTGGACAGCCACATGAGCGGTATGCAGATAGAGGGATATATTAGGACTGTTTAACTACGGCTTTTTTCCACAGTTAATTCGGTCCATAATTTGAGCATGCATTCGGCAGGTGGTGCGGGTACAGCTCTTGGATGTTGATTCATGGGTTGCCTGGTACCTCATGTCGTAAATGAGTGCTTTATGTGGACCATCTGAAGGGCACCATGACAGCTCAGAGACTATCGATGTGGCTGTGCAGACACTTGGAATTGGGCCGGTGTCTGCGGGAGTTTGCGCGTTCTCCCCGTGGTTGCGTGGGTTTTCTCCGGGCGCTCCGGTTTCCTCCCACAACCCAAAAATTCGCTCTTAGGCTGATTGGGAAACAAATTGTCCCTATAGTGAGAATCTTCCATATTAGGAATAACCTAAATTTATAATAGGATAATGGAATTGCTACTATATAGTTATGATGGCGGCGCGGGCTCGTTGGGCCGAAGGGCCTGTTTCCCGTGCTGTGTGTTGCTCTAAAAAAAAACCCAAAGAGACTGTAATTGGCAGAATTACTGACACCCGACTGATCTTTCTCGATCGTCTCGTTTGTTTTGTCAGATAATCATAGCTACCAGTTGGTTACCAGGGGGACTGTAGAAGTGAATAGCGCAGATGTATTCAAGGGGAAATGGGACAAACAAGTGGGACAGAAGGAATACAGAGTTACAACGCTATTCATTGAATTGAATCATAGAATCCCTGCAGCTCAGGAGGAGGCCTTTCAGCCCATTGTGTCCACCCTAACTACAATCCTACCCAATCTATTCCTATAACCCCACATATTTAACTCAGCTAGTCCCGCTGACACTAAGGGACAATTTAGCATGGCCAACACCCGCTAACCTGCACATCTTTGGTCACTAAGGAGTAATTTAGCATGGCCAATCTACCTAACCCTTACATCTGTGGACTGTGGGAGGAAACCAGAGCACCCAGAGGAAACCCACAGATTTTGAGGAGGAAATATACCTTAACCTCCGTGTTCAATCCCTCGGACTCGGGATCCCGCAAACCTCTTGGTTTAAACACAAAGCCCTCTGCACCTACCAGGCTACGGGCTGCCAGTTGGGTAGAAATGGTCGGAATCCGGTGATACATTCGAAGGCCAGCGTTCCCAAGCTCCAGTAGTCCACCGTCACTGTGTACTTCTTCTGCTCCAAGAGCTCTGGAGCCTGCAAACAGTCAATGCTATAATTTAGCATAGGGCTAAAACCGCCGGTGGAGAAACCAACTAAATATCTGCACCTTCCAAATCCATGAGCTCTACCACCTAAAAAAGAACAAGGGCAGACCCCCTTCAAGCTGTACACCATGCTGACTTGGAACTATATTGCTGTTCCTTCACTGTCACTGGATCAAAATTCTGGAACTCCTTCAAAATTACAAAGTTTATTTATTTGTGTCACATAAGGCTTACATTAATACTACAATGAGGTTACTGTGAAATTCCCCTAGTCACCACACCTTGGCATCTGTTCTGGTCGGTGCGCCTAACCACTATGTCTTTCGGACTGTGGGGGGGGAAACTGGAGCACCCGGAGGAAACCCACGCAGACACGGGGAGAAGGTGCCGACTCCGCACAGACAGTGACCCAAGCCGGGAATCGAACCCAGATCCCTGTGAGGCAGCAGTGCTAACCACTAACACTGGGTGTACCTACACGTGGACTGCAGCAGCTCAAGAAGGTGGTTCACCATCACTCATCTTCCCCAGAGCAGTTTGGAATGGGCAATAAATGTCAGCCAAGGCAGCGATACCCTCATCCCAAGAATGAAAACCAAAGTAAAATGGGTCAATTTCTTGCCCTGCATTCACTGTGTAATCCATGTACACCCCTCCCTCCCTCTCTTACTGAAAAGTGCACCAGAACATCTCCATCTCCTCTGGTGTTCGATGGCCAGGTATGGGGAACCACAAAGCAGGCTCTTACCAGGTATTGTAAAGTCCCAACGAAAGAGGTGCACAGGCTGCTCTGATCCAGCTCCTTGGCGTAGCCCAGGTCAATGATTTTGTGGATTAACTGGATTGGGGACAAAACACAATAACTTTCAATGCACAGGCACCAAGGAGCAACATGCGTGTGCGTGTGTTGTGCGTCACAGACATTTAACCATAGACTGAGGGATAGTGGATGGGTAAATGAGTGGATAGGCCTGGAGAGAAACATGGGGATGGTCTTAACAAGAGATAGCAAAATGTATACAATATATCCCATTAATCACAGAATCCCAAAAGTGCAGAAGGAGGCCATTCGGCCCATTCAGTCTGCTCTAACCACAATCCCACCCTATTCCCGTGACCCCACATAATTACACTGCTAATCCCCCAGAGGCTAGGGTCAGTTTAACATGGCCAATCAACCTAATCTATATATACCTTTTGAACTGTGGCAGAAAACTGGAGCACCTGGAGGAAATTCACGCAGACACGGGGAGAATGTGCAGACTCCACACAGACAGTGACCCAAGCCGAGAATCGAACCCGGGTCCCTGGTTCTGTGAGGCAGCAGTGCTAACCCACTGTGCCACCGTGCCGCCAGGGTTAAAAAAAGGAAACTCTCAGTGGTGTGCAGGATGTCAGCGATAAAGACATCTGAAGAGCAAAGTGCCCACCACAACTTCAAGGAAGATAATAACAACTAAACATAGTGGTGAAAATAAAAGTTACATGCTTCCAAGTAGGAAATGGAAAACTGAGGACAACAGTTGGGAGAGGGGAATGCCAAACAAAATTGAAAGGCTCAGAAAAACATTTTAAAAGTTAGTTTAACATAGTTAATTAGAATTAAGTAGAAGCAGCAGGAAAACAGGTCATTCAGCCCGGTGAGTCCATGCTGGTGTTTATATCCCACTCCAATCCCTCTCTAATCCTTCCTCATCAATATAAACACCTCCCATCGCCCCATTGCTTTCTCTCTATGGGCTTATTGAGCTTCCTCTTACACACATCTGGTCTCAAGTACTCGGCGTTCTCAATCTGCCCACTATCTGAATTCCCGATTGGATTCATCTGTGCCTATCTCATCCTGATGGCCTCTAGTTCTGCTCTTCCCCCACAAGAGAAAACATTCTCTCCGTGTCCCCCTCCAACTAAACCTTCCAGAATTTTAACCATCTCGATTGTTTCTTCCCCCGCCTGCCTTTTCTCAAGAGTGATCAGCCTGTTAACCCTTTCCTGACAGGTATAACCACATAACTCTGGTAATAATCCATATCGTTCATTTCTTTGCGCCCTCTCGTTACAAAATATGGCACCCAGAACTATACACTCCAGTGTGGTATAAACAAGGTTTGATACAAGTTTAGCATAACTTCTATATTTCACAGTCCTATCCCTCTAGAAATAAAGCTTAGTGCAATTTTGTTAGTTTTGTGTTGCTCCTTCTGGTGATTTGTGTATTTGTTCCTTTGCTGCTCTATTCATATTTAGATTATTTTTGCTGAGATTGAGGAGTTCGGGTCTACATCTGATGGAGTTCAGAAGGATGAGGGGGATCTTATTGAAACTTACAGAATACTGAGGCGCCTGGATAGAGGGGACATGGAGAGAATGTTTCCTCCAGCAGGAGAGATTAGAACTCAGGGGCACAACCTCAGAGTGGAGTAAAACAGAGATGAGGAGGAATTTCTTCAGCCAGAGGATTTGGTGAATCTGTGTTAGTCGTTGTCACAGAGGGCTGTGGAGGCCGGGTCATTGAGCGTCTTTAAGACAAGAGATAGCAAGGTTCTTGATTCATAAGGGGTTCAAGTCTTACAGGGAAAAGAGAGGAGAACGGGGATGAGAATCAAATCAGCTGAATGACAGAGCAGGCTCAATGAACCAAATGAGCTAATTCTGCTCCTGTGTCTTATGAACGTAGAGTATACAGCCTTCTTATTCTTCTTAACAGAAAGTAATACTGATCAATTGATTATTTGTTGATGTTGAATTTCATTTACTAATTATAATCTATTTTGCAAATTTGTTCATGTCTTCTTCTGCTTTCAGTTCCAGAATCTACTCACATTTTATATATATATAAAACAATGGTCTCTGTGCTGATCCTTGTAGAACACTATCTCCCAGCTTAAAGTTCCTTTATTAGTCTTACAAGTCAGCTTACACTGCATTGTTAGGGAAGTTACTGTGAAAATCCACACGTCGCCACACTCTGCTGCCTGTTCGGGTACACTGAGGGAGAATTTAGCACCCAATCAGCATGTCTTTCAGACTGTGGGAGGAAATCCTCGCAGACAAAGGGAGAACGTGCAGATCTGCACAGTGACCCAAGCTGGGAATTGAACCTGCTGAAAGGCAACAGTGCTAACCACTGTGCCACCATACTGCCTTCACCCCTGCTCTCTTACTTTAAAGCTAGCTAGCTTGCCATGCTTTGACTGAATCCAACACTCTGGCCCGATTCATTGCTATTGTGTCAGTGCTTATCTAAGGCCTTTTGAAAATCTGGATCAAATACATTGACTACATTATCCTTAGCTACTCTCTCCATGAATTCTTCAAAGAACACAGTGAGGTTCATCAAGCAGGACTGGAAGGAACACGTGATTCAGGGCATTGAGGGCAGGGCACTGAGTGCAGGGCAGTGGGCTTTAGTCAAGTGGGAGGTTGTGCCAGGAGGAATGTGAAATTGGCATTTGAGAAAAGTGACTCAGAAGTTCACGGATTGGTAACAGAGATTAACTGAACGATCTTGCGTGCTTATCAAGGATGTGCGTCTTTGAGCCAATGAATGTCACAGATTACCAAACCCACAGTGGAACATTTTATTTATGGCTTTACTCCTGGGAGCTGTGTGCTGAAGGAAGCAGCTTTTTGTGTCCCAACGGTGTCAAGCAACTGATAAAATGTCAATGTCAACTCTGGGTCACAAAGACAAGAAAGTCAAAACCAGCTTCTTCCAAAAACAAATTTGGCAAAGTCACACATCACTTCCCGAGCGGGCGACATATTTTATTACGGAGTTAACCCTCTGACCACTGGTGCCAACGCTTGCGAGGTTGGAGCTTCTGCAGCTGTTTGCAAATTCATAGATTCAGGGACACAGATAAACAGAGAGACCTCCTCCAAGAGTCCAAGAGGCTGTGTCATCCAGTTACAGCTGTCAGCCACAGCTAGTCAGCAGCACTCTCACCTCGGAGGGAGGACGTTATGGGTTCAGACTCCATGCAAGAATCACAAAATCGTTACGTCTCAGAAAGAAGCCATTCGGCCCATCATGTCAGCAACAAGGGCTTAATGATACTATCGCTAGACTAGTAATCCAGAGACTCAGCCAATGTTCTGGGGACCTGGGTTCGAATTCCGCCAAGGCAGATGGTGGAATTTGAATTTAGTCAGGGAATATTTGGAATTAAGAATCTACTGATGGCCGTGAAACCATTGTCAGGAAAAAAACAAACATCTGGTTCACTAATGTCTTTTAGGGAAAGAAATCTGCTGTCCTTACCCAGTCTGACCTACATGTGACTCCAGAGCCACACCAATGTGGTTGACTCGCAGCAGCTCTCCAAGGGCAACTAGGGATGGCAATAAATGCTGGTCATGTTTAAAGATTGAATGAAAAAATATCAGTTGTCCAAATGAACTTTATAACTAAATGCCACTTTGCAGCCTTTTCCCTGTACCCCAGCACACTCTCCCTATTCAAATAATCTTCTAATGTCCACAAGTCCTGAACACAATCTTAGATCCAGTACCAAGGGAGTGCTGCGTTGTCAGAAGTGCTGCCTTTTGAATTAAAAGGTCAATGTAAGAGATCCAATGGCACAACATAAAATGTAAAATTATAGAGACATTGGTAGGTACGCAAATGGCCAGATGTGACACATGAATTTCAACACAGCTAAACATGAGGTTAGAGAATCCATACAGTGCAGAAAGAGGTCATCCAGTCCATCGAGTCTACACCAACAATAATCCTACCCAGGCCAATCCCCATAACCTCGTTCATTTATCCTAGCTAGCCCCCTGACACGAAGGGGCAGTTTACTATGGCCAATCAACCTAACCTACACATCTTTGCACAATAGGAGGAAACCAGAGCACCCAAAGAAAGCCGATGTAGACACTGAGAGAATGTTTAGACCCCACACAGACAGTGACCCAAGCTAGGAATCGAACCCATGTCTCTGGCGTTGTGAGGCAGGAATGCTAATCCCCTGTGCCACAATGCCAATCTATGATCTATGAAGTAAAGGGCTAGAATACAAAAGGGGAGAAAGTTTTGCTGTGCAAAGCCCCGGACAGACCACATCTGGAGTACTGTGTACGGTTCCAGGACCTTCATTTTGAAAGGAACATACAGAATTTGAGTATTTGTCAAAAAATTAGACATGCTGTCAAAGCTTCTCAGTTTGCACTCATCAGGACTGATTCAAAGGATACCGAATCTCAAAAGGACCAATAATTTACAAAAGCCAGAAAGGGAGTGCAGCACAGATTTATCAGAACGTTACCAACAATCCAAAAGTTTGATTGTGAGATTACGTAAATCCAGATTATATACCCTGAAAGGGCTAAGAGGTGATTTGATTGAGATTTTCAAGATTTTGAAAAGCAATGGAGAGGGATGGATTGAAAAGCTGGTGTGGGATTCTCAGATGAGGGGCATAACCTCAATGTCTGAGCCGGGTCATTCAGGAGGGAAATTAGGAAACACTACTTTATACAGCGGCAACAGAAGTGTGGAGCTCTCTCCCCACAAAAAAGCTGTGGATTCTATTTGTTCAAACGTTTTACATCTCAGACAGGCTTTTCTGAAAAGCCAAATTGAAGGAAATGAAGCCAAGTCAGGTGGATGGAGGTTGGAGACAGATCAGCTGTGATTTCATTGAACGGCGCAAGAGATCAAGGGGCTAAATGGCCCCCTCCTATCCCTAACTGTGAAAGGTTGAAAGAACAGTGCAAAGAAACACTCGCTCACTGAAAATCATAATCATAAAGAAGATCCAACCGGTTCACTACGATGTCCTTTCGGAGAAGGAAATCTGCCAACCTTAGCTGATCTGACCTACGCATGATTCCAGATCCGCAGCAATGCGGTTGAGGCTAAGTTGCCCTCCGAAATGGACCATCGGGAAGTCAACGGCTCACCACCAGCTTCTCAGGGCAACTGAGGATGGACAGGAGATGCTAGCAGTGCCCATGAATTCATAATTTTTACAATTAAAACCAAACTGGAAACCACCAAAGCAGGTTTTGCATAACATCTAAAAATGCGACATTCTCAGCCAGCCCATAGCATTAGTGCTGATTCAATGATTATTTAGCAGGTATCAAAATATCTTAGGGGCAGGGTGGCACAGTTCCTGGATTCGATTCCTAGCTTGTGACACTGTACAGACTCTACATAGACATTCTCCACGTGTCTGCACGGGTTTCCTCTGGGTGCTCCAGTTTCCTCCCACAGTCCAAAGTTGTGTGGGTGAGGTGGATTGGCCATGTTAAAATGACCCTTGGTGTCTAAAGCTATGCAGGTTAGGTGGATTGATCATGTTAAAATGACCCTCAGTGTCCAAAGATATGTGGGTTACGTGGATTAGCCACGTTAAAATGACCTTTGGTGTCAGGGAACCAGCTACGATAAATGCATGGGGTTTTAAGGGGATAGGATTGTGGTCAATACAGACTCGATGGGCTGAATGGCCTCCTTTGCATGTAGGATTCTCTGATTCCTTAAAAACCATCAATACCCCTTCACTGCTACTCATCCAAATATTGGTGAAACTGCCCCACCACAACTGTGGATATATCCACTCGCTCTGTTTGTGGCATCACTCACTCGCTGTTCTCCTTGCTGTAGGACAATATTCTCTGGCTTCAGATCACGATGGATGATTCTGTTTTCATGCAGGTACCGGAGGGCAGAGGCTAAAATACAAAAGACCAAAACACAAAAGAGCCCAACAGTCAGAGCAGATATCATTGCAGCGTGAACACCCCATCATCAATATATGGGAAGAGAGTCAGGGAGTGGAACTAACAGGACTGCTCTTTGATAGTCAGATTGATGGGCCGAATGGCCTCTCTGTGCAGTTCTGGCTGAAATCAAGGCTCGTGCATCATTTGCACGCGTGGATTTTTAAATTCAAGTTTATGTATTTGTATGACAAGTAGGCTGACATTAACACTGCAATGAAGTTACTGTGAAAATCCCCGAGTTGCCACACTCCAGCGCCTGTTAGGGTTACGCTGAGGGAGAGTTTAGCACAGTCTTTCGGACTGTGGGAGAAAACTGGAGCACCCGGAGGAAACCCACGTAGACACGGGGAAAACATACAAATGACACAGAGAATCAAGCGGGAATCGAACTCAGCTCTCTGGCGCTGTAATGCTAATCACTGTGCCACCCCGGTGTATCTCAGACATGGAAATCTTAACCCTTCGCTGTTCCCTCCTCCACAGGGAGGCTATTCGGCCCATCAACCCAATTATCAAAGAGTCATCCTGACGGTCCCACTCCCTCTGCTCTTTTCCCATATTCTGGCAATTATTTTCCCCTTCCAGTATTGATCGAGGCTACTATTGAGAATGGGGTTGTTTAACGTACTGAACACCAAGATCGCAGCACCGTGGGATGTCTGGATATTAGTGGGAACTGGGATGGAACTGGCTTACGTGGTACATTAGGATTTGGACTCCCCCGACCCACACCCACCTAAAAGCACATAGTTCAAAGCAACCTCCTCGATTGACTTTATCATCTCTGTGGCTGAAGCATTTGTCATATTCCATCCTTCCCTTCCCATCTCCACTCCCATGACCTCACTTGGTCACCAGCTCCCTCAGCCTCAGAGTAAAGGATTGAGCCTTTAGATAAGGACGAATTCCTTCAGCCAGAGGGTTTGAGGAATCTGTGGAATTCGTTGCCAGAGAAGGCTCTGGAGGCCAAGTCATTGAGTATATTTAAAACAGAGATAGATAAGTTCTTGAGTGAATCATAGAATCCCTAAGAGTGCAGAAGGAGGTCATTTGGCTCATTGAGTCCACACCGACAATTCCACTCAGGCCCTATTCCCCCGATATTTACCCTTGATACTAGGATCAATTTAGCATTGCCAATCAACCTAACCCGCATGTCTTTTAGACTCTGGGAGGAAATCGGAGCACCCGGAGGAAACCCATGCAGACACTAGGGAGAACGTGCAAACCCAGGGAATCGAACCCAGGTCCCTGGAGCTGTGAGGTAACAGTGCTAATCACTGTGCCACAGGCGGATGAAGGTGTTCAAACCCTTGTGTGCGGACAGAGTGGACAGGGAGAAATGGTGGAAGGATAGCAAACTGGGGGATATTGTTGAAAGTGACGAAGCAATGGCGACACGAGGGGAAGGAGAAAAACATTTTTACATAATGGGCAATTAGAAGCTGGATTGCGCTGCCCGAGAGTGTGGTGGTGGCAGATTCAATCAGGGCTTTCAAAATGGTCATTACCTAATGAGAAAAATACTTACAGGGCGACAGGGAAAGGGAATGAGATTAGCTGAGATGCTCATACACAGAGCAAGTATATTAATGAGGCACCAACTGGATTATAAAATAGAATCATAGAATCCACGCAGTGAAGGAGGCCATTCAGCCCATCGAATCTGCATCAACCACAATCCTACCCAAGCCCTCTCCCTGTCACCGCGTGTTGACCATGCTAAACCTAAAGGGCAATTTAGCACGCCCAATCCGCCTAACCATCTTAGGAGTGTGGAAGGAAACTGCAGCATCCAAAGGCAACCCACACAGACATGGGGAGAATGTGCAGATTGCATAGACAGGCACCCATGCTGGGAATTGAACCCGGGTAGGCAGCAGTGCTAACCACTATGCGACCTTCATTTACTGGCCTCATTCTATTATCCTTTCCATGGGCGGACTTGATCCCTGGAGAATGTAGGTGAGGAGAACAAAAGATTTTGCACCATATATTCAGTCAATAATATTCGGGGCGGTCAAGTGGCACCGTGGTTAGCATTGCTGCCTCCCAGCATCAGGGTCAGTTCAGGTTGGAGAGTTGGATCCCTGGTTTGTGTGGAGTCTGCATGATCACCCCTGTGTCTATGTCAGTTTCCTCCAGGGCTCCAGTCGCCTTCCACAGTCCGAAAGACATGAGGGTTAAAGTACATTAGTCATGCTAAATTAGCCCTTAGGTGTCTGAAGATGTACAAGTTAGTGGATTTGCCATGCTAAATTGTCCCTTAGTGTTCAAAGATGTGTAGGTTAGGTGGATTGGCCATGATAAATTTGCCTCTACTGTCAGGAGGGCTAGCTAGGGTAAATGTACTGGGATGGGGCCTGGCTGGGTTTGTGAGCAGTGCAAACCTGATGGGCCTAATGGCCTCCTTCTACACTGTAGGATTCTCTAATGAAAGGTGTATAAAAGGTTCAGAGAGCCAGGAGATGTTAGGGATCTAGAGGAGTATAAGGCGTGTAGAAGGGAGCTTAAAAAGGAAATTAGGAGAGCCAGAAGGGGTCATGAGAAGGCCTTGGCGGGTAAGATTAAGGAGAATCCCAAGGCCTTCTGCAAATGTGACAAGTAAAAGGATGAGAAGAGAAGGGATAGGACCTATGCAGATAGAGGGATATATTAGGACTGTTTAACTACGGCTTTTTTCCACAGGTAATTCGGTTCATAATTTGAGCACGCATTTGGCAGGTGGTGCGGGTACAGCTCTTGGATGTTGATTCATGGGTTGCCTGGTACCTCATGTCGTATATGAGTGCTTTATGTGGACCACCTGAAGGGCACCATGACAGCTCAGAGACTATCGATGTGGCTGTGCAGACACTTGGAATTGGGCCGGTGTCTGCGGGAGTTTGCGCGTTCTCCCCGTGGTTGCGTGGGTTTTCTCCGGGCACTCCGGTTTCCTCCCACAACCCAAAAATTCGCTCTTAGGCTGATTGGGTAACAAATTGTCCCTATGGTGAAAATTTTCCAAATTAGGATTAATATATATTTTATTATATAGGAATATTAAAATAGGATAATGTATTTGGTATTACGGTGGCGCGGGCTCGTTGGGCCGAAGGGCCTGTTTCCCGTGCTGTGTTGCTTAAAAAAAAAGACCTATAAAAGGTGAGGGGGGGGAAAGTCTGTGTGAATCCGGAAGAAATGGCAGAGGTGCTTAATGAGTACTTTGCCTCGGTATTCACGGTGGAAAGTGATCTGGGAGGTTGTACTACAGGTTTGAGGCAAACGGAAAAGATTGAGTATGTGGATGTTAGGAAAGAGGATGTGTTAGATCTGTTAAATTCTATCAAGATAGACAAGTTGCCGGGACAGGATGGGATATACCCCAGGTTATTGTGGGAAGTGAGGGAAGTGATTGCAGAGCCCCTGGCGATGATCTTTGCGTCGTCCGTGGAAACGGGACAGGTTCCGGAGGATTGCGGATGTGGTTCCTGTTTTTAAGAAAGGGAACAGGGATAGTCCAGGAAATTAGCGACCGGTGAGTTTGACTTCAGTGGTTGGGAAGCTGATGGAGAGGCTTCTGAGGGACAAGATTTATGAGCATTTGTAGAAATTTAGAATGATCAGAAATAGTCAGCATGGTTTTGTCAAGGGCAAGTCGTACCTTACGAGCCTAGTTGAGTTCTTCGAAAATGTGACTGAACACGTTGATGAAGGAAGAGCAGTAGACGTGGTGTACATGGACTTTAGCAAGGCGTTTGATAAGGTCTACCATGCAAGGCTTCTGGAGAAGGTGAGAGGGCATGGGATCCAAGGGGCTTTGGCCTCATGGATCCAGAACTGGCTTGCCGGCAGAAGGCAGAGAGTGGTTGTGGATGGGTCTTGTTCTGCATGGAGGTCGGTCACCAGTGGAGTGCCCCAGGGATCTGTTCTGGGACCCCTGCTGTTTGTCATTTTCATAAATGACCTGGATGAGAAAGTGGAGGGATGGGTTAGTAAGTTCGCTGACAATACAAAGATTAGTGGTGTTGTGGATGGGCTGGAGGGATGTCAAGAGTTGCAGCGGGACATAGACAGGATGCAAGACTAGGCAGAGAAGTGGCAGATGGACTTCAACGCGAATAAATGTGTAGTGGTCCATTTTGGCAAGAATAATGGGATGAAAGAGTACAATATCAAGGGTAGGAGTCTTAGCTGTGTTGTAGAGCAGAAGGATCTTGGGGTCCAGGTCCATAGGACTCTTAAATCGGCCTCGCAGGTAGAGGATGTGGTCAAGAAGGTGTATGGTGTATTGGCCTTCATTAATCGAGAGATTGAGTTTAGGAGTCAGGAGTTAATGATGCAGCTTTATAAGACCCTTGTCAGACCCCACTGACTGGAGTACTGTGCGCAGTTCTGGTCGCCTCACTAGAGGAAGGATATAGAAGCTATTGAGAGGGTGCAGAGGAGATTTACAAGAATGTTGCCTGGATTGGGAGGCAGGCCTTATGAAGATAGGTTGAGGGAGCTGGGACTCTTCTCACTGGAGAGACGTAGGTTGAGAGGCAACCTGATAGAGGTTTATAAAATGTTGAGAGGAATAGATAGGGTGGTCTCTCAGAGACTATTTCCCTGAGCTGAAAGGGTCACTATGAGAGGACACAGATTTAAGGTGCAGGGAAGCAAATATAGAGGGGATGTTAGGGGTAAGTTTTTCACTCAGAGGGTGGTCAGTGAATGGAATCGGCTGTCGTTGGAGGTGGTAGAGGCAAACTCGCTGGGGTCTTTTAAAAGACTTCTGGATGAGTATATGGGAACTAATGGGATTGGGGGTTATAGATAGGTCTGTGGCTTGGTAGGTATAGATGTAATCGGCGCAACTCGTGGGCCGAAGGGCCTGTTTGTGCTGTATTGTTCTACGTTCTATGAAAAGTAACAAAGCGGAAGGGAGATGGAGAGAGACAGAGAGGGGCTAAAATCCGAAAGGTGCATTTAGTTTGACACGGAACCAGTCGTTTGGCTGACAATCAGCATCAGTGAGTAAGAGTGAGAGATAACGTGAGTTTCTCATTCCCCAATTCCACTGCAGGAAGAAGGAAATGAGGCGACAGTCACAACCTCCTTCCTCCCATTAACAGTTCTTCCACCTCCCCCCACACGCCGTACTCCTCACTCTCCTGTAATTAGACTCAAACTTACACGTTGCCTGACACATCACCCACTGTTTGACTGACTTGAGAGGAAATCATGTCAATGGATAAGTTTAGTATCAGGGAACGCGGGCAGCGCTGATCCAGTTAGCACGGGCCCGGCCTCAGGGACACTGCGACAGATTACGCCAGTGATATCACACAGCAGGCAAGGGAGAGGAAGGGAACGGGGTGGGGTGCGATAGCCCACGCCATGACTGCTGGGCTGAGCTGGCAACATCCGTCATCAGTAAGATTCAGCAGAGTGAGTAGTGTTTTTAAATTAAGATGTGCATAGGCCTTCCCACCACTCCCCCCACCTCAACTTCCCCCTCGTCCATCACTTCGCAGTGAGCTGATAGCTCAATGATACATCTGACCTGCTTGGATCAACCACCCCTGGGACTGGCATGGCACAGGAACATGAGGAGGCCATTCACCCCCTTCAGCCTGTTCACTATTCAATTAGGTCGTGGTTGATCTGTCGTTCATTCTTTGCTTCCTGATCCTGAATACCATTACCGCACCATCCAGATTTCTACGACCCTTTGTGTGACAAAATGCTTCCTGACCTCACTGTACAGCTTGGCTCTGATTTTAAGGTTGTGTCCCATGGTTCTGGATTCATTTGCATGGAGGCAAACTACCTCCTATCTCCTTTAATGAATCCTTTAATCTTTTCATTAATCCATACAAGCCACTAGTCATGGAAACATAGAAACCCAGAAGCAGGAGGAGGCCATTCGGCCCTTCGATCCTGCTCCGCCGTTCATTTTGATCATGGCTGATCATCAAATTCAACATCCTGACCGCCCCCCCCCCCCCCTTCCATTCCTCTCATATCCCTTGATCCCTTAAACCCCGAAAGCAGTATCTAATCTTTGAAATCACACAATGTTTTGGCCTCAACTACTTTCTGTGGGAGTGAATTCCACACATTCACCCCCCTCTGGATGAAATTTCTCCTCACCTCAGTTTTTAATCCTCAAACTATGACCCTCTAGTTCTGGACTCCCCCCACCATCGGGAACATTCTTTCTGAATCTACCCTGTCTGACCCTGTTAGAATTTTATAAGTTTCTATGAGATCCCCTCTCACTCTTCTAAACTCCAGTGAATATAATCCTGACCGACTCAATCTCTCCTCATATGACAGACCTGCCATCCCAGGAATCAGCCTGGTAAACCTTCGCTGTACTCCCTCTATAGCAGGGACATCCTTCCTCAGATAAGGAGACCAAAACTGCACACAATACTCCAGGTGTGGCCTCACCAATCTCTATACATTTGCAGCTAAACATCCCTTTCCCTATGCTCAAATCCTCTTACAATGAAGGCAAGCATACCATTTGCCTTCTTTACTGCCTGCTAAATCTGCATGCTTGTTTTCAGCGATTGAAGACTCCAAGGTCTCGCTGAGTATCCCTTAATTCAAGTAATAATCTGTCTTCCTATTATTGTTACCAAAGTGGAGAAGTTCAGATTTATCCACATTATACTGCATCTGCCATGCAGCTGCCCATACACTGCCAGTTCAAATCACGTTGAAACATCTCTACATCCTTCTCACAGCTGACCCTCCCACCCAACTTTCTATCGTCTGCAAATTTGGAGATAATACATTCAGTTCCCTCTACCAAATCATTAATACACAATATGAACAGTTGGGGTACCAGCACAGATCCCTGAGGAATCCCACGAGACACTGACTGCAAATCAGAAAAAGACCCATTTATGCCAACTCTCCGTTTCCTACCCTGATAACCAGCTTTCTATCCATCTCAAGGCATTAACTGCAATCCCACGTGCTTTATTATTCTGTTTCTGTGAGATCTTGTCGAAAACCTTCTGAAAACCTACACAATCCATATCTACTGGTTCTCCTCGGTCAACTCTACGAGTTAAATCCTCAAAATATTCCAATAGATTCATCAAGCATGATTTCCATTTTAGAACTCCATGCTGGCTTTGTCTGATTGTACCATTGCCTTCCAAATGCCTGTGCAACTTGTTATACTTTAATTCCTTTAGCCCCAAAGTCAAGCTCTATAGACGTATGCTTTCTTGAAATTGGTTAACAGTTGGGATAACCATCAACAACCTTCGTAACTTCTTTCCAAGAGCACATTGCTGGAAAGATGATGCATTTCATAGGATACCTGTTGTACTCACCAATGTCCACAAGCAGGTTAAGCACTGGACTTTCACGCATCCCGCAACAGTTGTCAAATTTATTCAGGAACTGGAACACAGGAAGTAAAAAGTTACAGAATGAGGACAATGCAAAAGCTGCTCCTGGCTAGAATTCCTACACTGCAGAAGAGGCCATTTGGCCCATCAAGTCTGCACTGACCCTCCGAAAGAAAACATGAGCGAGGCCCAATCCCCTGACCTAACCCTATAGGTCCCACGCATTGCCAATGTTCCTAACTTGCCATTGCTCAAGGAAACCCCTGCAGACACAGGGAGTATGTGCAAACTCCACACAGACAGTGACCCAAGGCTGGAATCAAACCCAGCGCTTCATGGCGCTGTAACGGTGCTAACCACTGTATCGTCCTAGTTGAGGAGTACAAAATAGTTGCACAACAGTTAGCAATACTGTCTCACAGCTTCAGGTCACTGTTGCGTGGATTTTGCACGTTATCCTTGTGTCTGCATGGGTTTCGACTGGGTGCTCCGATTTCTTCCCACACTCCAAAGATATGCAGGTTGAATTGATTGGCTATGCTAAATTGCTCCTCACTGTCCCAAGATGTGTAGGTTAAATAGATTAATCGAATCATAGAAGCCCAACAGTGCAGAGGGAGGCCATTCAGCCCAATGAATCTGCATCAAGCACAATCCAGCCCAGTCGCTCTCCCCATAACCCCACGTGTTTACCCTAGCTAATCCCCTGACATTAAGGGGCCATTTAGCATGGCCAATCAACATGACCCGCACATCTTTGGACTGTGGGGGGAAACCGAAGTACCCAGAGGAAACCCACGCAGATATGGGAAGTATGTGCAAACTCCACACAGACGGCGACCCAAGCCAGGAATCGAACCTGGTGCTGAGAGGCAGCAGCACTCACTACTGTGTCATTGGGCCTCACCCTTAGGCATGGATTAGCCATGCTACATTTCCCCTTAGTGTCCCCAAGATGTGAAGGTTAGATGGCTTAGCCATGGGAAATGTGTGGCATTGTGGCGATAGGGCCTGGGTAAGATGCTCTGTCAGAGAGTTAGTGCAGATTCGATGGGCCAAATGGCCTCTACTGCATGGTAGAGATTGTATGATTCTATATTCACAGCATCCGAGCTGAGATGAGACTCATGGCTGTAAGAACGATCACGAAATGGACTTGGTGGAAGAAAGTTAAACAAAAATCAAGATTACTCACATCAAAGGCACTGAACAGAACAAGTGTTTTGAAGCATGGAGTTTAGTGCACACAAATCTACAGCTCACATCCTCACTGTTATCAGTGAGGCAGCCCACGTATGTGAATGAAGTCACATAACAATGAAATCTCTGTGTAAACACTTGCTCCAAACTTCACAACCCAATGCCACTTCCAAACTAGCACGCTCTCAGCAATATCCCCTGATCTACGTATCAGTATGCACATTTTCCACTCTCTCATTTTCCCTGTCCTCAGCACACTAGGGAAATTAAAACCAGGGAAATTCCACTGGCCCTACCCAACGCTGACCCAATCCAAAGCTTCTTTGTCTCATTGGTCTCAATCACGGGAAGGAGACAGAAGAAAGAGGGTGAAGTTAAGAGATGGCAGTAGAAAGATAGACAGAGTGTAAGGACAGGGAAAAGGAAGGGAGAAGGAAAATGTGAGAAACAGAGGCAAGGAGAGAGGGAAGGACAAGGAGACAGCAAGGAATGGAGAAAGACAGAGAAGTGAATGATGGAAAGGTGGAGGAGGGAAGAACAGAGAAATAGAGAGGAGGGAGAGGGGAGAGAGAGAAAAGGAGAGTAGGAAGGAACAAAAGAGTAAGAGAAGTCAAAGAAAGGCTGGAAAGAGAAGGAAGAATGAGGAGAGAGGGACAGAAAGAGAGAGGAGGGAAAGGAGGACTTGAGAGGAAGAAGGAGAAGGGGGAACTAGAGAGGGAGAAAATGATGAATAGAAAAAGAGAGGTAATGAATGAAGGAGAGAAAGGCGGATGAGAAAGAGGGAGTTAACAAAGGAGGACAAGGAAAAAAAGAGCATACAGAAAGATAGGGAAGGAAGAAGGGAGAAGCATGAGGGGGAGGAATAAAAAGAGGAAAAAACTGGGACCCACAGACCTGTCACTGTCAGTCAGGGTGACAATGAGAGCTGCCCAAACTAGATTTCAGCACCAACCTTGCGAAGATCTCCTCCTTCACAATATTCCATTCCCAGCAGGGGCAGGTCGTTGAGGGCAAGTTTCTGCATTCCCTCGGGAACATCCCGTGCTGCCACCACATTGACATGGTTCAACCTGGGGGAAAAATTAAAAAGGAGTTCAATCCAATCTGAGGGGAGAACGACAAAATCAAATTCTATAAAATCACTGGGACGGCCTCAGCGCTGTGGGTAATTCTCGGCCCTGCATTTCAGCGAGATGTGCTGGCCTTTGAGAGAGAGGCAGCGCACGCAGGAGGTTTCCCAGGATATTCCTGGGAATAAGGAGAGGTGGGGAAAGTTCAGACGGTTCTCCTTGGAGCAGCAAAGATTAAGACTGAATAGAAATTTCCAAGATGATGGTAGACCATATCAAAGAAACGTTATTTCCTCTGGTGAGTGGGTCAATAACCAAAGATCATAGATATAAAATCATTGAAAAAAAGATCTAGATGGGGGATGAGAAATGTTTCTATTCAGAGCTGTCTGGATTCAGAACCCTTAACCTGCAAAGGTGGTGAAAGTTGACTCCAGAAATAACTAACTCCAAGTCCCTTACAGTACGGCCATCGAGCCAGCTTTCCGCTGGTGGAGATCGGTAGTGATTCACATTGGTTAGCACTACTGTTTCATAGCGCCAGGGACCTGGGTTCAATTCCGGCTTTGGGTGACTGTCTATGTCCGGAGTTTGCACATTCTCCCTGTGTCTGTGTGGGTTTCCTCCGTGTGCTCCGGTTTCCTCCCACAGCCCAAAGATGTGCAGGTTAAGTTGACTGGCCGTGTTTAGTATCAGGGGGACTAGGATGGTACATACGTGGGGTGATCCGTGGGTGGGAATTGCTGTCGATGCAGGTTCGATGGGCTAAATGGCCCTGTAGATTATATGATTACGATATGAAATGTATTTGAGGATGAGGAATAACAGGATTAGAGTCAAAATGCAGGAGATTTAGGAGCACTCAAGATGGCTTTTCATAGGAGCTAGCAGAGGTCAGTGACGCAAGTGCCCTCCAGTGATTAATTGCCAATCCTGTGCTAATAAACTTTATTTTTATTAGTGTCACAAGTAAGGCTTACATTAACACTGTAATGAAGTTACTGTGAAAAGCTCCTAGTCACCACACTCTGGCGCCTGTTTGGGTACACAATAGGAGAATTTAGCATCTAACCAGCACGTCTTCCAGACTGCGGGAGGAAACCTACGCAGATATGTGGGAGAATGTGTAGACTCTGCATTGACAGTGACCCTCAAGCCAGGGATTGAACGCAGGTTCCTGGCGCTGAGGCAGTAGTGCTATTCACTGTGCCACTGATCTGCAGAGGGAGCTACTGAATAGCAGCACTGTCAAGTGCAAGGCCTGGGCTCTGGTGACTGGAGTTCGCCTGGGGAACCCTTCACGACACACAACAGCGCAGAGTTGCTGAGCAGAGACTGATAGCCAAGTTCCGCACACGAGGATGACCTCAACTGGGATCATGTCACATTATTTGTAACCCCCATGATTTGCCTGGGCTTGCAAAATCTCACTTACTGTGCTGGCTGGAGATAATACACATCTCTTTAACCTGTGCTTAATGCTATCCCTTTCAATGCAGGAATGCCCTCTGTTCCCACATCTTTTGATCCCCTATTCCGTCCCTTCCGATCTACTCTATTCTTAAATGTTGCCAAGGAGTCCATTTCAATCACAACCACATTTTGCAGTTTTATAATTTTCTGTGTAAAAACGTTTCCTGTCCTAAATTTCATGCATTGAATCTTATTTCTGTCTGTTTTGATGTCCTCCACTCTGCATGCGAAACCCCTGTCCCATCACCCCACAATCTTGTCCATTTGCACTTCACACACCCATTGTGCCAACCTCTATTTGTAGTTGCTATTTCCTTTTTGATTGCTTCGGGCAGTGTTTTCCAAGAAATTTATGAATAAAAGTGCAGTTTTAATAACAACCTAGTATAAACAGGATACAGCCCTGAGGTGCTCATGGTTTTGAAACACAGGAACCGCATGCCAGAAATAAGATGGGAACGAGGATGCATGATGTGGAGATGCCGGTGTTGGACTGAGTTAAACACAATCAGAAATCTCACAACACCAAGTAAAAGTCGACAGGTTTATTTGGTAGCAAACGCCACTAGCTTTCAGGGCTCTACCTCTTTGTCAAGTGAGTGGGGAGTTTTGATCACAAACAGGATATATAAAGAGCATACTGATTAGAATGCGAGTCTTTACAGCTAATTGAGTCTCAAAGGTGCAGACAATGTGCACACTGAACTCAGAAGACAAGACAGACAAAGCCTGGGCTTGCAAAATCTCACTTACTGTGCTGGCTGGAGATAATACACATCTCTTTAACCTGTGCTTAATGCTATCTCCACTCACATTGTCGGCACCTGTGTTGTAAAGACTCGCATTCTAATCAGTATTCTGTAAACTGAGGGTTTCAGAACTCCCCATTCATCTGATGATGAGGCAGAGCCCCGAAAGCTCGTGGTGTTTGGTACCAAATGAACCTGTTGGACATCAGTCAGGGTGCAATCAGAGCCTAGGCTTGGGAGCTGAGGTCTCAGACTTAGGATCTGGAGTTGGGCTGCCAACACTAAAACTGATGTGGAAATGAAGATTTAGCTCTAAGTCATTGCAACAAACAAAACCCAGGGGAAAAAAAAATCGTCAGAGCCTTACTAATGCGGGTTCCCTCTTCTTCAGTTTAACACTTCTGCTTGTTCTTTTCTAAAAAAAAGTATTGAAGATTTGGAAAAATTGTAGAGGATACTAAACTGAGATAACTAAGATGTGGAGATCCCGGCATTGGATTGGGGAGAGCACAGTAAGAAATGTTACAAAGCAGGTTAAAGTCCAACAGGTTTATTTTGAATCGCGAGCTCTCGGAGCTGAGGAAGAAGCAGCGCTGCCAAAGCTTATCATTACATGTAAGCCCGTTGGACTTTAACCGCGCGTTGAGACTTCTTAC
Source organism: Sphyrna mokarran (assembly GCA_024679065.1). Taxonomy (NCBI): domain Eukaryota; kingdom Metazoa; phylum Chordata; class Chondrichthyes; order Carcharhiniformes; family Carcharhinidae; genus Sphyrna; species Sphyrna mokarran. The sequence goes on along the minus strand of JAGIQG010000031.1, from coordinate 22,424,650 downwards.
TGGGATAACCAACACTGAGGAAGATTGCAACATAATACAGGAAGCCATTCGATAACTTGTGGACTGGATTTGTTGCTAAATTTATTGGTGGCACCAAGACTAGAATACAAGAACAGGGTGGTACTTCTGAGGCTGTCTAAGTCTCTGGTCAGGCCCCATTTGGGGTATTCGGAGCAGTTTTGGGCCTTGTATCTCAGGAAGGATGTGCTGGCCTTGGAAAGGGTCCAGAGAAGGTTCACAAGAATGATCCCTAGAATGAAGATCTTGTCGTATGAGGAACAGCTGAAGACTCTGGATCTGTACTCATTGGAGTTGAGAAGGACGAGGAGGGATCTTATTAAAATTTACAGAATACTGCAAGGTCTGGATACAGTTCATGTGGAGAGGATATTTCTACTAGTAGGAAAAACTAGAACCAGACAGCAAAACCTCAGGCTAAACGGACGATTCTTTTAAACAGAGATGAGGAGGGATTTCTACAGCCAGAATGGTGAAACTCCGCCATAGAAGACTGTGGAGGCCGGGTCATTGAGTGTCCTTCAGGTAGAGATGGATAGGTCCTTGATTAATAAGGGAATCAGCGTTTATAGGGAAAAGGCAGGAGAATGGGAATGAGAAAAATATCAGGTTGAATGGCAGAAAGGCTCAATGGGCTGAGTGGCCTAATTCTACTCCTATGTCTGATGGTCTTAAGACATGTTGAAATAAGTTCTGAGGAGGACACGCAGAGGTTCCAAAGGGACATAGATATGTGAGTGACTGAGCAAAGTTTAGACAAATGGGAAAGGGTGAAATTGTCCATTTTGCATATGAAGGAGAAGCTCATTACAGCTCTGAGGGACTGGCAAATCCGCATATCTACAAATCACAAAAAAGCCAGTGTGCAGGAACAGCAAGTAATGAAGAAAGCTAATAGAATGTTAATACAACTCGATAGAAACATTAAGATCCTGAGGGGGTTTTGACAGGGGGGGATGTGAAGAAGATGTTTCCCCTTGTCAGAGATTGGGAGGTTACTGTTTCAAATCAAAAGGTCACCCATTCATGACAGAGGTGAGGTTTTCTTTTCATTGGGAGTTGATTTAATTTGATTTATTACAGTCACTTGGATTGGGATACAGTGAAAAGTATCGTTCCTTGTGCACTATACAAATAAGGCTGAGAGACTTGAGGTTATTTTCGTTAGAGAGAAGAAGGTTAGGAGGTGACCTAATTAAGGCTTACAAGACGATCAGAGGGTTAGATAGGGTGGGCAGTGAGAGCCTTTTTCCTCGGATGGTGATGGCTAACACGAGGGGACATAGCTTTAAATTGAGGGGTGACAATTATAGGACGGATGTCAGAGGTAGGTTCTTTACGCAGAGGGTAGTAAGGGCATGGACTCGCCAACTTTAAGAGGGTTCAAGTGGTCAGTGGATAGGCATACGGATAACACTGGAATAGTTTAGATTACAGGGTCATTAGATTGGTTGCACTGACCAGTGCAACAGAGGGCCGAAGCTGCGCTGTAATGTTCTATAAAACACACTGTTCACAGAATACATAGGGGAGGAAAGGAGAGTGTGCAGGATATAGGGTTGATAGTTATAGGGCCGTAGAATCCCGACAGTGTAGCAGGCGGCCATTTGGCCCACTGAGTCTGCACCGATCGCAGTCTCAACCAGGTCAAAGAATCAGAGAACTTGCAATGCAGAGGGAGGCCATTTGGCCCATCGACTCTGCACCAACAACAATCTCACACAAGTCCTATCGCCGTAACTCCACTTACTTAGCCTGCTAGTTCCCCTGATACTGAGGCTCATTTTAGCATGGTCAACCCACATTTTAAGAAAGTGGGAGGAAACCCACGCAGGCACGGGGAGAACATGCAGGCGCTGCACAGACAGATACCCAAGGCTGGAATTGAGCCTGGGTCCCTCATTGCCCTTGGAACACTCTTCCACAAAAGATGGTGGGAGCAGAGTCTCTGAATATTTGTAAGGCAGAACTAGATAGATTCTCGATGAGCAGGGGGATGAAAGGTTATTTGAAAGTAGACGGGAATATAGAGTTCAGGTCCAGACCAATCTGACTGAATGGAGAAGAAGCCAAGTGGCCTACCCCTGCTCGTGATTCATACATCCATATGCATCGGGGGTGGGAGACAGGGGAGAGGCACCAATCAAGGTATCTACATTGTCATCTCTGACGCAGGTTCAGCTGCAGGCCAATAGTTGCCCAACACAACTCTTCCGAAGAGTCATCTTCTGATCCTTGCCGCGTCATCGAGAAGAATTTCAAACAATCCCAATAAAGGAAGCAAGAGGATCAGTCGCTTTGGGCTTGCAAGCAGAACTGCCCCAGCCAGACCCCAGAGATGGGAGTCTACTGAAGGAAAGAAGATCTAAACAGGCTAATTCATGGCCAGTGTGGTTTGGACATTGTGCAAGTTGAAGAACTAATTTCCTGCTTCGTGCCTCGAAGACAGTTGTCTGTAGTTTTTATCGCGTTGTGGTAAACAGTGGGGAGCCAAGCTCAATTCCGAATAGGATTCCTGCTTTGCGTATGGACTACAGATGTGTTGTGATTTTATCTCACCAGAATAAACAACCCAGATCTGAACACAATTCCAGGCAAGAGCCTGAGAAATGCGACACAGTCGAGACCAGAGGGATTTCTACCACCCAGACTCATTCTCTGCTGATCTTCCAAATATATTCATGAGAAAATCAGTGTCCAAAGATGTGTAGGTTAGGTGGATTGGCCATGCTAAATTGTCCCTTAGTGTCCAAAGATGTGCAGGTTAGGTGGATTGGCCATGCTAAATTGTACCTTAGTGTCCAAAGATGTGCAGGTTAGGTGGATTGGCCATGCTAAATTGTCCCTTAGTGTCCAAAGATGTGCAGGTTGGGTGGATTGGCCGTGCTAAATTGCCCTTTAATGTCAGAGAGGCTAACTAGGGTAAATGCATGGGGTTACTGAGATACAGCCTAGGTGGGATAAGACCTAGATGGGATTGTGGTTGGTGCAGACTCGATGGCCTGACTGGCCTCCTCCCGCAGTGTAGGATTCTATGTCTTCCTATAAAGTGTGATTTGTTTTTTCCCCCTGTTGCTGGCACATTATTGGAACAGGTCACACCACAGCTGCTGGGCAGTCTGATCTGATGTGGGACCATGTATTGTTTTACATGATTTACTCTGGCATCCCGCCCCTTCCAGAATCTCACTCTCGCCCTCCCCTGGGGAGCCAACACAGAGCAAGACAGATACACCCTCCTCATCAACCAGGCAATCGTATTACAGCTTCATTGCTGTTTTCACATCAGCGGAAAGGCGTTGCTCAAAACGTCCTTTATCTCTCACCTTGTTTATCGGCTCTGGTATCCGATCGGATTTTCCTGAGCTCTGCACTCGCATCCACCCTGTGAGTCTGCCTCTCCCGCTTGCTCAATCTTCGCAGCACCTTCCCCTCTCTCGCTCGACAGCCCTTGGCTCTTAAGGGGCAGCGGTGGCTCAGGTGGGAAGCGTATTTCACCATCTCCAGGAGCTGAGCGCCAAGATCTAGGCTGGCACTCCAGTGCAGCACTGAGGGAGCATTACACTGTCAGCAGTGCCAGCTTCAGGATGAGGTTTTAAAACCCGGGCTTTGCCTGCCTTCTCAGGGAAAGGGGGAGGGGCATTAAAGATGCAAAGCCACTATTTCAAAGAATTATCTGGGGGCAGTAGTTATCCATCAATCCACAAGAGAAAAAAAATGAGGATCACATCTCTATTTCAGGGAGTTTGCTGTGCGTACAATGGCTGCCTTGCTTCCTTCAAAAGCACTTAATTAGCCTTAAAGTACTTTGAGATATTCCAACACCATGAAAGTTGTGACAGAAACACAACTCCTTTTTGTTTAAACCCAATGGGGTCTTGGTCATCACTCTCGAACACTTGACAGCGGGTGAATTCGACGCAACTTATCTTTTATCTTCACTTCGCTTAACCGCTCACTCTAATTCAGGGAGGTAGGGAGTTAGAGCTGATCCTGACAGACACAGGAAGCTGGGCAGGTTACACCCTGGACAGATGCCAGCCCGTCACAGGGGACGCAGGCAAACACAAACACACACACACACACACACACACACAGACAAACTGAGGGGCAACTTACCACAGTCAATCCAGCCAAACTGCACGTCTTTGGAGGAAACCGGAACACCCGGAGGAAACCCATGCAGACATGGGGAGAATGTGCAAACTCTGTAAAATCACCTGAGGCCAGAATTGAACCCAGGTCTCTGGCACAGTGAGGCAGCAGTGCTAACCAGGGTATGCAACCTGTCTTTTATTCACCCTCAAATTATTTCCCTCTTGCCCTAGACCTTCTCTTCTCTGCTAGAAACACAGCGAGCTCTCAGTACTGGGCAGCGGAATCCAAGTTACCATCCAGAGGGGCAGACCCCTCGCTATGTGCCAGGCCAAGACTGAGGGTCGGGTCACAGAGCTTTCACCTTTTCATGATCTGAATCTCCAGGCACCAGCGCTCTCGATTCCTCGGGCTTAGCTCCTGTCGACATTGCTTGATGGCAATCTGCTCCCCAGTGTCCTGAAAATAAAATGTCAATAAACACCCAGGCAACAAATACATTAGAAACATCGAAAGTGGAAGTAGGCCCTTCCAGCCTGCTCTGCCATTCTTTTTGATCATAGCTGATTGCCGAATTCAATATCCTGATCCCCTCTCTTCCCCCCCCACAATATCCCTCGATCCCTTTAGCCCCAAGAGCTATATCTAATTTCTTCTTGAAATCGCACAACTTTTTGGCCTCGGCTACTTTCTGCGGGAGCAAGTTCCACACATTCACCACCCTCTGGGTGGAGAAATTTCTCCTCCCCTCAGTTCTAAAAGGTTTACCTCTTATCCTCAAACTATGACCCCTAGTTCTGGATCCCCCACCATCGGGAACATTCTTTCTGAATCTACCCTGTCTAACCCTGTTAGAATTTTATAACTTTCCTCAAGATCCTCTCTCTCTCTCTTCTAAACTCCAGTGAATATAACCCTAGCCAGCTTAGTCTCTCCTCATATGACAGACCTGCCATCCCAGGAATCAGCCTGGCAAACCTTCTCTGTACTCCCTCTATAGCAAGGACATCCTTCCTCAGATAAGGAGACCAAAACTGCACACAATACTCCAGGTGTGGCCTCACCAAAACTGTATACCATTGCAGCAAATCACCCCTAACCTATACTCAAACCCTCTCGTTATGATGGCTAACATACCATTTGCCTTCTTTACTGCCTGCTGTATCTCTGTGCTTACTTCCAGCGACTGAAGCACAAGGACTCCAAGATCTCGCTGGGTATCCACCTCTCTCAATTTACACCCTTTCAAATAATAATTTGTCTTTCTATTGCTGCCAAAGCGGATAACCTCACATTTGTCCACATTATATTGCATCTGCCATGCAGATGCCTACACACTCAGGCAGTTCAAATCATGGTAAAGCATCTCCTCACAGCTCACCCTCCCACCCAACTTTGTATCATCTACAAATTTGGAGATAATACATTCAGTTCCTTACGTATCATTCATATATAATGCGAACAGTTGGAACCCCAGCACAGATCACTGCGGAACACTGTTAGTCACTGACTGCCAATCAGAAAAAGACCCATTTATGCCAACTCTTTGCTTCCTATCTGCCAGTCAGTTTTCTATCCATCTCAGGATAATACCAAACTGGCTAAAAATAAAGTTTATTTATTAGTCACACGTAGGTTTACATTAACACTGCAATGAAGTTACTGTGAAAATTCCTTGGTCACCACACTCTGGCGCCAGTTTGGGGACATTGAAGGACAACTTAGCACAGCCAATCCACCTAACCTGCACATCTTTGACTGTGGAGGAAACTGGAGCACCCAGAGGAAACGCACGAAAACACAGGGAGAATGTGCAAACTCCAAACAGACAGTGGGCCCACGCCGGGAATCAAACACAGGTCCCTGGCACAGTGAGGCAGCAATGGTAACCAAAGTGCCACCGTCCCATCCTCTGGTAGAGGCAGTGCGTATGAGTCTTTCTTTCAGAGTGGTAACAATAAAGAGAGGCAACGTGGGCTGAATGGAACAGAGAGACCTTGGGATGCAAGTACATGAACTTTTGCAGGTAGGACAAGTGTCCGTTTGTAAAAACATTTCGGGTGCTTGGCTTTATCAATAGGAGACAAAGGGCAGGACATTTGTCGATCTGGAGAGGTGGGAGGAGACCCAAAATCCCACCCCCGAAACTCTCTCTGATTTTACACTGAGGCAGGCAAAGCCAAATATTGACCATTAGGGTGGCACAGTGGGTTAGCACTGCTGCGTCACAGCGCCAGGGACCCTGGTTCGATTCCCGGCTTGGGTCACTGTCTGTGCGGAACTTGCATGGAGTTCTCCCCGTGTCTGTGTGGGTTTCCTCTGGATGCTGTTAAGCTTATTGACCCAAACAGAATGTGGCAACGGGGGGGGGGGGGTAGAATTTCACAGTATCTTCGTCGCAGTGTTGATATAAGCCTTACTTGTGACTAATAAATAAACATTGGGGCTGGCAGGAGGTGTTCGTGGTTGGTGTGGGATGAGGGGGCGGCGGGGAATGGAAGAGGAATTCATGGTCCGACGTCAGGACCTGGGGAGGGAAGAAGGCTGCCTCCTAGAATGCCCTTCTTCCCGTATCGGATGCCTCAACCCCACTCGCCTCCCCCCAAACATGTCCGCCATCCACTGTACGTGCTCTCTTCCCTCACATGTCCTGCAAGACCCACACCCCATCTTCTTGGGTCTCGCCTCTCCTTCCCACTGGGAATCTCCCCCCAACCCCACCATCCCCCTCCAACACCTAAACCCAGTTCTGACTTCAGGACCTGGAATCTGGCCTTGGCCGCTGCCGCCTCTGGCATGGCTGGACAGCAGAGCCAATCAGATTGGTCAGCCTCTTGGAGGCGGGGCTGAATTCCCAAGTGAGGAGTAGGAGTCCCGCCTAGGGCAGCTAACACTTCACAGAGGGCTGGCACGGTCAATGGGGACGTGTTCTCCATCAACTCTCGGGGGCAGGAAAACCTGGCATCTGAAAGTCCTGCCCATAACAGTGTTAACGTCAGCCTACTTGTGACACTAATTTAAAAAAAATGAAAACAATGAAACCGTGGTAAAGCTTTATCAAGCACGAGTTAGGCCCCTGTCGGAATGTAGTGTTTCATTTTGCTGGAGGAAGGATACAAACATAGCTACTAGAAGCAGGAGGAGGCCATTCGGCCCTTTGCGCCTGCTCTCCACCGTTCATTTTGATCATGATTCATCATTGAATTCAATATCAAGCTTGTCAAGGCTTTGGAGAGAGCAGTTTCACTGCTACACGACCCAGGATGAAATGATGTGAGGAGCTGGGATCGTTCTCCTTAAGAGCAGAGAGATTTAAGAGGTGTTTCGATTGAGATACCGAAAATCGTGCTCGATTTTGATAGTATAAGTAAGCAGGCATTGTTTCGAGTGATAACAGAAGGACGCACACATAAATTAATTGGCAAAAGAACCAGCAGCAAAACAAGGAAATGATCTGGAACGCACTGCCCAAAAGGGTGGTGGGAGCAGATCCCATCGTTCAGAGAAGTATTAGAATAAATATTTAAAGTGCAAGAATTTACAGGGCTTTGCAGAGCAGGATCAGCCGGAAAGCACAGCAGAAAGAGCTGGCAGAGAGACGTGACATACAATACTGTATTATTCTATGATTCTATCATTCTGAAGGATCTGGTTCTCAGAGTTTGCTGCACAATGCTTCTGCCTCACCCAATTTCCTAGAATTATTCATAAGGAGTTGCTCCAAATGGTGCTCTTTGCGATGCGGAGGGGAGGACCGAGCCAAGCTGGGGGACAGAAGGGGGAGAAAGTATGTATTTTTTTTTTTTAAAAATCGGGGCTTGTGACACCAGGCAAGCTGTGCCCCTACTCCCCAGCTTTCTGTCCACAATGCTATTATAAATTGGAGTTCAATCCTGCCCCTCCGAGAACTAACACCAAAATACCCTAAGAGGAGTATCTCGCTTATAATCTGTAAAAGGTGTGTGTGGTGCAACCTGCTCTTCAGTGACTCCTAGTAGTTAAGTCAAGATAACGCTGACACCCACGAACATCACCAGTGAACAAATTAACGATTAACAAACTGAATAAATCCCTTCTAACTATTGACTATTCCTGAACGAAAGAAGATTCTAATGGTGTGCTGTTTCAATAAATACAAACCCTATCGTTAACAAGATAGAATTTAGTCACTTTCAAAATTACAACCAGGATTTGTGTCTTCCAGAATGTTCTGGGCCTTTTCTATTGATTCTTTTGTTTGGACCTTCTTCCTTCTTTGGTACTTTTACTATCTAGATGGTGCTTTCTCTAGAAGAAGCTATGAGAGCCAGTGAGAGAGAGCTGAGAGCTGTTAGCTCTGGCAGGTGGCAGTTACTCTCCTTTCTTTGCCCCTATCTTTTATACCTGTCATGATGTATCAATAGGATTGGTCCTTGATTCTGAAAACCATCAGACTTAAATTTCATAAGTTTTTGGTATCTAAGTGCCTGATTCAAATTGACTGGCTCAATTCAAAAGTCTGTTGTCTTAGTAAAAACTGCACCTTGGCCTTTCAATATAAATGTTTCAGTTTGGGTACTCTATGTACTTGCATTTTAAATGTCTAAGCACAGAAAAAGTACCATCTTTTAATGGGACCACATAATGCTTCCCCCCCCCCCCCCCCCCCCACTAGCATTTTACAATTTTGCAAAGACCAAAGTCTAACATCCTACCTTCCAATCTACAATCACTCTACCTAACTTTGCAACACTGTCCCACTGGGACAGTTTGCATTTCAATATTATGCCCACAATACATTTTATTTATTAGTCACAAGTAGATTTACATTTACTGTGAAAAACACAAACATAGGGAAGTATGTGCAGGTTCCACACAGGCAGCCAGGTCCCTGGCGCTGTGAAGCAGCAGTGCTAACCACTGTGCTACCCTAAAATAGGTAGCCATCCAACATCCCCTAGGGAGGGGAGACTAAGGAACTGTTTTAAGCTTCATAAAGCAACTGTCGCCCACCCCTACATGCTGGAGAAGAGCAACTGAGGAAGGTCTGGGAAGATAGAGGACACCAAATGGGCAGCACGGTAACACAGTGGTTAGCACTCCTGCTCCACAGCTCCAGGGACCTGGGTTCGATCCCCGGCTCGGGTCACTGTCTGTGTAGAGTTTACACATTCTCCTCGTGCCTGCGTGGGTTTCCTCTAGGTACTACGGTTTCCTCCCACGGTCCAAAGATGTGCAGGGTTAGGTTGATTGACCATGCTAAAATAGCCCCTTAGTGTCCGGAGATGCTTGTTAGAGGGATTAGTGGATAATAATATGTAGCAATAAGAAGATATGGCTTGGGTGGGATTGTGATCGGTGGAGACTCGATGGGCCGAAGGGCCTCTTTCTGCACTGTAGGGTTCTATGATTCACCCTCGCCGCGGACGGGACACATCAAATCATAGATTTCAAAGAAGAGGGCGCCGACATAAGGAGCAGGAACCCTGGCAGACATGACACTCACGTACTGGCCCACTATTACCATTGAAGGATCTATAGCCTGGTTATTCACAGAGCTAGCCAAGTATCTCAAACAGACTATTCAACTAATTCTTTTTATATAAAATTCAGCTGCTTATTTGACACACATAACCACCCCTCTTTTTAACCTACTGTCCCATTTCTTAAGAAGGTGCACAACAATCTATATACATCTTGTTCCTGTTTATCTAATACTCTAACGCTCTCACAATGAGGGGACATCCTATTCAGTTCAATCCAAAGAATTCAGAGCACAGGCTGACAGCGCCAAGTAAGCATGCCTTCACCGGGGAACAAGGATAGCCTCCCTGCTCCTCCTCCATCTCAAACTGGGGAAGGAGGTGTGGGAGGGTCGGGGAACAGCAGAGCTGGACTCAGTTCCGGAGCCAAAAGCAAATCGTTCCACTGGGTCAGCCGAAGGCTCAGTGGGTAGTGCTCTCACTTCGGGGACAGAACGTCAAGGGTCTGCGGGCGAAACCTGGGTTGGTGCGGTGAGTTTCTGAGGGGGTGCCGCACTGTCGGAGGAGCAGTGCCGAGGGAGTCCTACAATGCTGGAGCAGCAGGACTAAGGGAGCATTCTATTACCAGAGGTTTACCTCAGTGTTGAGGGAATGCAGCATTGCTGGAGTGGCAATATGAAAGGAGTGCCATGATGTTGGAGGGGCAGTGCTGAGCTGAATTACAGACAGGGAAAGAGGCTCAGTCGATCATGGGCCCTTTTCTCAATCTTGACTTTATGTTTCTTTAATTCACGGACATGGGCGTCACTAGCTGGCCAGCATTTATTGCCCATATCCCTAACTGCTCTTGTTTACATGGCAGTTGAGAATCAATCACATTGCTGTGCCTCTGGAGTCACACATAGGCCAGACCAGCTAAGGATGGCAGATTTCCTTCCCTAAAGGACATTACTGAATCCAATGGGTTGCTCCGACAACGGTTTCATATCATCAATAGATTATAGAATCCTTGCAGCGTGAAATTAGCCAGTCCAGATAAAGACGGCAGATTTATTCCCTGGGTTTTTCCGACAATTGACAATGGTTTCATGGCCATCAGTAGATTCTTAATTCCAGATTTTTTTTATTGAATTAAAATTCCACCGGGATTCAAACCCGGGTCCCCAGGACATTAGCTGAGTTTCTGGATTGATAGTCCAGCGTTAATCGCATGAATTCACTGAATTTAAATTCCCTCGCTGCCTTGGTAAGAGTTAAATGTCTTGGGATTGTTAGCCCAAACCTTTGGATAACTAGCCTCGTAAAATAATCCCTTTGCTCTCATTCCCAAACTGGGTGACAAACTGCTTGTAAGACCTTTACACCATGGAAAGAAAATCAGGAGGCTTTCACTCCACCAGATCAGCCACCAAGCCATGACGGTGAAAACTGATTAGAATCCATTGCCTCTGTTCCATCACCATTGCTAAATTAATTGAATACTTCATTCATTCCAAGCAGGAGAGGGTAAGAGTTGGAGCAAGGTTGAACTCTGATGGAACATCCAGTGAAATTCTAAAACGAAAGAGTAAGAACTGACAGCTTCCCTGTCCCCAATAAGACCATAAGACATCAGAGCAGAATTAGGCCACTCGGCCCATTAAGTCTGCTCCACTGTTCAATCATGGCTGATTTTTTTTTCTCAACTCCATTCTCCTGCCTTTTCCCCAGAACTCTGATCCTCTTATTAATCAAGAGCCTAACCATCTCTGTCTTAAACACACTCAATGACTGGCCTCCACAGCCTTTTGCGGCAAAAAGTTCCACAGATTTCCCACTCTCTGGCTGAAGAAATTCCTCCTCGTCTCTGTTTTAAAGGATTGTCCCTTTACCCTGAGGTTGTGCCCTCTGGTTCTCGATTTTCCTACCAGTGGAAACATCCTCTCCATGTCCACTCTATCCAGGCCTCGCAATATTCTGTAAAGTTTCAATAAGATTCCCCCCCTCATCCTCCAATGAGTACAGGCCTAGAGTCCTCAACTGTTCTTCTAATCTAATGCTGTCGCAAGAGCAGATCAGAAGTTGACAGGCCCTACCTTGTTGGTCCAGCGGTTGACATTTCCAAAACCTCCTGTGCCCAGGCGTTCCTTCATTTCCCACGATCCGCAGGTCAGGTTCTGTGTGGAGGGTGGTCGACTCATCCTTGCTTACCTACCTCTACAGACAAAGCAGAATGGTCAAGCTTTCATTGAAAACACAAATGTTGATCAGAAACTCATTTGGACTCAACTAAACAGTGGCTACAAGAGCAGGTCAGAGGCTAGGAATATTGTGGTGAGTAACTCACCTCCTGACTCCCCAAAGCCTGTCCTACCATCTACAAGGCACAAGTCAGGAGTGTGATGGAATACTCCCCATTTGCCTGGATGGGCGCAGCTCCCAATAACACTCAAGAAGCTCGACACCATCCAGGTCAATGCCAGCTTGATTGGCACCCCATCCACAAACATTCACTCCCTCCCACAACGAAGCTGAGTAGCAGCAGTGTGTACCATCTACAAGATACACTGCAGCGATTCACCAAAAATCCTTAGACAGCACCTTCCAAACCCACAACCTCTACCATCTGGAAGAACAAGATACATGGGAACACCACCATCTACAAATCCCCCTCTGAGCCACTCATCGTCCTGACTCGGAAATATATCACCATCCTGACTCGGAAATATATCACCGTCCTGACTCGGAAATATATCACCGTCCTGACTCGGAAATATATCACCGTTCTTTCACAATCGCTGGGTAAAAATCCTGGAATTCCCTCCCTAACGATTGTAGGCCAACCTCCAGAACATGGATTGCAGCGTTTCAAGAAGGCAGCTTCACCACCACTTTCTCAAGAAAAGCTCGGGATGGGCAATAAATCGTGACCACGGCCAGCGATGCCCATGTCTCATGTGTTAATAAAAAAAAAAATCAGGATCTCTCACGACCTTCTCGAAATTACCAAGACAGCAGAGATATACTCCTGCTTCTCTTCCAGTCTCTATAGAGGAGTGGGGATGGTAAGTCAATGGGATTTTCTCCTAATAGGAAGAAGTCGCTCACAGCCATCCCTTACACAACTAACCATTTGCACGTTCTAATGCTGCGCGCCTTGCATTGGCACCAAGTCTATCATTCAGTGGTTGCAGGGACAATTGACATCAGCTACTTAATATCTGTGCTGGCTTCAGACCACCATTAGCTCTCAGGCCACAGCAACTTTTTGGCATCGCTTTGTTTAGGCTTCGTTTATTAAGCAGATTGGTTGTGACTAATAGAATCAATATGATCCAACACAGATCTATCCCCACTTTTACGCTGGTGAGAAAATGCTGTGTGGCTGTTACAATGGACACCCCTTTCCCTTACACACTCCAACCTTTTCCTGCCTCCGCTTGAAAGTCTGCTGTACATCCCTCGTCTACTCCCGCAGGGAATTGCTCACTCATCCACGTCCTTCCTCCATTCCAGTACTCAAGCCTGCTTTTCCTCTACACTCATGTTTGAGGAGGCTCGCTGTCCTGACCTTTCCTGTGCAAGAGCAAAGGACTAAGAGTCATAGAGCTGAACATCAAGAAGAATGAAGACTCAAGGACAAGGGTTAGCACTGCTGCTTCACTCCAACCAGGAACCCAGGTTCAGTACCAGCCTTGGGTGTTTGAATGTGTGGCGTCTGCACGTTCTTCCCGTGTCTACGTGGATGTTCCAATTTCCTCCCACAGTCCAAAGACATGCAGATTAGGTGGACTGGCTATGCTAAATTCTCCCTGAGTGTCGGGGGGACTAGCTAGGATAAACATATGGGGTTACAGGGATAGGGCCTGGGTGGGATTGTCAGCGGTGCAGGTTCGATGGGCCAAATAGCTTCCATCTCCACTGCACATATTGTCTGATATAATTGTTTTATTCATTCTTGGAAGGTAGGGCATGAAGGCTTATTGCCACAGCAAGCTATTGCTGCGCCTCCCAAATGCTGGGTTGAAAATTCTTGAATGGGTTCCCCTGGACAATGAGAGAATGACAGTGCATTGGTCAAGTTTGGGAGGTGTAATTTGTACTGGCTTAATTCTCTTATGTAGGACAGGATCCTCTCTGGCCAGCGCTGTCGGAATATTGGCGATTGACTCAAGGGAACACGAAGGGTTTAAAATAATATAGAGTTTTATTTACAGCTGTATCTTCTCTTACACGGCTGTTTTCTTTACCCATTTCCCTTCACTAGAAACCTGCTTCTGGTGAATACCTGAACACATTAATACAACCAAGCTCAATAAGCCATGAGGAATTAATACAAATTCCTCATACAAATTAATGCACAACAGGTGGGGTCTTCCTTTTCTACTAAAATCAGAGGCGTTTTGAACGACTCGCTGCATTTCCTGACCCTACCACCCCCCCGCACACACACCCTCATCTTTTCCTTGATAATTAGTGACAGTCATTTAATCAGATTTACTAGATCTTACTGAAACTTACAGGATACTGCGAGGCCTGGATAGAGTGGACGAGGAGAGGATGTTTCCACTAGTAGGAAAATCTAGAACCACAGGGCAGAACCTCAGGGTAAAGGGACGATCCTTTAAAACAGAGATGAGGAGGGATTTCTTCAGCCAAAGCATGGGAAATCTGTGGAACTCTTTACCGCAGAAGGCTGTGGAGGCCGAGTCATTGAATATCTTTAAGACAGAGACAGATTGGTTCTTTATTAATGAGGGGATCAGGGGTTATGGGGAAAAGGCAGGAGAATGGGGATGAGAAAAATATCAGCCATGATTGAATGAAAGAGCAGACTTGATGGGCCGAATGGGCTAATGCTACTCCTATGTCTTATGATATTATCTGCAAGCTTATACATTTCTTTGTTAATACCTTCAGCCAGAATATTAATAAAAATTTTTCTACGTATCTGTAGTACATAGAAATTCAAGGGGCAAATTGATTGGGAGATGGTGCTTAGTGGAATGACCTTGGACAGGTAAGGAAGCACAGCTGTTAGTTACTCACGGTGCCAGAGACCCGAGTTCAATTCCCAGCTTTGGATCACTGTCCGTGCAGAGACTGCACATTCTCCCCGTGTCTGTGTGGGTTTCCTCCCAGTGCTGTGGTTTCCTCCCACAGATGAAAGATGTGCTGGTTTGATGTTAAATTCTCCCTCGGTTTAACCCGAACAGGCACCGGAGTGTGGGATTGTCACATTGCAGCATTAACATAAGCCTATTTGTAACTAATAAATAAACATTGCTTTGGTCAGCTTTGACCGCTGTTGATTGTCACATGAGCTATCACGGACAATACAAAGAGACATCATTTCACTTTGCAGTTTCTTTTCCTTTATTTCCCAAAATTTTTTTAGCAATCCATCTCTGTGACCCTGTCTGACCCACACAATCTTTATTCTGCCTAGCCGTTCTATGTGTTACACAGGAGCCCTGACCTCCTAACCCACCAGTCCACTGACTTGTCCAGTCTCTTCCCCTCTCATACCGTTGCACTGCTGCAACTAGCAAAGCCCAGAATCTAATCCAGGTTTCTGTCACTAAGTCCTTGCCTCCACAGCAATGACAGAGAAGTGAGTGGAGATTTTAACAGGTAAACAGTTGGGAGGAGGGAAGCAAAAACTAACACAAAAAGGGGATGTAATAAACAGAGCTATGCACAAACAGAAAGGTGATAGGAGACTAGGGAGGTGATGGCCTAGTGGTATTATCACTAGCCTATCTATCTAGAAACTCAGCTCAGGTACTGGGGACCAGGGTTCGAATCCTGCCACCACAGATGGTGGAATTTTAATTTGATAAAAGATATCTGGAATTAAGAGTTGTGTTGCAGCTGCAACATAATCTCACTGTTTTTAAACTCTAGCAATGAAGGACAGAATTCCACTTGCCTTCTTCATTTCCTACAAACCAACACCTTGAGATTCTTGCACAAGGACACCCAGGTCCCTCTGCACAGCAGCATGCTGCAATTTATTTACCGTTTAAATAATATTTCATTTTGCTTGTTATTCCTACCAAAACGGATGACTTCACATTTACCAACATTGTACTCCATCTGCCAGATCCTCGCTCACTTACTTAGACTATCTATATCCCTTTGCAGATTTTCAGCACCCTCTGCACACTTTGCTCTTCCAGCCATCTTTGTGTCATCTGTGAATTTTGACATATTACACTTGGTCCCCAGCTCCAAATTATTTATGTAAAGCGTAAACAATTGCAGTCCCAACCTGAGAATGTGGTTTCAAAAAAAACCTGAGAATGTGGTGGAGGCAGATTCAATTGTGGCTTTCAAAAGGTCACGAATGTAGCCCAATCCATCGCACAAACCAGCCTCCCATCCATTGACTCTGTCTGCATTTCCCGCTGCCTTGGAAAAGCAGCCAACGTAATTGAGGAACCCACTCGCTCTGGACATTCTCTCTTCCACCCTCTTCCATCAGGAAAAAGAGACAAAAGTCTGAGGACACGTGCCAACCAACTCAAGAACAGCTTCTTCTTTGCTGCCCTCAGACTTTTGAACGGACCTACCTCGCATTAACTTGATTTTTCGCTAATGTTGGTTTGACTGTAACACCACATCCTGCACTCTCTCGTTTCCTTCTCTATGAATGGTATGCTTTGCCTGTACATCACGCAAGAAGCAATACTTTTCACTATAAGCTAATATATGTGACAGTAATGAATCAAATGAGAATTAGGTAAGTATCTGAATAGAAAAAAATTGCAGGGCAATGTATAAAGGCTAGAGGAATGGGACTACTTCAGTTGGTTCTACAGACAGCCTACAACACACAACAAGCCAGATTTTCTATGTTCAAAGATACCAAAGTGCCTCACTACTTGCATTTCGAGAATAGTTTGACACAGGCAAGAAATCTCAGTCTCCCTGGCAGTGTTCACATCCCCAAGGATCTCTCTCAAAAATTGCAGTGTGGTTTTCGCTACTTGTTTTCGTGTCAACCCAGTTTGGTTTTGATTTGTTGCCAAGGTAAATGCTTGTTCAATTGCTTCCTTCATAACAGAGCCCAGAACTCATCTGTGCTCCAAGTGTTAATTCAATAATCCCAGATTCTAGGAATCTGACCTTTCTAAAAAAAACAGTTCATTTGTTAGTCACAAATAAGGCTCACATTAACTTTGCAATTCCCTTGGTCACCGGTACGGTGCCTGTTCGGGTCAATGCTCCTAACCAGCATGTCTTTCAAACTGTGGGAGGAAACCCACACAGATATGAGGAGAATGTGCAAACTCCACACAGACGCTGACCTAAGCCAGGAAATCAAACCCGGCTCCCTGGTGCTGTGAAGCAGCAGTGCTCACCATTGTGCTACTCTGCTGTCTCAAAACAGAACACTATCTTGAGCAATATAAGCAGAAAACTTGGAAATGCTCAGCAAGTCAGACAGAAACCATGGTGTGCAAAACAAGATGAACTTTTCCAGTCAACTGTCTTTTAGCAGAATTTCTGATTCACTAAATACAGCTATTCCAGTCATTGCAACATTGTGGGAGTTTGCTCCATTTCCAACATTACAACAACGATGATACTTCACAAGTACTTGACTTTGTAGCAGAACGCCTTATGGTGTCCTAGGGAAAGATGCAATAGATGATCAAGATGAACAGCAGAGCAAGCTCAATGGGCCGAGCAGCCTACTTCTGCTTCTAGAATCATGGATTCCCTACAGCGCACGAGGAAACCATTTGGCCCATCGAGTCTGCACTGACCACAATCAACCGTATGTATTTACCTGACAGATCCATTTGACACCAGGAGCAATTTAACATCACCTAACCCACACATCTTTGGAATGTGGGAAGAAACTGGAACTCCCGGAGGAAATTCACAGGGTTGGGGGGGGGGGGGGGGGGAGCGGAGAACGTACAAACTCCACACAGACAGTGACCCGAGGCTGGAATTGAACCCCAGATCCCTGGCGCTGTGTGGTAGTGATATGCAACTCTGTGAAATACTGTCAAGTATTGAACCGGGAGCTGTTCACCCCTGTCGCTTGCTGCCCCAAGCTCCCAATTGAGTCTGACAATTCCTGCATTCCTCAAATTCCAGCCCTTCGAACGTTCCTCATTTTAATCCTGCCACCTTTATGGTACAGTGCAATGTCACTGGGTTAGTAATCTAGAGGTTTACAGGGAACATGAGTTCAAATCCCACCATGGCAATGGGTGGAGCTGAATTTGAATTCACAAAATCTGGAATATAAAGTGAGTTGCTGTAATGGTGGCCATGACAACCATTATTAATTATCATAAAAACCCAACTGGTTCCTGAATGTCCTTTAGGGAAGGAAATCCGCTGTCCTTACCCAGCCTGACTGCGACCCATGGTAATGATTCTCACTCTTCACTAACCTCTCAAATGGCACGGCCAACCCCTCGAAGGGCAATTAGGCTTGGGCAAGAAATGTTGGCCTTGCCAGTGGCACCCCCATCCCATGAAAGAATACACTTATTAAAAACCATTCCTCGTTAATCTGAGGAGCGTCACAAACAAAGTTAGCGGATTATGGGACTTGATGGTTTAAGTTATAAAGGAGAGGTTGGATAGACTGGGGCTTCTTTCTTTGGAGGTAGAGGGGTGATCTTATGGAGGTCTATAAAATAACGAAGGGCACAGATCAGCTAGATATCTTTTCCCAAAGGTAGGGGAGTGTAAAACTAGAGGGCACACGTTTGAGGTGAGAGGGGAGAGATATAAAAGTGTCCAGAGGGGCAATTTCTTCACTCAGATAGTGGTGAGTGTCTGGAATGAGCTGCCAGAGGTAGTAGTAGAGGTGGATACAATTTTTATTTTTAAAAAAGCATATAGACAGTCACATAGGTAGGATGGATATAGAGGGATATGGGCCAAATGTGGGCAATTGGGATTAGCTTAAGGGTTTAAAAAAGAAGGGCAAATGGACAAGTTGGGTCGAAGAGCCTGTTTCCATGCTGTAAGCCTCTATGACACTGTGACAATGACTCTATTATAAAGACAAGTTGTCGCAAAGGGTAACGAGGCTAAAACAGAGGCTGACTAAAGATGGAGAAGAATAGGGAGTAAATGTCGCCAGTTACAACACATTCAAAAGTGATAGAGAGGGGAATAAGACAGGAGGGAGTTTGGTATTCTTGATATAATGCTACAATTATTACGGGGCAATATACTAGGCAATGATCTATCAGTATCAGACAGCACGTTGGCACAGTGGGTCAGCATTGCTGCCTCACAGCGCCAGGGGCCCGGGTTCGATTCCTGAGTGTCTGGTGGAGTTTGCACCTTCTCCCCATGTCCGCATGGGTTTCCTCCCGGTGATCCAATTTCCTCCCGCAGTCCAAAGATGGTGCGGGTTAGGGGACTGGCCACGCTAAATTGCCCCTTAGTTTAGGGAAGAAGGGAGTAAATGCACGAGGTTACGGGGATAGGATGGGAGTTCTCGGGAAGATGATCTGTCGGAAAGTCAGTGCAGAGCCGATGGGCTGAAAGTGCAAAAGGAGACCAATCAGGATTCTATGGTTTAATAACTATAATAACTCAAGGGTTGTGGGGAGAAAGCAGGATTAGGCTATTGAGTTGGACCATCAGCCATGAATGCAGAGCAGACTCGAAGGGCCAAATGGCCTCCTTCTGCTCCTATTTTCCATGTTTCTATCTCTATTGCTGGTTGTAAACTATCAACCCTCAAATTACAAGGTGATAGTAGAGCTAATCTTTGGGATAATATCAGAGAAATCTAAGAATAATAGAACAATTAAAAGGTGGGAAATTTAAATTTCCCTATAGTCCAGGAGAAAAATAGAATGCAAGGACAAGAAGGGTGGAAAACTACAACTGAGCCTTCAACACTGTTACTCCTACGAAACTCAACTCCAAATGCTGTGGCCTGGGCTTCGGCACCGCCCTCTGTGACTGGATCCTGAACTTCCTAACTCACAGACCAGGATAGGCAATAACACATCCTCCACGATCATCCTCAATACCAGTGCCCCATAAGGCTGTGTCCTCAGCCCCCTGCTATACTCCTTATATACCATGACTGTGCGGCCAAATTCCCCTCCAACCTGGTTTTCAAGTTTGCTGATGATGCTATCGTAGTGGGTCGGATCTCAAACAATGACGAGACAGAGTACAGGAATGAGAGAGAGAATCTGGTGAACTGGTGCAGCGACAATAATCTCTTCCTCAGCAAAACAAAGGAGATTGTTATTGGCTTCAGGAAGCGTAAAAGGAGAACATGCCCCTGTCTACACCAACAGGGATCAAATAGAAAGGGTCAAGAACTTCAAGTTTTTAGGTGAACAGGTCACCCAACAACCTACCCACTATAGTTAAGAAAGCCCCACCAACGTCTCTACTTTCTCAGAAGACTAAGGAAATTTGGCGTGTCAGCCACAACTCTCACTGACTTTACAGATGCACCACAGAAAGCATTCTTTCTGGTTGTATCACAGCTTCGTATGGGCTCCTGCTCTGCCCAAGACCGCAAGGAACTACAAAAAGTCGTGAATGTAGCCCAATCCATCAGCCTCCCGTCCATTGACTCTGTCTACACTTCCCACTGCCTTGGGAAAGCAACCAGTAAAATTAAGGACTCCATGTACCCCAGGCATTCTCTCTCTTTCACCTTCTTCCATTGGAGAAAAGATATAAAAGTCTGAGGTCACGTACCAACCAATTCAAGAACAGCTTCTTCCCTGCTGCTGTTAGACATTTGAATGGACCTACCCCTGCATTAAGTTGACCTTTCTCTACACCCTATCTTTGACTGTAACATTAAGTTCTGCACCCTCTCCTTTTCTTCTCTACGAATGGTATGCTTTGTCTGTGTAGCGTGTGAGAAACAATACTTTTCGCTGCATGTTAACACACGTGACAATAAAAAAAAAATCGAATCAAGATGGAAGCTCTCTCATCTGCCACAGAAAAAAATAGCTCAACAGGAAAAGACAAATGGCATTTCTACAGCATCCTTCACAACATCAAGAGGTCTCAAGATGCTTCACTGCGAATGATGTGCTTTCCGAAGTCACCTCTTTGAACTGTTGGAAACGTCCAGCCAATCTGCTCACTGTATGATCCCACAGACACTGATTAGTCTGATCCAATGAGAGAACATTGAACTTCCCATGCTCTCCTTCAGAATAGCAGCGTGGGATCTTTCCATACACCTGAGAGGGGGAGAGAACGGAGAGATGGGAAGGGAGTGGGCTGCTTGTGAGGATCTTGGCTGGTCTGATCAGGCTTCGATGTGGAGATGCCGGCGTTGGACTGGGGTGAACACATTAAGAAGTCTCACTTCTTTGCCTGAGTTGACCTGACAAAGGGGCAAACCCCGAAGCTCGCGGGTTTACTATCAAATAAACTTGTTGGACTTTAACCTGGTGTTGAGAGGCTTCTTATCAGGCTTTGGCAGCTTGAGGCGAAGACTGGAGGACAAAAACAGGTTCAGTCCACAGGCTATCAGGAAACGTACTTGACAGTGGGGAGCCGTGCCTCTCTCGCAGCAGGACTCTGGACACCTGCAGTGACTGTATATTCCCATGTCTCAAGCTGGCTTTGCTTCTGAAACTCGAAGCCATCTGTGTGTCAACTCAGAGAGCGGGGACAATGCGAGGAGGAAGTTTCCAGCCGGGAATCTTATCCGGTTGGAACAGCACAAGGCGAGTCAGGCTTGGCCCCGTACCAAGAGGCCACAGATGCAAAATCCACTCTGCCCCTCACATCAGGAAGGTGAGAAGGCTGCTAAGTGACAGGACATCCTGCAACTCACATTACAGGGTAAGGACAGAAGGTTGCTTCAGAGCCAGGCAAGCCCACGAGAACCAACACATCCCACTTTGACCTGAGTGAACCTGACCGCCTCCCCATCTCAGTGTAGCCATCAATCCTTGCTCTCTCCAGAGCTACCCCTCACTGCCTCTATTCCACCTTGCTATCATCACCTAGTTGAGTGGATCCCGCACAAAATCTAAACGTCTATTTACAGACTGACGTAAATCAAGGTGATTAGCTTCAAGATTTACGTCGTACGTACAGCAGAAAAGCAAGCCATTTGGCCCAACTGATCAATACTAGTCCCACACAATTCTCCTCCTACCCTTCTTCACAGCACCCTATATGCATATCCCTCTACTCATTTTACCCTTGTATGCTTATCTAACTTCTCCTTCTGCGATTCACCCCAATGATTGACCCTATTCGGGTACGCCAAGGGAGAACTTAGCATTTAACCAGTCTATCTTTTAACCAGTCTATCTGCGAGAAGAAACTCACCCAAGGCACAGGGGAGAGTGTGCAGACTTCGGACAGACAGTGACCCAAACCAGGTATCGAACCCAAGCTCCTGCTGCTGTGGGGCAGGGGAACTCATTTATCATCAGAGGGGATAAGACCGGGGAGAGGGGGGCAATGCAAAACTCTGGGCTGCCATATTCATGTTCATTGTAGTAAGAAATGGAATTTGAGAAAAATGTTAATGGTTTCCCCTGTGGCGTTTTGGGCGTGTCAGCTTGCACAATAACATATCAGGTGGTGATCACTAAATATTGTGGTATTGATAGGAGCAAATCCCACCCAGAGTGTGCTGACAATATCCAGAATTATCTGTAAGCCCAGACAAAAACAATAACAACAGATCCTGACTCTACCTCACATCACACTGATCTTTTTCTACACCCTAGCTATGACAACGACACTACACTCTGCACCTTTCTCCTTTCCTTTTCCCCTAGTACCCTATGAATGTGTCTGCTTTGTCTATACAGCACACTAGAAACAATACTTTTCACTGTTTCCCAGTACACATGACAATAATAAATCAAACAATACTTCTCACTGTATCCCAATACATGTGACAATAATAAATCAAACAATACTTCTCACTGTATCCCAATACACGTGACAATAATAAATCAAACAATACTTTTCACTGTATCCCAGCACACGTAACAATAATAAATCAGATCAAATATTAATTAGATCTTTCTCTGGACCCTCTTCTTTCCTTCTTCCCTATGTATTCTATGCTTTGTTTGTATAGCGCATAAGAAACAATACTTTTGCACTGTATCCTAATATATGTGACAATAATGATCTTTCTCTGCACCTTCGCTAGACTATAACACTACATTCTGCATTCTTTCCTTTGCTTCTCTATGAACAGTATGCTTTTTATAGCACACAAGAAACAATACTTTTCACTGCACACTAATACACGTGACAATAATGAACCTAGTCAAATCTGCTTCAAACAGCCTGTCTCAGTTCACAAATTCTCCCCACTTTTCCATGAAAATTTAACCGAGGCAATGGGGTGCAGTGAACAGCCCTCCCTGTTTGCTGCTGTATCAATTTCCGCTTGGGCTGCAATGTGAATCATCTTGGTCCAGGACTGGGATGTAGAATGCCACTTCACCAAGGGTGATGGGAGTGTCAGCCCCATTGCTAACTGAGATAGCCATCACGGAGAGACTTCAGGTCAGCGCAGGAGCATCATGTGAAACAGAAACACAGGGAAACACAGTTGTATCACAGCTTCGCACAGCTCCTGCCATGCCCAAAACCGCAAGAAACTACGAAGGGTCATGAATGTAGCCCATCATGCAAACGTGTGGGAGAACGTGCAGACTTTGCACAGACAGTGACCCAACCCGGGATCGAATCCAGGCCACTGCTGCAGTGAGGCAGTCGAACTAATTTATCACCAGAGGGAGTAGGGCCGCGGAGGTGGAGCAGGGGAGGGCCATGCAAAGCTCTGGGCTGCCATATTCATGTTCATTGTAGTAAGAAATGGAATTTGAGCAAAATGTTAATGGTTTCCCCTGTAGTGTTTTGGGCGTGTCAGCTTGCACAATAACTTGTCAGGTGGTGATCACTAAATATTGTGGTATTGATAGGAGCAAATCCCACCCAGAGTGTGCTGACAATATCCAGAATTATCTGTAAGCCCAGACAAAAACAGTAACAGATCCTGTCTCTACCTCACATCACACTAATCTTTCTCTACACCCTAGCTATGACAACGACACTACACTCTGCACGCTCTCCTTTCCTTCTCCCTTCTGTACTCTATAAATGGTCTGCTTTATCTATACAGTACACTAGAAACAATACTTTTCACCATGTGACAATAATACTTTTCACCATGTGACACTTTGGCAGGAACAATAAATGTGTAGAGTATAGGGCTAATGGTAGGGCTCTTAATAGTGTTGAGGAACAGAAGGATCTTGGTGTATGTGTCAATAGATCCCTGAAAGTAGGCAGTCAAGTGGATAAAGTTGTTAAGAAGGCATATGGAGTCTTAGCTTTTATTGGTAGGGGGATTGAATTTAGGAGCCGCAGCATCATGTTGCAACTGTACAAAACTCTAGTGCGGCCGCACTTGGAGTATTGTGTGCAGTTCTGGTCCCCACATTATAAGAAAGATGTGGAGGCATTGGAGAGGGTACAGAGGAGGTTTACCAGGATGTTGCCTGGTATGGAGGGCAGGTCCTATGAAGAGAGGCTGAAGGATTTGAGGTTGTTTTCGTTAGAAAGGAGGCGGCTAAGAGGGGACCTTATCGAAGCATATAAGATGATTAGAGTTTAGATAGGGTGGACAGTGATAGCCTTTTTCCTAGGATGGAGAAAGCTAGCACGAGGGGACACAGCTTTAAATTAAGGGGTATGAGTTATAGGACGGATATCAGAGGTAGGTTCTTTACTCAAAGAGTGATTAGGGAGTGGAATGCCCTGCCTGCAGCTGTTGTAGATGCGCCAAGTTTGGTGGCGTTTAAGAGGTTAATTGATAAGTATATGGAAGAGAAGGGAATGGTTTAGTTTGGAGGGGCATTGCTTTTTATTTTGGTCGGCACAACATCGAAGGCCGAAGGGCCTGTTCTGTGCTGTAATGTTCTATGTTCTAATAGTGAAAAGTATTGTTTGATTTATTATTGTCACATATATTGGGACACAGTGAAAAGTATCGTTTGATTTGTATCCCAATACACGTGACAATAATAAATCAAACAATACTTTTCACTGTATCCCAATACACGTGACAATAATAAATCAAACAATACTTTTCACTGTATCCCAATACATGTGACAATAATAAATCAAACAATACTTTTCACTGTATCCCAATACACGTGACAATAATAAATCAAATCAAATATTAAGTTGATCTTTCTCTACACCCTAGTTTTGACTGTAAAACTACATTTGCACTCTCTCCTTTCCTTCTCTATGAACAGTCTGCTTTGTCTGTATAGCATGCAAGGAACCATACTTTTCACTGTATACTAATACATGTGACAATCATAAATCAAATCAAAATCTTTCTTTTGCTTCACCTTTCTCTTGCCAAAGTGCAGAAGTATATGTCATCCTCTTGGCTTTAACGGGGCAGTGATTTTGTTGAGTTGCCCTGGCTAATGAAGCTTTTTTTTTGTTGTCACTTCCTTTGCTAATTCATCTACCGTGACCTAACGATCAGTGGTAAAGAACCTCATCTTCTGCCAAATCTGTTACTGCAGAACCAGGCTGCCAGCATTTGAACAGTGAAACATGAGTGGTGAGGCGGCACAGGGGTTAGCATCGCTGCCTCATAGCACCAGGAACACGGGTTCGATTCCTGGCTCGGGTCATTGGCTGTGTAGAGTCAGCATGCTCTCCCGGTTTCCTCCGCGTGCTCTATTTCCACCTATTCTTGAGAGATGCACAGGTTAGGATGATTGGTCGTGCTAAATTAAAAGTAAACTTCATTTATTAGTCACAAGTAGGCTTACATTACCGGCCTGTTTGGGTACACTGAGGGAGGATTTACCATGACCAATTCACCTGACCTGCATATCATTGGACTATGGGAGGAAACCCACGCAGACACAGGGACAACATGCAAACTCCACACAGACAGTGACCCAAGCCGGGAATCGAACCTGGATCCCTGGAGCTGTGACGGAGCAGCACTAACCACTGTGCCACCGTGCCGTCCCATTGACCCTTTGTGTCAGGGGATCTAGCGAGGTAAATACACGGGATTGGGATTGTGTTTGGTGCGTACACAGTGGGGCGAATGGCCCCCTTCTGCACTGTAGGGCTCTCTGGATTCTACAGTCGAATGATAAAACTGCAAACAGATTCTGATACACTAGGGCTGCCAATTGCGGGGTGTTTAGCTAGTGCCTTTCAAAGCCTCAGGACATCTGAAGGCCCCTGACAGTCAGGGAAGTAGAGTCACCATTGTAATATAGGCAAAGGAGCAAACCAACGAGTACATATCAAATTACTTTGCGCAGCACTGTGATAACCAGTTAATATATTTTTATAGCTTTGATGGAGTGATAAATATTGAGGCAGATAGTGAGGAATGTCATGGGATCCACCTGAGCAGGCACATGGGGGGACCTCGGTTTAACACCTCATCTGAAAGGTGATCCCTCAGACAGGGCAGCACTCCATGAGTAACTGCACTCATGCTTGACAATCTTGGTTTTTGTGCTCAAGCCCTGGAGTGGGGTTTGAACCCTGGAACCTTGTGATTCAGAAGGTACTGACTGAGCTGACACAAAGGGGTCAATTTTCCAGGGATCGTTGCAGATGGGACAGTAAATTTAGCAGACCATTTGAAGGTTGAGCGGGAATTTCCAATCTTAGGGAACCAGGAAAACCTGCCCAAACTTTTAAATTCCGGGTTTGTGTCAAATACAAGGTGGTGTTTGGACTCGGAAATAGTTTGAACTGTGCAGGTGTGGGAAAGGACTACAGCCTTTTCAGGTAAAGTTCATTTATTAGTCATACATAGTCTTACATTAACACTGCAATGAAATTACTGTGAAAATCCCCTAGTTGCCACACTCCAGCGTCTATTCAGATTACACTGAGGGTGAATTCAGCACCTAACCAACACATCTTTCACACTGTGGCAGGAAACCAGAGCAGACACTTGGGAGAACGTGCAAACTCCGCACAGAAGGTGCCCCAAGCCAGGAATTGAACCCTGCTCCCTTGGTGCTATGAGGCAGCACTTTGTCACTTAGAGCTTTGCAATTGCACATGACAGTCTGGAACGGGGGGAAGGGGGGGTTTGGTGGTGGAGGAGTGGGAATTGCAAAAATTAATACTACTATAAAAGTAGGAAGAACATTGTGCTGAAAAGTGCCATCAGTTTGCAGATCAAGTTTCATAAATAAAAGCTAGGATAAAATGCATTGGGGTAACGGGGAGAGGGCCTGGATGGGATTGTGGTCGGTGCAGACATGATGGGCTGAATGGCCTCCTTCTGCACTGTAGAACTGTATGAAATTCCACCTCTTCTCTCACACTCCTATTAGTACCACAATCTTTAGCGTTCACCACCTGACATGTTGCTGTGCAAGTCTACACATCCAAACACCACAGGGGAATCAAATAATACTTTGCTTTTCTACCATTTCAATGCACATGAATGAGGCAGCCCACAGCTTTGCACTGCAATCCCCCCCAACCCCGCCGATCCTATCCCCTCTAATGATAAATTAGCTCTCATGTGCGTATGTGTATCCGAGGCGGGGGGGTTGGGGTGGGGTCAGGTCGCACACTCAAATTATTTCTGTATTTCTGGGACGATTTACGAACAAGTTATTTTTCTACTGCAGTCAGTAGGAAATTCAAGGGGGCAAATTCATCGGGAGATGATGCTTAGCAGTAATGTCACTAAAGAGGGAGGGCAGCACGGTGGTTAACACTGCTGCATCACAGCGCCAGTGACTGGGGCTCAATTCCCAGCTTGGGTCACTGTCTGTGTGGCGTTTGCATGTTCTCCCCATGTCTGCGTGGGTTTCCTCTGGGTGCTCCAGTTTCCTCCCACAGTCCGAAAGACACGCTGTTTAGCTGCATTGACTCGAACAGGCGGGCGGACTGTGACGACTAGGGGAATTTCATAGTAACTGCATTGCAGCATTAATATAAGACCTACTTGTGACTAATAAATAAACTTTACATTACTTGGCTTTTAATTTCCAATATTCTGTCTTTAGGACCTCATTTCTTTTTTTAACCCGCGTCGTTTGTATCGCGACCACTGGCTGTTCATCCTCCCCCTTCAAAATATCCTGTAGCCACTCTGAGGATCACAGAATCCCTGCAGTGCAGAAGAAGCCAATCGAGCTTGCACCAAACACAATCCCACCCAGATCCCTATACCAGTTACCCCAAACATTTACCCTGCTAATCTCCCTGACAGTAGGGTCAGTTTAACATGGCCAGTCAATCTAATATCTTTGGACTGTGGGAGGAAACCAGAGCACCCAAAGGAAACCCATGTAGATGCAGGGAGAATGTGCAAATTCCACACAGACAGTGATCTGAGGCTGGAATTGAACCCAGGTCCCTGGCACTGTGAGGGAGCAGTGCTAACCACGGTGCCATCCAGGGAGGTAACACACCACCCTGGAGTCTCATTTATGGCCACTGAAACAGCTATTGATTCACCCCGCAGCTGACTCTTCTACAAAGTCTTGAATTCTCATACTTTTTATTTCTCTACCGCACAGCAGAGCAAACTACAGACGCAACGCAAACTACAGACGCAACGCAAACTACAGACGCAACGCAAACTACAGACGCAACGCAAACTACAGACGCAACGCAAACTACAGACGCAACGCATTTGGCTTCTGTTGCTGCTTTCCCCTGAGACCACTCAGTATATCTCTTCTACTGGGAAATGGTCCTGCACTGCCTGCCAAGCTCCCTTGCCCTGCTGGTGGCCAACATTCCCTTCCTGCCTGCGGAATCATAGCTACAGGGAGGTGCTCGCACCGCAGACTATCTTTCTCTGCACCCTAACCATGACTGTAACATTACATCCTGCACCCTCTCCTTTCCTTTTCGATAAAGAGTATGATTTGACTGTATACGCACAAGAAACATCACGAGACAATAATAAGTCAAAAAAAAAAATCAAATCTCAGAGCATTCGCATCCCTTTTGGCCCCACCAGTACTCTGGCACAGGAGCAGAAACTGGGGAACGCCCAGTGCAACAGCTGAGTTTCCAACACTTCCAAGGATACAAGTCCCACAGGAAAGCAGAATGACTAAGTGGCAATAGCTGACCTCACCACCTCATAATGAGTAAATCAGCCAAGTGGGGAAAGAGAGCTGAATATCAAGGGAGCAACACTCCCATTAACTGAACGCTGACTGAGCTTGTGCACTTCTGGGCCAAACATTGATCCTAATACGTGCATGTTCAGTTGGCAGTTAGGGAAGCAAATGCAAATTCATGTCAAGAGGACTAAGTTACAAGAGCAGGGATGTACTTCTGAGGCTGTATAAAGCTCTGGTCAGATCTGGAGTATCGTGAGCAGTTTTGGGCCCCGTATCTAAGGAAGGATGTGCTGGACTTGGAAAGGGTCCAGAGAAGGTTCACAAGAATGATCCCTGGAATGAAGACCTTGTCATATGAGGAATGATTGAGGACTCTGAGTCTGTACATGTCGGAGATTACTAGTCTGAGGGAGGGGCATCTTACTTAAACTTATCGGATACTGAGAGGATTAAATGAATATGGGGAAGATGTTTCCACTAGTCGGAAAAACTAGAACCAGAGGCTACAACCCCGGACTGAAGGGACGATCCTTTAAAACAGAGAGGGGGAGGCATTTTTTCAGATAGAGAGTGATGAATCTGTGGAACTCTTTGCCGCAGAAGGCTATGGAGGCCTTGGTCATTGAGTGTCTTTAAGACAGAGATAGATCGGTTCTTAATTAATAAGGGAATCAGGGGTTATGAGGAAAAGGCAGGAGAATGGCTTATGAAGACAGGTTGAGGGAGCTAGGTCTCTTCTCCCTGGAGAGACGAAGGTTGAGAGGCGACCTGATAGAGGTTTATAAGATGTTGAGAGGAATAGATAGCCTCTGAGAATCCACCCTATCTCCCAGGGCTGAAATGGTCACTACAAGAGGACACAGGTTTAAAGTGCTGGGGGGGCAAGTACAGAGGAGATGTTAGAGGTAAGTTTATCACTCAGAGGGTGGTGAGTGAATGGAATCGGTTGCCGTCAGTGGCGGTGGAGGCAAACTCGCTGGGGTCTTTTAAGAGACTTCTGAATGAGTACATGGGATTTAATGGGATTGGGAGTTACAGATAGTTCTATGGCCTGGTAAGTATAGATATGATTGGCACAACTTGTGGGCCGAAGGGCCTGTTTGTGCTGTAGTGTTCTATATTCTGTGTAATGGAATTAGAAAAATATCAGCCATGATTGAATGGTGGGACAGATTCAATGGGCCGAGTAGCCTAAATCTGCTCCCATGGTCTAACATTCACCCATTGTCTCCAGGGAAACTGCCTGGCTTGTTAAGCATCTCAAATGTTTACTTTGTGGCCATCACATTCACAGTGTCTGAAGGGGAGACACAACGACAGCAACAAGAAGCTGCATTTATATCGCGCCTCTGCTACATTTCAAGGCTTCAGTCGGAGAGCTACCAACCAAATAATAGCAGGAAGACAAGCAAAAGATTGGTCAAAAAGGGCAGATTGTAAGGAATGTCTCGAACGACTAAAGAGAAAAACAGAGAGGGGTTTAGGGCGCGAATTCCAGAGGTAATGTCACACTCCTTCGGCGCAAAGCAATTAAACTAGATTAAACTAACTGAGGGGCAAAATAAAAAGGGACAGCCGCTTAAAGGGGAATGGCCAAAACAAGGACAAATTGCAGAAGAAATTTAAAATATTAAATTAAAATCTGATTAAGAGGGTCAATAACACACTCTGACTCTTACGGTGCACAATCATAGAATCCCTACAGTGCAGAAGGAGGCCATTCGGCCCATTGAGTTTGTACCAACAACAATCCCACCCAGGCCCTATCCCCATAAACCCAGATATTTACCCTCCTAATCCTCCAGAAATGAGGATCAATTTAGCATGACCAATCAAACTAACCTGCACATCTTTGGACTGTGGGTGGAAACTGGAATACCTGGAGGAAACTCATGCACGTACAAGGAGAACGTGCAAACTCCGCACAGTGACCCAAGTGGAGAATCGAATCCAGGTCCCTGGAGCTGAGAGGCAGCAGTGCTAACCACCGTGCTGCCCAATGGTATGGAAAGTTATGCCCCAGGCAACGTAACACAAGGCCACCAATGATCAGGTAATTAAAGCCAGGGGGGTTCGCAAGAAGGTTACAGGAGATTACAGAGTTAGGGAGTGTCTCGGTCATAGAGAAAAGTGAGAATAAGATAGAGAATTTTAAAATCAAGAAGTCGCTTAAAGTCCTAAACGTGTGAAAACATGGTGAAGTGACCAGATGTAAAGAGGGCTTAAGGTGACACAGTGGTTAGCACTGCTGTCTCATAGCACCAGGAACCTGGGTTCAATTCCCATTACTGAGCGTGCAGAGTCTGCACGTTCTCCCCATGTCTGCAAGGGTTTCCTCCGGGTGATCTGGCTTCCTACCACTCCAAAGACGAGGCTGGTTAGGTGCTAAATTCTCCCTCAGTATGCTCAAACAGAGCACCGGAGTGTGGCGACTGGGGGAATTTCACAGCAACTTCATTGCAGTGTGAATGTCAGCTGACTTGTGACTGATAAATAAACTTTAAAAACTTCTTTAATCCTTTCAGGTGAAAGCTGCTGTCATGCCCCCGATAGATGCAAAGAGCTGGGGGGAGCGGGAGGAGCAGGGGGGGCGAGGGTCACGCGCAAGTTGCAACACACCGGATCCTGTGTCCAAGGCAGATCCAAGCTCAAGCTCATTTCAAAGATGTAAAATTAAGCTTCGTTGAACAATACACTGGTGTTCTTGGCCTGTTGCGGGGGGAGCTTTCCTCACCATGGGACGTACCCCAGCGATGTGTGGGACACATATTAGCTCAGTCCAGTGCAGGTAGGTTCAGAGATGCTCAAGTGACAATGTCCATCAAATGGCTCCAAACTCCAGAGGGAGGAGAAGAGGAAGTGCTCTCTCCATGCACGTACACTGATCAGCGCTAGCTCATGTCCAAGCTCCATCCATGATGGTGCAGTCGAGGACATACGCGAGTGTCACGGTGTGAGCAGGACAGGGTGAATTTTGTTTTATTCATCCGTGGGACATGGGCGTCGCTGGTTGGGCCGGCATTTATTGTCCAATCCTAGTTGCCCTTGGAGGGCAGTTAAGATTCAACCAGATTGCTGTGGCTTTGGAGTCACGTGTAGGCCAGACTGGGCAAAGATGGCAGATTCCCTTCCCGAAAGGACATCAGTGAACTAGATGGGTTTTTCTGACAATCAACCAATGGGTTCATGGTCATCAGGAGATTCTTAATTCCAGATTTAATTGAATTTGATTATTGTCACACGTATGAGTGAGAAGTATTGCTTCTTCCACCCTACACAGCCAAAGTTTACCGTTCACAGAGAAGGAAAGGAGACGGTGCAACATGTAGTGTTACAGTCACAGCTAAGGTGCACAGAAAGATGAAATCATAGAAACCCGACAGGGCACAAAGAGGCCCATTGAATCTGCACCAAACACAATCCCACCCAGGTCTTACCCCCACGTCCCTACATATTATACCCACTAATCCCTCTAACCTATACATTCCTGGACACGAAGGGGCAATTTCTTAGCATGGCCAATCAACTTAACGTGAAGCAGGGAATCAAACCCGAGTGCCCATAACATGAGCTGAGTTTCTGGATTAGTAGCCTAGCAATAATATCGCTAGGCCATCGCCTCCCATGACATGCATCATTAAAAGGCAGGGTTAATGTGTGGGGTGCCTTGAACCAGAGGGGTGATTGGGTGCTTGATTTCTTCCCCCAGCCCTGGTGAGTGCAGTGGATGATTGGGGTTTGGTGTCAGAGCTTTGGAATACAAGTGAACAGAGGGTAGAACTCGGGAAGCCAGCCAAGAAACGTTGGAGATGTCAAGTCACGAAGGATGATTGTTTGCGCAGTAGATAAGCTGAGGCAGGAACAGAGATTGTTCAGTTAGAATCATAGCATCCCTACAGTGCAGGAGGAGGCCATTAGCCCCATCGAGTCTGCATGGACCATCATCCCACCCAGCCACTATCTCCACAGCTTCACGTATTTATATCATTAGACCCCCTGACACTAATGGGCAATTTAGCAAGGCCAATCCACCTAACCTGCACATCTTTGGACCGTGGGAGGAAACCCACGGAGAAGCAGGAGAGAACGTACAGACTCCACGCAGATGGTGACCCAAGCCAGGAATCAAACCCAGGTTTCTGGCAACATGAAGCAGCAGTGCTAAACACCGTGTCACCCCAGGTTATATATGTAGCAGATATGCAGTTTGAAGCAGATCTCTAGGTTAGATATAACGCTATTATTATAAAAAATCTCAGGCATGAGGAAAGGCTGCCAGATTTTTTTTTGCAGAAGATGGGCTGTTGGCAAAAATCAGCGTTTATTGTCCATCCTTTAATTATCCTCGAGAGAATAGTGGTGAGTCAGTATTGAACTGCTTGTATCAAGGTATGTTAACAGATGTGAAGGAGCTTCAGAAAGTCAGGAGTTGAGGTATTTGCCGCAGCATTCCCAGCCTCTGACCTGCCCTTGTAGCCACAGTTATTTATACAACTGTTCCACTCAGTTTCTGATCAATAGCAGCTCCCAGGTATGGGAAGTCAGTGATGAAAATCCCTTTAGGAGATGGTTAGATCGTTCCTTTTGGGAAACGGTCATTGCCTCGCACTCGTGTGACACACTTGCATGATTTAATTTATTGTCACATGTATTGGGATAAGTGAAAATTGTTGTTTCTTGCATGCTTTACAGACAAAGCATTCCTTTCCTTCTCTACGAATGGCGAGTGTGCAGATTGTAGAGTTACAGCCATAGCTGGGTTGTAGAAAAGACCACCTAAATGCAAGGCAGGTCCATTCAAAAGTCTGAGCAGCAGGGAAGAGGCTGCTGTTGGGTCATTGGTACGTGACCTCAGACTTTCGTATCTTTTTCCCGATGGAAGAAGGTGGAAGAGAGAACGTCCAGGGCGTGTAGGGTCCTTAATTATGCTGACTGCTTTGCTAAGGCAGCAGGAAGAGCAGACAGAGTCAATGGATGGGAAGCTGGTTTGTGTGACAGACTGGACTTTGTTCAGGACCCTTAGTTATTTATTGCGGTCTTGGAAAGCACAGCGTTAGTACCGCTGCCTCACAGCGCCAGATATTTGGTTAAAAATGGGCCATTGGCAAAAATCAGCATTTATTATCCATCCTTAATTCTGGCCTCAGATGTATGTGTCTGTGTGTCTACCATGGAAAGGTCCATTGACCCTGGGGGCAAGACTTCCAGCTTTGGGGCGAGGGTGGCCAGAAAATCCTGCCCAGGGACACAGACTCAGAGGCAGAATCACAGAGAGAGAGAAAGAAACAAAAATGGCATCACTAGAACATAGGAACAGGAAAACAGACTCAGAGGCAGGGCCACATAGAGAGAGACAGGGACATAGGAACAGGGACACAGGAACAGGGACACAAGGTCAGAGGCAGGGCCACAGAGAGGCAGACAGGGACACACAGACTAAGACGCAAGGCCACATAGAGAGAGAGAGAGAAAGAGAAAGATAGGGACACAAATTCAAGAGGCAGGGCCACAGAGAGACAGACAGACAGACAGAGACAAAGCCACATAGAGAGAGAGAGAGAGAGACAGGGACACACAGACTAAGACGCAAGGCCACATAGAGAAAGACAGGGACACAAATTCAAGAGACAGGGCCACAGAGAGAGAGAGACTCAGAGACAGGGCCACAGAGAGAAAAAAAGACAGGGACACAGACTAAGACGCAGGGCCACAGAGAGAGAGAGAGAGGGAGGGATACTGGAATATAGAGACTGGGTCACAGAGAGGGACAGGGACACAGACCGAGGCTCGGAGGCAAGAATAGAGGCTCAGGGATAGAGACAGGGACACAGATTCAGACACTGAAAAAGGAATGAAGACCCAGGGACGGGTAATACAGGGTTGCAGAGACGGACAGGAGCAGCGGATACTGTTCACCAGAAGTTCCTGTTAACCTGGATTTGAAATCAAGTTCGCAAACCTAAACTCTGTGATCCCCATTCCCCTTGGAAATTAATATGCGGAGAGAGAGAGAGAGAGAGAGGGAGGGAGGTTTTACCGGAGTGATTAGCAGCGAAGTGATAGAAACGTGAGCCCGGAGGCCGGGGGTGGGGCAATGGAAAAGCCGCTTACCTGCGGGGCTGGGATCTTGCTGTGCCTCCCTCTCTGCTGGCACTGGGATTGGGAGTTTGCTGTTGGGCAGAGGAGGGGGGAGGGGGCCCTCTCAGCGGCTGAGACCCCCCCCAAACAGCAGCCTTCACCCCAAAACTCTCTCCAAACTCACTACTTCCGGGTTCCTGCTCTGAAACTTCATCACATGGGCCAACTTAACTAACTCTGCAGAACTAAACTGATCCAGGTTAAACACCCCGCCTAATTCCACTAATCTGCTTTAGATTTAAACCAATCGCACATTACTAAACTGATCCAGGTTAGAGAACCTCGTATACCCCCACCCCCAGCCTGGTTCAGATTTAAACTAAATCCCACTTAACTAAATTGATCCAGGTTAAACCCCCCGCCCCCACAGAACACCTAAATCCTGTGGCTAACTAAACAAACCCAGTCATCTTGGCTCATTTGATTCACTAAACTAACCTGTGTTAATTGGCCACAGATTGATTCAGGTAAAATCTTGCTGGCAAACTACATTATTCTACAGAAATGAAGCTAACCTAGGTTATCTAATCCTGGTAATTTAAACTGGACTTGGTTAATCTTCCCAGCAAACTGGTTTAAATTCCAAACCAGCCCTGGATAATGAAACTGATCAGATTTACTAGCCCTGTGGCTAACTAAACTAACCCCAGTTAAACTCCCCCAGTTAACTATGTTGATCTTGGTTAATCCAATAAGTTGGAGTTAACTATCCCTGGCTAACTAAACTGTATTCAGACCTCTAATCAGGCTCAACTAATTTATGTTACCTAAATCAGTCTTGGCTAATTAAACTGACCCGGGTTTATTAAGCCTAACTAAAGAAGATTAAACTCACTCTAGCTAACTGCATTAATCTGGGTTAATTAATTAACCAGTTGAACTAACCCTGGCTAACAAATCTAATCCTCATTAAAATGTCCTGGCTAAACTCAACTATTCTAGCTTAATTAAACGTTGACAACAAGCCTGACCTGGATTAAATAAATTCCCTTGCTCTGGCTCAACTAAACTATGTTAAAATGAATTAATCCAGCTCAACTAACCCAGGCTACCTAAACTAACTCAATTAGAAACTCTCACCTGAGCTGGCTCTGACCCATGAACCTGGTGTTCCTGAACAGTGACAGGACAATGCAAGTTCAGAATCTTAGTATTTATAGATTCCCTGAAGTGGTTGTCCCAGATCCAGTGACTAGTGAACCAAATCAGAAAATGCTGGAAAATCTCAGCAGGTCTGACAGCATCCATAGAGAGAACAGAGCCAATGTTTCGAGTCTGGATGACCCTCCATCAGAACTATTTCACATCCAGACTCAAGACGTTGGTTCTATTTTCTCTCTCTCTCTCTCTCTACAGATGCTGTCAGTCTTGCAAGTAAAAGCAAAGTTTATTTATTCGTCACAGGTAGGCTTACATTAACATTGCAATGAAGTTACTGTGAAAATTCCTCAGTCGCCACACTCTGGCACCTGTTTGGGTTATGCTGAGGGAGAATTTAGCACCTAACCAGCATATCTTTTGGACTGTGGGAGGAACTGGAGTACCTGGAGGAAACCCACGCAGATATGGGGAGAACATGCAGACTCCATACAGACAGTGACCCAAGCTGGGAGTTGAATTCAGATCCTGTGGCAGCAGTGCTAACCACTGAGCCAACCGCCCCACTCAGTGTAGGAGACAGGCACCCATTGCACACTCATTAAAAGGGAGGAAGTTGTTTTAATCCTTCAGAGTTTATCCAGAGATTGTGCGTTTGATGCAGTTTTGCAAAAGCATTCTGAACTGCTTCACAGTGCTTCAGCATGAAGAGTTTGCCTGCAATTGCCACTGGAGGGAACGGTGAACGGGTTAGACATGAAACATTCTTCATGGAGACACAGGCTGCTGATGGGAGTTAGTTTATTCCCACACAATTTCCCACACAATGCGAACCATAGCTCAGCCTTAGAATCGGACAGGATAGGGTGCCTCAACCCACCCCCCACTGCAATCTGCAGTTTAATTATAAATAAATTTTATAATTATTAATTTATTATAGTTAATAATTATTATAATTAATTATAATTAATTTATTAATTGTAAATAAATTAAAATTATAAATAAAATAGCAAACAAAAACCAAAAGATCATAGACCATAAGATGTAGGAGTAGAATTATTAAACCCATTGAGCCTGCTCCGCCATTCAACTGTATTTCATAATCAAGTTTCTCAACCCCATTCTCCCGCATTCGATCCCCTTACCATCAGGAATCTACCTATCTCCGTCTTAAACATACTCGATGACCTGGCCTCCTTTGTGGCAATGAATTCCACGGATTCACCTAACCACTCTGGCTGGAGAAATTTCTCCTCATCCCTGTTCCGGGGAATGCTGAAAATGCTGAATGGAAGATGCTGGAAAATCTTAGCAGGTCTGACAGCATCTGTGGAGGGAGAATAGAGCCTGTGTTTCGAGTCTGGATGACCCTCCTTCAGAGCAGTGCTATGGGCAGCGTTTCTCCTTTTCAGGATAGTGTGTCTTGTGATATTAAGTAAAGGACATACAGAAATAAGACAGAAAATTGGAGGCTCTCTCTGTCTCTAAAACCACCAAAGCTGTTAACCTCAGTCAAAGCAAGTATGCTTGAATTTGCTAACTGTCTTTAAAGAACAAAGAACAGTACAGCAGAGGAACAGACCTTTCGCTGCAGCAGCCAGTGCCGACACACAATGCTTTTCTAAATTAAAAACCTTTTGCCTCTACCTGGTGCATATCCCACCATTCCCGCCTATTCAAAGTTTATTTATTAGTCACAAGTAAGGCTTACATTAATGATGCAGTGAAGTGACCGTGAAATTCCCCTATTCATGATTCTATCAAGATGCCTCTTACGTGTTGCTTTTGTACCTGCTTATATCACTTCATCTGACAGAGCATTCCAGATTCTTACCATCCTCTGTGTAAAAAAAACCTGCCTTTCACCTCTTTCTTAAACCTACCCCTTTTACCTTAAACCTATGTTTAACCCACTAATTGATATTTCTACCCTGAGAAAAAGACTCTGACTATCCACTCTATCCATTATAATTTTGTAAACTTCCATCAGGTTGACCCTCAGCCTCCGATATTCAAGTGAAAACAAACCAGGTTTGTCCAATCTCACCTCATAGCTAATACCCTCCCCAAAGCGGATAACATCCTAGTGCCCCTTTTCTGTACGTCTGCAAAATCTCCACATCCATCTGGTTGTGTGGCAACCAGAACTGTTCCAAATGTGGCCTAACGGAAGTTCTATACAGCTGCAACATGACTTGCCAATTTTTATCCTCTGTGCCCTGACTGATGAGGTCAAGCATGCCATATGCCCTCTTGACTCCCTGTTGGGAGTCTTTTATAGACCTCCTAAAAGTTCTAGAGAGGTAGAGGAAAGGATTGCAAAGTCGATCCTGGACAGGAGTGAAAGTAATAGGGTAATTGTTATGGGGGACTTTAACTTTACTAATATTGATTGGAATAGCTATAGCTCTAGCTCGTTAGAGGGGTCAGTTTTCGTACAAAGTGTGCAGGAAGGTTTTTTGACTCAGTATGTAGATAGGCCAACTAGAGGTGAGGCTACATTGGATTTGGTGCTGGGCAATGAGCCAGACCAGGTGTTAGGCTTGGAAGTTGGTGAACATTTTGGTGATAGTGACCACAATTCGGTTACGTTCACCTTAGTGATGGATAGGGATAGGCATGAAGCTGGGGGCAGTAGTTATAGCTGGGGGAAGGGTAATTATGAGGCCATCAGGAGAGAATTAGGGTGCATAGATTGGACTAGGAAACTACAGGACTGGGAACATCTGGAATGTGGAGCTTATTCAAGGAGCAGCTGCTGCGAGTCCTTGATAAGTATGTCCCTGTCAGGCAAGGAGGAAATGGTCGAGTAAGAGAACCTTGGTGTACGAAAAAAGTTGATTTGCTGGTTAAAAGAAAAAAGGAGGCTTATGTCAGGATGAGGCTTGAAGGCTCGGTTAGTGCAATGGATAGCTATAGATTAGCCAGGAGGGAGCTAAAGAGTGAGTTGAGGAGAGCTAAGAGGGGACACGAGAAGACTTTGGCTGATAGGATTAAGGAGAATCCTAAAGCTTTCTTTAGATATGTTAAGAATAGAAGATTGGTTAGGACAAGATTAGGGCCAGTCACAGACAGCAGTGGGAAGTTGTGCGTGGAGCCTGAAGAGATTGGAGAGGCACTGAACAAATATTTCTCTTCGGTATTCACGCAGGGAGATGTAAATGTAGTTGTGGAGAACACTGGGATACAGGGTTGCAAACTGGAAAGTATTGAAGTAGATAAGGAGGATGTGCTAGATATTCTTGAGGGTTTGAAGTTGGATAAGTCCCCTGGACCGGACGGGATTTACCCTAGGATTCTCTGGGAGGCGAGAGAGGCGATTGCAGAGCCTCTGGCTCTGATCTTCAGGTCGTCGTTGGTTACGGGTATAGTTCCGGAGGACTGGAGGATAGCGAATGTGGTCCCATTGTTCAAGAAGGGGAAGAGAGACCTTCCAGGGAATTATAGGCCAGTGAGTCTTACTTCTGTTGTGGGCAAAGTATTGGAGATAATTATTAGGGATAGGATTTATAGTTATTTAGAGAGAAATGAATTGATTGGGGATAGTCAGCATGGTTTTGTGAAGGGTAGGTCGTGCCTTACTAACCTTATTGAGTTTTTTGAAAAAGTGACCAAAGAGGTAGATGGGGGTAAGGCAGTTGATGTGGTATATATGGACTTTAGTAAGGCGTTCGATAAGGTGGCCCATGGAAGGCTTCTGCAGAAAATGCAGATGTATGGGATTGAGGGTGATTTAGCTAATTGGATTAGGAATTGGCTAGCAGATAGAAGACAGAGGGTGGTGGTTGATGGGAGATATTCATCGTGGAGTTCGGTTACAAGTGGTGTACCTCAGGGGTCTGTTTTGGGGCCCCTGCTGTTTGTAATTTTTATAAATGATCTGGATGAGGGTATTGAAGGATGGATTAGTAAATTTGCAGATGACACTAAAGTCGGTGGAGTGGTAGATAGTGAAGAGGGGTGTTATAGTTTGCAGAGGGACTTGGACAAGTTGCAGAGCTGGGCCGAGAGGTGGCAAATGGAGTTTAATGCGGAAAAGTGTGAGGTAATTCACTTTGGCAGGAGTAACAAATGTGTAGAGTATAGGGCTAATGGTAGGACTCTTAATAGTATTGAAGAACAGAGGGATCTTGGTGTATATGTGCATAGATCCCTGAAAGTTGGCAATCAAGTCGATAAGGTTGTTAAGAAGGCATATGGAGTCTTAGCTTTTATTGGTAGGGGGATTGAATTTCGGAGCCGCAATGTCATGTTGCAACTGTCCAAAACTCTAGTGCGGCCGCACTTGGAGTATTGTGTGCAGTTCTGGTCCCCGCATTGTAAGAAAGATGTGGAGGCATTGGAGAGGGTACAGAGGAGGTTTACCAGGATGTTGCCTGGTATGGAGGGCAGGTCTTATGAAGAGAGGCTGAGGGATTTGAGGTCGTTTTTGTTAGAAAGGAGGCAGCTAAGAGGGGACCTTATCGAAACATATAAGATGATTAGAGGTTTAGATAGGGTGGACAGTGATAGCTTTTTTCCTAGGATGGAGAAAGCTAGCATGAGGGGACATAGATTTAAATTAAGGGGTGGTGGTTTTAGGACAGATGTCAGAGACAGGTTCTTTACAGAGAGGGTGGTAAGGGTATGGAATGCTTTGCCTGCGTCAGTTGTAGATGCGCCAAGTTTGGTGGCGTTTAAGAGGTTAGTAGATACGTTTATGGACGAAAAGGGAATGGTTTAGTTTGGAGGGTCATTGCTTTTTCCTAATTGGTCGGCGCAACATCGAAGGCCGAAGGGCCTGTTCTGCGCTGTAATGTTCTATGTTCTATGTTCTATTATCCACTTGTGCTTTAAAAAGTTAAGAGAAGAGTTTAAGTCGAGAAGAGAAATATTGCTCAACTGGAACAGAATAAGTTGTAAGTTAAGTCACTTTATATGTACAAAGAATATTTAGTGGTTTCATTTTGTTTGAGGGGTTTTTAAAATGTGTTATGAATAAAACTTGTTTAGATAAAAGGATCTAATTTTGCCACTCCTTAAGTGGAACATTCATAGAACATAGAACATAGAACAATACAGCACAAACAGGCCCTTCGGCCCACGAGTTGCGCCGATCACATCTACCAATCCACAGACCTATCTATAACCCCCTAATTCATTCGTTTCCATGTACTCATCCAGAAGTCTTTTAAAAGACCCCAGCGAGTTTGCCTCAACAACCTCTGACGGCAGCCGATTCCATTCACTCACCACCCTCTGAGTGAAACATTTACCCCTAACATCCCCTCTGTATTTGCTTCCCTGCACCTTAAATCTGTGTCCTCTTGTAGTGACCATTTCAGCTCGGGGAAATAGCCTTTGAGAAACCACCCTATCTATTCCTCTCAACATTTTATAAACCTCTATCAGGTCGCCTCTCAACCCTACGTCTCTCCAGTGAGAAGAGTCCCAGCTCCCTCAACCTATCTTCATAAGGCCTGCCTCCCAATTCAGGCAGCATCCTTGTAAATCTCCTCTGCACTCTCTCAATAGCCTCTACATCCTTCCTATAGTGAGGCGACCAGAACTGCACACAATACTCCAAGTGAGGGGGATTCTTTCATCATATTTATGTCAAAATAGAAAGATTGTTGGAGTTTAGTCTGGTTTCATAGTGGCAGTTAGCACTGTTGCCTCACAGCTCCAGGGAGCCAGATTCAATCCCTGGCTTGAGTCATTGTCTGTGTAGAGTTTGCATGTTCTCCCCATGTCTGCGTGGGTTTGCTCTGGTTTCGACCCAGAATCCAAAGATGTGCAGACTCAGTTGATCAGCCATGCTAAATTGCTCTCCAGTGTCCCAGGATGTGTACATCAGGAGGATTAGCATGATAAATATGTGAGGTTATGGGGATAGGGCCTGGGTGGGATTGGTGTCGGTACAGACTCAATGGGCCGAATGGCCTCCTTCTGCACAGTAGTGTTTCTATGATTCTATAACATACCTTGGGGTTTCTGACCTGGCACCCTAATAAAAACTGGAGGCTATTTCTGAGATTGACAGCTATAATTTCTTGTTTGGTTTCTTGAACTTAAAGACAATGGGTGTTGAGGAACTGTTGTTTTCTTTCAGGGTTTAATTAGGGAGCGCTTGTGGAGAAACGGCTCTTTCAATGGTTAAAATTTCCTATCGTGGAGGGGTTCATTCAGAGTTTTTTGTACAAATGGTGACAGAAACAAAACTTTTGGATGAGGCAAAACAACTGAAGTGGACTTTGCCCAGAGGGATGAGATCATTTCAGCGATCGCTCAGCATTGAACATTGCCAGAAACACAGTCTGAAGCATTGGAGTTGGCAAATGAGCAAGAAATAAAACAGCTTGAGCAGGAAAAGGAATCGAGACAGCGTGAGTTGCAGTTAAAAGCAAACAAAAAAGAGATGGAGAGGAAAGAGAAAAAGAGAGTGCATTTGAACTTGCCATGCCAAGTTGCCCCTTGGTATCAGAGTGATTGGTTAGGATAAATACATGGGGTTACAGTGATAGGGATGGGTGGGGTTGCTTTCACTGGGGGGTGGCCTCCTTCTGCACTGTAAAATCCATGAATCTGTGAACTGGAAAGAAAATTTCTTCCATTTCAAATGGTAGAAGAACAAAAGATTAAACTGTGAGATTAGCAGAAAAATGGCAGATGGTTTTGAATTGGTTCATAAATCAAAGTTTGGTTTTTGAAATCAATTTCAACCTGTCAGGGATAGGATCTAAGGGTGGCATGATGATAGAGTGGTTAGCACTGCTGTCTCATAGCGCCAGGGACCCGGGTTCGATTCCCGGCTTGGGTCACTGTCTATGTGAAGTTTGCACGTTCTCCCCATGTCTGTGCGGGTTTCCTCCTGATGCTGTGGTTTCTTCAAGACATGCTGAAAGGCATGCTGGTTAGGTGCTAAATTCTCCCTTGCTTGTACACGACCAGGTGCCGGAGTGTGGCTTAGGGAATTTCACAGCAAGTTCATTGTCATGTTAATGTAAGTCCACTTATGATACTAAAAAGTAAATTTCAGATGTAGGTTGATAAGCAAATGCCAGATCTGTTTAAGGATTTTATTTGTGTGGGTATGTTTACTCATGTGTACACAGAAGAATAGGGAAGGAAGTTCAAATCTTAAAGGATACATGATCAAGTCAATCTCTAATGCTGAGAGATGAGGAGATACGCAGTTTGGAAGAGATATTGCTTGGAAAGGTGGAAATATGTGAAATTGATGATTAAGAGAGTCGTATTCCATCATGTAATTTGTGTGGTATGATGGCACAATGGTTAGCATTGCTGCCTCACAGCCCAGGGATCCAGGTTCGATTCCCAGCTTGGGTTACTGTCTGTGGGGAGTTTGCACATTTTCCCCGTATCTGTGAGGGTTTCCTCTGGGTCTCTGATTTCCTCCCACAGTCCAAAGTTGTGCTGGTTAGGTGGATTGGCCAGGCTAAATTGTCCCTGAGTGTCAGGCGACTAGCTAGGGTAAATGCACAGGGGCTGAGTGGGATTGTGGTCGGTGCAGACTCGACGGGCGGAATGGCCTCCTTCTGCACAGTACGATCCTATGATTCTATGTAAGGTGAAAGTGGTGGTAGAACTAACAGAAAAATGATCTTTGTCACAGATATCATTATTTTGCTTAGCAATATAGCTGAAGTGGGACCGGTTGAAAAGCCGGTGGACCAACCATTGAAGTGGTTCAGAAGACACATATTGGAGTCCAGCGTAAATGCATAGCTTAGCATGTAGCACCCTCAATTTTGAGAGTCATTATAACCCCAGAGAGTACAGCACAACTACTGGGCTGATATTCCAGTGCAATCCTGAGGGAGAGCTGCACTGCCAAAGGGACAGTCCAAAGATGTATGGATTAGGTTGTTTGGCCATACTAAATTGACCCTAGTATTGGGGGATTAGCAGGGTAAATGTGTGGGGCTACAGGAATAGGGCCTGGGTGGGATTATGCTTGGTGCAGACTCCGTGGCTCCTACTGCACTGTAGGGATCTAAGGGAGAGCAGTACTTTGTGGGGGACAGTACTGAGGGATGGTTCCCCAGATGGTGAAAGGTAATGTACAAACACAGAACAATGTGGGGAGGTGATGGCCAAGTGGTATTATCACTAGACTATTAATCCAAAAGCTCAGCTAACGTTCTGGGGGACCTGGGTTCGAATCCCTCCACGGCAGATGGTGGAATTTTAATTCAACTAAAAATATCTGGAATTGAGAATCTACTGATGACTGTGAAACCATTGTCCAGAAAACGCAACAGGTTCACTAATGTCCTTTAGAGAAAGAAATCTGCCTTCCTTACCCGGTCTGGCCTCCAGAGGCACAGCAATGCGGTCGACTGTCAACTGCCCCTGGGCAACTGGGGATGGATAATAAATGCTGGCCCAGCCAGTGATGCCCATGTCCCACAAATGAATGAAAAAAAAGAATGAAACAAACCAATT
This sequence comes from Sphyrna mokarran, assembly GCA_024679065.1. Taxonomy (NCBI): domain Eukaryota; kingdom Metazoa; phylum Chordata; class Chondrichthyes; order Carcharhiniformes; family Carcharhinidae; genus Sphyrna; species Sphyrna mokarran. The sequence continues at coordinate 22,380,294 of JAGIQG010000031.1, read as the reverse complement.
AAATCATCATCAAACTTTTTTTGTATTCTTTAATGTTTGTGGGCATGAGCATGAGTCAGTAGGAATCGCAAACTTCTGGCAGAGGGCTGCACCCACCTACCAATTGCCAACCATCCCCTTCACATTCTTGATCATTTGCTAATACTTCAAGCCAAGCTGCAAATCCCTGCAGAAGCCAGTCACCACCTGCAGGAGGTGCAGAGAACATGTCATAACCTTCCTCCCTGATACCGAACTCTGGTTATTGATCAACACCGATACTGAGCTGCACCTTTGTTTGCAGGATGAGGCTTTGCAGCACGTGCCCATAACTCAGCAAAGGTCACCCGTTACTCAGTGCTGAAAAGGAATGCCAGGCATCTGACAGTGGCTGAGCCGCAGTTGTATCATTCACCAAGTGTTAGCCCGGGGACAAAGCTGAGCTGAAAGTGTACACTGATATCTAAATCACCGTTAGCAGGGAAATTCCACTCCAGTCCATTACTACATGACCCACCTTCAAACAACTCATCTGCGGGTGGCACAGTGGTTAGCGCTGCTGTCTCACAGTGCCATGGGCCTGCTTTCAATTCTCAGCTTGGGTCACTGTCTGTGTGGAGTCTGCACATTCTCCCCGTGTCTGCGTGGGGTTCCTCCCACATCCAAAGGTGTGTGTGTGTGTGTGTGTGTGTTAGGTTGATTGGCCAGGCTAAATTGCCGCTTAGTGTCAGGGGGATTTGTAGGATAGATATGTGAGGTTGGGGGAAGAGTGGGATTGTGGTCGATGCAGACTGAATGAGCTGAATGGCCTCCTTCTGCACTGTGGGGATTCTATGATTCCATGATTCTTTGTTATAGAAATCAAACTTTCCTAGGATCTCCACATGGTCAGAAAGTGAATAATCAAGCAGGAAGGCAAATGCAACAGGGTGTGAAAGGAGGAGACAAAAGGATTTAAGGAAGGAATTCTGCAGTCTGGGGCATCGACAGCTGAAGGCTTGGCCGCCAGTAGCGTGGCAAAGAGAGGAGATATGCACAGGGAAGGATTACACTGTGACACAATGGTTAGCATTCCTGCCTCACAGCGCCAGGGACCCGGGTTCGATTCCCGCCTCGGGTCACTGTCTGGTTGAGTTTGCGCGTTCCCCCCGTGTCTGCGTGGGTTTCCTCCGGGTGCTCCGGTTTCCTCCCATAGTCCAAAGATGTGCGGGTCAAGTTGATTGGCCAGGCTAAATTAGTGTCGGGGTACTAGTAGGGTAAATACGTGGGGTCATGGGGATAGGGCCTGGGTGGGATTGTGGTCAGTGCAGACACGATGGGCCGAAAGGCCTCCTTCTGCACTGTCGGGATTCTGTGATTCTATGATGGAAGCTAACTCGGGGGAATGCAGGCAACTGGAGCTGGAGAAAATAAAGATAAGGAAGCATAAAATGGTTTCAGCACAGAAGGGAGGTCATTCCATCCATCTTACTCGGGCCTGCAGTTGGCGAGAGCAAAGTCTCATTCCTCCCACCATTTCCCTGTCACCCTACAAGGATCTTCTCTTGAGATAACGATTCAATTTCCTTTTAAAAGCCACAACCGAAATTGCCTCCATCTACCATCACCACCACCGCCCACCACCACCTCCCTTCCCCCCCACCCGTTCCCCCCCCACCACACACACACACACACACACACACACACACACACTTCAGCATAACAAACATGCTATTCTGGTTCTTTTATCAATCACTTGGAAGAGAATCCTACAGTGCGAAAGGAGGCCAGTTGGCCCATCAAGCCTGCACTGACATCAATCCCATAGCCCCATAACCCAATCTGCTAGTCCCACTGTTACGAAAGAGCAATTTAGCATGGCCAATCCACCTAACCTGCACATCTTTGGACACTAAGGGACAATTTAGCACGGCCAATCCACCTAACCTGCACATCTTTGGACACTAAGGGGCAATTTAGCATGGCCAATCCACCTAACCTACACATCTTTGGACATTAAGGGACAATTCAGCATGGCCAATCCACCTAACCTGTACATCTTTGGACACTAAGGAACATTTAGCATGGCCAATCCACCTGACCTGCACATTTTTGGACACTAAGAGACAATTTAGCTGCCAATCCACCTAACCCGCACATCTGTGGACATTAAGGGACAATTTAGCATGGCAATCCACCTAACTGCACACCTTGGACACTAAGGACAGTTTAGCATGGTCAATCCACCTAACCTACACATCTTTGGACACTAAGGGCAATTTAGCATGGCCAATCCACCTAACCTGCACATCTTTGGACAATAAGGGACAATTTAGCATGGCCAATCCACCTAACCTGCACATCTTTGGACAATAAGGGACAATTTAGCATGGCCAATCCACCTAACCTGCACATCTTTGGACACTAAAGGGCAATTTAGCATGGCCAATCCACTTAACTCTGCACATCTTTGGAGTGTGGGAGGAAACCACAGCACTCGGAGAAACCCATGCAGACATAGGGAAAATGTGAAGCCTCCACACAGACAGTGAACCAAGCCGGGAATTGTACCCGGGTCCCTGGCGCTGTGAGGCAGCAGTGCTAACCCACTGTGCCACCAAGCCACCCATGGGGCGAGTATCTGGAGGGAGGGATCAGTGTGTTAAAACAGGTGGATGGGAGCCAAGGTAGGTGTCTGGAGTAAGGGGTAATTGGGACGTTGACGAGTAGAGGGGGGGAGGAAGTGAGCCAGGAGAGTTTTCAATAGTGGAGGAGCAAGATAATTGAGATGTGGCAATTTCTGGTATTTGTCAAGAGCCTTGCCTCCCAGATTCCAGTGAGGTAACTCGGTATGATATCAGTAACCTTCCTGATGTCATCACAGTGCGTTTATCATCCCTTGATCTGAGTTTGTGAGTAGAAAGCTGACACACTGAACAAGATCAAAGCTATCTGATGCTGCATTCTGTGACTGATTTCAGCCTGGTTACTCCTCACTGTGACGCAGATTCCACTGTGCAGTAACTGCGGAATGTACTTAGTCCCTCCCAAGGGCTCCCTATTCGGATATGTCGACATGCCCACTGTGCGCTCCCAACACTTTTGGTTTCCATTTCGGAGGATCAAAAGTTTGGGTTTGATTTATTTTCATTAGCAAGGGTTCGTCTTCTGTTTCTGGCAGAGTCTCAGCTCCAGTGACTCCTGCCATCTTGGTAAATATTATTCTTTTTGCTTACTTTTTGCAGAGTCATAGAATCATACAGCGTGGTCCTTTGGCCCAACTTGACCATGCCACTCCTTTTTTTTTTCACCACTAGGTTAATGCCAGTTGCTTGCGTTTGGCCCATAATTTCCTGGTTCCCCAGCGACGTATTTGGGAGTTACCTCCATGATGCTTTGAGAACACCTCTAGGAAGTTCCCACTTCAGGATTGATCTGGCAATTGCTCAGAGACGCTCAGTTCCTGTTCCTGCCCTGTTCTCTCCACCCCAGCTGACCCTCATCTTCTCAGATAGCCAACTAAAGCAAGCTCAGGATAAATCCACAACGAGGACACGTACTGTACATGGGCCATATGTGGCTAGTTGAATCAAGCAGCATCTTCCTTTGCTTGTCTGGAATAAGCATTGTGTAAGCCTTACGCAATCAACCACACTTGCGAAACCCGAAACAAAATGTCTCCTCGATTGGGCAGCACTTACTGGACAATGTTGAGTGCACTAATAGCTCGCAATGTGCTCGCAATGTGACTTGTTTAAGTTTACTAGAATGATATTTATGGCAGCACAGTGGTGAGCACTGCTGCCTCACAGCGCCACGGACACGGGTTCGATTCCTGGCTTGGGTCACTGTCTGTGTGGAGTATGCACATTCTCCCCGTATCTGCACGGGTTTCCACCAGGTGCTGCAGTTTCCTCGCAGATTCTGAAATACGTGCTGGTTCGGTGCTAAATTCTTCCCCAGTGTATCCCAACAGTGTGGCGACTAGGGGAATTTCACAGTAACCTCATTGCACCGTTAATGTCAACCTTACTTGTGACTAATGAATAAACTTTAACTTTACTTTATATATTTGATTTATTTTTGTCACATATATTAGCTCATAGTGAAAACTATTGTCTCTTGTGCGCTATACAGACAAAGCACACCGAGTTTAGAGGAAGAGATAGTACGGAATGTAGTGTTAAGTCATAGCTAGAGTGTAGAGAAAAATCGACTAGTGCGAGGTAGGTCCATTCAAAAGTCTGACAGCAGCAGGGAAGAAGCTGTTCTTGAGTAAGTGGTACGTGACCTCAGACGTTTGTATCTTTTTCCCAATGGAAGAAAGTGGAAGAGAGAATGTCCGGAGTGTGTGGGGTCCTTAATTATGGAGGCTGCCTTTTCCAGGCAGCGGAAAGTGTAGACAGAGTCAATGGATGGGAGGCTGGTTTGCCTGATGGATTGGGCTACATTCACAACACTTTGTAGTTTCTTGCAGAATTGGTCACAGCAGGAACCCATACCAAGCTGTGATGCAACCAGAAAGAATGCTTCCTGTAGTGATCTGTAACCGCCTTTTTTTGAATGACACCTTGGTCATATCTGGATTAATCAGATCTGACTTACAAACTAATCAGCGTCCCAAAGTATAAACTGTTGTGTTCCTAACCCCACTGATGTCACCTGTGAGTATCTCAAAATCCCAAAGGTTCGATTGAAACACTGGTTCTTTGTGATGTACCTTTCTTTGAAATAATATGAGGAACAACGTACAACCCAATGAGGAACTTGCCCAGTCATTGTGTAAACAATTAATAAAGAATATTTATTAAAATAAAACAAAAGCACACAAGAAAGATGAATATACACCATGACACTTAAGGATATGAATAATAATTCCCACTATTTTATATGAAATAACTTTTTAATACCAAAATATACCCATGTCCCTGAACTCACTGGGATGTACATTTTCCCAAAAACTACATCCAATTTTTCAAATTTCTTAGAAGACTAGGGAAATTTGGCATGTCAGCTCTGACTCTCACCAACTTTTACAGATGCACCACAGAAAGTATTCTTTCTGGTTGTATCACAGCTTGGTATGGCTCCTACTCTGCAAGGAACTACAAAAGGTCATAAATGTAGCCCAGTCTATCAGGCAAACCAGTCTCCCATCCATTGACTCTGTCTACGCTGCCCACTGCCTTGGGAAAGCAGCCAGCATAATTAAGGACCCCACGCACCTTGGACATTCCGTCTTCCAGCTTCTTCCGTTAGGAAAAAAATACAAAAGTCTGAGGTCACGTACCAACCGACTCAAGGCAGCTTCTTCCCTGCTGCTGTTGAATGGACCTACCTTGCATTAAGCTGATCTTTCTCTACAACCTAGCCATTACTGTAACACTACATTCTGCACTCTCTCATTTCCTTCTCTATGAATGGCATGTTTCGTCTGTGTGTTGCGCAAGAAACAATACTTTACACTACGCTAATATATTATCGAATCATGGAAATCCTATGGTGCAGAAGGAGGCCATTCAGGCCCATTGAGCCTGCGCTGACCACAATCCCACCCAACTCCTATTCCTGTAACCCCACTTCTTTACCCTGTAGTTTCCCCCGACACTCAGGATCAATTTAGCATGGCCAATCAACCTAACTCGCACGTCTTTGGATTATGACTAGAAACCGGAGCACCCGAGGAAACCCACGCAGACACGGGGAGAATGTGCAAACTCCACACAGACAGGGACCCGAGCTGAGAATCGAACCTGGGTCCCTTGCGCTGTGAGACTGCAGTGCTAACCACTGTGCCACCATGCTGCTGATGGATGTGACAATAAATCAAATCAATTTAGAATCTCTAAGTCAAATTCCGAGAATAGGTACAACACAATGCAGCTTAGTGTGGGAAAACATCTTTTTCCTGGTTCAACCGCGGCCTGAAAGTACATCTGTTAGAATGGAATATCAGTGATCTGTCATGACCCTAAATGTTAGCTGGAACAGGCCTCTGTGGCTCTGACCATAAATGGAACTGGCCTCACTGAAGATTAGATGGGCACAGCTTGTCTAGCTGTTGAATGGAAAACTAGCTTCCTTCCCCAATGAGGGTACTAGCACTGTTTGGTCCTTTTGATATTCCATCCTGTGGATTTGGTTGTCTACATCCTGTAAATTTCTTGCCTTTAGAAGTTGTCATCACTTCCACTGATTGCTGGTAAACAATGTTTCCGATGTGGCAATTCACTCCTCAATTTCTCTGGACGCCTGCTAATCTTATTCCTGGGCAAAATGCATCTCACTATTTCTCTATACATCTGCCAATCTTGGTACTTGTCTGTTAATTATCTCAAGTTCAACTATAAACCTCATTAACTTCCCAAATTCCTAACAACAGGAATTTGTGATTGCTTGACATTTGGCACTCTTGTATTTGTCCTGATGAGTGTGAGAGGCAAAGATTCAGCAGCATGTCTGTCTCTGGTCAGCAGTATAAATATACCAAAGAATCATAGAAACCCTACAACGCCATTTGACTCAGCAAGCTGCACCTACAACAATCCCACCCAGGCCCTGTGTCCACAACCATATGTATCTATTCTGTTAATCCCCCTGAGACACTAAGGGGCAATTTAGCATGGCCAACCCACCTAGACCACACAACTTTGGAGTATGAGAGGAAACCGGAGCACCAGGAGGAAACCCACGCAGACACAGCGAGAACGTGCAAACTCCGCATTGACAGTGACCCAAGGCCAGAATTGAAGTCAGGTCCCCGGCTCTGTGAGGCAGCAGGGCTAACCAATGTGTCACCATGTCGCTCAAAGTCATACATCTGCTGGAAGGTGCCTTGTTAGCGAGAGAAGGGAAGAGAGAGGAGATTGGGACTATTTCAGTGATCTCAAAGTTCCTTAAAGATATTTATGAGAATGTTTAAAATTGACTGGCACCAAAAGAGACCTCTGTCAGCAGCATAATCATCCCAAGGGTAAGGCCAATGATTTACTCAGGCAGACAGGATGTTAGGACAAGCTTTGGTGATCTCTCCAACCACCAGCTCGGCAGGCGCTGAACAATCCAATAATTAACCTCAAGCAATTATTATCAGTCTCACACTCTGACACTGACAATAACAATTTGTCTACTTATGGCACCTCTTAACAGTCTCAGCGCAAGGGACCTGGGTTCTATTCTCAGGTTGGGTCACTGTCTGTGTGGAGTTTGCACGTTCTCCCCATGTCTGCGTGGGTTTCCTTGGGTGCTCTGGTTTCTTGTCATAATCCAAAGACGTGCGAGTTAGGTTGATTGGCCATGCTAAATCATTCCTGAGATGTTTCACAGGAATGATTATCAGACAAATATTGACGCCAAGTATATAAGAAGGTACAAAGACAAATGACCAAATTTTAGTCTAAGAGGTAGATTTGAAGGAGTGTCTTAAAGGAGAAGAGACATATGCTTGGTTTGGTTCCTGCTCTGACCAAGACCACAAGAAACTGCAAAGGGTTGAGAACATAACTTAATCTATCACATAAACCAACCTCCCAACCATTGACTCTGTCTACACTTCCTGCTACTTCTAAAAAGCAGCCAGTATAATCAAGGACCCCACGCACTCCGGACATTCTCTCTTCTTTGGTGGGAAGAAGACACAAAAGGCAGATCACGTACCAACTGACTCAAGGACAGCTTCTTCTCTGCCACCATCAGACTTTTGAATGGACCTACCTCACATTCAGCCATTTTCTTGACTTTTTCTACACCTGAGCTATAACAGTAAAACTACATTCCGCACCCTCTCCTTTCCTTCTCTATGAATGGCATGTTTTGGCTGCATAGCATACAAGAGACCATACTTTTCACTGTATCCTATATACATATTCACTATATACATGTGACAATAATAAATCAAGTCACAAATGGAACTTTTGATATCTGATCCCTATGGGCATTCTTCATGTGTGCGTTCAATGTAGCAAGTATCTATATGCACCCTGGGGACCGTACACAGCATGTCTCCAGCAGAGTCCAGTGATCTCCATCAGGGACAGGAACCTTGATCTGGACTCAAGAGTTCTGAGGCCAACCCTCTACCTGGCAGAGATTGGCGAATAGCGCAACAACAGATCATCCCTGACCCTCGCTCAATCTACACAGTGATCTAGCTCCATCCTACTCCATCACATCACATCAGCTATACGCTTCATGTGTTGGTCTATTCTGTAGGCCCAGTGAACTTTGAGCTGGTAATGCTGAATCCATTTGCGAGAAACATTTACATGGGATTTTAAACCCAAAATATGCCTTCCCATTGCTCAGGGAGTCGGGTGGTTCCCAAGGTGTGCTGGAACCCCAGATGAGAAGCTAACATGGTCTCTGAGATAATGGCAACAGCACCCCGCAACTGTTCAGTTCCTCAAAACCTTTCACAATCATAAGACCATGGAGCAGAATGAGGCAACTCAGCCCATTGAGTCTGCTCCGCCATTCAATCATGGCTGATATTTTTCTCATCCCCTTTTCCCCATAACCCCTGATCTCCTTATTAATCAAGAACCTCTCTATCTTTGCCTTTAAGACACTCAATGACTGCCCTCCACAGCCTTCTGCGGCAAAGAATTCCACAGATTCACCACTCTCTAGCTGAGGAAATTCCTCCTCATCTCTGTTTTAAAGGATCGTGCCTTTAGCCTGAGGTTGTGCCCTAGCTTGGTTGTGGTTTTTGCTACTCGTGAAAACATTTTCTCCACGTCCATTCTATGTAGGCCTCGCAGTATCCTGTAAGTTTCAATAAGATCCACTCCCGCCCATCCTTCTAAACTCCAACGAGTTCAGACTCAGAGTTCTCAACTATTCCTCATATGACAAGCTTTTCATTCCAGAGATCATTCTTGTGAACCTCCCCTGGACCTGAAACTCCTCTGGACCCTTTCCAAGGCCGGCACATCCTTCCTTAGATACGGGGCCCAAAACTGTTCACAATCCACCAAATGGGGTCTGATCAAAGTCTTATACAGCATCAGAAGTACATCCCTGTTCTTATATTATGTAAGTCTATATTAGACTTCTCGATGTGAATGCTAACATTGCGTTTGCTTCCTACTGCTGACTGAACCAGCATGTTAACCTTAAGAGAACCTTGAACATGGACTCCCGAGTCCCTTTATGCTCCTGATTTCCTAAGAATTTTCCCATTAGAAAATGGCCTCCATTCCTGCTTCCAAAGTGCGTAACTTCACATTTTTCACATTGTATTCGATTTGCCACTTCTTTGCCCACTCTTCTAACCTATCCAATTCCTGCTGCAGCCCCTCTTGACTTTCTAACTCTTCCCGTCAGCCATCAGTCTGAAACCATAATTCTATTTCTCCCTTTATTTGAATAAATGTAAATTGAGAGAGGCGGATACTCAACTTGATGTCCTCGAGCATCAGTCACTGTAAGTAAGTGTGCGGGTTCAGCAGGCAGTAAAGAAGGCAGATGATATGTTGGCCTTCATAGCGAGAGGATTTGAGTATGGGGATAGGGATGTTTTGCTGCAGTTGTTGGTGAGGCCACACCTAGAGTATTGTGTGCAATTGTGGTGTCCTTATCTGAGGAAGGATGTTCCTTGCTACAGAGGGAGCGCAGTGAAGGTTTACCAGACTGATTCCAGGGATGGCAGGTCTGTCATATGAGGAAAGATTAAGTCGGTTAGGATTATATTCACTGGAGTTTAGAAGAGTGAGAGGGAATCTCATAGAAACTTATAAAATTCGAAGAGGATGAGACAGCGTAGATTCAGAAAGAATGTTCCCCATGGTGGGGGGAGACCAGAACGTTGTTTGAAGAATAAGGGTGAAGCTTTTAGGCCTGAGATGAGGAGAAATTTCTTCAGCAATTTCCTCTGGATGTACAGAGCATTAAGTGCTAAGTGATTGATGGCTTGAGATAAGCTCCAGTGGGGAGATAGCAGTGATGCTGTGTGGGGGCTGGAATGTACAGAAGAGTGGGAGGTTTCATTCTACTTCACTGCAGGACAACAGGCTCCCACATTGATACCATGGTGAGAGTATTTTAGGATTGTGCTGGCATGACAATGAATCATTTATGATCATTAGCCAACATCAATGGCGAAAGTAGATTGAGTAAGTGTGTACTCTGAGCACCAGACTGAACAATGATCTGACAGTCTGTCACTATCTGACTATGAGGGTGGCATTGGTGCAGAGAAGCAGGACTGTTGAAGGAGGCCAGGAGGTAATAATGCACACAATGTCAATGGCAAGAACTAATCTACAAGGGAGAGGAGGCTATTGGAGGACAGGCAGGAAAGGGAAGTTACAGCCACATTCAGATTAGCTCTGATTTTATTGAATAGAGGCACAGACTCCAGGGACCAAATGGCCTGTTCCAATTTCTTACGTTTCTCTGAAGTCTAATGGTGTGGTAGCACAGTGGTTAGCACCCTGGTTCAATTCCGGCCTCGGGTCACTGTCTGTGTGGAGTTTGTACATTCTCCCCATGTCTGCGTGGGTTTCCTCCCACAGTCCAAAAGTTAGATTGATTAGCCGTGCTAAATTCATCCTAGCATTGGGTGTATTAGAAGGGTGGGGTTGTGGGAATAGAGCTTGGGTCTGTAGGGGAGGCGATGGCCGAGTGACATTATCGCTAGACTATTAATCCAGACACTCAGCTAACGTTCTGGGAGCTTGGGTTCAAACCCAACACAAATTTGATTTCAAATTTGAAAAAATATCTGGAATTAAGATTCTACTGATGACTGTGAAACCATTGTCAGAAAACCCATCCGGTTCACTAATGCCTTTTAGGGAAGAAAATCTGCCATCCTTACCTGTTCTGGCCTACATGTGACTCCTGAGCCACAGCAATGCGATTGACTCTCAACTGCTTTCCAAAGGCAACTAGGGATGGACAGCCAATGATGCCCATTAATTGTATAGCAACAGCTGTCATCAGTCGGGAAAATGGCTCAGATGCTGCAATTGTGCCAGGGGATGGGTAGAGAGCCCGAGCAATTATGGGATGTTCACAAGTGCCAGGGCGCCTGCCTTCCATTCAGTGACTCAACTTTGGAAGCAGTGAATTGTGAACTCAGGCTGAGGGAGGAGGCAAGATGTTTGGGATACTGCGTGGACTGACTCCACGCATTCGAGGAGGAAAGAATACATATCATCCTGTTCTGATCTTCATTTGTTAAGGGTGATTCAGAGTACTGTAGCTGTTGTGAGAAACAGAAAGTAAACTTGAAGCCCCGACTGTCTGCAAGACATGATGTTCCTCATGACTGAGGTATGTTCATAGCAGAGATAACCAGGAGAGGCAGTGAACCTTCCTAACCAAGTTACTGAGGCTTCAGTCTAGCTAACGAGGAAGAGGACAGAGCAAGGTCGAAAGTGGCAGATACACACTGCACAAATGTTCCTTTGCCCCCCCCCCCCCCTCCATATCAGATCCACCCCCACAGTTCACATGTTTGAGTGTGAGCCAGGATCACATCTTCTCGTCCTTTGGCAACTCTCCTCAATCAACAACAGTGTGCTGTGATACTGTGCCAGCGTGGACTAGGAAAATGACAGAATGGATCTGTGGTATGTGCTGAGCTTCCCAGAATCACAGGCTTTGCCGACACCCCTCCTCTTGGCTCAGAGACCTCAGATCAGTTCAGAGAGATTCCCTCATCTTCCACACATACAGCCATGCCACATGCTTGTGTGCAGGGGCAGCACAGTGGGTTAGCACCGCTGCCTCACAGCACCAGGGAACTGGGTTCGATTCCTGGCTTGGGTCACTGTCTATGCGGAGTCTGCACATTCTCCTTGTGTCTGCGTGGGTTTCCTCCGGGTGCTCTGATTTCCTCCCACAATCCAGAAGACGTTGCTGGTTAGGTACTAAATTCTCCCTCAGTGTAGCCAACAGGTGGTGGAATGTAGCAAAGAGGAGGTTTTCCACAGTGACTTCATTGTAGTGTTAATATAACCCTATTCATAACACTAATAAATAAACTTTAACATATACACACAGATAACCTACAATTGCAATAAAAGGTTTGTCAGGCACTTTGGAAATACACTGCATTGAGTCACTGGTGAGGATTATAGTAAAACAAACTTTGTTTAAGTAGACTAATAAAAGGCTCAATATTGTGAGACGGTGTAGAATAGCTCTTGTTAAAGGCTTCAGTACCAGACTTCCCGAGCCTTTCTTAAGCCTAGTCAATCATTGCCGGGTTTTAGATTTGGCTAATGAGTAAGTGGTTGCCATAAACACCAGCCAGCTCAACACCGTCAGAAACAAAAGAATAGGGACCATTGGGCTAGAATACAAGAGCAGGTACGTACTTCTGAGGCTGTATAAGGCTCTGGTCAGACCCCATCTGGAAAATTGTGGGCAGTTTTGGGCCTCATATCTAAGGAAGGATGTGCCGGCCTTGGAAAGAGTCCAGAGAAGGTTCACAAGAATGATCCCTGGAATGAAGAGCTTGTCTTATGAGGAACGGTTGAGGTCTCTGGGTCTGTACTCATTGGAGTTTAGAAAGATGAGGGGGGATCTTATTGAAACTTACAGGGTACTGCGAGGCCTGGATAGAGAGGACGTGGAGAGGGTGTTTCCATTAGTAGGAAAAACTAGAACCAGAGGGCACAATCTCAGGGTAAAGAGTTGATCCTTTAAAACAGAGATGAGGAGGAATTTCTTCAGCCAGAGAGTGGGGAATCTGTGGAATTCTTTGCCGCAGAGGGCTGTGGAGGTCGGGTCATTGAGTGTCTTTAAACAGAGGTTGTGCCCTCTGGTTCTAGTTTTTCCTACTAATGGAAACATCCTCTCCACGTCCACTCCATCCAGGCCTTACAGTATCCTGTAAGTTTCTATAAGATCCCCCCCTCATCCTTCTAAACTCCAATGAGTACAGACTGACTCCTCAACCATTCCTCATACGACAAGATCTTCATTCCAGGGATTATTCTTGTGAACCCCTACTGGACCCTTCCCAAGACCGGCACATTCTTCCTTATATATGGGGTGCAAAACTGCCCACAATTTTCCAAATTGGGGTCTGACCAGAGCCTTATACAGCCTCAGAAGTATATCCTGCTCTAGTATTCTACTCCAGGGGTCCCTATTCTTTTGAGCATTTGTTTCTGATGGTGTTGAGCTGGGTTCTTGATTAAGAAAGGGGTCAGAAACTATCGGAAAAAGGCAGTTGAATGGGGATGAAAAGAATGATTGAATAGCGGAAAAGATGGGCCACAAATTCTGCTGCTACATCTTATGGTGTTATCCACCATCAAACACATCTTCTCCTCCTTTGGCAACTTACCCAAGGGAGTGTTTCCTTCACAATAAGGAATACTCCAGTCCTCAGTCATTCCTTCCCTTTTGTTGCAGCACCTTTCTGTGCAAGCATATTAGATACACATCTGCCTTCTCACCATCCCTGAGCATTCCTTTCCAAGTGGGCACAATAAGAAGTCTCACAACACCAGGTTAAAGTCCAATAGGTTTGTTTGGAATTATGAGCTTCTGGAGCACTACACTTTCATCAGATGAGTGGAGGGGTAGATTTCACAAACACGGCATATATAGGCAAAGTCACAATTGCACGGTAACAATTGGAATGCAAGTCTTTTCAGGTAATCAAGTCTTCCCAGGTACAGACAGTCCAAGTGGAAAGAGGGATAATCACAGGTTAAAGAGGTGTGAATTGTCTCAAGCCAGGACAGTTAGTAGGATTTTCCAGGCCAGATGGTGGGGGTTACAGATAGTGGGACGTGAACCCAAGATCCCGGTTGAGGCATGCGGAATTTGACTATCAGTTTCTGCTCGGCGATTTTTGTGTTGTCGTGTGTCTTGAAGGCCGCCTCGGAGAACACTTACCCAAAGATCGGAGTAGTGATGAAGGAGCAGTGCTCCAAAAGCTTCCAAAGAAACCTGTTGGGCTTTAACCTGATGTTGTGATGCTTCTTATTGTGCGTACCCCAGTCCAACACCGACATCTCCGCATCATGGCTTCTCAAGCGAGGCAGTGGTTTACTTACTTTACTTCATTCAATCAGGGGATGTGGGCACCACTGGAGGGGTCAGTAATTATTGCCCATCTCTGATTGTCCTTAAACTGAGTGGCTTGGTGGATCATTTCATTACACATTTAAAAGTCAGCATTTCTCTGAAGTCACATGTAGGGGAAGGGCAACAGATTTGCTTCCCTAATGGGGCATGAGTGAACCAGATGAGTTTTTTATTTACAACAATCAATAATGATTTCAGGGTCATCATTAGATTTCTAATTACAGATTGTTACTGAATTCCAATTTCATCATCTGCCGTGACAGGATTCAAATCCAGGTTCCCAGGAAACTCTGAATGTTTCTCTCTGCAGTAACTTCATTGCCAGCCTACTTGTGGCACTAAAATATTTATAGGATCAAGAAAAACCAGAACATTGACTGAGTTTCTGTTTTAATAATCTAATAATAATAATATCACGAGACTATCGCTTCCCCTTAATCGCTGCCCATCATTTTATTTCTTTTTCCTTTACTGGTTCCCTTTTGTCTCTTTTGGGGAATTGCCATCCTTTATTTCTTTACCTGTCCCCATTTCCACACCCTTTGGCCATGCAAGCGATTTGTCATTTAATCCTTCCATCCTATTCCGCAGTTTCCCGACTGTTAGAGTGAAGCACCCAGCTTCTGAATAACTTGGCACAGTGACAACTATTTACTAACGGGAAGGCAAGAGCATTTACAAGAAATATTTACAAGCCGACACCACTGTGAGAACAAACGTAACCTGCTGTCTGGTTCCCAACTGCAGGTCCTAAAACCTGCTCTGCAGCTGCAAAGTGTGCACCTTGCCATCCCATTGGTCGGGAGGTCATGGGGTTCCTGACATTCACCTAAGCCTCAGACATGAAGATAACGTGGTCTCCGAGATCGCTGCAATCCCTCCCCTCCCCCTTCAGTTGTTCAAAACATATCACATTTCTAACTTTCCCTGTCAGCCATCGGTCTGAAACAGCAATTCTATTTGTCCCTTTATTTGAATGGGCATAAGTTAAGAATGGTAGGTACTCAGTGAGACCTTGGGGCTCTCGTGCATCAGTCGCTGAAAGTTAGCTTGCAGATACAGCAGGAAGGAAAGAAGGCAAATGGTATGTTGGCCTTCACAGTGAGAGGATTTGAGAACGGGGATAGAGATGTTTTGCTGCAATTGTACAAGGTATTGGTGAGGCCACACCTGGAGTATTGTGTGCAGTTTTGGTCTCCTTATCTGAGGAAGGATGTCCCTGCTGTAGAGGGAAATTTTACCAGGCTGATTCCTGGGATGGCAGATCTGTCATATGAGGAGAGACAGAGTGGGTTAGGATTATATTCACTGGAGTTTAGAAGAGTGAAAGGGGAAATCTCATTGAAACTTATAAAATTGTAACAGGGTTAGACAGGGTAGATTCAGAAAGAATGTTCCCGATGGTGGGGCGTCCAGAATTAGGAGTCATAGTTAGAGGATAAGGGGTAAACCTTTTAGGACTGAGGTGAGGAGAAATTTCTTCACCCAGAGGGTGGTGAATGTGTGGAATTCACTCCCACAGAAAGTATTTGAGACTAAAACATTGTGTGATTTCAAGAAGAAATTAGATATAGCTCTTGAAGCAAAAGGGATCAAGGGATATGGGGAAGGGAGGATCAGGATGTTAAATTTGATGATCAGCCATGATCAAAATGAATGGCAGAGCAGGCTGGAAGGGCTGAATGGCCTCCTCCTGTTTCTAGTTTCTATGTTCAGAGATATTGCTGTACTTGTTGAGTATTTTCAGCATTTTATGTTTGAATAGAGGAATTCTTTGAATAGAGAATTGGCTCTGCAATCACTTCAAACATTTCTGCATTGGGCCTCCTTATTATCTCTCTGGCAGAAGGTTAGGAGCAGGCCGTCTCATGATACCATTTCACAGCCTCGGAGAAAAGGGAAACAGCAAGGGAGAAAAGACAGAAAAAAAAGCAGAATACTGGAGATCTGAAATTCAAAGCAGGAAGTGGTGGAAATATTCAGCTGGTCTGGCAGCATCTGTGAAGAGAGAAACAGAACGTGCAATAGGTCTCAACAGGATATGAATCGGAAGGCAGACTGGTGAAATCTTTCCCCTTCGGTGTGAAATTGGTCGCAATATCCTTAGTTAATATCGTATGAGGGTGAGATCAGTTGTAATTCCTTCAGTTAATGCATCAAAGACCTGAGTCAAATCTGGGGTGCTTAGAGCATCAGGAGAGTAATTCGAAAACCACATCGCATCAAGAATTAGGGGGCATCGATTAGGTAAAAGAAGCAACGGTGACAAAAGAAAAATATTTTCACGCAGCAAGTAGTTATGATCTGAGATGCACTGCCTGTGAATATAGCAGAGGCAACAGTGGTTTTCAATGAGAACTGGATAATTATGTGAAGGGAAAAGAATTGCAAGGCCAAGAGGAAAGAGCAGGGGACTGGGGTGAGGCAATTTTTTTTTTATTCATTCATGGGCCACAGGCATTGTGGCTGGGCCAGCATTTATTGCCCATCCCCAGTTGCTCTTGGAGGGCAGTTGAGAGTCAAACAGATTGCTGTGGCTCTGGAGTCACATGTAGGCCACACTGGGTAAGGACGGCAGATTTCTTTCCCTAAGGGAATCAGATGGGTTTTCCTGATAATCGACAATAGTTTCATAGTCATCAGGAGGTTATAGAATCCCTACAGTGCAGAAGGAGGCCAATCGGCCATTGTGTTTGCACTGACCACAATCCTACCCAGGCCCGATTCCTGCAACCACATATGTTTACCCTGCTAATCCCCCTGACACTCGGGTCAACTTAGCACGGCCAATCAACCTAACATGCACATCTTTGGAATGTGGGAGGAAGCCGGAGCACCCAGAGGAAACCCACGCAGAGTTGGGGAGAATGTGCAAACTCTACACAGTTTGCAGTGACCCAAGGCCAGAATACTAGGTCCCTAGTACTGTGAGGTAGCAGTGCTGACCACTGTGCCACCCTATTCTCAATTCTAATCTTTTTTGAATTCTAGTGAATTCAAATTCCACTAAGTGCCTCAGAACATTAGCTGAGTTTCTGGATTAATAGTCCAGCAATAATACCATTAGACTATCACGTCCTCTAAATTGCTCTTGCACTTAGCCAAAGGGACAAATGATCTAGTTCTGTGAAGAAAGTAATCTACGATTCGATAATGCAGTGGGTACATTCTCTGCTTGTTAACATCAGTATATCTTAGCTGACAGCCTATCCCCCTGGAGGCTTGGCCTTTAATAATCAGGTTGTCCAGAATCACAGGGAAACATTGGTTCTGACTCAAAAAGGGCACCGGATGCTGGATTACTGAGTCATGTCTGTGCAATGTACTCCTGGAAGTGAAAGAATATTAACAGCATCCTTCTGCTGTCAGGGCATCAGACAATATCAAAGTAATACCTTTATCCTCACATATCTGGGTTTGGGGTCAGCTTTGACCCACTGGGCAACATTCCAGACAGACACGCAATATTTCTTTTACCAAGTGATTGCCTCAGGCTAAAGCACCAAGGGGATGAGTGGGGCTGGAAACAGGATGTCAGCTCTGGTCCAGATAAAATAAAAAGGGCAGGGGGAAGAGTTTTATTGGCACGCAGCTGTGGAAGGCCCAGGAGCATCCCCCTCCCTCTCCTGCCACCCCCCACCTTTCCCCCCCCCCTGCCTACTTCACAAAACAGAGAAGAGCAACTCTGACGAGAGGGAAGAGAGAGAGAGAGAGACTGTGGGCTTTTGTAAGTGAGAGAGAGAGATAACAACACGTGCTGTGCCTATGAAAAAGTTGAGGAAGAATTTGGAAATGACTCAAAATATTGCAAGCCCAAACCAGCAATTGCATTGTGTCTAAACACGCTGAATTACTATACTTAGGAGCAGCAAGAAAGAGACTAATACTAAACCACAATGAGGGCTTCTGATGAAAGAGTGTTTTTGTGAGGTGCGGAAGATGTGAAAGAGATTTGAGGCAGAATCCCACAGAGTATGACTGATGGCATGATGTATTAGACTGAGATGGGGAGCGCGGGGCAGGGAATGCGAAAAAAGACCAGAACCTGAGCTGACTACTTCATGACATGCAGCAAAATCATTTGAATTCGAGATCGAGGAACGTAAGCCAAGTTAACTGTAACCAAGTCAACTGTGAGTTAACAAGGAAGCCAAGCCAACAGAGAAAGCTTTCTTTCTGGTTATATCACTGCTTGGTATGACTCCTGCTCTGCCCAAGACCGCAAGAAACTACAAGGAGTTGTAGATGTAGCCCAATCTATCCCGCAAAACAGCCTCCCATCCATTGACTCTGCCTCGGAAAAGCAGCCAGCATAATCAATGTCTCCACGCATCCCAGACATTCCCTCTTCCACCTTCTTCTGTGGGGAAAAAGACACAAAAGTCTGAAGTCACGTACTAAGTGACTTAAAAACAACTTATTCCCTGCCTTCATCAGATTTTTGAATGGTCCTACCTTGCATTAAGTTGAACTTTCTCTACACCCTAGCTATGACACTACATTCTGCATTCTCTCCTTTCCTTCTCTATGAACGGTATGCTCTGTCTGCTTAGTGCACAAGAAACAATACTTTTCACTGTATGCTAATACACGTGACAATAATAAGTCAAATCAAATCAAAATATTAGGGGAGGCGATGGCCTAGTGGTGTTGATGCTGGATTATTAATCCAGAGACCGGGGACCTGGCTTCGAACCCCACCACGGCAGATGGCGGAATTTGAATCCAATAAACAATATCTGGAATTAACAATCTACTCATGACCGTGAAACCATTATCGATTGTCGGAAAAATCCATCCGATTCACTAATGTACTTTAAGAAAGGAAATCTTCTGCCTTTACCTAGTCTGACCTACATGTGATTCCAGAGCCACAGCAAACTGCTCTCTGAAACGACCCAGCCAGCAACTCCGTTCAAGGGCAACTAGGGATGGGCAACAAACATTGGCCAACCAGCGATGCCCATGTCCCATGACTGAATAAAAAAAAGGCTGGGGCTGAGGGTGTGGGGGGGGGAAGAGGAGGAGGGTGGTAATGAGGGAGAAAAGACAGGCAGGAGAGTTTTGAAGAAAATGGATGGGAACGAGGGAGAAGTGATGTGTTAGAGATTTCCTGAGGCGGAGCGGAAAAAGATTGTTGCAGGGAACTGACTCCATTCCCTGGTACGAGTCAACCCAAATAGAGCCACTCCTAGGCACAATGTATTGTCACTCCACGGGCCCAGCGTAAGCACGGATCCTGCCCAGGTCAAACCCACCCTTGCAGTGGAAAGAATTACTCTGCATGGCCGAGAGAAGCAGTTCAGTGTTAAAGCCACAATGACCTCAACCTCACTGGTGCTATTTCAGTCCACAGGCCCTGTTTCACCGAGCTAAGTATCTTTACCTCTGGCCATTCTGCCTCGCCTCACATCTCTCCACCGTTCTATTTCCCTGTTTCCTGCTGGCACTGTGCGCCAGACTCTGTCACATAATCTCCCTGTGCGGCTCACCCTCATGTTCCAATCTGCCTTTATTGTCACACTTTTAGATCAGCAAAGCCATTCAGCCCAGGATACTTGTGCTATCTCTTCAACACTTCTCCCCCTCCGTCCCCGCCGCCCTTAATTTTGTTTCTCCTTTTTACAGTTTTTATCCAATTCCTTTTTGAAAGTTGAATGTGTCACACAATCTATTCAGATATCAAATCAAGATAGCTTGCGACTTAAAATTCTTATCGCCTCTAAGTTCTTGTTAATCCTTTAAATCTTCATCTTATGGTTACCAAATCTCCTGTCAGCAAAAACATTTTCCCTGCTTCTTTGTACAATATCTGTCCAAACATTTCAACACATCTATTAAATCTTCCCTTCATATCCTTTGCTTGAATCTTAGCAAGGATCTCAGAGAAGCCCAGGCAATGTTTCACAAACATTTTAAAAAGCAATCATTTTTCAGTGTTATGATATATGCAAGTTCAGGAGTATTTGCTCTGACATCTGCTTACTGCATTTTTGGGAGAATACACTGGGTGATCAAATCGATAGTTTATATTAGAGCTAATTTGCAAAAGAGCTATTATAAACATGATTCACTGGTGTACATTTGGGAGAAAAATAACAAATCATACAAGTTACTCACAAAACTAGCAATTACGAATCCTGCCCGTCATTGAAATAATAAAGATACTGATATTGAACATCAAGATTAACCCTGTACAGACCCAGATGAGAAGCATCAACTCATTGGTCACCCGCTGTACCTCCTGTGATTCTGATTTGTTGTGTTTAGGTCCATTAGATAGCAGGTTCGGCTTCCCCAAGATGATCAAACTTAGCACTTGTCTATGTCGATGGGCACGAAGCAGAAATAGTCACAAAAATGAGAAATAACAAAGGTATAATCACTTTGATAGGGTTGTATTATGAACGTCCAAATATTTGGAGGGAAATTGAGGAGCAAGTACAGGAGGACATTATAGATAGCTCCAAGTAAAATACGGCAGTGACAGTCGGAGACTTCCCGACAGGGAACAACATGGGACAGCCATAGTATCAGAGGATTGGATGGAGAGAAATTTGGTGAATAATGTTCAGGAGGAATTTCTCATTCAGTATGTGGGTGGCCCGACTAGAGAGGCGGGCAAAAACTTGACCTCCTCTCAGGAAATAAGGAAGGGCAAGTGACAGAACTGTAAGTGAGGGATCACTTTGGGACCAGTGACCATAATTCTATTAGTTTTAAGATAGCTATGGAGAATGATAGATCTGGTGCAAAAGTTAAATTTCTAAATTGGGGCGAGGCCAATTTTGATGGTATCACGGGAGCTTTCAAAAATTAATTGGGGGAGTCTGTGGGAAAGCAAAGGGACAACTGGTAAGTGGGAGGCTTTCAAAAGTGTGTTAATCAGTGTTCAGGGTAAACACATTCCTCTTAGAGTGAAGGGCAAGGCTGGCAGGAGTAGGGAACCCTGGATGACTCGGGATATTGAAAACCTGGTCAAGAAGAAGAAAGAGTTACATGACATACACTGGCAGAGGTTAAGGGATGCAGGAATAAAGAGAGAAATCAAGAAGGGGACATGAGATTGTTTTGGCAGATAAGGCAAAGGAGAATCCAAAGAGCTTCTGCAAGTATATAAAGAGCAAAAGAGCAACAAGGGAGAAAGCAGAGCTCTTAAAGATGAACAAGATCATCTGTGTGCAGATCCACAAGAGATGGGTGAGCTCCTAAATGAATATTTCTCATCAGTATTTATTATTGAGAAAAGCATGGATGTTAGAGCACTTGGGAAATAAATAGTGATGTCTTGAGGATTGTGTATATTATTGAGAAAGAAGTGCTGCAAATCTAAAGCGCATCAAGATCGATGAATCCCTGGGACCTGATGAAATGCATCCCAGGACATTGTGGGAAGCTAGGGAGAAAATTGTAGGTCCCCTAGCTGAGATATTTGAATCATTGATAGTCACGAATGAGTGCCTGGAGATTTGGAGGGTAGTAAAGTTGTGCTTTGTTTAATAAGGGCTGCAAGGAAAAGCCTGGGAACTACAGGCTAGTGAGCCTCACATCTGAGATGGATAAGTTGTTGGAAGATATTTTGAGAGACAGGATCTACAGGTATTTAGAGATACAAGGAAAGATTAGGGACAATCAGCATGGCTTTGTGAGTGAAAATCATGTCTTACAAATTTGATTGAATTTTTTGAAGGGGTAACCAAGAAGGTAGATGAGGGCAGTGCAGTTGATGTTGTCTACATAGACTTTAGCAAGGCCTCTGTTTAGCATGGGTAGGTTGTTGCATAAAATTAATTTTCACTGAATCCAGGGCAAAGTATCTAAATGGATACAAAGTTGCTTTCTTAACAGAAACCAGAGGGTGGTTGTAGAAGGTTGTTTATCAAACTGGAGGCATGTGACCAGAGATATTCTTCAGGGAGCAGTGCTGGGTCCACTATTATTTGTCATTTATATTAGTGATTTGGATGAGAATATGGGAGGCATGTTTAGTAAGTTTGCAGATGAAATCAAGATTGGTGGGATAGTGGACAGTGAAGAAAGTTATCTCCAATTCAATGGGATCTTGATCAATTGGGCCAGTGGGCTGATGAACATAGAACATAGAACATAGAACACTACAGCACAAACAAGCCCTTCGGCCCACAAGTTGTGCCGAACACATCAAAACCTACCCAGCCATAGACCTATCTATAACCCCCAATCCCACTGAATCCCATATACTCATCCATGAATAACAGATGGAATTTAGTTTAGATAAATGAGAGGTGATGCATTTTGGTAGATTGAACCAGGGCAGGATTTACTCAGTAAATGGTAGGGCATTGGTGAGAGTTACAGAAAATAGAGATCGAGGGGTTCATAGCTCCTGGAAAGTGGAGTCATACGTGGATAGAGTAGTGAAGAAGGCATACACATACTTGGTTTCATTGGTCAGAACATTAAATATTGGAATTGGAATGTCTTGCTGAAGTTGTACAAGACATTGGTAAGGCCACACTTGGAATACTGTGTACAGTTTTGGTCATCCTATTATAAAAAGGATATTATTAAACTGGAAAGAGTGCAGAAAAGATTTACTAGGATGCGACTGGGACTTGGTGATTTGAGTTATAAGGAGAGATTGGATAGACTGGGACTTTTATCTCTGGAGCATAGGAGACTGAGGAATGATCTTATAGAGATCTATAAAATAATGAGTGGCATAGATCAGCTAGATAGTTAATATCTTTTCCCAAAGATAGGGGAATCTAAAACTAGAGGGCATAGGTTTAAGGTGAGAGGGGAGAAATGTGTCCAAAGGGGCAAAGTTTTCACACTGAGGGTGGTGAGTGTCTAGAACAAGCTGCTAGAGGTAGTAGTAGAGGCAGGTAAAATTTTGTTTTTTAAAAAGCATTTAGATAGTTATATGGATAAGATAGGTATAGAGGGATATGAGCTACACGCTGGCAATTTGGATTAGCTTAGGGGTTTAAGAAAAAGGGCAGCATGAGCAAGTTGGGCTGAAAGGCCTTTTCCATGCTGTAAACCTCTAAGACACTATAGATCTTCAAGATTTTTGGTGTCCAGATCACCAACAACCTGTCCTGGTGCCCCACACACTGACATTAGAGTTAAGAAAGGCTACCAACGCCCCTACGCCCTAATCAACTCAAGAACAGCTTCTTCCCTGCTGCCATCAGACTTTTGAAAGGGTCTACCTCACAGTAAGTTGACCTTTCTCTACACCCTAGCTATGATTGTAACACTACATTCTGCATTCTCTCCTTTCCTTCTCTATGAACGGTATGCTCTGTCTGCTTAGTGCACAAGAAACAATACTTTTCACTGTATGCTAATACACGTGACAATAATAAGTCAAATCAAATCAAAATATTAGGGGAGGCGATGGCCTAGTGGTGTTGATGCTGGATTATTAATCCAGAGACTGGGGACCTGGCTTCGAACCCCACCACGGCAGATGGCGGAATTTGAATCCAATAAACAATATCTGGAATTAACAATCTACTCATGACCGTGAAACCATTATCGATTGTCGGAAAAATCCATCCGATTCACTAATGTACTTTAAGAAAGGAAATCTTCTGCCTTTACCTAGTCTGACCTACATGTGATTCCAGAGCCACAGCAAACTGCTCTCTGAAACGACCCAGCCAGCAACTCCGTTCAAGGGCAACTAGGGATGGGCAACAAACATTGGCCAACCAGCGATGCCCATGTCCCATGACTGAATAAAAAAAAGGCTGGGGCTGAGGGCGTGGGGGGGGGAAGAGGAGGAGGGTGGTAATGAGGGAGAAAAGACAGGCAGGAGAGTTTTGAAGAAAATGGATGGGAACGAGGGAGAAGTGATGTGTTAGAGATTTCCTGAGGCGGAGCGGAAAAAGATTGTTGCAGGGAACTGACTCCATTCCCTGGTACGAGTCAACCCAAATAGAGCCACTCCTAGGCACAATGTATTGTCACTCCACAGGCCCAGCGTAAGCACGGATCCTGCCCAGGTCAAACCCACCCTTGCAGTGGAAAGAATTACTCTGCATGGCCGAGAGAAGCAGTTCAGTGTTAAAGCCACAATGACCTCAACCTCACTGGTGCTATTTCAATCCACAGGCTCCATTTTACCAAACAAAGTATCTTTACCTCTGGCCATTCTGCCTCGCCTGACATCTCTCCACCCTGTTTCCTGCTGGCACTGTGCGCGCCGGACTCTGTCACATAATCTCCCTGTGCACTGCGGCTCACCCTCATCTTCCAATCTGCCTTCGTTGTCACACTTTTAGATCAGCACAGAGAGTGATGAGTATCTGGAACAAGCTGGAAGAGGCAGCAGTAGAGTCAGGTATAATTTGTCTTTTAAAAAGCATTTAAATAGTTACATGGATAAGATAGGTATAGAGGGATATGAGTCACTCGGAGTCAATTTGGATTAGCTTAGAGGTTTAAGAAAAAGGGCAGCATGAGCAAGTTGGGCTGAAAGGCCTGTTTCCATGTTGTAAATCTCCAAGACACTGTAGCTCAATGAGCTTCAAGATTTTAGGTGTCCAGATCACCAACAACCTGTCCTGGTCCCCCACACACCGACACTAGAGTTAAGAAAGGCTACCAACACCTCTTCGCCCAAACATCTCAAGAACAGCTTCTTCCCTGCTACCATCAGACTTTTGATTGGCCTACCTCACACTGAGTTGATCTTTCTCTACACCCTAGCTATGACTGTAACACGACATTCTGCACTTTTTCCTTTCCTTCTCTACGCTTTGTCTATATAGCATGCAAGAAACAATACTTTTCACAGTTTCCTAATACACGTGAGAATAATAAATCAAATCAAATCAAATCACTACAATGGTCCCCACATTGGGACATAGTGGGCACGGGGTGGGGGGGAAGGGGGGGAGGGGGGGGGGGGTGGTTGGTGGGGGGGAGGTGCCGACAGCCACCCAAAATTCATGCTGCGCACTCTGACCTCTGGTCAGAGGATCCCATTGGAAACGTGAGAGAGATTCCAAGTGCCATGGGATGTGATGCCTGTTCCAACCTAGTTAGTTAAATACTGACCAAGCATGGCTGAGCAACAGGCACACCTAAAGCAGATGCTCGTACTCACTTATGGACCGGGGCACAGATGGGACAGCAACCACAGGAAAGGGGCAAGTTAGTAAATTTACTAAAAAGAGACTATAACAGAGGAATTATTTGATTTGATTTCATTTATTATTGTCACATGTATTAGTATACAGTCAAAAGTATTGTTTCTTGTGCACTACACAGACAGAGCATACCGTTCATAGAGGAGGAAAGAAGCGAGTGCAGAATATAGTGTTATAGTCACAGCTAGGGTGTAGAGAAAGATCAGCTTAATGTGAGGTAGGACCATTCAGAAGTCTGATGGCAGCAGGGAAGAAGTTGTTCTTGAGTCAGTTGGTGCGTGACCTCAAACTTTTTTCCCGATGGAAGAAGGTGGAAGAGAGAATGTCCGGGGTGCATGGAGTCCTTGATTATAGCTACTGCTTTGTCAAGGCAGCGGGAAGTGTAGACAGAGTCAGTGGATGGAAGGCTGGTTTGTGTGATGGACTGGGCTACATTCACGACCTCTTATGGGTTCCTGCGGTCTTGGGCAGAGCAGGAGCCCATACCAAGCTGTGATACAACCAGAAAGAATGCTTTCTATAGTGCACCTGTAAAAGTTGATGAGAGTTGTAGCTGACATACCAAATTTCCTTGGGCTTCTGAGAAAATAGAGGCATTGGTGGGGCTTTGGTATTGTTAGCATGGGGGAAGTAGGCCAGATTATTGGTGATCTGGACAAGTTAGGAAGCAAGGCGAATGGCCTTCAATCAGGGAGTAAGGGTCAAGGGGAATGGGCTTTGGGAATGGAGAGAGGGCAGCACACTGGCACAATGGTTAGCACTGCCTCTTCACAGTGCCAGGGACCTGGGTTTGATCCCTGGCTTGGGTCATTGTCTGAACGGAGTCAGCATGTTTCTGCGCAGTTTCCTCCCAGTGCTCTGGTTTCTTCCAACAGTCCGAAATATGAGTGAGGTGGATTGGCCACGCTAAAATTGCACTGTGGGGGACTAGCTAGGATGAATGCATGGGGTTATGGGGATGAGGTTGGTTGGGGTGGGATTGTGGTTGGTGCAGACTTGACAGGCCGAATGGCCTCCTTCTGCACTGTAGGGATTCCAGAGGGGTGGGCTACAATCTGAGGGTTGGAGACGGGAGGGATGGACATTAACAGGAGACTGAGGGGACTGTAGAAGAATGGATTGTAGTGGGAAACTAGAGAAATTTAAAGATGGGCTTTGAGCAGGGAGTGAGGGGACTTGAGGAGTGGGTCTTTGATTGGAGAGCATTTTGAATTAATTTATGGGACACGGGCGTCACTGACTGGGCCAAAATTTCCTGCCCAAACCTGGTTACCCTCGAGAAGATGCTGGTGGACTTTGATGGGAGTGAGGGGATTAGTGGAATTGGATTTTGATCGGAGAGTTTTTGAAAATTAATTTACGAGATGTGGGCAACATTCGCCAGTGTTTATTGCCCATCCCTGGTTACCCTCGAGAAAGCGATGGTGAGCTGCCCTCTTGAACTGCTGAGGGGACGATAGAAGGGTGGATGGGGGTGGGGGTGGATTTGGAGGGATAGGATTATAGAAGAATGGGCTTCAATGAGAGGGTTAGGAGACAAAAGGAATGGGCTTCAATCCAAGAAGAATGGAAATTTAGCTGAAGAGTTAAATCTTACCTATTAAACCCAGGTTTACCTGTACATGCAGGAGTTAATTAAAGAGGCCCCTTACAGGATATTTTATCCATGGTAATGTCATGTCCATCCCTTGAACTCGAACATTTTGAATATTTTTGTGATAAATAAGCAACATTCTGTCAAGGGTGAAGTACTTTCTGACATAATTGGCTGAGTAAACATATGTGTCTGTGTGTGTGCGTCTGCACTGAGATGGCCAAACGTTTTAGAAGGAAGATATGAGCAACTTCCAATGACAATCTGTTCAAGGAAATCATTTCCCTTTCTTCATTCGCGCTTGTCTCTTGGATGGGATCCATTCATTGCCAGTTGCTCAGCACTTTTTTCCTAATGCCAGAGCAGTGGGGGGGCTTTGGCCTAGTGGTAAGATTGCAAGACTATTAATCCAGAAACTCAACTAGTGTTCTGGGGAACTGGCTTTGAATCTTGCCAGAGCAGATGATGGAATTTGAATTCAATTTTTAAAATATCTGGAATTAAGAATCTACTGATGACCATTGTCGAAAAACCGATGTGGTTCACTAATGTAATTTTAGGGAAGGAAATCTGCCGTCCTTAGCCGGTCCAGAGCAACTACCCTCTGAAAGTGCAAGGGCAATTAGGGATGGGTGATAAATGTTGGAAACAAGCAGAGTGTGTGATACAAGGAAAGACAAGTGTTAATGAGAGACAAGAGACAAGGAAATGGCTGGGATGGGAGAGAAGTGATGTGTTAGAGCTTTCCTGTGGTGGAATGGAAAACGACTGGTGCAGGGAACTGACTCCATTCCCTGGTACGAGTCAGCCCGAAGAGAGCCACTCCTAGGAACAATGTATTGTCACTGCACAGGGCCAGCGTAAGCACAGATCCTGCCCAGGTCAAATTCACCCTTGCAATGGAAAGAATTACTCTGCATGGCTGAGAGAAGAGCTCAGTGCGCAAGCCGCAATCACCTTAACCTCTGCTGCTATTTCAGTCCACAGGCCCCGTTTCACTGAGCTAAGTGTCTTTCTCTCTCACAATCCCACATCGCAGTTAACACTTGAGCAACTAGGGATGGGCAACAAATGCCTGCCTGTTGGCAATGTCTGTACGTGACTAATACATTTTTAAAAATTTCAATGCCCCAGGATCACACCGCACCTGCTATGGCTCAGTCAAATCTGGGTTCACAAGCATCCAAGTTCCACTCCGCAGACCTGAAGGCAAAATAAAAAGTCTCACAACACCAGGTTAAAGTCCAACAGGTTTATTTGGTCACACAAGCCTTTAGCTTTTGGGGCTAGTGGCGTTTGCTACCAAATAAACCTGTTGGACTTTAACCTGGTGTTGTGAGACTTCTTACTGTGCTTAGCCTAGTCTAACGCAGGTGTCTACACATCCTGAAGGCAAAATCCAGGCTGGCGCTTCGTTGTAGTACTCAGGGAGTGCTGCACTGTAGGATTATAGAATCCCTACAATGCAGGAAGAAGCCCATAAAGTCTGCATCGATTACAATTCCCCATTACCCCACTTATTTGCCCTGATAACTCCCTACACTAACAGCCAATACATCTAACCCACACATCCTTGGAATGTGGGAGGAATGATGTAGAGATGCCGGCATTGGACTGGGGTAAACTCAGTAAAGTTTTACAACACCAATTTTAAATCCAACCAATTTATTTGATAGTAAATTCACGAGCTTTCGACTCTATAGCCTTCATCAGGCAATTGCAGTGTTCTGGTCTGCAATAGCACTCATATCCACACAGATAGTTACAGATTGCTGATTAGAATGCGAATCCTTACATCTAACCTGCTATTCAAGTGTTAAAGTGGCTAACAATGTGTGTGAAGGGAATCCTGAGCATTGGTTAGAGAATTGTGTATTTTCTCCAGACAGCACAGTAAGTGAGGTTTTTTGCTAACCCAGGCAAGTTATGGGGGTTACAGATAGTGTGTCATGAAGCCAAGATCCCTATTAAGACCGTCCTCACGTGTGCGGAACTTGGCTATCAGTCTCTGCTCAGCAACTCTGCGCTGTTGTGTGTCACGAAGGCCCCCTTGAAGAACATTTACCCGCAGACGCTGAAGGATACCCTCATGAGAACAGGATATGGCGCTCGACTCATCAATTGACAGTTCCGACGTGCCACAGTGATAAACCGCACTGACCTCCTCAGAAGATGAACACGGGACACGGTGGACAGAGTACCCTTTGTTGTCCAGTACTTACCCGGAGCGGAGAAGCTACGACATCTTCTCCGGAGTCTTCAACATGTCATTGATGACGATGAACATCTCGCTAGGGCCATCCCCACCCCCCCCACTTCTTGCTTCAGACAACCGCACAACCTCAAATAGATCATTGTTCGCAGCAAACTACCCAACCTTCAGGAGAACAGTGACCACAATACCACACAACGCTGCCACAGCAACCTCTGCAAGACATGCCGGATCATTGACATGGACGACATCATCAAACGTGAGGATACCATTCAACAGGTACACGGTACATACTCTTGCAACTCGGCCAACATTTTCACCTAATACGTTGCAAGAAAGGATGTCCCGAAGTATGGTACATTGGGGAGACCATGCAGACACTACGACAGCAGATGAATGAGCATCGCTCAACAATCACCAGGCAAAACAGTTCCCTTCCTGTGGGCGAACACTTCAGCAGTCATGGGCATTCGGCCTCCGACCTGCGGGTAAATGTTCTTCAAGGGGGCTTTCGTGATACACGACAGCGCAGAGTCGCTGAGCAGAGACTGATAGCCAAGCTCCGCACACATGAGGACGGTCTTAACAGGGATCTTGGCTTCATGACACACTATCTGTAACCCCCGTAACTTGCCTGGGTTAGCAAAAAACCTCACTTACTGTGCTGTCTGGAGAAAATACACAATTCTCTAACCAATGCTCAGGATTCCCTTCACACACATTGTTAGCCACTTTAACACTTGAATAGCAGGTTAGATGTAAGGATTCGCATTCTAATCAGCAATCTGTAACTATCTGTGTGGATATGAGTGCTATTGCAGACCAGAACACTGCAATTGCCTGACGAAGGCTATAGAGTCGAAAGCTCGCGAATTTACTATCAAATAAATTGGTTGGATTTAAAATTGGTGTTGTAAATCTTTACTGTGTGGGAGGAAACCAGAGCACCCGGACACAGGAAGAATTCCACGCAGACAGTGACCCCGAACTGGAAATCGAACCTGGGTCCCTGGCGCTGTGAGGCAGCAGTGCTAACCACTCTCCCAAAAGAGAGGCTAAACCAAGATCCTGTCTACCCTTTGAGATGAAGATGCCAAGCCTATTCTTCAAAGGCAATAGGACATCTCCTCCGTGTCCCGACTTAATGTTGAGCCAGTAAGAAGTCTCACAACACCAGGTTAAAGTCCAAGAGGTTTATTTGATAGTAAATCCACAAGCTTTCGGGGTTTGCCCCTTCATCAGTTGAGTGGAGATTTCTGGTCTCTTGTCAGAGACCAGAACTCTCCAGTCACCTGACAAAGGGGCAAACCCTGAAAGCTTGTGGGTTTACTATCAAATAAATCTGGTGTTATGAGGCTTCTTACTGTGCTTACCCCAACACTGCATCTCCACCTAATGTTTTACCCCTCACCCAACATTTAAAACATATTGGCTGGAATTTTACTGCCTGCCACGGGAGTCAGAGTGGGCAAGGGGCGGACCATGGAATGGTCCGTTGACCTCGGACGGTTTCATGACGAGCGAAGGTGTAAAATCCTGTCCATTATCTGACCAATTATCTCACTGCTCTTTGCGGGAGCTTGCTGTGCACAAATTGGCTGCTGTTTTCCCCACATCACAACAGTGACTGCACTTTTAAACAATGAATTGGCTGTAAAGAACATTGAGAAATCCTGGGATTTTTTTTTAAAGGCATTTTAGAAATGCAAGCCTCTCTTTCTTTATTTAATTTTTATTGATTTTTCTGTATTACCATCTTGTTTCGGTGAAATACACCACATTGTATTTCAACTTCCATGTGCCCATTATCTAACCTGCCATTTCCTCTTCAAATCTATTAGCATCTTCCTCAATGTTTGTGCCACCTGCCCACTTTGATAATGTAGCCAGTGCCACCCAAATCTATGCCATTAACGCACACCAAAAAAAAGCCACAGTGGCTCATAAGCAACACCACTAGATATGTTTGTGCAGTATGAAAAATAGCCGTTCAGAACTACTCTCTGTGTTCTACCTCTTAGCTGATGTTATATTGTGATGGGACAGAACCTAACACTGTATATTTTTTATAACAATAGTTCCTTGTTGCTATTTCTTAACTTTCCTTAAATCTTAGAATCACTACAGTGCAGAAAGAGGCCATTTGACCCATCAAGCCTGCGCCAACAACTATGCCATCCAGGACCTATTCCCCTGATTTCATGTGTTTACCCTGCTCATCTACTTGAGGTGGAGTTGCTGCTGTTGGAGTGGGGTAAGCACAGTAAATAGTCTCACAACACCAGGTTAAAGTCCAACAGGTTAATGTGGGAGCGATGATGGGCAAAGCTGAAAGTCGTGCTACTGAATAAACTTGTTGGACTTTAACCTGGTTTTGTGAATCTACTTATTATATCTTGAGGGGCAATTTAGCATGGCCAATCAACTTAACGTGCATGTCTTTGGACTGTGGGACAAAACTGGAGCACCCAGAGGAAACCCACAGGGAGAACATGCAGACTCTGTATAGGCATTGACCCAAGGCTGGAATTGAACCCAGGTCCCTGGCGCTGGGAGGCAGCAGTGCGAAGTGCTGTGCCACTGTAACGCCCTAAACTGGATCTTTAGGCAAACAAAGATCGAAGATGGGAAGTTATTGTCTTTGAGTCACCAGAAGAAAAGAAGCCACTTGGCGGTTTTGGAAACCAGCGCAAGTCCATGTAGACATGGGGAGAATATGCAGACTCCACACAGACAGTGACCCCCAAGCCAGGAATTGAACCCAGGTCCCTGGTAGTGTGAGGCAGCAATGCTAACTGCTGTGCTGTGCTCAATGAGTTCATTCTGTCCTGATTTTACCACAGGATTATTATAGGTTATTAATTAAATCACACAAGAATTGAGGGGTTGGGATATATGCCACCATTCATTAAAAAGGGAACGAATCAAAGCAGTTTATGAATAGTTTTCTGTTTATGAATAGATGATGTTTGAAGGGACCCTCTTTCTAGTTTGTCACTAGAAAACTAGTGTTCATGCTGCCTTTGCCATTTTATGCTTAAATTTTGCCAGTGTATCTAAAATACAGACAATGAAGGACTTTTAAAATGTAGTCCTTGTTGTCAAGTAGGAAGTACTGAATTAAATTAAATTGATTTGATTTATTATTGTCACGTGTGTTGGGATACAGTGAAAAGTATTGTTTGATTTATTATTGTCACGTGTGTTGGGATACAGTGAAAAGTATTGTTTGATTTATTATTGTCACGTGTGTTGGGATACAGTGAAAAGTATTGTTTGATTTATTATTGTCACGTGTATTGGGATACCGTGAAAAGTATTGTTTGATTTATTATTGTCACGTGTATTGGGATACCGTGAAAAGTATTGTTTGATTTATTATTGTCACATGTATTGGGATACAGTGAAAAGTATTGTTTGATTTATTATTGTCATGTGTATTGGGATACAGTGAAAAGTATTGTTTGATTTATTATTGTCACATGTACTGGGATACAGTGAAAAGTATTGTTTGATTTATTATTGTCACATGTATTGGGAGATAGTGAAAAGTATTGTTTGATTTATGATTGTCACATGTATTGGGATACAGTGAAAAGTATTGTTTGATTTATGATTGTCACATATTGGGATACAGTGAAAAGTATTGTTTGATTTATTATTGTCGCATATATTGAGATACAGTGAAAAGTATTGTTTGATTTATTATTGTCACATGTACTGGGATACAGTGAAAAGTATTGTTTGATTTATGATTGTCACATGTATTGGGATACAGTGAAAAGTATTGTTTGATTTATTATTGTCGCATATATTGAGATACAGTGAAAAGTATTGTTTGATTTATTATTGTCACATGTATTGGGGATACAGTGAAAAGTATTGTTTGATTTATTATTGTCACATGTATTGGGATACAGTGAAAAGTATTGTTTGATTTATTATTGTCACATGTATTGGGATACAGTGAAAAGTATTGTTTGATTTATTATTGTCACATGTATTGGGATACAGTGAAAAGTATTGTTTGATTTATTATTGTCACATGTATTGGGATACAGTGAAAAGTATTGTTTGATTTATTATTGTCACATGTATTGGGATACAGTGAAAAGTATTGTTTGATTTATTATTGTCACATGTATTGGGATACAGTGAAAAGTATTGTTTGATTTATTATTGTCAATGTATTGGGATACAGTGAAAAGTATTGTTTGATTTATTATTGTCACATGTGGATACAGTGAAAAGTATTGTTTGATTTATTATTGTCACATGTATTGGGATACAGTGAAAAGTATTGTTTGATTTATTATTGTCACATGTACTGGGATACAGTGAAAAGTATTGCTTGATTTATTATTGTCACTTGTATTGGGATACAGTGAAAAGTATTGTTTGACTTATTATTGTCACATGTATTGGGATACAGTGAAAAGTATTGTTTGATTTATTATTGTCACATGTACTGGGATACAGTGAAAAATATTGTTTGATTTATTATTGTCACATGCGTGCTGTACGGAGCAAACATATTGTTCATAGAATACATAGGGGAGAAGGAAAGGCTAGCTTGCAGAATACAGTGTTGCAGTTATTGATAGAGTGATGAGAAAGATCAGCTTAATGTGTGATGAGGACCATTCAAAAGTCTGATAGCAGCAGGGAGAAACTGTACTTGAGTTGGTTGGTACGTGTTTTCAGACTTTTGTATCTCTCCCCCACCTCCCCATGGAAAGAGGTGGAAGAGAGAATGTCTGGGCTGCGTGGGTCATTGATTATGTTGGCTGGTTTTCCCGAGGCAGTGGGAAGTGTAGACAGAGTCAATGGATGAGAGGCCGGTTTGCGTGATGGACTATGTTCACAACCATTTATGGTTTCTTGCGGTTTTAGTCAAAGCAGGGGCCATACCAAGCAGAGAGGATGTTTTCTCTGGTGCATCTGTAGAAATTGATGAGAGTTATAAGGGACACGCTGAATTGAGGAAGTTGATGCATTGGGGGGGCAAGGGGTGGCTTTCTGAACAACAGCGGCGGGTGGAGGGATCAGGACTGGTTGTTGAACACCTAGAAACTTGAATCTCTCACCATCTCCACTTCATTCCTGTGATATGGAGAGGAGCATGTCCTCCACTACGTTTCCTGAAGTCGATAACAATCTCTTCTGTTTACTGATATTGAGGGAGAGATTATCATCATCACACCATTTCATCAGATTCTCTACCTCCTATCTGTCTTCCATTTCATCACTGTTTGAGATCTGGCCTCCACTAATGGTGTTGTCGGCAATCTTTTTTTAAACGCAGCAAGTTCTATAAACTACAACATGATTGAGATAAACTGTTCTTGTGACATTGATTGAACAATAGATACTCGGCCAAGGTAGCAGAGATAACTCCCCTCCCTGATTTTGAAGCATCAATGTGCAGTTACTGTCATAATGGAGAGAATAGAGCAGCCAATTTGCACACAGCAAACTCCCACAAACAGCAACACGATCCATGAGAGATCGGTAGTGTTGTAACATTGTAATCTAGACAAGATTAGCCCACCAAATTTGCACTGATAACAATTCCATCCAGGCCCCATTACTGCTAACCCCATGTGTTTACCCTCGCTCATCCCCCTGACACTAAAGACATGCTGGTTAGGCACTAAGTTCTCCCTTAGTGTAACCCGTAAGGCACCAGAGTATGGCGACTAGGGCATTTTCACAGTAACTTCATTGCAGTGTGAATGTAAGCCTATTTGTGACCAATAAATAAACTTTAACTTTCTAGGACAAGGGTCATGGTCTTGGGGAAGAGGTAGCAAATTTAATACAGAAATGAGGAGAAACTACTTCTCCCGAGTAGATTCACAATCCATGAATCTGTGAAATTTGCTACTCCAAAGTGCATTGGATACTGGGACAGTGAGTAAATTTAAGGAGGGGTTGGGCAGATTTTTTAATGGGTTGAAGGGTTATGGGGAGAAGGCAGGAAAATGGGGATGAGGAGCATATCAGCCATGATGGAAAGGCGGAGCAGACTTGATGGGCCAAATGGTCTAATTCTGCTCCTATATCAAGGTAAAGTTTATTTATTAATTACAAGTAAGGCTTGCATTATGCAATGAAGTTAGTGTGAAACTCCATGTTCATATCTTATGAACTTATATCCCCTAGACTCAGTGGAGCGGTCCTCATCAAGAGGGTCATCTCCGCAACCTAACTTCTGGATGGACGAACATGGAGCTGTGAGGGAACAGGGACATCTGACCAGCGAACCAGATCAATGCTAGCGATCAGTGGGGGTGACAGACTGCCCTCACACTGACCAATCCAAAACCTATTGAATGACCTCTCATTCGGAATTACATGATTGAGATCAGGACCCACATCAGGGCAAGTGAGATGAGTCCTTTACCATTGAGTCTAGATCTAACAATGTCTCATGACGCCAGGACAAACCAGGGTGGGGGGGGATTGGTGCAAGAAGGAGGAGACCCATGGCTGTTTCCACGCACCCTTGAAGGTGAAGATACAGGTTAATAAAACAGTTGATAAAGCATGTGGCACCCTGAGCTGTATAAATGAGATATTTCGTACAAAAGACAACATGTTGTGCTTAATGAACACCAGTTCAACACCAGCTGGAACACTGTGTACTATTCTATGCACCCCACATTTGAAGCACTAAGTGTTGCTTTTTTTATATATACATTCGTAGAACATGAGTGTCGCTAGCTGGGCCAGCATTTATTGCCCATTCTAACGCCCTTGAGAAGATGGCAGTGAACTGCCTTCCGGAATCACTGAGTCCATGTACTGTGGATTGACCCACAATACCATTAGGGAGGGAATTCCAGGATTTTGACCCAGAGACTGTGAAGGAACAGCCGACATATTTCCAAATGGTGAGTGGCTCAGAAGGGAACTTGCAGGTGGTGGTGTTCCATTCATCTACTGCCCTTGTCCTTCCAGATAAAAGTGGTCATGAGTTTGGAAGGTGCTGTCCAAGGATCTTTGGTGAGTTGCAGCAGTGCATCTTGTAGATGGTACACACTGCTGCTGCTGAGCTTCGGTGGTGGAGGGAGTGAATGTTTGAGGATGGGGTGCCAATCAAGCGGGGCTGTTTTGTCCTGGATGGTGTTGAGATTCTTGAGTGTTGTTGGGAGCTGCACCAATCCAGGCAAGTGGGGAGTATTCCATCAGACTCCTGACTTGTGCCTTGTAGATGGTGGACAGGTTTTGCAGAGTCAGGAGGTGAATTACTTGCTGCAGTAGTCATAGAATCATTGAGGTTTACAGTATGGAAACAGGCCCTTTGGCCCAACTTGTCCATGCCACCTTAGTCCCTGACCTGCTCTTGCAGCCATTGTGTTTGTGTGGTGAATCCAATTGAGTTTCTGGTCAATGGTAACCCCAAGGTTGTTGACAGTGAGGGATTTGGTGATGTTAAGGTGTTAAGGGGTGGTGATTAGAGGGTCTCTTATTGGTGATGGTCATTGCCTGGCATTTGTGTGGCACGAATGTTTCTTGCCAATTGACAGCCCAAGCCTGGATATCGAGCAGATCTTGTTGCATTTGAACGTGGACTGCTTCAGTGGGTTTTACTTTTGCTTCTAATTTGAACTGCTCGAATTGCAGTACACAAAGTGGACCACAGAAATCTAGGCTCATGCTGCAGGGCTGAGATATAAAACTGAGGCCTCATTTGCTCTGTCAGATTAGTGTAGCAGTTCTCATAGTCCCTGATGAGCAGGAGAGTTATCTCTGCTGCCTTGTCCGGTATTTATTGCTCAGTCAAATCACGAGAGCGGCTTATCTGTCTTGTATGACGGACGTTGTTGTTTGTGGGAGCCTCTTGGGCAAATTGGCAGCTGAATTTGCTTCCTATGTGACAACAGTGACTTCACTTCAGACAGTGTTTAATTATTGTAATGTATTTTGAAAAATTGTGAAACATGTTCTGGAAACACAAGTCTTTCCGGTTTTCTTTTCAACGCAAAAAGGAGATAGGTGCAGGTGTTGAAGCGGTTACAGAACACGTTTTGCCAAAATGGTTCCAGCAATGCTGGGTAATAATTATATTGATAGGACTGGAGAGGCTGGGGTTATTCTCCTGAGAATGAAGAAAGCCAAGGGGAAATTTGATAGAGGTGTTCAAAATTACGAAGGTTTTAGGTGGAGTAAATAGACAGAAATTGTTTTCAGTGGCTGAAGGGCTAAGAACCAGAGGACCCAGATTGAAAATAATTGATAGAAGAGGAAGAGCTGTTGTGCTTTTTCCACACTGCTAGACATGGTGGTACAATGGTTAACACTGCTTCCTCACAGCACCAGGGACCTGGATTTAATTCCGGCCTCAGACGTGAAGTTTGCACGTTCTCCCTGTGTCTGTGTGGGTTTCTACCTTCCGGGTACTCTGGTTTTCTCCCACACTCCAAAAGTGTGCAGGTTAGGTGGATTGGCCATGGTTAATTGCCCTTAGTGTCCAAAGATGTGTTAGGTGAGGTGGATTGGCCAGGCTAAATTGCCTCTTAGTGTCAAAAATGTGTAGGTTAGGAATAGTGTGTAGGGTTTCTATGATTCTAAATGTTTACAATTTGGAATACAGTCCTGGTCAGATAGTGGACTCAGGACTGTCTTCAAAAGGGAAAAGAATAAACACTTGGAAGGGAAAAACTGTACATCAGTGAACGAAGAAAGAGGGATCAACTGGACTGGTCTTTGGAAGAGCTGGCGCAGATGTGATGTGCCGAACAGCCTCCTTCTGTGTTGTACAGATCCTACATGCTGGTTAGGTGCTAAATTCTCCCTCAGTGTACTCGAACAGAAGCTGGAGTGCGACGACTGGGGGTTTTTCACAGTAACTTCATTGCTGCATTAAGCCTGCTCGCGACTAATACATAAACTTTAAATGATGAAACTATGATGGTGAAAGGATGATTTGTTGAAAGTTTCCGAGACATTAAGGGGAACCAATAGTGTAAGTAGAAATAAACTAATCCTGTTAGTTGGGGAGTCTCGGACTGGAGGGTACAAGCTAAATGTTGGACCCTTGAGGACTGAAATTATGAAACACTTCCACACATACAAGTTTTAAACTCTCTTCCA
Organism: Sphyrna mokarran; assembly: GCA_024679065.1. Classification (NCBI taxonomy): domain Eukaryota; kingdom Metazoa; phylum Chordata; class Chondrichthyes; order Carcharhiniformes; family Carcharhinidae; genus Sphyrna; species Sphyrna mokarran. The sequence continues at coordinate 22,342,235 of JAGIQG010000031.1, read as the reverse complement.
CAAACAGCCATCAATGCTAGATCAGTTGTTAATTTTAAATATGAGATTGATTGACTCCTGTCATTCAGATGTATTCAGATGCTTGGAGTAGAGTTAGGTCACATATCAGCCATGATTCAAAGGAACAAGCTTGAATTGATCCTATATTTCTTTCTGCCTTTAGGTGTATGTTCTCTGTCCCTTGGAGAACAAAGTCTCCTTTGCTGAGGAGATTCCATTGTTGTGAACAATGTCTAAAAATGACTGGGCTGTCCTACCCTTAACTGATAGCTTCAAGGGCAGTATCCAGAGTGTAGGATAACATGGGAAGTGAAAGAAAGAAGTCAGACAGAAGGTGAGAAATATCAGCAAATGCTGGTGATCATGTGCTCAGCTTAAAAAGGATTGCAGTTGGTTAGTGCTGGAAAGAGTGAGGGAGGCAAGGAGAGTCTGCCTGGAAATGCCATGCTCCCTCCCAGTACCAGTCTCTGTCTCCCGGCGTCAGGCTCCCTCTCCCAGTTCCAGATTCCCTTTCCCAAAGACAGGCTCAGTCTCCCTGTGCCACGCTCCCTCTCTCAATGCCCCAAAGCCAGGTTCCCTCTCCAGTGCTCCAGTGCCAGGCCCCCACTCCCAGTGTCCCAGTGCCACGCTCCCTCTCTCAATGCCCCAAAGCCAGGCTCCCTTTCCCAGTGCTCCAGTGCCAGGCCCCCACTCCCAGTGTCCCAGTGCCACGCTCCCTCTCCCAGTGCTCCAGTGCCAGGCCCCCACTCCCAGTGTCCCAGTGCCAGGCTCCCACTCTCAATGCCCCAAAGCCAGGTTCCCTCTCCAGTGCTCCAGTGCCAGGCCCCCACTCCCAGTGTCCCTGTGCCACGCTCCCTCTCTCAATGCCCCAAAGCCAGGTTCCCACTCCAGTGCTCCAGTGCCAGGCTCCCACTCCCAGTGTCCCAGTGCCAGGCTCCCTTTCCCAGTGCTCCAGTGCCAGGCTCCCACTCCCAGTGCTCCAGTGCCAGGCTCCCACTCCCAGTGCTCCAGTGCCAGGCCCCCACTCCCAGTGTCCCAGTGCCAGGCTCCCACTCTCAATGCCCCAAAGCCAGGTTCCCACTCCCAGTGCTCCAGTGCCAGGCTCCCTCTCCCAATGTTTCAGTGCCAGGCTCCCACTCCCAGTGTCCCAGTGCTAGGCTCCCACTCCCAGTGCTCCAGTGCCAGGCCCCCACTCCCAGTGTCCCAGTGCCAGGCTCCCACTCCCAGTGTCCCAGTGCCAGGCCCCACTCCCAGTGCTCCAGTGCCAGGCCCCCACTCAGTGTCCCAGTGCCAGGCTCCCACTCCCAGTGCTCCAGTACCAGGCCCCCATTCCCACTGTCCCAGTGCCAGGCTCCCACTCCCAGTGTCCCAGTGCCAGGCACCCTCTCCCAGTGTCCCAGTGCCAGGCTCCCCCTCCCAGTGTCCCAGTGCCAGGCTCCCCCTCCCAGTGCTCCAGTGCCAAGCTCCCTTTCCCAATGTTCCAGTGCCACACTCCATCTCCCAGCGTTCCAGTGCCAGTCTCTCGCTCCCAGTGCCACACTGCTTCTCCCAGTGTCCCAGTGCCAGACTCCCTCTCCCAGTGAGATTCCCTCCCCAGTGCCAGAGTCTCTCTCCCAGTATCAGACTCCCTCTCCCAGTGCCAGCCTACCTCTCCCAGTCCCAGAGTCTCTCTCCCAGTCCCAGAGTCTCTCTCCCAGTGTCAGACTCTCTCTCCCAGTATCAGACTCCCTCTCCCAGTGCCAGCCTCCCTCTCCCAGTCCCAGAGTCTCTCTCCCAGTGCCAGAGTCTCTCTCCCAGTGTCAGACTCTCTCTCCCAGTCCCAGAGTCTCTCTCCCAGTATCAGACTCCCTCTCCCAGTGAGATTCCCTCTCCCAGTGCCAGACTCCCTCTCCCAGTGTCAGACTCCCTCTCCCAGTGTCAGACTCCCTCTCCCAGTGTCAGACTCTCTTTCCCAGTGCCAGACTCCCTCTCGCAGTGTCAGGTTCCCTGTTCCGGTGCCAGTCTCTGGATCTCCCAGTGAGGTGGGAGTGGGAGGAGGGGGAATTTCCCCTGGGGTGAGTGACATCAGCCTCGGGCTCCGCCCCGCCTCAAGCGGCGATTTAAACCCAGAGCAGCGGAGCCTGAGCAGCTCAGAGCCGCGGAGAAACAGAGAGAGCGAGAGAGAGACACCGACAACCAACAACCAACAACCAACAGACTGACCTGCTGACTGGCACTGGGTAAGTAACCGGGACAGGCAATGGGAACTCTCTTCACTGTCGGGCTAACCCTGGCAGATTAACAACCCAGGAACTCGGATTGAGTCTGTGCCATTCACCCTAGCCCTCAAACCCGTTCACCTTCCTCCCTAACTTCAGATCCCTCTCTTACCCTCTCCACCTAATTTACTCTCTCCTCAGCCTCTTTCGCTTTAACTCCTGTGACTGACTGGCATTTGAAGATCCGCAGTTGTGTCAGCGTTACAGGGAGTTTGCAGTGGTCACAGTTGTTGCTTTGTGTAAAGGATGGATATATACTGTGCAAAGCCTAGGGAGAGAGAGAAAGAGAGAAGGGTAATCCCAACTGCTGTTAAAATTGTACAAAAAAAAAGAGGATTTTGAATGCAGCAGATAGAAGCTGAATTAATTTTGAGTTTTTCTTATTGAGTCTAAGGAGCTGCACCTTTTATACACCTGGTGGCACACTGGGTAGCATTTTAAAGTTCATTTATTTGTACCAGAAGTAGACTTACGTTAACACTGCAATGAAGTTACTGTGAAAATCCCTTAATTGCCACACTCCACCGTCTGTTCGGTGGGAGGGGGAGTTTAGCACCTGGTCAGAACGTCTTGCGGACCGTGTGAAGAAAATGCAGCACTTGGAGGAAGCCCATGCAGATACGGGGAGAAGGTGCAGACTCCATACAGACAGTGACCCAAGCCGGGAATCGAACCCGGGTCCCTGGCAGTGTGAGGCAGCAGCGTGTGTGTTCTCCAGGTGCTCCGGTTTCCCCCTCCAGTCCGAAAGACGTACTGGTTTGGTGCTAAATTCTCCCTCGGTGTACCCGAACAGGTGCTGGATTATGGCGACTAGGGGATTTTCACAGTAATTGCATTGCAGTGTTCGTGTAAGCCTACTTGTGACACTGATAAACAAACTTTTATTCTTTTGTGGGGCTTGGGTGTCTATGGCAAAGCTAGGTTGTGGATATTTGTCGCAGAGGAATGCTTGTCTCTCTGGGTTTTATCCCATTCCGGTGTGGCTGATCTCTGATAGTGCTGTTTTCCAGTGGAAGCGGTTGTTTTCGTAAAACCTGGTGGAAACCTGGCTCTCGCAGTGAGAAGATTGGCTGCCACTGGGATCTTGGGTTTATGTCACACTATCTGTAAACCCCATGACTCACCTAGGCTTGCAAAATCTCACTAACTAACTGTCCCGGCTGGAGACAATATACATCCCTTTAACCTATGCTTAACCCTCTCGCCACTCACGTTGTCTGTACCTTTTAAGACTTGATTACCTGGAAAGACTTGCATTCCAACCATTGTTTTGTGAATTGAATTTGTGTCTTCACGTCCCTGTTTGTGAACACGATTCCCACTACCCGATGAAGGAGCAGTGCTCCGGAAGTTAGTGGCTTTTGCTGCCAAGTTGGACTTTAACCTGGTGTTGTGAGACTTCTTGCTGTGTCTTATCCCAGTCCAACGCCAGAATCGCCACATCATGATGCCTTCTGCTGGCCATGTCAGATTGTGTGGGACCTGCTGGCGGACTGGGTGCTGGAGTTTCACCCACCCCGCTTTAAGATAAAAACAGCCTGTATACAAGTCTCTGTAAGAAGCTAATTGAATGGTGTGAATCTACTCATGACTCCAATGACAAAAAAAAGAGTTGGGAGAGAGGAGCCGCTTCGGGTTATTCCTGCTCTGGGTCCCCTCTCTCTTCAGGGGGGTCGTTTCTCCAATAGCTGGGCTTCTGGCGGAGGTGGGATTGTATCAAAAGTTCACTGTTCCGCTCTGCGAACAGTACCCCAGGAGACCGTGAAGGGACCTGGCTGACTCTACCCACAGGGATCCTGAATCCAGTGTCAGAAAGACTGACCATCCATGCTCAGAGAAAGCTGGGGGGGATCTGGGAGAGGAACGCGAAATAATCGTGTTTGCCAGTTAAATGTTGCAGTTGTTATTTACAAACAATAATTTTTTTTTTATTCATTTGTGTGACAAGAGCATCGCTGGCCGGCCGGATTCCATCGCGCATCCCTGGTTGCCCGAAGGGAGTTGAGAGTCAACCACATTACTGTTGCATTAACAGGAGGGAGAGAGGTAGCACAGTGGTTAGCACTGCTGCCTCAGAGCTCCAGGGACCTGAGTTCGATTCCCGGCTTGGGGTCACTGTGTGTGTGTGTGTGTATGGAGTTTGCACGTTCTCCCCATGTCTGTGTGGGTTTCCTCTGGGTGCGCCGGTTTCTTCCCACAGTCCAAAGAGGGTTAGATTGATTGGCCATGCTAAATTGACCCTTACTGTCAGGGGATTAACTGGGGTTAAATATGTCGGGTTACAGGAATAGGGTCTGGGTAGGATACTGCCTCCTTCTGCACTACAGGGATTGCCAGCCAGGGTTTTCAGCTAAGGAACAAGGTGTGTATTCGCTGGCTTTCAGCTGACACCGGTACCCTGGGCTGAATGACCTTCTCTTGCTGTAAGGGAGTCTATACTCCCGAATGAGTCTCCTCACACGTCGACAACTAACAGCTGGGGAGGAAGACTTAACTTTACTGCTGCATCTTTCTCAGGTGGCCACCACCTTGTTTTCGAAAGGTGGCCACTATTGCAACGCAAGCTGTACCTCCGTGGCCAAGATATGCCCAGCAAAAGCCCACACTGTGGCAAGGACCAACGGATCTGCTTTCAATGCCTGAGGGATTCAATGCTGGCAAAAAAGTCATTCCCAAATTTTCCTGGAACACAGGAGACATTCCAAGGTTCAAGAAGCTCCAAGCCCTTTACCAGACTCTTCCACAGGAATGTCCCCGTGACTGGAAAAGCCTCTCGGATATGGCCGGTTTTGAGCTGTTTCTCCCCCTCCCCGCCCCGTACCTCTTACTCCAGTCTGATTGCTGCTGCTGTCAGTGTATCAATTCGGACTGGAGATAGTCCAAGTCCCTTCAGTCATCCTGACGCAAACTCACTCACTCCCCAGCGTTTTGACTTTTCCTTTCCCCGTCCCCCCGCCTTGAGTTTTAACTCGGAGGAAAAGGCAGGGAACTTTTAAGTTGGCAATTTTCCTCCAGCCTCTCCAAAAGTATTTCTGCGGTGAGGCGCGGCATGACTAACCGGGCTGAGCTGGCCATCTCGCTCCCTGTCCGGGGATTTGTATTGTTGACTGTTTCCCCCCTAGCCCCGCTCCTGCTTTGTCCATTAATCAGAGTGCAAGACAGATGAGAACTGTCTTGATGCCTCAACAGCAAACCAAGAGCCTGGAGCTTAAGCAGAGAGAGAGAGAGAGAGTGCAAACCAGCACCATTCCCAAGTTTTCTGAGGCCCAGTTATCTTATAAATGCAGTTTATAATCTACAGTGCGCATCTTTTCCCCCCTCCCCTCCCCTCCCTCCTCCTCCCCCCTCCTCCTCCCCCCTCTGATCTACGGCTCCAGCCAAGGTCAGCTAGATTAGTTAGCAATTGGAGAGTTGTGGTGGAAAAAAGGCTGGGGGAGTGGGGGGGATGGGGTTTAATCGTTCATCAGGGGAAATGATCAGAGAGGCAAATAACTTAGAATCCTAGAATCCCCTGCAGTGCAGAAGAGGCCATTTGGCTCACTGAGCCGACACTGACCATCCAGGCCCTATCCCTGTAACCCTACACATTTATCCCACTACACCCCCCGCGACTCTAAGGGGCAATTTAGCATGGCCAATCAACCTAATCTGCACGTTTTTGTTCATCTGCATGCGAATCGAGACCAAACGGATGAGGCAGATTTCAGAATTGGCTGAGGGGCAGAATGCAGCGGGGAGCAGTGGTCGACATTTGCTTTTCCTCCCTCTTATTCCACAGGGAAAGGGTACAGCGGCCGTCCCGCAGGGGTCACTCGCTCCTGGACATCCTTTCCAAGTTGGCCAGCAACACACACAAACTCCAAAATGCGTTAGGCGACGAGAGAGCGTGTAGGCAGGCTGGTAAGACAGGCAGACGTGTGGCAGATGTAATGCAGAGAAGTGTGAAATTATTAATCAATTTTTGGGGAGAAAGAAAAATCGTGAGGAAATCTGGATTAGGCAATACAATTTAAGGTGGTTGTGGACACAGGGAAATCCTGTGGGTGAGGGCTTCTCTCTGTAATCTTTAAGGTGGCAGGACAAGTCCAGAATGCTGTTATTTTAACTTAATAAAATGTTATAGGATGTTGGGGTTTATCACTAGGGTCTTGAGAATACTGAAGGTGGGATGTGATGTTAAATTTTCGATTTGATTTATTATTGTTACAAATATTAGTATACAGTGAAAAGTACTGTTTGGATCTATTATTGTCACGTATTGGGATAAAAGTACTGTTTCTTGCACACTATACAGACAAAGCACACCATTCATAAGAGTACATAGGGAAGAGGGAAGGAGAGAGTGCAGAATGTAGTGTTACAGTCTTAGCTAGGGTGTAGAGAAAGATCAGCTTAATATATTGGTAGGTCCATTCAAAAGTGTGATGGCAACAGGGAAGAAGCTGTTCTTGAGTCAGCTGGTACGTGATTTTTGTATCTTTTTCCCGATGGAAGAAGGCGGAAGAGAGAATGTCCGGGGTGTGTGGGGTCCTTGATTATGCTGTTTTCCCGAGGCAGCGAGAAGTGTAGACAGAGTCAATAGCTGGGAGGCTGGTTTGAATGATGGACTGGGCTGCATTCACGACCTTTGAACATTAATCACTGGTATGGCCTGAACTGGACAATTCTGTGCCCCACGTTTCAGTAAAAGGTGTAGCAGCCTTTGAGACAGAGAGAGGGGGTAGGGTACAGAGGACATCTCCCAGGGATGAGGGACTTTAGTTCGTGGGATAGGTTGGGTAAGTTGGGACTGTTCTGCTTGGAACAAAGATGGTTAAGAGGCGACTGAATCGAGGTTTTTCTCAAAACAATGAGAGATTTTAACAGCCGATTATAGAGAAAAATGATTCCCTCTGGTAAATATGTTAAATTCATTGGGAAGACATCTTGAGGGCAGATTAGAAATGCTGTCAGGATCCAGAACTTTCGACCTGGTTAGGTGACACAGCGGTTAGCACTGCTGCTTCACAGCGCCAGGAAACCCGAATTTGATTCCCGGGCTTGAGTCATTATCTGTGCAGAGTTTGCATGTTCTCCCCGTGTCTGCATGGATCTCCTCCGGGGTGCTCCAGTTTCCTCCCACAGTCCAAAGATGTGCAGGTCAGTTCACCCTAGTTTCAGGGGAATTGGTAGGGTAAATATGTGGGGTTACAGGGATAGAGTGGGATGGTTGTCGATGCAAGCTTGATGGGCCAAATGGCCTCCTTCTGTACTTTAGGGATTCTATGCCTTGACGAGGTGGTGGGAGCTGAGTCCATAAGTAATATTTGAAAGGGAATAAGAAGATACCTGGAGGTGAAGAGTTGCTGGATTACAGACAGAAAGCGAGCATGTGACACCTGACCATGGCTAGCACAGACAGACACAAGGGGCTGAATGGCCTGCTGTGTTGCTTCCATTATTTACTCCGTTTGCTTTCCTCGGGTTCAAGGGGCACAAATGTTGCCTTGGTGAAACAGGGTGGGAATGCAGAGTCCTCGGGATATGTGCCACAGAGGGGATTAGAATCCCTGGGAGAAATTAGTTTGAGGAGGGGGTAAAGTGAGGGGCATTGATTCCAACAATGTTAAATTGGGCAAAGATTCAGGGCAAAATAGACAGGCGGCACATGCACACACACACACACACACACACAGATAGAAAAGACTGCATTGCCATTGAGAGAGTGCCTTTCTCTCTCTCTCTCCTTTATATTTTGTCTATGAAGACTTCCATAAACTGGGCAGAAGGCCAGAATAGTCTTATTCACGGCCCAACCCATCTCAAGTATCGTCTGGGGAGAAAGGAAGGCAAGATTATTGCCTCAGACTGGTCATCTGGAGGGAGGGAGAGAGAGAGAGACAAACAGTTTCCAGCTTTAGTAGACTGTCAGTGAAAGGATGAGAGGGAGAGAGAGAGAGACGGACAGAGAACTGAGCTACGCAGTCACTGGTGAGTAAGTACAAAGATTATTCACCAAACTGACCCCACCGTCCCAGTGCTGAGTCTGGATGGGATCAGTATAAACAGACTGCATGCATGGTTCTTGCTTGTATTGACCTCACGCGCTGACTCAGCAGCCGCAGGCCTGCAAACACTTTAAACATCTTGAGGGTTGAGGCTTTTAAAAATTGTATGGCAGCAATCCCTCGCTCCTGGCCCTGCTTTCAAGCTGGTGTGCATGTCTCTCTGCCCATTCAATCTATTCCCCTGTCTGTTTCCCTCCCCCTTGCTAGTCTCTTTTCACACGCCCGACTCACAGGGATATTCGGGACCCGAACAGGCACCGGAGTGTGGCGACTAGGGGATTTTTCATGGTAACTCATTGCAGTGTGAGCGTAAACCTACTTGTGGTACAAATAAAATAAGCTTAAAACTTTAGAGCTTGCTTTAGTTCCCCTTCTAACCCTCAGTGTACATAAGAGAGTGTGGCTCACAATCTCTGCACTGTGGTGGATATCAATCATGGTTTTGTGGGTAGCACCCTCACCCTTCTCGAACTTGAGCAGAAAGTCTAAGTTCAGGCTGGTGTGTGTGTAACACTACTGCAACATGAGCCATCCCTCGCACACTGGGTCTCACGGTACAGCAGGCAGCCGGAAAAAACTGAGAGGAGGAAAATACAGAGAAAGATAAACAGATGAGATGAAATGTTGGAGGAAACATCTCAACCGCACCCAGACAGCAAGAGACCTCCTGCAGGCTCAGAATGTGGTCTCGCTGGTATGCAGGAAAAGTGGAGGGGGTGGGGGGGGGGGGGGGGGGGTGGCTCGTCACATGTGCTGTGTAGCTGTCTACACAGGCAATTTTTAGGCAGAATTCTGACTTGAGAGGCATTCAGTCATAATCCTGGCAGAACGATCCCTGTGAGTTTTTTATCTTACAGGTGCTTTGGTCCACCTTGTTGTCTAACGAGGGGCATACACGCGATGGGTCGTGAGAGGGCTGCTCTTGGATCTTTTTCGAGAGTATCCTAGTGCTTCACTTCGTTAGTGTACGCTTGACCTGGACCATTTGATGGGCAACACGACAGCTCAGTGACTATCGCTGTGCTGTGCAGATACATGGATTTGGGCCTGTGTCTGTGGGAGTTTGCGCATTCTCCCCGTGCTTGCGTGGGTTTTCTCCGGGTGCTCCGGTTTCCTCCCACATCCCAAAGATGTGCTCTTAGGCTAATTGGCAAAACAAATTCTCCCTAAATTGTCTCAAATTTGGTTTTTAATCCATACAGCTATAAACATGGACAGGGATTGCGGGTAGAGGTGGGAACATCGGGGTGGTGGCGCAGGCTCGTTGGGCCGAAGGGCCTGTTTCCCGTGCTGTTTTGTTCTTTTGAGTCTCAGTCATCACATTATTCCTAGCACTGGAACCCAAAAGACAGAATGGGCCAGCACCAAGCTGACTTGTCCCCACTGTTAATTGTACAGAGATGGCATTGTGTACCTTGCCAGTGACTGGGGATTCACCCATGTGCCCAGTAACTAGGAACAGATTGGAATTACGGTTAGGTTTGGCTGTGCATGTTTATCTCCACAAACATAAAAATCGGCCGCTTAGTGCTGAGTTAGCAACAGTTTGTTCCAGTTCCCCAAACTGCCTGGGAGCTGAGCTGTGACTGAGCAAACCCAATGGGGCAATTACAGGTGGGTAATGGGACAATGTGGAGGCTGGATTATGTCAGCCCTGCATCTATGGGGGCGGCACTGCTGCCTCACAGCGCCAGGGACCCGGGTTCAATTCCCGGATTGAGTCACTGTCTGTATGGAGTTTGCACATTCTCCCCATGTCTGCGTGGGTTTCCTCCCATCATCTGAAAGATGCATGGGTTAAGTGCATTAACCTGAACAGGTGCCGGAGTGTGGCGACGGAGAATTTCACAGTAACTTCACTGCAGTTGTGGCTAATAAGCTGAGCTATTTTTCACAGCTATTTTTGATGACCTGCTATGTACTGAGACCACACCAAACCTCGCGCCTTTGTCTGTGGCCCCCGTGATCACCACTGTTCAAGTTCAAACTTGTGACCACTTGTTTTACGCTTTCACATCCCCTTCTGCACGGTGTGAGATATTATTGTGTGCGCTTTGCAGCCAAAGTCTACAACACTTGGTGCCAAATAACTCCTCAGCGCACTCTCGACTCCAATCCTAGAAGGACAAGATGCGGAAGATGTATTTTTAAATGGTATACAGGCTCCTTGAACATTATTAATGGAGACAGAGAAGGCTAAGAGGAGATTCAGCAGGAAGTTCAAAATTCGAAAAGGTTTTGACAAAGTAACATTGAGGAGGGTCAGTAACTGGAGAAAACAGAATTACCCAGAATGGTGACAGTGTGAGAAGGGGAGATGAGGGATTTTTTTTGTGTGGAGTGCACTGCCAGAAAGCAAGCCCTGACCAGCAGTGAACACTAAATGCAAACTTTTTGTTTTACAGAAAGAACGATTTTGAGGACCAAGGTAAAGGAAGAAAATGAACATGTGGGGAATTCCAACTGCTATATCTCTACTCCTCACTCTTACTATGGCATTGCAGGTAAGTGTCCCAGCTTCACACACCACTCCTGCATCTCTCTGACACTCACTGCCATTTTGCTCCTTTTCTTTCCAATATCTGTGTCTCTGTCCCTGCCACCTTCTGCCTCACACCCTCTTACCGTCCTTCTCTCATCTCCTTACCATCCCCCTCTCTCTTTACTGACACGCTCTCTGTTCTCTCTTACCCCCCCCCTCTCCCCCCCCCCCCCCCATTTTCCTGGGCCATTCTTCTTCCCCCTCTTTTTCCCCTTCTTAATGCCTCTCTCTATTCCTTTTCTTCCTCTCCCTCACTGCTTCTCTCTCTCTATCTCTCCCTCACTGCCTCTCTCTCTCTCTCTCTCTCTCTCCCTCACTGCCTCTCTCGTCTCTTCTCTCCCCACTGCCTCTCTCTCTCGCTCTCTCCCTCACTGCCTCTCTCTCTCGCTCTCTCTCTCTCCCTCACTGCCTCTCTCTCTCGCTCTCTCTCTCTCCCTCACTGCCTCTCTCTCTCGCTCTCTCTCTCTCCCTCACTGCCTCTCTCTCTCACTCTCTCTCTCCCTCACTGCCCCTCTCTCTCTCTCTCTCTCCCTCACTGCCTCTCTCTCTCTCTCCCTCACTGCCTCTCCTCTCTCTCTCACGCCTCTCTCTTCTCTCTCTCTCTCTCTCCTCACTGCCCCTCTCTCTCTCTCTCTCTCCCTCACTGCCTCTCTCTCTCTCTCTCTCTCCCTCACTGCCTCTCCCATTCTTACTGCCCCTCCTTCCCTCCCCATTTCTCTTACCACCTCATAATCATTGTGTGTGTCTCTCTCTCTATCTGCCTCGTTCTTGATTCACAGTTTCTTCCAGTTTTCCCACCCACTGTGTCTATCTCTTGCTTCTCTCTCTCTCTCTCTTTCTCTCTCAGACATAAGGGGCTTTATTTAAACAGACAAGGCAGTTTATTCTTGAATATGTCTGATCCTGTTGTGAGCTGAAAGAGAAGTGGAAATGACAAGCAGTGCCCTGTGTGGGCTACAGGGCTGGTGAAGATGTAGATCTATTTTTGTTCCCCGCTCTGTATCAGCACCTCACACACTGAAGGATGGCTTCATATAAATCAATCAATTTGTAAGTGGAGCAACTGCAGAATTAATCCTTATTGGGAGAAGGGTTGTAACGAATACTCATCCCATACATCAATAAAAGGTTTGCTCAGTTTCTCTCGGCAGAGATCCAACCTGACCTGCTGAGTAATTCCAGCATTTTCTGTAATTAGCTCTGCATTCTTCCTTCCTCCCAAGTAAATAGAATGGGGAAGGGGGAGGGCGGGGGGAAATTCCTGTCAGTTAGAAACATAGAAACACTACAGTGCAGAAAGAGCCCATTTGGCCCATTGAGTCTTCACTGACAACAATCCCACCCAGGCCCTATTCCTGTAACTCCCCAGATTCACCCCACTAATCCCTCTAACCAAGTGTCCAAGGACACTAAGGGACAATTCAGCATGGCCAATCCACCTAACCCGCACATCTTTGGACTCTGGGAGGAAACCGGAGGAAATGCACGCAGACACGGGGAGAATGAGCTGGCTCTGCACGATCAATGACCCAAGCCGGGAATCGAACTCGGGTCCCTGGCACTGTGAGGCAGTCGTACTAACCACCGCACTGCCCACTTGTGCATTGCAGGTCTGCAATGTGCTGCCTGACAGATTGGTGGAAGGAGTTATTTTAGAAAGGAGATAGTGGGAAAAGAAATAAAAAACATTGCAGGGCAAACTGAGAGGGAGCAAGAGCGTGGGGCTAACTCTTTCAAAGAGCTAGTACAGACAGTGGGCCGAAGGGTCTCCTCCGCAATCTGATTCTGACCTATTGTTTGTTTCAGCCTCAGCATCTGCGATTTAAACGGGGCACAAGACTCTTTGACAGTCCATCCAATCGAGGTGAGTTCCCTTCTGTACAGAGGCACCAGTATCGAGTGATCCCTGATACCAATGTTGTTTGAGGTTGAGTGTGAGAGTTGTTGTTGTTGTTATTGTGAACGTTGCCAGCTCCCAGCTGCCTTGCACATTCTCCATCCCTAGCTGAACCTCCCTGATATCACAGGCTGTCCGGCTGCCAGGACAGTGCCTAGCCAGTTGCGAGGTGGGGCTCATGGTGTTTATAACTCATACCCGTGCGACGTTGCAGCAGTAAAGACACAGGCAAGAGTCCTCGTTGGCACACAGCTCCTGCGAACTGTGCAGTGTAGAAATTGCTGCTGGCCCACATGTTCCCCTTGTGATCACAGAGCATTTGATCAAAGTTACCAGACGGGCAAAGCCTCAATTTACTTTCAACTGCACTGTCTGCGTGTGGGCAGAGCTTGGGAACCATTTTGTTCACAGTAAGATCCCACCACCAGCAAAGATCAGTCAGCTGGAGTTTTGGCGGCACTGGTTGTGGAAGGAATGTTGGTCAGGACCCTGGGAGAACTTGGTCCTTTACAACTGACTGAATTGACTGCTGTGTGGCTAGCTTGAGGTTTTAATGTGTTTCCCTCTCTGACAGCACGGTGCAACCCTCACCGCTGCCTCTCCAGCACTGCAGCCTGGCAGAGGACCCCATTCAGGGATCTCGCAGCTGCCCCCTGTGTTGATCCTGTGGGTTGACCCACTCACACCCAACTTCCAGCCACCACTCTGCAAAGACAATTCCTCGGCAGTGATAACACCACAAGCCCAGCAAGAGAGACATGGGAAGCGATGGCTACACACCAGCCGCCCGACCTCTGGAGGTTCACTGCCTCAATGTGCTGCTAAAGCCTGCGTACCCAACAACCGCAGCCCCTCCTCCAAGTTCCACTTACCTGATGCCCCACATCTACTACAGGGACCTCTCTGCAATTGATGCACTGTAGAGTTGTGGTGACCTCAGTTTCACCTCTGATGTTCACATGTATTAACATGCAGTGAAAATGTATTGTTTCTCGCACGCTATACGGACAAAGCATACCATTCATAGAGAAGGAAAGGAAAGAGCACAGAATGTCATGTTACAGTTACAGCTAGGGTGTAGAGAAAGATCAACTTAGTGCAAAGTAGGTGCATTCAAAAGTCTGATGGCAGCAGGGAAGAAACTGTTCTTGAGTCACTTTGTACACGTCCTTAGACTGTTGTATCTTCTTCCTGATGGAAGAAGGTAGAAGAGAGAATGTCCAGGGTGTGTGGGATCCTTGATTCTGCTGGCTGCTTTGCCGAGGCAGCGGGAAGTGTAGACAGAATCAATGGGTGGGAGGCTGGTTTGCGTGCTGGATTGGGCTACATTCACAATCCTTTGTAGTTGTTTGCGGTATTGGGCAGAGCAAGATCCATGCCAAGCTGTGATACAACCAAAAAGAATGCTTTCTATGTTACAGCTGTAAAAGTTGATGAAACATAGCAGGTTCTTACTTTTATACAATTGCTGTAAATTGCACAGTGCCTGATTCAGTAGGGAGAGGGGGCTTGCTAAAAAATGCATTTAAATCAGGTTTCAAGGCAGAGTTTGGGTTACACACCTGCGAGTGTTCAGGTAAAATGGGGAAACGTAACCTTGCCATATGTGTTTACTATCCATATGGGTGATGGATTAAGCTGTGCCTGCGGTCTGAGTGTCAGCCTTGTCCTGCCATTCCCAAACTCTCTCAGCCTGTGCCGACAATTCAGCCTGTTGCTCAATGTTCACTCTCCGTGTCTTTTTTCTCTGAACTGTTTTTAGGCTATTGCATGAGCTCCTCTGGCTCTGAGTTTCACCTTAATGGCGAGACGTGGCTGCAGGTCATGGGACGACAGGTCAAATACTGCCGCTGTGATCATTCAAGAAGTCGTTGCCACAGTATCCCTGTACAAGGTGTGTGTGTGTGTGTGTGTGTGTGTGAAACTAGACCCTGCTGTGTGAACCAATGCTTTCTTTTGGTTCTCAGTTTCATGGAGATTTGAACCCATCAAGGGCTGTTCGTCATCTCCATTAATAAGAGAAAGCACAGATGTCATTCCCAATCTCACACCGCCCAAGCGGTAGGTTATCCCACTCATGCTTGAAACTAATGTTTCCGTCTCCTCTTTCGCCTCAAAATCCAATGGCATTTATGGCTCGGGTACAGAAGAAATCACTGAATATTTTTATTCATAGAATCCCTACACTGCAGAAGGAGGCCATTCAGCCCGTCAAGTCTGCACTGACCATCATCCCACCCAGGCCTTATCCCCATCGCCCCACATATTTAACCATTCAAAAGTCTGATGGCAGCAGGGAAGAAGCTGTTTCTTGAGTCAGTTTGTCCTCAGACTGTTGTATCTTCTTCCTGATGGAAGAAGGTGGAAGAGAGAATGTCCGAGGTGCGTGGGGTCCTTGATTATGCTGGCTGCTTTGCCGAGGCAGCGGGAAGTGTAGACAGAGTCAATGAGGCTGGTTTGCCTCATTGATGGACTGGGCTACATTCACGACCTTCTGTAGTTACTTGTGGTCTTGGGCACAGCAGGAGCCTATACCAAGCTGTGGTACAACCACAACGAATGTTTTGTATGGTACATTTGTAAAAGTTGGTGAGAGTCATAGCGTACATGCAAATTTTCTTTGTCTTCTGAGAAAGTAGAGGCATTGGGGGGCTTTCTTAACTATAGTGTCGGCATGGGGGTGGTGGAGAAGGGGGGCTGGTGGGGGTTATCTGTGACAGCAAGAACTATGACTGATTTCACCACCATTCCTCCCTTACAGATTGTACCCAGAACGTGTGCTACAATGGTGGAAGATGTCGTCAGGCCATTTACTCTCAGCACTTTGTGTGCCAGTGCCCAGGCGGGTACAGTGGGAAGCTGTGTGAGCTCGGTAAGTATTGTCAATCTGTTCTTGGCAACAAGCCCCAATCTTTGCTCTTTCCCTCTGCTCTGACCATCCCTTCCCTCTTCCCTGCATTGCAGACACCAAAGTGAAGTGTTACCAGGCCCGAGGGACAGACTATCGAGGAACCTGGAGCCTCACACAGTCCGGGAAGGAATGCCTCAATTGGAATTTGACAATCATACACCGTACTGACTACAGCAGTCGCAGATCTGACGCCCAGCAACTTGGGCTGGGGAACCACAATTACTGCAGGTACAGGACATTAAGAGGATTGCATTCATATAGCACCCTTCACAACCTAAGGCCATTACACAACCCTTACTGGCCACCATCCTTTTCTTGTGGAGTGTCGTCAGTCCCTATTGTAAATGTAAGAAACGCAAGTGAATTACACACAGCAATCTCCCACAAACAACAGTGCAAGTTTGACTGATGTTGACTGAGGGATAAATCGTGGAAGAACTCCTCTATTCCTTCAGTAGTGCCACGGGTGCTTATATGTCAGAGTGGGCTCATCTGAAAAACAGTGCACCTCTCCTTAGTACTGCAACAGGAGGGCCAGCCTGGATTATATGCTCAAGTCTCTGGAGTCAGACTTCTATCCACAAACTTCTGACTCCGAGGCAAGAGTGCTACCAACTGAAGGAATTGGTAACCCTCCTACGGCCTGTCACCTTCTACCGCCAACCATCATACTTCACCCAAATGGTGTATCGTCTGCAAATGTGCACAAGGCATAGCTGCTCTTCCTTGGGAGCCATCACAGCCGGGTCCTACCCAACCCTTTCTCAGCAAGTGCTGTCATCAGGCTTCAGAATGGTCCTACTATATATTAAGCTGATCTTTCTCTACACTGTAACTGTGCTGTAACACTATATTCTGCAGCCTCTCCTTTTCCTCTATGTATTCTATGAACTTTGTCTAGATAGCACGCAAGAAACAATACTTCTCACTGTATCCCAGTACATGCGACAATGATAAATCAAACAATACTTCTCACTGTATCCCAGTACATGCGACAATGATAAATCAAACAATACTTCTCACTGTATCCCAGTACATGTGACAATGATAAATCAAACAATACTTTTCACTGTATCCCAATATATGTGACAATAATAAATCAAACAATACTTTTCACTGTATCCCAGTACATGTGACAATAATAAATCAAATCAAGACCGGGGGTCAGTATTGCTAAGATTGGCTTGCAGCATTTGGAAAGAGAGAAATCTTTCACAATGCTCATCAGGTATTGATTTAATGGGTCATTGTTGTCTACTTATTCTCTGTTAATGCCAGTGTTTCACTTTCTCCTTTGCAGGAACCCTGACAATGATACAATGCCTTGGTGCCACGTCTACAAAGGTCACACCCTGTCATGGGACAAGTGTAGCATTCCCGCCTGCCCAAAGAGTAAGTCTCTCTCATCATGTCTCTCAAAGCGATTACGCGCTGAGATAGTTCTCCTCTTTTTCAGGTGTTGCCTATGTAACCCCATGCTTGCGCGATGTACTTACATGGTGGCACAGTGGTTAGCATTGCTGCTTCACAGCGCCAGGGACTTGGGTTCGATTCCAGCTTGGGTCACTGTCTGTGTGGAATCTGCACATCGTCCCCATGTCTGAGTGGGTTTCCTCCCATGCTCTGAAAGACATGCTGGTTAGATGCTAAATTCTCTCTCAATGTACCCAAACAGGTGCAAGAGTATGGCGACTAGTGGATTTTCACAGTCACTTCATTGCAGAGTTAATGTAAGCCGACTTGTGACACTAATAAATAAGCTTTTACTTGACTGTGTCTCCCCATTGCTGCCAATAATTATTTTCTCTGAGATACAGAGGTAATGACCTTGCGGGGTTCTGTACGGGAGCCCACACAGCAAGGGACCGATTATTAACCAGAATTCTATTTGTCGGCAGGTCTCCAGCCTGACTGCTACACCAAAAACGGGGTGAGTTATCGAGGAACCAAGAGCTACACACAGTCGGGGAGCCGCTGTCTTAGCTGGGATTCTGAGGATGTCCGCAACTTACATAACAATGCTTGGGTCCCCAATGCTCATCGCCTGGGGCTGGGCAGCCATAACTACTGCAGGTATAACTCTGAGAAAACAGTTCAGTCTTACTCAATCCCATCTCGCTCACTGACACTCACTAACAACATTGTTGTGTTATTCCCTCCCTTCCCTCCGCCCCCCCCACCCATTCCAGGAATCCGGATAGCGATTCCAAACCTTGGTGCCACATCAGGAAAAGAGGAGAACAGACTTGGGAATACTGCAACATTGAGCAATGTATTTCATCCGGTAAGAATTTTGTTCCCTCATCAAAACTGAGCATACACATTGGTGTGTGTGCCCACTCTCACACACGGGCGCACATGTCAAATAAAGGTACCACAGACACACACGTGCACACGGGAAGACAATGGCCTACTGATATTATCGCTAGACTATTAATCCAGAAACTCAGCTAATGTTCTGCAGACATGGGTTTGAATCCCGCCACAACAGATGCTGAAATTTGAATTCAATAACAAGTATCTTGAAGTAAAAATCTACTGATAACCATTGCCAATTGTCAGGAAAAACCACCTGATTCACTGAAGTCCTTTAGGTAAGGAAATTTGCCGTCCTTACCTGCTCTGGCCTACATATGACTCCACAACCATAGCAATGTGGATGACTCTCAAATCTAAGGCAACGAGGGATAGACAATAAATCATAGAATCCTACGGTGCAGAAGAAGGCCATTCGGCCCACTCAGTCTGCACTGATCAGAATACCACCCAGGCCCCATTCCTGTAACCCCACACATTTACCCAAGCTAGTCCCCCTGTCACTAAGGGGAAATTTAGCATGGCCAATCCACCTAACCTGCAAATCTTCAAATTATGGGAAGAAATCGCAGCACCTGGAGGAAACCCACGCAGAAACAGGGAGAACATGCAGACTGTGCACACACAGTGACCTAAGCCGAGAATCGAACTCGAATCCCTGGCGCTGTGAGGCAGCAGTGCTAACCATTATGCCACCATGCCAGCCAGCCAGCGATGCCCATATCCCACGAATAAGTAAAGTATGCAGGCAGTCATGTACGTGCACCAGAAACACGCTGATAATCTCAAACATGAGGACATACACAGACACATACACTTTCAGATACTCACCCATGCAGACTCCCGCAAATGCAGTTAGACAAAGGTACAGACACATGCACTGAGCTCACTCTCAAACACATACATTTAGATACACACAACTCAATGCAGACACATGCATACATAGGTGCACATGCACATGCTGTTGTAGAAGGGAATAAGTTGCACAGTGTCTGCATTCAGAGATAAGTGCCCGTTTATAAATTTGAGGCAAGAGATGTGACTATTTGCTTGTTTCCTATTTTGCCCGGTTTTCTGAAGTGGAGAGCTGTGGGAAGAGGGAGCCGACAACACAGCAGTACCGGATCCTGGGTGGAACAACCACGCACATCACCTCCCACCCCTGGCAGGCTGCCATCTTCCTGTATAATCGGAGGTTGAAGGACTACCACTTCATGTGTGGAGGGAGCCTGATCGGATCATGCTGGGTCCTTACAGCAGCTCACTGCTTCTTGGAAAAGTGAGTGCAAAGCTTCAGGCAGCAAGAGGGCTGGAATTGGCGAGAGGTCGCAGACAAGGGGGAGTGTCAGAAAACAGGCAGGCTAAATTGACATAGTGAGTTAGAATGTTAAACATGATGTGGAGATGCTGGCTTCAGACTGGGGTGGCACAGTAAGAAGTCTCAGGTTAAAGTCCAACAGGTTTATTTGGAATCACGAGCTTTTGCAGCGTTGTCCCTTCATGAGATGAGTGGAGAATTGGGTTCACAAACATGCCGTAAAAAGACAAATTGCAAGGCAATTCGCATTCAACCATCATTTTGCAATTGTGTCTTTGTCTATATATGCTGTGTTTGTAAACCCAACTCTCTACTCACCTGGTGAAGGAGCAGTGCTCTGCAAACTCGTGATTCCAAATAAACCTATTGGACTTTAGCCTGGTGTTGTGAGACTTCTCCTTGGAATGTTAAAGGTAAAGAGATGACCAAAGGTCTCAAAAAGGACCCCTTAGTTTGAAACTGTGCCTCCCCCTTTTTCTAGATCCCCCTGCAAAGGGAAGCATCTTCTCTGCAGCTTCAGATTCTTATATGTTTCAATTAGATCACCTCTCATTCCAACTGAATGTAGACCCAACTACTTCACCTATCATCATAAGAGTTCACAGAAGGAAACAATGCGTGAGAAATAAAAGGTTTAGAGCACTTTGAGCACCTCAAAATGTCCCAATGCATGTTCAGCCAAGTGCAGTTGCTGTTTATGATGTAGTTAAAGTTTATTAGTCACAAGTAAGGCTTACATTAACATTGCAACAAAGTTACTGTGAAATCCCCCCTAGTCGCCACACCCCAGCGCCTGTTTGGGTCAATGCACCTAACCGGCACGTCTTTCAAACTGTGGAAGGAAACCCACAATGACACGGGGAGAATGTGTAGACTCTGCACAGATAGTGACCCAGGTGGGAATTGAATATGGGTCCCTGGCACCATGAGGGAGCAGTGCTAACCACTGTGTCACCGTGCTGCCTACATATTAAGAAGTCTCACAACACCAGGTTAAAGTCCAATAGGCTTATTTGGTATCATGAGCTTTTGGATCATTGCCCTTTCTTCAGATGAGGGCCCACTGTGCTCACCCCAGCTGGCATTTCCACCTTATAGTGTTGGAAACGGGACAGGCAATGTGTACAGGCAAGATCCCAGGGCAGCAACACACTTTTTTTTTGTCTGATGATGATTAAGGAGATAAGCACTGGGAGAATTCCACTGTTATTCTTTGAAATGGTTTTTTTTATTTCGTTTGAGAGAAGCGTGTGTGCCCACTTCTCCATTAACTTCCAGTGTACTGGTGTGACAGTCCAGAAATGTATGTATAACCACCGCCTTCACACCACTACGCATCCCTGAGCCTTTGGGAAGTACGCCCTCAAGCAAAAAACAAAATGCTGGAAAATCTCAGCAGGTCTGAGAGCATTCTGGAGAGAGAATAGAGCCAACATTTTGAGTCTGGATGACCCTTTGTGAGAGCTAACAGCAAAGAGAATCAGAAGATGGGGTGGAGTGGGGATCTATAATTGAACAAAGGAAATGTAAATGATGATGAAGAATAAAATATAGAGTTCCAGAATCATGCAGTGCAGAAGGAGGCCATTTGGCTCATCGAGCCTGACAACAATCCCACCCAGGCCCTATCCCGGTAACCCCTGTATTTGCCTGCTAATTCCCCTGACATTAAGGCCAATCCACCTAATGTATGCATCTTTGAAGTTTAGGAGGAAACTAGAACGCCTGGAGCAAGGTCCGGAGATATGAGGAGAACATGCAAACTCCACACAGACAGTGACCCAAGGCTGGAATTGAACCTGGGTCTCTGGTGCTGTGAGGCAGCAGTGCCAATCACTGTGCCACCGAATGGCACAGGATAGTTTTGATCCATCAACCTTTGGGTTATGGGCCCAGCATGCTTCTGCTGTGCCACTCAAAGCTGAGAGGAGTCTATCAAGTGATCAGAATGTGTGAGTGGCGACAATCTGATCACTTGAAGATATGGACTGCTCAGGAACTGCCTGAGGATTGTGGACATTGCTGTGAAGTCGAGGGGGGGGGGGGGGGGGGAGGTGTTGGCTGTTGGGGGCAAGATGGAGAGTGAGAATAGAGAAGTGGAAAATGGAAGTGAGAGTGAAGGGCCTTAAAAATGGATGAACGAGAAGAAATGAAATAACGTCAATGGAAATGGGGTGAGGGTGGAGGGGAGAGCTCAATGCTCTGAAGTTGTTTAGAAAAAAGTCTGCCCCCCACCTCACTGTTCTACTTTCATAGTTAGGGTCATCACAGACATTGTACCCCCATTGCTATCATCCATCCCCTGTTCTGTGGCGGCTCTACGAATACAGGAGTAGGTGATGATGACGGAACCACAGTAAGTTTATTGCCTTGCTTTTCAAACCAGGTTCAAACCACGTAATATTAAAGTGATCATGGGAAGAACATTCCAGAAGGACGCCTCACCTAATGAGCAGGCACTGGAAGTGGAAGAATACTTCATTCACGAGAAGTTTGATGATGACACTTTCAACCATGACATTGGTACGGTGTTGATTTTTTTTTTAATAAAAAGTCTTCCTCCTGAAAATACTTACACACACAGGCGGGGAGGGGAAGCGGTGTGGGGGGATAGTGCCTAGTCTTACAAGGCACAGTGAATCTCTGCCTTTAAGCAGTTAGACAGCGAAGGAGGAATAACAGCTTTGTACAACATTATATTGCTTCATGCATGTACGTTATGGCATCTTAAGGGTTAACAGCAGAAGAAGTGGGAGTGTGATGAGGGGGAGGATCTTACTGAAACTTACAGGATACTGCGAGACCTAGAGAAACTAGAACCAGAGGGCATAATCTCAGGCTAAAAAGACAATCCTTTAAAACAGATGAAGAGGAATTTCTTCAGCCAGAGATCGGTGAATCTGTGGAACGCTTTGCCCAGAAGGCTGTGGAGGCCAGGTCATTGAGAGTCTTTTAAAACAGAGATAGATAGATAGATTCTTTATTAATAAGGGGATCAGGGGTTACAGGGAAAAGGCAGGAGAATGGGGGTGAGAAAAATATCAGCCATGATTGAATGGCGGAGGATTCTCGATGGGCCGAGTGGCCTAATTCTGCTCCTATGGTGAAAGTTTTATGATCTTATAGCAGTTGACCATTCGGCACCTCCAATTTGTTCTGTCCACCACCATTCAATAAGATCATGGCTGATGTGACTGTGGGTTCAACTCCACTTTTCTGCTGGTCCCCCGCCCCCCACCTCCCCCCATAAAACTGAGGCTCTTTTACTGATCAGAAATTTGCCTAACTCTCGACTTGAATGTTTTCAGTGAGCTGGCCTCCACTGCTCCCTAGGGCAGAGAATTACAAAGGTGAAAGTAAAAGAATGTGAATGCTGGAATCTGAAACTTAAACATAAAATGCTGGAAAATCTTAGCTGGTCTGGCAGCGTCTGCGGAGAGAGAATAGAACCAACATTTCGAATCTGGATGACCCTTTGCCAGTTTTCTCTGGGGAAGGGCCATCAAGATTTGAAACATTGGCTCTATTCTCTCTCCACAGATGCTGCCAGACCTGCTGAGATTTTCCAGCATTTGTTGCAGAGAATTACAAAGTTTCACGACCCTGTGAAGGAAGGAATTCCTCCTTATCATCGTCTTAAAACAGACACCCCTTAGTTTGAAATTATGCCCCTCTACCTCTCGACGCCCATTTCTAGATTCTCCTATGAGGGGAAACATCCTCTCTGTGGCTACCCTGTCAATAAGATCACCTCTAACTCCAACTGAGTGTAAGATTCAACCTTCTCAATCTTTCTGCTAAGACAACCCCTTCACCCCAGGAATCAGCCTAATCTCTGAGCTGTCTCTGAGGGTGGCACAGTAGTTAGCACTGCTGCCTCACAGTGCCCGGGACTTGTGTTCCGTCCTAGCCTCGGGTGACTGCCTGTGTGGAGATTGCACATTCTCCCCCGTGTCTGCATGGGTTTCCTTCAGGTGCTCCGGTTTCCTCCCACACTCCAATGATGTGTGGGTTAGGTGGATTGGCTGTGCTAAATAGCCCCTTAATGTCAAGGGAATTAGCAGGGTAAATACATGGGGTTATGGGAATAGGGCCTGGGTGGGATTGTGTTCGGTGCAGGCTCAATGGGCTGAATGGCCTCTTTCTGCACTGTGGGCATTCTGTGATTCTATGATATTGGAAGTGCCTGAGGTAAGGGCGGGGGGGTGGTGTCGAGAGTATGTGGCCTGGATACTGGCTAAACTTGCCCTTCTCTCCTCCATTTCCTCCTCCAGCTCTACTTAGACTCCGGTCGAAGAGCGGCCAATGTGCCAAGATGACCCGTTATGTCCGCACAGTATGTCTGCCGTGGGAGCAGCAGCAACTGCCCGACTGGACTGAGTGTGAGATCTCTGGATATGGCAGAGAAAAGGAATGTAAGTCCATCTCCTTGACTTTTTTTTGGTTTTTTTTTCTCTCTTGGCGGGAGAGTGGGTTTAAAATGATTCCCTGACGTTGATCTTTGCCCTTGCAGTCGCTTTCATGAACTCCAGACGGCTGAAGGAAGGGTTTGTCCGTCTCTTCCCATCAAATCGCTGCACCTCGGCCCACTTGCAAAACCGGACAGTCACTGAAAACATGATCTGCGCTGGGGACACTCGGGGCAAAGATGATGCCTGCAAGGTGAGTGCACAATGAGTGGAGAAGGCAACCTGACCCCCTGCTCTTCCAACCCTCCCAACATCACCCCACACCTCTAATAACCAAGGCTCAGAGCCCAACCCAAATAAAAACACAAGGTCAAGCCTGCAACTTTACTGGCTGCCAGCAGGAAGCTACTGTGTGTGTGCACACGTGGCCCCCCCCCCCTAACCCAACACCCTGGAATCTCACACATCTTTTGGGTGGGTCTGGGTAGGCAGTCGATGAGCAAAATGTCAAGGCCTCCATCCGCACCCTTCTCCACCCTCCCCTCAAAATCCAGGACGGAGCATGGTCTGGCGCTTTAAATCCTGCTTTGTATTCCGGTGTTTGGAATTTACTGAGTCCCATAGGACAGAAGGCCTTTCAGTCCATCATGTCTGTACCCAAGGGATCCAATCAGATTTTTGAATGGTCCTGTCACATATTAAGCTGATCTTTTTCTATACCCTATCCGTAACTGCAATTCCGCACCCTCTCCTTCCCTTCTCCCCTTTGTACTCTATGAACATTATGTTTTGTCTATATAATGCGAATGAACAATACTTTTCACTGCATCCCAATACATCTGACAATAATAATCAAATCAAATTGTAGCTATGACTGTAACACAACATTCTGCACCCTCTCCTTTCCTTCTCTATGAATGATATGCTTTGTCTGTACAGTATACAATAAACAATACTTTTCACTGTATCACAATACCTGTGACAATAATAAATCAAACAATACTTTTCACTGTATCCCAATACATGTGACAATAATAAATCAAACAATACTTTTCACTGTATCCCAATACATGTGACAATAATAAATCAAAAAATACTTTTCACTGTATCCCAATACTTGTGACAATAATAAATCAAACAATACTTTTCACTGTATCCCAATACACGTGACAATAATAAATCAAACAATACTTTTCACTGTATCCCAATACATGTGACAATAATAAATCAAACAATACTTTTCACTATATCCCAATACATGTGACAATAATAAATCAAACAATACTTTTCACTATATCCCAATACATATGACAATAATAAATTAAGTCAAATTATCCTTCTCTCATATTCTCTTCAAATTGTGGCTGAATGTGGTTTGAAGAGGTGGGATTCACTCCTGTGTGCATGCTCGCTCACTCACACACACGCACCAATTTTGCTGTGTTTCGAACCAGAAGAAAACCTCTTGCCTGACTCTCCACCCTGACCCCAAGCTCTCCATTTTTGTTGCCCCCACACAGGGAGACTCTGGAGGCCCCCTGGTCTGCATGACGCAAGGACGCATGAACCTGCAAGGAATCATCAGCTGGGGAATCGGCTGTGGGAAGCCGGGAATACCGGGAATCTACACCAAGGTCGCAAACTACCTGGACTGGATTCACAAGCACGTGAGCCAGGCCTGAGGAGCGAGGCGCAGCCCAAGACGCAAGGAGTGGGCCTTTGCAACCCTCCCAGGCAAAGCTGGACAATGGGAGTGTCGTCCTGGCCCCTCAGCCCCAGCCTACATAGAGGGCAGCGCCTAAAGTGTTGCTCAGTGAGATCCACTTGTCTACCCCACCCTCTCTGGATGACTGGACTGACATTGTTGCTGGGGGCAGGGGAGGTGAATTTATACCCCAGTATTTTAGTTCCATTGACTAATGTTTCTTGAGCAATGTCTGACCACTTGTACTGTGTCTGTTTCCTCCTTGAGATTGAGGGGTCTGCCTGACCCCTCCAAATCAAGGCGCTGACTGGTCCCTTTGAAAAGAAACTGCCTTTTATTCCCTCCCCACATTCCAGAACAGAAGGCACCTCACTTCTTTTTAAAAGTATCTTTTTACACAATTGTTTTTAATTGTTGTTTTATTGGGTGACTGAACTATGCCCATCAGTGGAGTTTCACCCATGCCAGGTCTGGTACCAGGCTAATTCCTCACCCCTTTGTCCTTTCTGTAATGTCTATGTTGTGTTAACCTTACTGTTGTCTCTTACTGACTAACTGCAAGCCTCTCCAGTGCTTGTCTTCCTGCCTTATCGGGATAATCAGAGATGCCAGCGAACTTTTTTAAGAAAAGCTTGATTTGCTCCAGGAATAATGTGAATTAACTCACTGTTGCTGCACCCACTGGGCTGGTGCGGGTGCACCATTGAAGGGGGGGGGGGGGGGGCATTAGTCAGCAATCGAAGGGTTAGATTCTGCTGCCCTCCTCCCCCTTCAATGATGGTGTACAGTTGCACTTCACTGGATCATGGAGCAGGCAGGGATAGCCATCCCTCAATCTGTAGAGGTGTGTGAGTGGCTGGACCTGCCCAATGTACAATTGGGTTGGACGGCTCTCCCCCACTCTGTGCCCCTTTCCTCCTCCACTCACTCCCAACATGTTCGGCACAAGACCTGTGCATTCTGCAGATAGATAGAGGACCGAGGCTGCAGAGTTGGAGGTCTTCTGTGCAGCATCACTCTGCAAATCAGCTTCCTGTGGTGAGCTATTCTGGAGGGTCTAAAAATAAAATCCATTTCTTTTTGTAAACCTAACTTCCCCCCTCCCCGACTCTGGTGTGTCAAAAAGCACCTCCACCTCTGTAAGCATAAGAGAACACACATGTACACTGACGGTGTGTGACTCTCTTTGCAATGTACGCTTTCGCATGTGGCAGTGTGTGTTAACAGTTCATTCGGAGTCTGAGTTGCCATGGAAACGTGCTCTTTTACCTGCATGTTGTAGCCTGGAGTTATGGTAAATTTTCTCTCCAACGCATGGCTGACCAGAAATCTCTTCCCACTCACCGTTGGCATGTGTGTTGAATGGGTTTTGCAAGTTAATGCATAATCTGTTTAGGCCACGTTACGAAGGCATCTTTCTTGGCCATCAAGTCCCAGGGCAGGACTCGAGCCCAGGGACTCCAGCGGCAGTGACACTTACCCACCACGCCACAAAGCCATCAGGCTTTCACATACACACCTTTTTTTTTGAAGAACAATTGAACTATTTAAGCCCTCCTTTGTACTAAACTATTTATTAACCTGATGTTTTGAATGTTCTAAGGTATTTGTTTTGCTGATAATGTATTAATGCAGTATTTAAAGATTTTGTATTTGCACGTTCCATGTTTTTTAAAAAATAAAAGTATGAAATGTTTGTTTAATTCTCCTGGTTCCTGTTTTACTGCGAGTGACTCAGATCCTCTGGGTATTGGCAGCGAGATTGTTTGTTTGTCTTTTAAGTTTTGTACTCTGTTTAATTTTCAGTCTATGCCTGCATTCCAAGATTCCATCAGCCAGTCCTCTGTCCCATTACATATAAATCTTAGCAGTGTGGGAAACACACAGAGAACAACTGGGACCCTGACTGAGTCTTGTCTGCATGCTCCCCTGCCTTAGGGTCACACATGGGACAGAGGTGAGAGTCTGGGGCAAGGTCCTGTGGTACTAAAATCCAACAAGGCCACCACAAGGAAGGAAGGAGGAAAGGACATCCTGTTGTCCTGACTGGGAGCATTGCTGTTTAATATGCACTGAATTCTCGCCCCTGCTTCTGGCTAATCATAGATTAGAATCACAGAATCCCTATAGTGCAGAAGGAGACCATCAGCCCATCGCTCCTGCAACAATCCCAGCCAGGCCATATCCCCATTACCACATATTATTTACAATTAATGTAAATTGTCCCTGACACTAAGGGGCAATTGACCATGGCCAATTCACCTAACCTACACATTTTGGAACACTAAGGGGAAATCTGGCATGGCCAAACCACCTAATCTACACATTTTAGGACACTAATGAGCAACTTAACATGGCCAATCCACCTAACTGATAAATCTTGGGACACTAAAGGGTAATTTAGCATAGCCAATCCACCTTATCTGCACATCTTGGGACAATTTAGTGTGGCCAATCCATCTAACCTTTGGACATCTTTGGACTGTGGGAGGAAACTGGAGCACCCGGAAGAGAATCACCCAGACACATGCAGAATATGCCGACTCCACACAGATAGGTGGGAATTGAACTCGGGCATTTGGTGCTGTGAGACAGCAGTGCTAACCACTGCTGCAGTTTCTGCTCTAATGGGAGAAGCATATTTGGGAAACTTGAGGGTTTGTGGAGAGGCAATCTTCAGCTGAAACATATTTGAAACATGGTTGAACTCATACTGTAGTGCAAAATGCCACCTTGGTGAAAGAGATTTAAGTCAACACCAGTGAAAGCTAATTGGAAACTTCATAAGTAACCGGCACTTAATATATTCGCCAGCGATCATGGAAAAGGTTGCATCACTCTCTTGTGATACTTGGCTCATCAAATGCATGCCCGTTTTCAGCACTTTTAGTAGCTGCTTTCACCCCTTTGGCCAATAAAAACTCTTGCCTTTTTCCAGTCTATTCAACTTAGATTTGGCATTAGGATATTCTTGATTTTTTTTTGTCTTACAAATTAATTTGTTGTGCTGTCATTTCACCGCTCCTGGCCAAGTGAAAGAGTTAGGGATATGAGAGGGTGAGAGACTTTGGTTGAACAGCCCATTAGAGAGAACAGCATCTCTGACAATGCTGTTCTCCTGCTGCTCTCTCCTCTGACAGCGTAGCATTCTCTCAGCAGGGACATCAGCTGAGATAATTTTGTACTCAAGTCTCCGGAGTAGAACTTGAACGCATAACCTTCTGACCAGATGTGAGAGAGCTCCCAAAGAGAAACAAAGATGGCACCAGCCACATAGGCGTCTCCATGTTGCTCGCTGATGAGTGGGAAGATCTGGTGGAATTGTGGGGGCGGGGGCGGGGGGAGGTGGTGGTGAGGGTGAGTTGAGAACCCCATTTCTTTCTCCATGGCCTCTGACACTCTTACTAAAATGACATTTTACATTGTGTCTGCCCAATGAAAGAGGGTGGTATTGTGTAATATTCCTCCATGCCATAGTAACCAAAGTTACTAACTTCATAAAGCACCTATTCTGTGTAATTGTGTAGAAAAGCCAAGCAACCAGCCTCATACACCATTTGGATGGTGTGCCAATTAATCTCTGGAGCTAAACCTTCTCCCCAGTCCCATAGTCGGGTGGAGTGAAGAGATTGAAGGTAGAGAAGGTCATTGAAGAGTGGGGGGGGGGGGGGGGGGGGGGCATTGTTGGGTTGGGTAAGTGAGGGAGTTGTGGTGGGGTGAAGGGAGTTGAGCATCTTGGGGGGGGGAGTGAAGCAATGCCTGAGTGGAAGAGTGGTGGGATGGAAAGTACTGGGTAAAAGGTATGGGGTAGGAGCGAGGGAGTGGTAGAGGTTTTAGTGAGATGGCGGAGTGAAGGTTGGGGAGTGATTGTGATTGAGGGTGATGGGGCTGCACTGGATGAGGGTTGAGGATGAGGGGGTGAGTGCTGTTGAGGGGGGAGGGTGGTTGGTAGGGTAGAATGGGGATGAGGACCGCTGAGGGTGCTGGGGGGTCCGGTGGGTGGGAGAGCTTGAGGGCATTTGGGGATTGATTGAGGGTGGGGGGGGCTTGCTAGAGTGAGTGACTGAGTGGTAGGCTGGAGGGATGAAGGTCACTGAGGGTACAGTGAAGGTGGGGGTCGCTGAAGGTGTTGGGGGTAAGGGTCACTGAGGGTTGAGTGAGAGTGAGGATCACTGAGGGTGGAGTGGGGTGAGAATCACTGGGGATGCAATGAGTATGGCTGAGAGTGCTGGGTGGGTGGGGGAGCTGATTGAAAGTGAGTAGGTGTTGGAGTGAGTGAGTGGTGTGGTGGAGGAGTGGGGTTGCTGAGGGTGGCGTGGGGATGAGGGTGCTGGGTGTGGCAGCTGAGGTTGCTGGGTGGGTGGGGGCTGGTGGAGGGTGGTGTGTGTTGGAGTTAGGGCAGGCCAGTCCCAAAAGCAAGCAAGCAGATGAGACAGAATTTCAGGAAGATTTGAGGAAACGGGTTGAGGTTTGGCATTGATATGAACAGGATGTCTGAATATCTCGGTTAGCTGTGTGTGTGTGAGGTTGGTGGGCGGGGGGGGCTGCTGAAAGCCCCCACTGGGATCTGATTCAACCTACATCTGAAGGATGCAGCCACAGGCATGAGAAATTGCAATGATTGCAATTTCAGATCCTCAGAGAGAACGGAAGAGCTAAAAATGAAACACATTGCAATTCTACAGTGCAGAGAGACCCTGGACACATGGAAGAGGCAGTAAACTGAGACTCTGTCTGCCTTCTCAGGCCAACGCCTCTCCCTCTTGCTCTCTTGTTAACGTCAGTCTGTCAAACTGCAACCCCCCTCCCCACACTATCCCCACTGCCCTAATCCTTGGGACATCAAACATTGTGGAGGTTTCAGCTTGCCATATAAATGCAACTTGTTGTTGTGAAAGAGCCCCCTGTTGGAAGAATTATGGTGGGGGGAGGGAACGAGGAGGGGCGGGGGAGGGAAAGATGCAGGGGCAGTTTTCCCTAGCCAGCTTTTACTAGTTGACTACGGTGGCTGAGCCAGACAATCTGATTGGTAACTGCATTGTGGAGTCTTGCTGTGCGCAGAAGGCTCTGCCTCCGTGTCACTGATTGGGCAACGTGATTACTGGAGGGATTTTTCTGGTTTCGGGTGAACTAGGTCGGAAAACCCCACCCAATCTCTAAATGCGACATTACCAACAGTCAGGGTAGGCCGAGAAATCTCCCTCTCTCGCCGTATCACTGCCGCACCTCACTGGTTGCCTTAGCAACAATGCGGCACCTCACATAAAAAAGAAGCAAGAGGACGAGCCCATTCGGCCCTTCAAGCCTGCTCTGCCATTCATGACGAGATCAGGAAGATTCAAGTAAGAGATCAGTCATGATTTGATTGAGTGACTGAGGTAGGCGCGAAGGGCTGAATGGTTCTAATTCCTGTGCTCCGTCATTCATTTTGATCATAACTGATCATCAAATTGAATATCCTGATTCCACCACCGCCCCCCCTACTTTCCCTCCAAATCCCTTTAGAGCTATATCTAATTTCTTCTTGAAATCATACAGCAAAGTTTTATTCTTGAAAATCACACAAAAATCCGAATGCCCACTCCAGTGGGCATGGAATCAACCTTGTGGCACAGTGGTTAGCATTGCTGCCTCATAACCCAGGTTTGATTCCTGGCTGTCTGTGTGGAGTTTGTGGAGTTGCTTCTTTCTGATAGAAATATACAATCAAGAGAGAGAGAGACACACACACAAGATGGATAATGGAGGAAGACACGTGGACCAATTAGGTAGTAAATAAGATTAAAAATCAAAGCCTCTCACACTGAGAGGACATTTTCAAGGTTTCTGCAGAGGGAAATAATTCTCAGTGTTTAGCCATTAATAATTATCCTTTCTTCTCCCAGCCTGCTGATGGTGCAAATTCCAATCACCTGTTTGCTTGACCTAATTTTAGTATAGTTCTTTGGAAAGATGGATTACTACGTCTGTTTTTATGATATATATATATGTCTCAGATGCGTAATTGTAGCTGGTTCACATACTTGTGGTTAGGCATACTAACATTTTCTATTATCTGGAAAACTCTGCAATTGCCTGGATCCCATGTCCTCTGGACTAGAGAGGTTACAGTGCAGTTGCTGACAAGATGTAGAAATTTGATGCGAGTTGTAGTGCGATGCCCATGGGCCCCATGCCATGTTGCGTTTGCCCATGTGCATGGAATCACACTGCTCTCTCCTCTCCTTTGCAATAAACTCTGTGTGTGTGTGTGTGTGGGTGTGTGGGTGTGGGGGGGGGGGGGGGGGGGGCGCTGGTGGGAGGGGAGCCTAGTCAAAAGATTTTCAGACAGAGTGTGACTGAGAGACTGTGACTCAATCTCCATTCAGAGTTTGTGGTCTCCCTGTTGCCCAGGGCCATGTCAATTTGTATCAGTCAGTCGGAGCATCTGGCTTAACTCCTTCAGAACCAAACCACACTTCTGCCTTTTCCATTTGGATGCAATGCTGTTTAATAGAGGGGGCTGACCCTCTCCCCTCCTTCATCCACAGACACGTGGACAGACACACTCTCATACACACACACACACACACACACACACACAATCTCTCACCAACGTTCACTTACACAGACACACACATATTCACACCAACATACACACAATCATGCACACACTACAGGCAAGTTCACGGTCTCATACACATACTCTCTCACAAGCATTCACTTACAAACACTCACACAAACACACACACACACTCTCTCCCACTCACAATCTCACACAGTCAAAAAGTCACAAACACAGCTTTACAAATTTACATACACAATCCCACACACTCACAAACACTCACTTACAAACACACTCATACACTTATACACACTCATACAGGCCACTCAAATGCCGCACACACACACACACGAAGTGTCACATGCACGTTTACCCACTCGCAAACACATACACACAGACATATATTCACAGGCAGACAAACACACATTCATACATTCACAAAGTCATACACCCGTGTGTTGGGCGCACACACATTCACACATGAACACACACACACAGTCTCAGTGTGAATCTTTGTGATGGTAAGTGTGAATGTGACTGTGAGTCTGGATGAGTTTTAAGCAGCTGTTTAAGCGTGAGTGGAAGTGTCAGTCTGTGTGGGTGCGATTCTATCTTTCAGAGTGAGTCTGTGAGTTTAGGTATGCATGTATGTCTGCGTAGGTGAATCTGTCTTCAAGTGTGAGTGTGAACCCAAATGTGAGTTTGTGTGAGCAGTGTGATGCCACCTACAGTTAATCAGCTGATTAAGTGTATAATAACCAGACAATTAGATGGAGCAGGGGAGGCCCTGGAATGAAAAATGGAAAATAAAATGAATGTCAGGGAGGCAGCAAGACACAGGATTGGTGAATCTTCCCATCTGAGAAGTGAAGAGCCATAAGACAATAAGGCATAGAAGCAGAATTAGGCCACTCGGCTCATCGAGCCTGCTCTGCCATTCAGTTATGGCTGATATTATTCTCATCCCCGTTCTCCTGCCTTTTCCCCATAATCCTTTTATTAATCAAGAACCTATCTATCTCTGTCTTAAAGACATTCAATGACCCGGCCTCCACAGTCTTCTGTGCCAAAGAGTTCCACAGATTCACCACTCTCTACCTGAAGAAATTCCTCCTCATCTCTATTTTAAAGGATCAACCCTTTAGCCTGAGGCTGTGCCATCCGGTTTAGTTTTTCCCACTAATGAAAACATCCTCTTCATGTCTATTCTATCCAGGCCTCACAGGATCCCATAAGTTTCAATAAGATCCTCCCCCATCCTTCTAAACTTCAACGAGTACAGATTCAGAGTCCTCAACCGTTTCTCATAGCCAAATCAAACCTTGTCTACAAATCAGACCTGGGTAACAAAATCAGCACAATCTGCCTCACAGTCACTGTAGCAATGTCTTTGGAGGAAGTGATAACCACAACAAAGATGGTCTTGATATCAAAGGGGGAAGTTGGGACCAGCAATGTTTGCTTACATGAGGAAAGGTTTCCAGTTAGTGCAAGTCTTTTGCAAAACAGCAGCGAGTTCTGGAAGCACTCAGCAGGTCAGGCAGTGACTGCAGATGGAGCTAATGTTTCAGGTCATTGAACTCTCGCTAGCCGCTGTCTGAGAAAATAGGGGGGTGGGGGGCAGTGTTTATGATCTGAAACTGCTAGTCTGTTAAAGTGTCTCATGCAAAGATGAGGCACTGTTCCTGGAACTCCACTCAAAGTGAGGCAGGGCGAGACCATGGCGGAGAATTAAAAAGACAAGCAGTCGGACTTACAGAGGTGTTCCACAAAGTGATCATCCAATCTGTACTTGATCTTCCCATAGGGAAGAGGAGACAGCCTTGTGAGCTGCCAAGGGAGTGTACAAAATTGAACAATTTCAGAGTGTTCTGAATCTCTGGAAATGTCAAGTGGGTGTGTGCATGTGTTTGGCACGTGTGCGTGCATGTGGTCAGCATGTGTGCATGCATTCATACGTATGTGCATGCATGCATGCATGTATATGTGCAGTGTACCTGCGCAGATGCGTGTGTGTGCATGCTCTTAGCGTGTGTGCATGTTTTCAGCATTTGTGTGTGTGTGTGCGCAATTGCATGTGTGTGTGTGCATGCACTCAGTATATGCAGGCGTGTGTGTGTGTGTGTGTGTGTGTATGTGCGTTCAATGTTTGTGCAAGTGTGCGTGTGTGGGTACTATGGCTAACCCAGGCACACTGACACAACAGCCCTCACAGAATTGTAGCCAAACCAACCTGATGACCAGCTATTCTTTATGACATCAGTTGAGATGATGTGGGCCAGGGGGAACTTTGTGTTTCACAATGTCTGATTATAAATATAATGCGATGTGTGACTTCCAAAGTAACACCAACTGATGACCTAAACTTCAGCACAAGCCTGGGTCTCACAGCAGTTTAACCCATGAGCTCTCAGAATGGTTATCAGATCCCTGCAAACAGCCAGAACCTTTGCAGATGAATTACATTAGGCCCTTTGTCGATGTACCAATTCACAGGAGTGACTAAGGAGAGGAGAGATTAAATTGTTTAGGATTATATTCATTGGAGTTTAGAAGAGTGAGAGGGGATCTCACAGAAATTATAAATTCTAACAGGGTCAGACAGGGTAATTCAGAAAGAATGTTCCAATGGTGGGGGGGGGGGGGGCGGTGGTCCAGAACTAGGGGTCATAATTTGAGGATGAGGAGTCAACTTTTTAGATGAGGTGAGAAGAAATTTCTTCAACAGAGGATGGTATGGAATTCACCACCACAGAAAGTAGCTGAGGCCAAAATGTTGTGTGATTTCAAGAAGAAATTAGATATAGCTCTTGGGACTAAAGGGATCAAGGGATATGGGGGGAAGGGGGAATCAGGATATTGAATTCAATAATCAGCCATGATCAAAATGAATGGCGGAACAGGCTTGAAGGGCCAAATGGCCTCCTCCTGCTTCTAGTTTCGACAGTAAGAACTCTCACAACACCAGGTTAAATCCAACAGGTTTATTTGGAATTACAAGCTTTCAGAGTATTGTTCCTTCATCAGGTGAGTGGAGGTTAGTTCACAAACATGACGTATATAGGCAAAGACACAATTGCAAGATGATTACAAAGTGGAATGAGTAGAATGATTGGAATAGAAACATAATTTCTATATTTTCATGACTGGCACTTTGCAGAATTGATTGCTCAATTTGCCCTCTCCTCTGAATCCTGTGTCCTTTCCTCAGAGTGTTGAATCAATTTACTTTATCCTCCGCCCCCTGAATCTTTAATGCCTTGGGCTATATGGGGCCTGGAGATCCCTTCCTGACATTCTCAGCCCCTCTCGCAGGAATAGGCCATTCAGCCTTTTCAGCCTGCTAAGCATTCATTTTGATCATGACTGATCATCAAATTCAAAATGGTAGATCTGTAAACATAGACAGGAATCACGGGTAGAGGTGGGAACATCGAGGTGGCGGTGCAGGCTCGTTGGGCCAAAGGGCCTGTTTCCCGTGCTGTTTTGTCGTTTGTTCTTTAAAATTCTGATTCTCCCTTCCCTCCATATCCCTTGATCCCTTTAGCCCCAAGAACTACATCTAATTTCTTTTCTAAATCACAGCATTTTGGCCTCAGTTACTTTCTGAATTCCACACATTCTCCATCTTGTGGGTGAAGAAATTTCTCCTCACCTCAGTTCTAAAAGGTTGACCCCTTATGACTCCTAGTTCTAGACTCCACCCCACTGTCGAGAACATTCTCCCTAACTCTTTGCCTCCCTCTCTCCCCTAATTTTAGAATCTCCTTAAAACCTAACCCTTTTGACCACGTTTATACTGACTTTAACATCGCAAGCTGTGCCTCAGGGTCAAACTGCTTCTGCCTTAAATGAAATTTAAAGATGTTTTACATCTATATTAGTCAGACCTGGTCACTGCTCCCCAGCCGAACTAATGGAGGTTTGGCAATGGGTCTAAATTCATCGAGTCTTATAATTTATTGAAATGAGCAGTTAAAGAACGAAGAAAATGACAGCACAGGAACAAACCCTTCAGCTCTCCATGCCTGCTCTGACCATGCTGTCCGACTGAGCTAAACCCCCCTACCCCTCTGAGGACCATATCTCTCCACTTCATCCTATTCATGTATTTGTCAAGTTGCCCCTTAAAAGTCACTGATGTATTATCTGCTTCCACCACCTCCCTGGCAGCGAGTTCCAGACACCCACCACCCTTGTACATCTCCTTTAAACCTTGCCCCTTAAACATACATCCATGAGTAATTGACTTTTGAATCCTTTGGAAAAGCTTCTGACTATCCACTCTGCCCATGATCCTCATAATCTTGTAGACTTCTATCAGGTCGCTCCTCAATCTCCGTCATTCCAGTGAGAACAAACAGAGTTTCTCCAACCTTTCCTCATAGCTAATGCCCTCCATATCAGACAACATCCTGGTAAATCTTTTCTGTACCCTCTCCAAAGTCTCCACATCCATCTGGTGGTGTGATGACCAAAATTGAACACTATATTCCAAGTGTGGCCTAAGGTTCTATATAACTGCAACATGACCTGCCAATTTTTAAACTCAATGCCCTGGCTGATGAAAGCAAGCATGTCGCATGCCTTCTTCACTATCTTCTCCATCACAGTTGCACTTTCAGTGACCTGTGTACCTGTACACCCAGATCCCTCTGCCTATCAATACTCTTAAGGGTTCTGCCATTTACTGTATATTTCATATCTACATTTGTCTGGATTAAATTCCATCTGTTACAGCGCTATCATCTGGATCTTTATTAAATCACAGTCCAAGGTCAACTCCATCAGATTTTTCCCTGCAGTCAGCAAGGTCCCAGTCACAGCATTTCAAAACCTGTTTATTATTTCAAGATAGAGCCACGACATCGATTCAGGGCTCTATCTTGAAATAACAAACATGGTCAGATCAATAGGAGTGTTTAGTTCACTTAAAGACATGCATTAGATCACTCAAATAAATATTGGCCAGACTTAATGAGGCCAAGAGGGTTTGGCATTGGTTGAGCTTACTGCCTTTGCAGTTGTACTGAGGAGGCTGCTATGTACGAACAATGAATCCCTTCAATGAGCTGCAACCCTTCCAACCCCTGAACATTTAAGTATCTGAGGAGTGCAAATGGTGCTGAACTTGGTGCAGTCATCAGCAAACATCCCCACTTCTGACCTTATGTTGGAGGGAAGGTCATTGAGGAAGCAGCTGAAGATGGTTGGGCCTGGGATACTAACCCTGAGGAACTCCTGTAGAGATGTCCTGGAGCTGAGATGACTGACCTTCAAACACCACAACCATCATCCTCTATGTCAAGGATGACTCCAGCCAGCGATGAGTCTTCCCCCTGATTCCCAATGACTCCAATTTTGCTCAGGCTCCTTCATGCTACACTTGGTCGAATGCGGCCTTGATGTCAAGAGAGTCACTCTTACCTCACCTCTGGAATTCAGCTGTTTTGTCCACTTTAGAACTCAGGCTGTGTTGAGGTCAGGAGCTGAGTGACCCTGACAAAACTCAATACCCTGAGCAGGTTATTGCTGAGCAGGTGTTGCTTGACAGCACTGTTGATGACCCCCTTCCATTACTTTACTGATAATCGAGAGTAGACTGGCCAGGTTGGATTTGTCCTGCCTTTTGTGTACAGGACATACCTGGGCAATTTTACACATTTGATGCCAATGTTGTGACTGTACTGGAACTTGGCTAGAGGCATGGCAGGTTCTGGAACACAAGCTTTCAATATTATTGCCGGAATGCTATCAGGGCCTTTGCCTTTGTAGCATTCGGTGCCTCCAACTGTTTCTTGATATGACGTGGAGTGAATCGAATTGGCTGGAGACTGGCATCTGCAGGAGGCCAAGATGGATTATACGCTTAGAACATAGAACATTACAGCACAGAACAGGCCCTTCGGCCTTCGATGTTGCGCCGACCAATATAAAAAGCAATGGCCCTCCAAACTAAACGATTCCCTTCTCTTCCATATACTTATCAACTAACCTCTTAAACGCCACCAAACTTGGCGCATCTACAACCACTGCAGGCAGGGCATTCCACTCCCGAACCACCCTTTGGGTAAAGAACCTGCCTCTGATATCCGTCCTATAACTATCACCCCTTAATTTAAAGCTGTGTCACCTCGTGCTAGCTTTTTCCATCCTAGGAAAAAGGCTATCACTGTCCACCCTATCTAAACCTCTAATCATCTTATATGTTTCGATCAGGTACCCTCTTAGCCTCCTCCTTTCTAACGAAAACAACCTCAAATCCCTCAGCCTCTCCTCTTAAGACCTGCCCTCCATACCAGGCAACATCCTGGTAAACCTCCTCTGTACCCTCTCCAATGCCTCCACATCTTTCTTATAACGTGGGGACCAGAACTGCACACAATACTCCAAGTGCGGCCGCACTAGAGTTTTGTTCAGTTGCAACATGACGTTGCGGCTCCGAAATTCAATCCCTCTACCAATAAAAGCCAAGACTCCATATGCCTTCCTAACAACCTTCTCGACATGACTGCCTACTTTCAGGGATCTATGCACATACACACCAAGATCCCTCTGTTCATCTAGACTACTAAGAATCCTACCATTTGCCCTATACTCTACACATTTATTATTTCTGCCATAGTGCATTACCTCACACTTTTCCACATTAAACTCCATTTGCCACCTCTCGGCCCAGCTCTGCAACTTGTCCAAATCCCTCTGCAAACTATAACACCCCTCTTCACTATCTACCACTCCACCGACTTTAGTGTCATCTGCAAAATTACTAATCCATCCTTCAATACCCTCATCCAGATCATTTATAAAAATTACAAACAGCAGGGGCCCCAAAACAGACCCTGAGGTACACCACTTGTCACCGAACTCCAAGATGAATATCTCCCATCAACCACCACCCTCTGTCTTCTATCTGCTAGCCAATTCCTAACCCAATTAGCTACTTTGAAAGTACCTACTTGGTACTTTTGACTGAAGATTGGTGTGAATGCTTTCAGCCTCATCATTTGCACTGATGTGCTGGGCTTCTCCATCTCTGAGGATGGGGATGTTTGTGAAGCCTCCTCTCCCAGTGAGGAATAAATGGAATCGAGGGGATATTGATTTTAGTGGCACTGGGAACCTCCGGAGGAGGCTGGGACAAAACACCCAGTTGATACTTCTGTCTGAAGATGGCCACAAATAGCCCAGTCTGGTCTTGTGTGCTGGGCTCAATGAGGATGTGAATGATTGTGGAGCCTCGTTCATCTGTTAGTTGTTTAATTGTCTATGATTACTCATCACTGGATGTGGTAAGAGTGTGGCAATGAATGAGGATTGAGCAAGTTTGGAAGAGTCGCTTGACTGAATGAATGCTCACGCTCACTAGCAGCCCAGCTCACCACAGATCAGATTTGCCCACAGTGCTTAAAGTTCAAGAACGCTTCTGAGGACTCTGTGCCCTAAATTGTTCAACATAAACGGAACACGCTATTAACAATGATGGCACTGAGGGAGTGTGCATTGTCAGACAGACGGTCAGGACTGAGGGAGTGCTGCACTGTCAGAGTGTCAGCACTGAGGGAGTGCTGCACTGTCAGAGGGTCAGTGCTGAGGGAGTGCTGCACTGTCGAAGTGTGAGCACTGAGGGAGCGCTGCACTGTCAGAGGGTCAACACTGAGAGAGTGCTGCACTGTCAGAGTGTCAGTACTGAGGGAGTGCTGCACTGTCAGAGGGTCAGTACTGAGGGAGTGCCGCACTGTCAGAGGGTCAGTACTGAGGGAGTGCCGCACTGTCAGAGGGTCAGTACTGAGGAGTGCGCACTGTCAGAGGGTCAGTACTGAGGGAGTGCTGCACTGTCAGAGGGTCAGTGCTGAGGGAGTGCTGCACTGTCAGAGGGTCAGTGCTGAGGGAGTGCCGCACTGTCAGAGGGTCAGTGCTGAGGAGTGCCGCACTGTCAGAGGGTCAGTGCTGAGGGAGTGCCGCACTGTCAGAGGGTCAGTGCTGAGGGAGTGCTGCACTGTCAGAGGGTCAGTGCTGAGGGAGTGCTGCACTGTCAGAGGGTCAGTACTGAGGGAGTGCTGCACTGTCAGAGGGTCAGTGCTGAGGGAGTGCCGCACTGTCAGAGGGTCAGTACTGAGGGAGTGCTGCACTGTCAGAGGGTCAGTACTGAGGGAGTGCTGCACTGTCAGAGGGTCAGTACTGAGGGAGTGCTGCACTGTCAGAGGGTCAGTACTGAGGGAGTGCTGCACTGTCAGAGGGTCAGTCTAGGAGTGCTGCACTGTCAGAGTCAGTCTGAGGGAGTGCTGCACTGTCAGAGGGTCAGTACTGAGGGAGTGCTGCACTGTCAAGGTCAGTACTGAGGGAGTCTGCACTGTCAGAGGGCCACTGAGAGAGTGCTGCACTGTCAGAGGGTCAGTACTGAGGGAGTGCTGCACTGTCAGAGGTCAGTACTGAGGGAGTGCTGCACTGTCAGAGGTCAGTACTGAGGGAGTGCTGCACTGTCAGAGGGTCAGTGCTGAGGGAGTGCTGCACTGTCAGAGGGTCAGTACTGAGGGAGCGCTGCACTGTCAGAGGGTCAGTACTGAGGGAGTGCTGCACTGTCAGAGGGTCAGTGCTGAGGGAGTGCCGCACTGTCAGAGGGTCAGTACTGACGGAGTGCTGCACTGTCAGAGGGTCAGTGCTGAGGGAGTGCTGCACTGTCAGAGGGTCAGTGCTGGGGGAGTCTTGCACTGTCAGAGGGTCAACACTGAGAGAGTGCTGCACTATCAGAGCGTCAGTGCTGACGGAGTTCTGCACTGTCAGAGGGTCAGTAGTGAGGGAGTGCCGCACTGTCAGAGGGTCAGTACTGAGGGATGCTGCACTGTCAGAGGGTAGTACTGGGGAGCGCTGCACTGTCAAGGGTCATACTGAGGGAGCGCTGCACTGTCAGGGGTCAGTACTCGGAGTGCTGCACTGTCAGAGGGTCAGTACTGAGGGAGTGCTGCACTGTCAAGGGTCATTCTGACGAGTGCTGCACTGTCAGAGGGTCAGTACTGAGGACACGCACTGTCAGAGGGTCAGTACTGAGGGAGTGCTGCACTGTCAAGAGTCAGTACTGAGGGAGTGCTGCACTGTCAGAGGGTCAGTACGAGGGAGTGCTGCACTGTCAGAGGGTCAGTACTGACGGAGTGCTGCACTGTCAGAGGGTCAGTGCTGAGGGAGTGCTGCACTGTCAGAGGGTCAACACTGAGGGAGCGCTGCACTGTCAGAGTGTCAGTACCGAGGGAGTGCTGCACTGTGAGAGGGTCAGTACTGAGGGAGTGCCACACTGTCAGAGAGTCAGTACTGAGAGAGTGCTGCACTGTCAGAGGGTCAGTGCTGAGGGAATGCTGCACTGTCAGAGAGTCAGTACTGAGAGAGTGCTGCACTGTCAGAGAGTCAGTACTGAGAGAGTGCTGCACTGTCAGAGAGT
This sequence comes from Sphyrna mokarran, assembly GCA_024679065.1. Classification (NCBI taxonomy): domain Eukaryota; kingdom Metazoa; phylum Chordata; class Chondrichthyes; order Carcharhiniformes; family Carcharhinidae; genus Sphyrna; species Sphyrna mokarran. Next base: position 22,300,855 of record JAGIQG010000031.1, on the reverse strand, counting down.
CAGTACTGAGAGAGTGCTGCACTGTCAGAGGGTCAGTACTGAGAGAGTGCTGCACTGTCAGAGAGTCAGTACTGAGGAATGCCGCACTGTCAGAGGTCAGTGCTGAGAGATTGCTGCACTGTCAGAGGGTCAGTGCTGAGGGAGTGGTGCACTGTCAGAGCGTCATTGCTGAGGGAGTGCTGCACTGTCAGAGGTCAAACACTGAGAGAGCACTGCACTGTCAGAGGGTCTGCTGAAGAGTCCCGCCTGTCAGAGTCAGTACTGAGGGAGAGCTGCACTGTCAGAGGGTCAGTACTGGGGAGTGCTGCACTGTCAGAGGGTCAGTACTGAGGGAGCGCTGCACTGTCATAGAGGGTCAGTACTGAGGGAGTGCTGCACTGTCAGAGGGTCAGTACTCGGAGTGCTGCACTGTCAGAGGGTCAGTACTGAGGGACGTTGCACTGTCAGAGGGTCAGTACTGAGGGAGTGCTGCACTGTCAGAGGGTCAGTACTGAGGGAGTGCTGCACTGTCAGAGGGTCAGTACTCAGGGAGCGTACCTGTCAGAGGGTCAGTGCTGAGGGAGTGCCGCACTGTCAGAGGGTCAGTGCTGAGGAGCGCTGCACTGTCAGAGGGTCAGTACTGAGGGAGTGCCGCACTGTCAGAGGGTCAGTACTGAGGGAGTGCCGCACTGTCAGAGGGTCAGTGCTGAGGAGTGCCGCACTGTCAGAGGGTCAGTACTGAGGGAGTGCCGCACTGTCAGAGGGTCAGTACTGAGGGAGTGCCGCACTGTCAGAGGGTCAGTACTGAGGGAGTTCAGCACTGTCAGAGGATCAGTGCTGAAGGAGTGCCGCACTGTCAGAGGGTCAGTACTGAGGGAAGTCGTGCACTGTCAGAGGGTCAGTGCTGAAGGAGTGCCGCACTGTCAGAGGGTCAGTGCTGAAGGAGTGCCGCACTGTCAGAGGGTCAGTGCTGAGGGAAGTGCTGCACTGTCGAGGGTCAGTACTTGAAGGAGTGTGCACTTCAAGAGGGTCAGTGCTGAAGGAGCGCTGCACTGTCAGAGGGTCAGTGCTGAAGGAGTGCCGCACTGTCAGAGGGTCAGTGCTGAAGGAGCGCTGCACTGTCAGAGGGTCAGTACTGAACGAAGCCCTGCAGTGTCAGAGGAGCTTTATGAAAGATGAAGTATTGGTCTGTTTCAGGGGCAATATTGAGGGAGAGCTATACTCTCAGAGTCTGTCTTTCAGATGTGATATAAATTGAGGCTCAAATGGACTACAGGGGTGCTTAACAGATCCCATGGTGTGTATGATAGAATGGGTGTTGAGGAAAGTGGGGAGTTATTCAGTCCTAGCCAGTAGTCTCCCAAAAGCCATTGATTCAAGTTATCTTTTATGTGAAAAACTGCAGCTTGTTCAAGTTCCTTGTGTACAAGATGTGGGCTGCATTTGCTTATATTCCACTGGTCTCAGTGCTCAAATTAATTCATTCAATATGAATGTCTCTGAGAGACAGGATACGACACCACAGGAATGGCAGCCAAGCTTTCTTCTTTTCACTAACTGCTGGCAGTACCTCAATAGCTTAATTGTTTGCCTTTTATTAAATAACGTCTTTCCCAACTCATGGAAAACAATACACTGACTCACTGAAACCTTGTTTTGGAAAGGTCACGCCAATAATTCACGTAGAGCTCCTTGACTTCTGGCGCTACCAAGTGGACATGGTCAAAACTGCAAGCGGCTCCACCTTACCAAGTCCCAAGATGCAATGAAGGCCAGGGAGGGCATTGAGTCCAACACAGTGCATCACCCCTCGCCATGCCCAACCAGACATCATCATGAGGCCCGTCTGAAAAACAAACTCCTCTCAAACTCCCATTGATATGTCGATTCCATTCAGAATTGGCACCATGGTTTACCCCCCTCTTCAGAGAGAAATGGTGGGCTACCTTTGAGAACCTATCCTATTTACTTACACCCTCAGTGGTCAGAGCCATTCACTCATCATCTGAGCACAGATTACTGAACGAGTGCCGCACTGTCAGAGGGTCAGTGCTGAGGGAGTGCCGCACTGTCAGAGGGTCAGTGCTGAGGGAGTGCCGCACTGTCAGAGGGTCAGTGCTGAGTGAGTGCAGCACTGTCAGAGGGTCTAGTGCTGTGAGGGAGTTGCGCACTGTCAGCTGGGTCAGTGCTGAGGATGGAGTTTTTTTTTTTGTTTGACGCACTGTTCAGAAGGGTCAGTGACTGGAAGGGGGTAGGTTCGTTTAGTGCGCACTATCAGAGGGTCAGTGATCTGAGGGTTAGTGCTTGCACTGGTCAGAGTGTGTCAGTGCGATGTGAGATGTCCGCCTATGTGCCGCACTGTCAGAGGGTCAGTACTGAGGCAGTGCCGCACTGTCAGAAGGTCAGTACTGAGAGAGTGCCGCACTCTCAGAAAGTCAGTACTGAGAGAGTGCCGAACTGTCAGAGGGTCAGTGCTGAGGGAGTGCTGCACTGTCAGAGGGTCAGTACTGAGGGAGTGCTGCACTGTCAGAGGGTCAGTACTCAGGGAGCGTTACACTGTCAGAGTGTCAGTACTCAGGGAGTGCTGCACTGTCAGAGGGTCAGTACTCAGGGAGTGCTGCACTGTCAGAGGGTCAGTACTCAGGGAGCTACACTGCAACTGTCAGAGGGTCAGTACTCAGGGAGTGCCGCACTGTCAAGGGTCAGTGCTGAAGGGAGCGCCGACACTGTCAGAGGGTCAGTACTGAGGAGTGCTGCACTGTCAGAGGGTCAGTACTGAGGGAGTGCTGCACTGTCAGAGGGTCAGTACTGAGGGAGTGCTGCACTGTCAGAGGGTCAGTACTGAGGGAGTGCTGCACTGTCAGAGGGTCAATACTGAGGGAGTGCTGCACTGTCAGAGGGTCAGTACTGAGGAGTGCTGCACTGTCAGAGGTCAGTACTGAGGGGATGCTGCACTGTCAGAGTGTCAGTACTGAGGGAGTGCCACAGCCTGTCAGAGGTGTCAGTAACTGAGGAGTGCCGCACTGTCAGAGGGTCAGTACTGAGGGAGTGCCGCACTGTCAGAGGAGTCAGTGCTGAAGAGTGCTGCACTGTCAGAGGGTCAGTGCTGAGGAGTGCTGCACTGTCAGAGGTTCAGTGCTGAGGGAGTCCGCACTGTCAGAGGGGTCAGTGCTGAAGGAGTGCTGCACTGTCAGAGGGTCAGTGCTGAAGGAGCGCTGCACTGTCAGAGGGTCAGTGCTGAAGGAGTGCCGCACTGTCAGAGGGTCAGTGCTGAAGGAGCGCTGCACTGTCAGAGGGTCAGTACTGAACGAAGCCCTGCAGTGTCAGAGGAGCTTTATGAAAGATGAAGTATTGGTCTGTTTCAGGGGCAATATTGAGGGAGAGCTATACTCTCAGAGTCTGTCTTTCAGATGTGATATAAATTGAGGCTCAAATGGACTACAGGGGTGCTTAACAGATCCCATGGTGTGTATGATAGAATGGGTGTTGAGGAAAGTGGGGAGTTATTCAGTCCTAGCCAGTAGTCTCCCAAAAGCCATTGATTCAAGTTATCTTTTATGTGAAAAACTGCAGCTTGTTCAAGTTCCTTGTGTACAAGATGTGGGCTGCATTTGCTTATATTCCACTGGTCTCAGTGCTCAAATTAATTCATTCAATATGAATGTCTCTGAGAGACAGGATACGACACCACAGGAATGGCAGCCAAGCTTTCTTCTTTTCACTAACTGCTGGCAGTACCTCAATAGCTTAATTGTTTGCCTTTTATTAAATAACGTCTTTCCCAACTCATGGAAAACAATACACTGACTCACTGAAACCTTGTTTTGGAAAGGTCACGCCAATAATTCACGTAGAGCTCCTTGACTTCTGGCGCTACCAAGTGGACATGGTCAAAACTGCAAGCGGCTCCACCTTACCAAGTCCCAAGATGCAATGAAGGCCAGGGAGGGCATTGAGTCCAACACAGTGCATCACCCCTCGCCATGCCCAACCAGACATCATCATGAGGCCCGTCTGAAAAACAAACTCCTCTCAAACTCCCATTGATATGTCGATTCCATTCAGAATTGGCACCATGGTTTACCCCCCTCTTCAGAGAGAAATGGTGGGCTACCTTTGAGAACCTATCCTATTTACTTACACCCTCAGTGGTCAGAGCCATTCACTCATCATCTGAGCACAGATTACTGAACGAGTGCCGCACTGTCAGAGGGTCAGTGCTGAGGGAGTGCCGCACTGTCAGAGGGTCAGTGCTGAGGGAGTGCCGCACTGTCAGAGGGTCAGTGCTGAGGGAGTGTCGCACTGTCAGAGGGTCAGTGCTGAGGGAGTACCGCACTGTCAGAGGGTCAGTGCTGAGGGAGTGCCGCACTATCAGAGGGTCAGTGCTGAGGGAATGCCGCACTGTCAGAGGGTCAGTGCTGAGGGAGTGCTGCACTGTCAGAGGGTCAGTGCTGAGGGAGTGCCGCACTATCAGAGGGTCAGTACTGTACTATTAGAATGTCAGTACTGAGGGAATGCTGCACTGTTGAGGGTCAGTACTGAGGGAGTGCTGCACTGTCGTAGGGTCAGTATTGACAGAGTGCTGCACTGTCAGAGGGTCAGTACTGAGGAAGGATTGCACTGTTGGACATGCTATATATTATGTGTGAAAAATAAAAGTTCTTGTTTTGCAGGGTAAGATATTGGTATGATTAGAACATTAGCTGGCCAACAGGAATCAGAAGTATAAATGTTCTTATTCTGGTTGGGAAGATGTAAGAAGTGGCACAGGCATCAGGGCCTCAACTCTTTACACTTCATATCAAGATGATGCGACCAAAAGTATGATTGCTAAATTTGTAGATAGCTTGACGTGAAAATCACCCAAGGAAGCAACAAAGTTGATCTGGCAAATGATGTACAGTGTGGGAAACGGTAAAATTATCCATCTTGGCAGTAAAAATGAAAAATGTAAATGGTGAGAGAATGTACAACTCCAAGGCTTTTTTAAAGTTTTTTTGGGCACAAAATAGGCTTACTTTAACATAGCAATGAAGTTACTGTGAAAATCCAGTCCCAGTTTGGGTACACTAAGGGAGAATTTAGCATCTAACCAGCACATCTTTCGAACTGTGGGGGGGAAATAGGAACCATCCAGAGGAAACCCATGCAGAATGTGCAACCTCCACACAATGACCCAAGTTGGGAATCGAACCCAGGTCCCTTGTACTGTGAGGCAGCAGTGCTAACCATTGTGCCACCATGCCGCCCTAACCATTGTGCTATCATGAAGTGTAGAGGGATCTGGGTGTCCTGGTGCATGAATCACAGAAGACTAGTCCAGCAAGTAATTGGCAAAGCTAATACAATGTTATTGTTTATTTTCAGGGGAATTGATTACAACAGAAGGGAAGTTATGAATCAATTGTACAGGCCATTGATAAGATTACATCTGGAGTATTGTGTACAGTATTGGTCTGCTTATCTATGGACTGATGTAACTGTGTTAGAAGCAGCTCAGAGAAGGTTTACCAGACTAATACCTGGAATAGACTGCTATGAGGGAAGGTTGGACAGGCTTGGCTTGCTGGAGTTTGGAAGAATAAAGATGTGACTTGACTGAAACATGTATCATCCTGAGAGGTACTGACAGGGTGGATGTGAAGAGGATGTTCCTCTTGTGGGAGTCACACATTTTAGATGGAGATGAGGAGAATCTTTTTCTCAGAGGGTGGTTACTCTCTGGAACTTTCTACCTCAAAAAGCAGTGGAAACAGAGTCCTTGAATATTTCAAAGGCAGAGTTGGATAGATCCTTGATGAACAAGGGGGTGAAAGGTTATTGGGGGTGGACAGGAATTGGGATTGAAGTTACAATCAGATCAGCGGGCTTGAGGAGCCAAATGGCCTTCTCCATTGCTAATCTGCATATTAAACAGAGAATTGTCTTCCTTTTTGGGTGCCTATGGAAGGTCTCACCTGGACATTGCTTTGAACCAGAGAAGCAATAGTGCAGCCGATATTTACTCCTCAAGCAACCGTTGGCCTGGTCATCAGCTCAGTGTTGTTTGTTGGAGCTTGCTGCTTGACACGTTTCCCTACACTGCAGCAGTGACTGTGCTTCAGAGCTTTTTCAATGGCTGGGAAGCACATTGAAATATATTCCAAGGTTGTGAAACAGATTATAGTACTTCTTTCTGAAGCCCAAGTCCCTGCTCCCGATGGTCAGGTAGCGAATGATTCTGCTGGCAATGCAAGTTTGGCTGTGTAATGAAGGCCCCATGGTTCAATATTCACACACACACAAGGAAAAGCCCCGTCTTGGAAATAATAGCAGTGTGCATACAGGTGTAGCCCCCTCAGGAGACAGTGGGGGGAAGAGGTCGGTGGGAATGCATGACTCAGTCTCAGAGAGCAACAGTTCTTCCCCTACTCCTACTGCAAAACACAGGAGCCAGAGCACACAGCAAGATCTCAGAAACATGACAGCCGAAGAGTTAAAACTCTCCCGTCCCTGAATAACTCACTGTTTCCAACAGGCCAGGATTTTCCTAACATTTTGTTCAAAGTTGCCTTCAGTTATCATTGTACAAGTTACACATGACGGAAGAGAGATGGGGGAGTGCGAGTTTTGTGTATGCTTGGGCAGATTGCTGTGTTAAAATTACGAGAAAAAGGATCAGGAACTTAGTCTTAACTTTGTGATGGAAATGCTGGATTTGTGTCTCAAATATAAAGTAAACTCACCATTGAAAGTGTGGGCTAGGATTTACCAGTACGAGGACCCTTTGAACAGGCAAAGTCCTTGTTCCAACAATACCATTGCACCAAAGAAAGAAAATTAAGTGTGGACTCTCATTCTCATATGTAATCAATGTTGAAGATTTGTTACTTTATTTTCTCCTTGGCCTTTGCACCTCACTGGTTAAGAAGTTAGACTACTGGTTGTGTTGTTCTCTGTGGTCCCCACTGTTCTGTACAGATACGGAGAGGGGGGGAGGGAGAGGAGGGGGGGGGGGAAAGGGAGGAGGGACAAGTGAAGGGGCAGTAAGTGAAGTGGGGGGAAGTGAAGGAGAGGATATGAAGGGACAAGAGGAACGGGAGAAAGAAAACTGGAGAGAGAGAGAGAGAAGGCAGCAGGTTTACATATATATAGAAGTCTTCGGACATGGTAGCACAAGTTGCAAAGCTATGAAAAAGGCAGAAGCTGTTCGTGGTTTTATTAATTCAGGCATAAAGTACAGAAACAAGCAATGACCCATTATAAACTACCGGTTAGGCCCCAGGCTATAGAATTACACTCAATTCTGGGCACCCATATTTTAGAAAGCTCAGAGGCCTCGTACAGGAAGTTGTCCAGACCGGTAGTGGGGATGGGAGGTCCTCAGATACATGGGAGAGGCTTGAAGGGGCCAGGATTGTTCTTCTTGGGAGAAGATGATAGAATCATTATAGAATCTTAGAACCCTACAATGCAGAAAGAGACCCTTTGACGATTTAATGGAAGGGCTCAAAACGATGGGGAATGTTGATAGAGCGACTGAGGGGAATGTGTCTCTGTTACCATACAACACAGATCCAAAGGGGAGGAAAGGAGAGAGTTTGTATTGAGGAAGCAATTCATGCCATCTGGAACGCGGTGCCTGAAGGAGTGGGAGACATCTGAGCAGGGCTTGGGAATAATTGGACAGATCTCTCAAAGAGTTGGGGCAGAAACGATGGCCTCTTCCTGTCCCGCACAATGACAAGACAGACATACAGACAGACACAACACAGCTGAACTGTTTCCATCGGACAGAACTTCTCAGGTTTTCTTCAGGAGCCCCATGGGCCTGGGGTGGCAGACAGGACCTGGTTCCAGCATCTTGTACCAAATTCCGTATAGGTAGCAGTAGTCAGGTCAAAGGACAATAGGATTGGTTGTGTGTATGTATAGGGATCAGGATCACTCTGCACGACGATGAACACAGACTTGCTTGAGCTGGACGAAGTGGCTGTTTGGACGGATAGGGAAGCAGGAAGGAATGGCACTGGATTGGGGAGGGGAGGATGTGCAGTATCCCAGAATGGAGGGGATGCGGGGGGGGAAAGATTGACACTGCCGACTTGGCCATTTTTATTTCCGGGCTAGTTGATTTCGGAGCGCCATTAGGAAGGCTAACGCACTCACTGTGGCAATCTGGCACATATCTTCTTCACCTCACATCCTAACCCACCCCTCCCTCACTCCAATCATTGAAGCAGCTCCCCAATCCCTCCATTTTCCCCCCAAACCACCCACCTACCACTTTGCCCTAAGATTGCTCGGTGTGATCTATTCAATAAATCCATCCAGAGTTCAGTGAGTCACTTGGCATGCTCCTTTTCACCGCACCCCCCACCTCCTTGGATTGCTTGGCCCTGATCTGTCAATCCATCAATGTCCAACAGCCCAATGGATCACTCAGCAGCCCCTTCCCCTAGCCTGGGATTGTGTGATCTCTTTGGTCAATCCATCCACACTCCCATGGGTCACTGAGCATTCCCTATCCCCACCTCCCCTATGCCCTTGGATTGCTTGGCCCAACTCTCTTCAATCAGTCTACTTGGCAGCCCGTCTTCCCCTCTTGCCCTCAGATTGCTTGGCACCCCCCCCCCCGATCTTTTTGGGCAATCCAACTGATGTCCAGGAGGTCACTCACTGAGCATCCCCTGTCTCCCACCCTCTTGCCCCACTCCTGGATCTCCCCCCACTTTGTAAGTCAATATGTGCTTTTCTTTTTCTTTCAATTTACGCTTTGTCCTCCTTATTTACAGTCATTCTGCCGGGGGACTGGGAAAGGGGGGGGGGGGTGCTAGCAGTCAAAAGATGAGGCAGCCCCAGTTGTCCTGGGAGCGTTGGGGCTGGCAGGCTGTCACCCTGGGGCTGGACCTCCTGTGCCGGCGCGGCTGGGTGCTAAGGTTGGCGGTGAACCTGCGCCTGTCCCTGGGGAGGCTCCCCACGGCCGCCGCCGGCCCAGCTCCGAGGCCACAAGCGGCCATATCCCGGGCAGTCCCCTTGGGGGCGCCGCGCTGCTCGTCGCTGCAGCTCTCCGATTGGCTGGAGCTGGTACCCTCCCCCGCCGAGAGCTGCGAGCTGCTGCCGCCCCCTCCCGAGCAGGAGGAGCCGGAGCTGGAGCTGGAGGACGGTTTGCAGGCGCCCGGCCGCCTGGCGGGGCTGCGGCTGGAGGCCGGCCGCCTGGCCGCGCTTGCGCAGCAGCAGCTGTCCGACGACGAGTCGGTCTGCGTCTGCGCGTCCGACAGAAGGACCGCGCAGCGCGGGCGGCCGCTGCCTCCGCGCAGGCGCCGCGGTACCTTCTGGAAAGTTCGCGGCGACGGTGGCTGTCTCCTCCTCTTCCTGGGCCCGCGGCGGCTGCCCTCGTCGCAGGCGTCTTCGGATTCCTGGCTGGAGGCCTGGTCGGAGCCATCCGGCTGGTCGTTGACGCAGGTGTCGGCGTACGTCCGTTTGAGCGGGTGGCCCTCGTCCGTCAGCGGTCTCTTCGGACAGGTACCGGCCGCGTAAAACGGCGACCGCTTGCCCGCCCCCTCATCCGTCTCCTTGGGCGTCATCGTGTTGAGGCACCGCCTTTCCTCTCTGGGAGTCGGGCATCCTCCGCTCTCCGCTCCGGGGCTCGGCCACCTCTGCGCCTGCGCCCTCTCCACGTTCTTCCTCTTGCCCTGCGCCTTCCTGCCGGGCTCCTCGGCCGCCCCCTGTGGCCGGGAGGCCGCGCACGGCCTCAGGTTGTACGGTACCTGCCGCGGCCGAGGGCAAACCCCGGCCGCCAGCTCGGAGGCCGAGGCGCACTTGTCGTCCAGGCCCTTGTGCTGGTGCTGCTGGTGCTGCTGTGGCTGCTGTTGGCGATGGATGGCGAGCTGGCTGGGCTCCGAGGCCGTCCCCGACTCGCGGTTATCCGCCAGCAGGCAGTGCTGCTGGCCGCTCTTCCTCGTCGTCGTCGTCGTCGTCGTCCTCCTGCGGGCGGCCGGCTGCCGCTGCCGCCCTGACTGGTACCTCAGCAGCTTGTGGCCGGTCCTCATCTTGATCTGGGTCTGGCCGCGGGGCTGCCCAGGGTCGTAGCACACGTCCAGCTGCGAGGGGGACGCCTCCTCGAAGAGCTCCTGCCGGTGCGGGTAGCCCTCGCCATTCTTCATCTTGTCCATCTTTTTTTTCCCGCCCCCTTCCTTCCTCTTCCCTCCTTAGCGGGGCAGCGGCCTGGCCACAGCCGCCAGCGCTCCCTGTCCCTGGGCCCAGCTGGAGGAGTCCCGCCCGGAGCACAGCCACGGCCTTGCCATGTTAACTATCCGCTGTCACATCAGCCCGGCCTCCGCATTGAGAAACACACCGGGGAGAGAAGGGATTGGATGAGTCAGGAGACCTGGCAGACAGTAGAGCAATGTGGGGTTTTATAATCCACACACTCGCATTCATGCACGGTCTCATAATGTTTCTCACACACGACCACACTCTCTCCCTCACACATACACACACTCAGTCTCTCTCACTCCGCCCTTCCCTCACACACTCGCTCTCCCTCCCTCTCCCCCCTTCCCTCGCTCTCCTCCCTCTCCCCCCTTCCCTCGCTCTCCCTTCCTTCGCCTCGCTCTCCTCCTTCCCTCGCTCTCCTCCCTCTCCTCCCCCCTGCCCGCGCTCTCCTCCTTCCCTCGCTCTCCCCTCCCTCCCTCTCCCCCCCCTCGCTCTCTCCTCCCCTCTCCCCCCTTCCCTCGCTCCTCCCTGCCCTCTCCCCCCTTCCCTCGCTCTCCCTCCCTCTCCCCTTCCCTCGCTCATCCCCCCTCTCCCCCCTTTCCCTCGCTCTCCTCCCTCGCCCCCCTTCCCTCGCTCTCCTCCTCTCCCCCCCTTCCCTCGCTCCCCTCCTCTCCCCCCTTCCCTCGCTCTCCTCCCTCTCCCCCCTGATCCTCTGATCTCCTCCCTTCTCCCCCCTTCCTCGCTCTCCTCCTCGCCCCCCTTCCCTGCCTCGCTCTCTCCCCCTTCCCTCGCTCTCCCTCGCTCTCCCCCCTTCCCTCGCTCTCCCTCGCGTCTCCCCCCTTCCTCGCTCATCCCTCGCTCTCTCCCCCCTTCCATCGCTCTCCCTCCTCTCTCCCCCCTTCCCTCGCTCTCCCTCGCTCTCCCCCCTTCCCTCCGCTCTCCTCGCTCCTCCACCACCCCCCTTCCCTCGCTCTCCCCTCGCTCGCACCCCCCTTACCTCGCTCTCCCTCCGCTCTCGCCCCTTCCCTCGCTCTCCCTCGCTCTCCCCCCTTCCCTCGCTCTCCCTCGCTCGTCCCCCCTTCCATCGCTCTCCCTCGCTCTCCCCCCTTCCCTCGCTCTCCTCGCTCTCCCCCCTTCCTCTGCTCTCTCCCTCTCTCTCCCCCCTTCCCTCGCTCTCCCGCGCTCTCCCCCTTCCCCGCGCTCTCCCTCCGCTCTCCCCCCCTTCCCTCAAGATCTCCCTCGCTCTCCCCCTTCCCTCGCTCTCCCTCGCGCTCGCCCCCTTCCCTCGCTCTCCCTCGCTCTCCCCCCCTTCCTCGCTCTCCCTCGCTCTCCCCCCTTCCCTCGCTCTCCCTCTCTCTCCCCCCTTCCCTCCTCTTCACCTTCGCTCTCCCCCCCCTTCCCTCGCTCTCCCTCGCTCTCGACCCCCTTCCCTATCGCTCGTCCCTCCCTCTCCGACCCCCTCCCCTCTTCTCCCCCGCCCTCTCCCCCCTTCCTCGCTCTCCCTCCCTCCTCCCCCCTATCCCTCTCTCTCCCTCCCTCTCCCCCCTTCCCTCGCTCTCCCTCCCTCTCCCCCCTTCCCCGCTCTCCCTCCTCTCCCCCCACTTTCCCTCGCTCTCCACCTCCCCCTCCCCCCTTCCTTCGCTCTCCCTCCCTCTCCCCCCTTCCCCGCTTCTCCCTCCCTCTCCCCCCTTCCCTCCTCATCCCTCCCTCTCCCCCTGTTCCCTCGCTCTCGCCTCCCTCTCCCCCCTTCCCTCGCTCTCCCTCCTCTCCCCCCTTCCCATCGCTCTCCCTCCTCTCCCCCCTTCCTCGCTCCTCACCTCCCTCTCCCCCCCTTCGCCTCGCTCTACCCTCCCTCTCCCCCTTCCCCGTCGCTCTCCCTCCCTCTTCCCCCCTTCCCTCGCTCTTCCCTCACCTCTCCCCCCTTCCCTCGCTCTCCCTCCCTCTCCCCCCTTCCCTCGCTCTCCCTCCCTCTCCCACCCTTCCCTCGCTCTCCCTCCCTCTCCCCCCTTCCCTCGCTCTCCCTCCCTCTCCCCCCTTCCCTCGCTCTCCTCCCTCCTCCCCCCTGCCATCGCTCTCCCTCCCTCTCGCCCCCTCCCTCGCGTCTCCCTCCCTCTCCCTCCCACCCTTCCCATAACGCTCTCTCCCTCTCCCCCCTTGTCCCTCGCTCTCCTCCCTCAATCCCCCCGTCCCATTCGCTCCCACTCCTCTCCCCCCTCCCTCGCTCCTCACCTCCCTCTCACCCCCCTTCCCTCGCTCTCCCTCCCTCGCCCCCCTTCCCTCGCGCTCCCTCGCTCTCTGACCCCTTCCCTCTCTCGTCCCTCGCTCGTCAACCCCCTTTCCCTCGCTCTCCCTCTCTTCTCCCCCCCTTCTCCCCCCTTCCCTCGCTCTCACCCACCCACTCTCCCCCCTTCCCACGCTCTCCCCCCCTCCTCCCCCTCTTCCCTCGCTCTCCCCCCTCTCCCCCTTCCCTCGCTCTCTCCCCCCCCTCTCCCCCCCTTTCCCCTCGCTCTCAACCCCCTCTCCCCTCCCCCCTTCCCTCCTTCTCCCCCCCTCTCCCCCCTTCCCTCGCTCTCCCCCCCCTCTCCCCCTTCCCTCGCTCTTCCTCCCTCTCCCCTTGTTCCCTCGCTCTCCCTCCCTCTCCCCCTTCCCTCGCTCTCCCTCCCTCTCCCCCCTTCCCGCGCTCTCCTCCCATCCCTCTCCCCCCTTCCCTCGGCTCTCCCTCCCTCTCCCCCCCCCCTTCCAGCGCCTCTCCCTCCCTCTCCCCCCTTCCCTCGCTCTCCCTCCCTCTCCCCCATTCCCTCGCTCTCCCTCCCTCTCCCCCTTCCCTCGCTCTCCCTCCCTCTCCCCCCTATGCCTCGCTCTCCCCTACCCTCTCCCCCCCTTCCTCGCTCTCCCTTCCCTCTCCCCCCTTCCTCGCTCTCCCTCCCTCTCCCCCCTTCCCTCCTCTCCCTCCCTCTCCCCTTCCCTCGCTCTCCCTCCCCTCTCCCCCTCCCCCTTCCCTCGCTCTCCCTCCCTCTCAACCCCCTATCCCTCGCTCTCCTCCCTCTCCCTCCCCCCTTCCCTCCGCTCTCCCTCCCTCTCCCCCCTTCCCTCTAGCTCACTCCCTCCTCTCCTCCCCCCTTCCTCTCGCTCCTCGGCCCTCCCTCTCGCTCCCCTCCCCCTCTACCTCGCTCTCCCTCCCTCTCCCCCTTAACCTCCTCTCAACCTCCCTCTCCCCCCTTCCCTGCGCTCCTCCCTCCTCTCCCCCCTTCCTCGCTCTCCCTCCCTCTCTCCCCTTCCCTCGCTCTTCCCTCCCTCTCCCCCCCTTCCCTCGCAGTCTCCCTCCCCCCTCGCCCCCCGTCCTCGCTGCTCCTCCCTCTCCCCCCCTTCCCTCAGCTTCTCCTACTTCCTCTCCCCCCTTCCACGCTCTCCTCCTCTCCCCCCCCCCTTCCCCGCTCTTCCCTCCTCTCCCCCCTTCCCTCGCTCATCCCCTCCCCTCCCCCCTTCCCTCGCTCTCCTCCCTCTCCCCCCTTCCCTCGCTCCTCGCTCCATCCCCCCCCCCTTCCCTCGCTCCTCCCTCCCTCTCCCCCCTTCCCCGCTCTCCCTCCCTCTCCCCCCTCCCCCCCTTCCCTCGCTCTCCTCCGGCTCTCCCCCCTTCCCTCGCTCTCCCTCCTCTCCCCCCTTCCCTCGCTCTTCCTCCCTCTCCCCCCTATCCCTCGCTCTCCCTCCCTCTCCCCCCTTCCCTCGCTCTCCTCCCTCTCACCTCCCCCCTGCCCTTCGCTCTCCCTCCCTCTCCCCCCCTTCCCGCTCTCCCTCCTCTCCCCCCTTCCCTCGCTCTCCCTCCCTTCTCCCCCACCCTTTCCGTTCCCTCGTCTCTCCCTCCCTCCCCCCCTTCCCTCGCTCTCCCTCCTCTCCCCCTTCCCTCGCTCTCCCTCCCTCTCACCCCTTTCCCTCTCTCTCCCTCCCTCTCCCCCCTTCCCTCGCTCTCCCTCCCCTCCCCCTTCCCTCGCTCTCACCTCCCTCTTCCCCCCTTCCCTCGCTCTCGCCTCCCCTCTCCCCATTTCCTCGCTCTCCCTCCCTCTCCCCCCCCCTTCCCTGCTCTCCTCCATCTCCCCCCTTCCCTCGCTCATCCCTCCCTCTACCCCCCTTCTCGCTCTCCGCTTCCCTCTCCCCCCTTCCCTCAGCTCCTCCCCCCTCTCCCCCCTTCTCGCTCTCCCTCCCTCTCCCCCCTTCCCTCGCTCTCCATAAAGGCACCTCCCCTCCCTCTCCCCCCTTCCCTCGCTCATCTCCTCCCCTTCCCCCCTTCCCTCCTCTCCCTCCCTCTCCCCCTTCCTCGCTCTCCCTCCCTCTCCCCCTTCCCTCGCTCTCCCTCCCTTCCGTCCCCCCTTCCCTCGCCCCCTCCCTCTCCCCCCTTCCTCGCTGCCCCTCCCTCTCCCCCTTCCCTCCTCCCCCTCGCCTCTCCCCCCTTCCCTCGCTCCCCCTCCCTCTCCCCCCTTCCCTCGCTCCCCCTCCTCTCCCCCTTCCCTCGCTCCCCCTCCCTCTCCCCCCTGTCCTCGCTCCCCCTCCCTCTCCCCCTTCCCTCGCTCCCCCTCCCCCTCCCCTCCCCCCCCCCCTCCCTCCCCACCCCCTTCCCTATCTCTCCTCCCTCCCCCTCACCGCCCCCTCCCCTCCTCTCCCCCCCCCTCCCCCTCCCTCCCCCTCCCCCTCTCCCTCCCCTCCCCCTTCCCCTCTCATCCTCGCCCCTCCCCCTCCCTCCCCCTCCTCTCTCCCCCACCCTCCCTCTCTTCCCCCCCCCCCCCCTCTCTCCTCCCCCCCCCCCCTCCCTCTCTCCCTCCCCCTCCCCTCCTCTCCCCCCACCCCCTCCCTCCTCTCCCGCCTCCCCTCCCTCTCTCTCCCCCCCCCCCCCCTCCCTCTCCCCCTCCCCCCCCCCCCTCCCTCTCTCCCCCCCCCCTCCCTCTCTCCCCCCCCCTCCCTCTCTCCCCCCCCCCTCCCTCTCCCCCCCCCTCCTCTCTCCCCCCCCCCACCTCCCTCTCTCCCCCCCCCCCTCCTCACCTCCGCCCCCCTCCCTCTCTCCCCCCCCCCCTCCCTCCTTCCCCCCCCCTCCTCTCGCCCCCCCCCCCTCCCTCGCTCTCCCTCCCCCCCTCCCTCTCTCCCCCCCCTCCCTCTCTCCCCCCCCCCTCCCTCTCTCCCCCCCCCCCTCCCTCTCCCCCCCCCCTCCCTCTCTCCCCCCCCCCCTCCCTCTTCGCCCCACCCCCCTCCCTCTCTCCCCCCCCCTCCCTCCCTCTCTCCCCCCCCCCCTCCCTCTTTCCCCCCCCCCTCCCTCTCTCCCCCCCCCCCCCCCTCCCTCTCTCACTCCCCCCCCCCCCTCCCTCTCTCCCCCCCCCAAACCTCCCTCTCTCCCCCCCCCCCCTCCCTCTCTCTCCCCCCCCCCCTTCCCTCTCTCCCCCCCCCTCCTCTCTCCCCCCCTTTCCCTCCCTCTCTCCCCCCCCTTCCCTCCCTCTCATCTCTCCCCCCCCCTTCCTCCCTCTCTTCTCCGCCCCCCCCCCTTCCCTCCCTCTTTCGTCCCCCACCCCCCTTCCCTCCCTCTCTCTCCTGCCCCGCCCTTCCCTCCCTCTCTCTCCCCCCCCCGGTATCGCTCCCTCTCTCTCCCCACCTCCCCCCCCCTCAGCTGCCAGCTCCCCCCCCCCCCCCGCAACCGTCCCCCCCAGGGATTCCCCCCCGCTCCCGCCCCACCCCTCCACCCAAAAAACACACGGCCCCCCCCCCGCCCGGGCGCCCCACCCGCGCCCAACCCCCCCCAACCTACCCACTCCCCCCCCTCTCCCCCCCCTCCCACTTCACCCCCACCCCCCCCCCACACACCCCCCCGCCGCCCCCCCCCGCCCCCCCCGACATCTACGGATCCCCCCGGCCCCACGCGCCCCCGCCACCCCCCCCCGGCGGGCCCGCCACCCCACTCCAGCCACACACCTTCCCCCACCCACCCCCCCCCCCCCCCCCCCCCCCCACCTCTCTCCACCACCCCCTACACATCCCCGACCACCCCCCAGCGTCCCCGTCCCCCCCCGCCTGCGCACCCCCTCTCCTCCCCGTCCCCACCCTCCCCCCTCTATTTCGCCAACAGAAGCCCACCACCTCTCTCCCCCCCCCCCCCCCCCCGCACACGCCCACCCCGCGCACTCCCCCCGCTTCCCTCCCTCTCTCTCACCCCCCCCTTCCCTCCCTCTCTCTCTCTCCCCCCCCCTTCCTCCCTCTCGTCTCCCCCCCCCTTTCCCTCCCTCTGTCCTCCCCCCCCCTTCCCTCCTCTGTCTCCCCCCCCCCCTTCCCTCCCTCTCTCCTCTACTCCCCACCCCTTTCCCTCCCTTCTCTCCCCCCCCCTTCCTCCCTCTCTCTCCCCCCCCCCTTCCCTCCCTCTCTCTCCCCCCCCTTCCCTCCCTCTCTCTCCCCCCCCCCTTCCGATCCCTCTCTCTCCTCCCCCCCCTTCCCTCCCTCTCTCTCCTCCCCCCCCCCGCTTCCCTCCCATCTCTCTCTCCCCCCCCCCCCTTCCCTCCCTCTCTCTCCCCCCCCCCCCTTTCCCTCCCTCTCTCTCTCCCCCCACCTTCCCTCCCTCCTCTCTCCCCCCCCCCCCTTCCTCCCTCTCTCTCCCCCCCCATTTCCCTCCCTCTCTCTCCCCCCCCCTTCTCCCTTCACACACACACACTTTCAAATGGCAGAACTTGAAAAAGGGGATATGCCTCTCTACCTGACCCCAAAAATCTCTCTCACAGGCACACTTACTGTGACACAATCACAAACCCAGAAGTGAGAAAGAGGACATTGAGCCAACTAGTCTGCATCAACCACAGTCCCACTTTGCTAGCCCCCTGACACTAAGGGGCAATTTAGCATAGCCAAACAACCTAACGTGCACATCTTTGGAGTGCGGATGAAAACCGGAACACCAGGAGGAATCCTGGGGAGAACGTGCAGACTCCACACAAGTGACCCAAGGCGGGAATCAAACCCGGGTGCTGTGAGGCAGCAGTGCTAACCACTGTGCCATCGTTCACTGCCAGTCTCTCATGCACTGTCACCCTCACATTTTCAGACACACTCACTCTCTCGGGTGGCACAGTAGTTAGCACTGCTGTTTCATCGCTCCAGGGACTTGAGTTCAATTCCTGGCTTGGGTCACTCTGTGTGGAGTTTGTACATTGTCCTCATGTCTGCATGGGATCCCCCTCAGTCCAAAGATGTATGGGTTAGGTTGATTGGTCATGCTGAAATTGCCCCTTAGTGTCCTGAGATGTGTAGGTTAGAAGGATTAGCAGGTTGATATCAGAGTAAGGCCTGGGTGGGATTGTGGTCGTTGCAGACTCGATGGATCAAATGGCCTATTTCTGCACTGTAGGGTTTCTACTTCTATGATTCGCACACACGTTCTTATGGTGAGGTCCTAACTGAACATTTCTCAACAGTATTCACTACTGTAAAAGTGAAGGATGCTGGTGAAATAAATAGTAATGTCTTGAGGAATGTACATGGTACAGAGGTAGAAGTGTTGGAAGTCTTAAAGCGCATCAAGCTAGATAAGTCCCCAGAATTTGATGAAATGCGTCCTAGGATACTGTGGGAGGCTAGGGAGGAAATTACAAGCCCCCCAGCGGAGATACTTGAATCATTGCTACTCAGAAGTGAGGTGTCTGAAGATTGAAGGGTGGTAAAAGTTATGCCTTTGTTTAAGAAGGGGTGCAGGGAAAAGCCTCAATTACAGGCTAGTGAGCCTCATCTGTAGTGGGTAAATGGTAAGGAGATATTTTGAGAGAATCTATAGGCATTTAGAAATGCAAGGACTGATTATGGACAGCATGAGTTTGAGAGTGGAAAATCACGTCTCAGATTTGATTGAGTTTTTTTAAGGGGGTAACCAAGAAGGTAGATGAGGGCAGTGCAGTTGATGTTGTGTACATGGGCTTTAGCAAGGCCTTTGACAAGGTATATGGCAGATTGTTGCATTAGGTTAAATGTCATGGAATCCAGGATGTGATAGCCAAATGGATACAAAATTGATGACAGAAGACAGGGTGGATGCAGAGGATTGTTTTTCAAACTGGAGACCTGTGACCAGTGGTGTGCCTTAGGGATTGGTGCTGGGTCCACTGTTACTTGTCATTTATATTAATGATTTGGATGAGAATTTAGGAGACGCGGTTAGTAACTTTGCAGATGACACCAAGATTAGTGACGTAGTGGACAGTGAAGAAGTTTACCTAGAACTGCAATGGGATCTTGATCAATTCGGCCAGTGGATGACGAATGGCAGCTCAGCTTTAATTCAGATTAAAGGTGATGCATTTTGGTCGATCAGACAGGGTAGAACTTCCTCGATTAATGCTGGGGTGAGTTATAGAAGAAAGAGATGAAGTTGTACAGTTCATAGCTCCTTGAAAGTGGAGTCACAAGTGGACAGAGTGGTGAGGAAGGCATTTGCATCCTTGGTTTCATTGGTCAGAACACTGAATACAGTAGTTGGGATGTCTTGTTAAAGTTGTACAAGATATTAGTAAGGCCACATGTGGAATACTGTGTATAGTCCTGGTCACCCTATAAAGAAAGCTTATTATTAAATTAGAAAAAGTGCAAAAAAAATTACTAGGATGCTTCTGGATCTTAACGGTTTGAGTTATAAGGAGAGACTGGATGGATTGGAATTTTTTTCCCTGGCTTGTAAGTCACTTTGGAGGGGAGAATCTTATAGAGGTCTATAAAATAATGAGGGGCAATGATCAGCTAGATAGTCAAAGGTTTCAAAGGTAGGGAAGTCTTAAACTAGGTGGCAGAGGTTTAAGGTGAGAGGGGAGAGATATAAGTGTCCAAAGGAGCAATTTTTTCACACACAGGATGGTGAGTGTCTGGAATGAGCTGCTAGAGGCAGGTACAATTGTCAGGAGGGGGAACACTATGAATGATATCCAGTGAAGGGGCTGGCCACTGGGAGTGGGGGGTGTGGTCAGAGGGGCTTCAAAGCCCCATTAATTTAGATGGTGTACTAGTATTTTGGCTCATTCCTGATCATTACAAAGTTAGCATGGGCCCTGAGATCATGACAGTAACAAACTCAGACCAGCCAGAAAGCAGACTGCAAGGCTGAGCTGAGGTAGCAGAGAAGGCCAGGGACACTAAGCAAACATGATATAAAGGAGGAGTTGTCTCCTTCAACTGTATCACCCAAGCCTGGGACTCACCACATTTATTGATGATCCTGAGGTGGGGTGCATGATCTCTGCCTCCAGCTTCACAGACCACATCAAATATAAACTAGGTGGAACAGTGACATCAATGTCAGAGGATAACAGTGACTGTGAGCTCATAGAGGCAAAAATAATATCACAAAGAGTCCCCATCAAACACTCCCAGGACAGCTTCAGCACAGGTTTAATGGAGTAAATCTCCCTCTACACTGTCCCCAAACACACTCAGGACAGATACAGCATGTGGTTAGATAGAGTAAGGCTCCCTCTATACTGTTTCTAAGCCAGGACAGGTACAGCACAGGGTTAGATAGACTGTAAAGCTCCCTCTACATTGCCCTACCATCAGACACTCCCATGGCAGATATCACGTGGAGTTAGATACAGAATGAAGCTCCCTCTACACTGTCCAAAGATCAGTAGCATTGTGTTGAACTGCAACCACGAAGAATTGAACAGTTTTTTCAGCAAACTGAAAAGGTGGTGTAGCCAGAGAGAATTGAGACAAATGTTGTCAACGGATTCTGCAAGGATGCAAAGCAGTAATTCTGTTAATATTTTTTTGAAGAACACAATTCACAGAGAGCAACATGAATTAGCCACATTTATTTACATTTTTACATCAATCATTAGGGTGAGTTGATTGAAAGACAAGGTATCCAATTTTGAATACAATTGTACAAATCAAAATGTTTCAATCTGTTCTTACTGGAGAAATTAAATTAACAGTGGGGTTGCAGGGGGATGGGGTGCATCGAATGTACCTGGTAAGTCTACAGCACAGCTGCAGTCAATGACACAGCTCAACTGTTTACCTGCACACACCACTAGCAGGGGATGGATTACCTGAACTCAAAACTTGCTACCTTGGCAAATGACAAAGTGCCTGAATGAAGGAAAATACAGATGTCAACACTACTCCATTGAGCCACTATTCTCTAATGCCAGCCTTTTCAGTGAGATTCACTCCTTTCTTTTTCTCTCTCTCTCTCAAGTTGCAAGATTCCCTCCACCCCAGCCAACCCTATATTTGGTCCTGCTGGAATCTTAAGGGCAAGGACTAAAGAGAAAACACACAAACTGGCTTCAAAATCAAACACATCTCATACCTCACCTCACCGAACCTCAAATCTCAAAGAAATTTGTAACAATTACAAAAATCTTTTGATTCTGAATTGAAGAGTAGACGGTGTGGCAGTTTTGCTAAAAGGAGAGAGAGAGAAAGAGAGACACGCAATGTCGAAGTTTCCCTCTTAGACACTTCAGGAAAAACACAAGAATTCCAAACATCTGATGCCACAGGAGAAACAAGGTGTCGATTCTCTCCAGTGGTGCAAATTGCTGTAATTATATGAATGCAAAATGGATTTTTTGAAATTATTGTGCTATTTACAAATACAGATTAACTGGATTTCAACAGTGTCCTGGTCACATTGGTACTAACGCTATGTGTAACTGTTGGAAATATTAGCTGCTACACACAGAATGCTGCAGAAAGTCACATGTCCCAGCTTGGCTACTCCGCTTTACATTGTGTTTCTCCTTCTTCCCCCCCCCCCAATTTGGCATCTGAAAATATTGTCACCCTCTGTCAGTACACCAGTGTTGGCAATGTGGAGTGAGCCTAACTCACAACATTCAGGATGCAGCTTCGCTCCAGTACAATAGCTCAGGCTAGTTCAAGCACCCTTGTCCTCTATTCCAGAGACTGAGAAACCACTCACTGATTGAAAGACCCACCAGATCGTAAAGACTGGTGGTGTAACATCAGGTACACAGACCCTGCTGAAACCAATTCAAAATGAGTTTTGTGATGGGGAGGTAGACGATGAAACTCTGGCTCACCGGTTGCGAAACTAAATGTTCTTTCTCGTGCAACATCAGCAGGTCTTTCTGACAGACGTTTCCAATAAAACATCAAACAGGCTCAAAACAACAGGCCTTTGTGAAATAGGTCCTTGTTATCAGAATTCCATCCAGTCTACTCTAATACATTAGAATGCTGCTTTTTTTAAACAACCTAAAATAATTTTATTAAAATAGTATTGAATAACAAATAGCAGCATTTTATTTTACTGATGAGAGTTTAGTTCCTCCTCCCTGGCACATTACTGTTCAAAAATTGAATTTGATCAGATCGGAGAGTGCAGACAGCGAGAAAGAGGAACTGAAGTTTCAGAAATATTTTGCCATCTCTTCACAATGATCTTGACTGACTGAGGTCAGAGTCCATTTTTTCATTCTCCAGCGTGAGGTGCCATCAGTCCTGGCCCCTCGAGGCCTCATCCAACATGCTTGTGTTCAAAGTGCCAATGCTCCAATCCCTGATATTTAGTGCTCCTTGTTTCTATTAAGTATGGATAGGCTTATTTCATTAGCTGCTGTCACCAGGTCCATTTCATGTAGGGTCCGGAGTAGAACCTTTATCGAGGCTTTGTTACCCATTTTCTGAAGCCAAGTATGAAGCATCTGATAATGTCCTTCCTTTATGTCGTTCACATTATTACGTTCAGCCTCCATAATCTGGTTTTCCGTCAGATGAAGGTGCCGCATGAATTCCTTCCACCTTCCGATTGGAACTGCATTGACAAAGGATGAAAAACTCTGCTGCAAGCCTGAAAAGCCACACAACACATTAAAGGTTCTCATTGCCTCAGAGAGCAGACACACAATTCAGAATGCCATACAAGAGAATGGCTCGCAACCCCATCTATCGTACGTGGGCCAGCCCCAAAGGGGTTCAGGCCATAGTTGATTGATTCCCACAGTGTCGCTGAACAAGGCCAACATTTGTTGCCCATCCCTCCAATGTGGCTTGCCAAGCCATTTTTCTACCCATACCTGGGATGTGGATGTCACTGGTAAGGCCAATATTTGTTGGCCATTCCTGCTTGCCTATGAAATGAGGGGGGGGGTTGCCCTTTTCAGAGGGCATTTTAGACTGGATCTGGAATTCTGTGTGGGGCCAGACAGGCAAGAATAGCAGATCTCCCTCCCTAAAAAAACAGGTGGGTTTTTCCAACAACTGACAATGGTTTTGTGGTCATCATTAGGTCTTTAATTTCAGATTTTTATTAAATTCATATCTGCTACGACAGGATTCAAACTGGGTCCCCCAGAGCTTCTGACCATAGGTCTCTGAGGTTGGAGGGAGAACATAGAGATGGGGAGGGGATGAGAGTTTCAGAAGGGATTTCAAACCGAGCGAGTGCCTTTCCAACGAGAACGCAAGAGAAACCCACAAGGTTGGAGAAAGGAAATGATTTAATTAATCATCATTCCAATCAGCAGTTATCAACAATTAAATTAATTTTCACAGCAAATTACCTTCAGTGTCAGGAAACTCTCCAATCATTTCAAAGGGCTGAGGTTTCTCCTGTAAAATAGAGGTCAATAAATGAAATGAAAAGCACGAATGCCTGAAGCTTTCATTACAAGGTTACCCCCATCCAAGATCTTTGCGCAATTTTTTGTCTATTGGGGTGTGGGTGTGTTGGATTTGTGCATACAGATCTGAAGGCCGGTGAACCAAAATAAAGTAATTATTTCAAATCCAAGGGAAAAAGTGGCTCAACCACAGCACGGAAAATGAGTGAGGGTAGCCAGTGAGGTAAAACTGAGGCTTCACCTGATTGAACTTTTCAAAGCCACCTCAGCCTTTTGGCTAAGACGAAGCATCAGATCAAGCCTAGGAGGGGTACAATTTCTCATCTTGTTTGATCAAGACCAAGATAGGTTTAATATCTTGTCAGTTTATCCCTCATATGGGAATCATTGAATCCCTACAGTGCAGAATGAGACCATTCAGCCCACTAACAATAATTCCACCGAGACTCTAGCCCCGCAAACACACACATTTACCCTCAATAAGGCGCAATTTAGCATGGCCAACTGCATGTCTTTTGGACTATGGGAGGAAACCCACACAGACACAGGAGAATGTGCAGACTCTGCACAGAGATCAAAATTGAATCCAGGATCCTGGTATTGAGGTAGCAGTGCTAACCACTGTGCCATCCTGATTGGACTCGATTTGAATTGGCATTTTAAAAATTTGAATTGAAATTCCAAAAAAAATTGAGGGCAGGCCATTCTGCCCATCAAGCCTGCTGCTTTATTCAAAGTTTGGCCCGACATCCTTTTCTTGTCTGATCCAATATCCCTCACTGACCAAAATAATTTATCGCATCAAGAATCCTAGGATTCTTCTCTGAAATCAATCACTGTCTTGAATTTAGTCAATGTCAGAGAATCCACTGCCCTCTGGGTCGAGATTTCCAAAGATTCTCAACTCAGACCTATGGAGGAAATTTTACCTCATTCGTTTGAAATGGATAGCACCTTATCCTGAGATTGAAACCCCAAATTCTCGATTCTCCAACAGAAGAAACTCCCTCTCATCACTTCTCCCGTCAGCCCTCAAAATAATTCACAATGGGCTGTTCGGCCCATTGAGTATGCACCAATCACAATCTCACCCAGGTGCAGTCCCATAACCCCACATATTGACTTTGCTAACCCCCCCTGACACTCGGGTCAATTTGTCATGGCCAATCTTTGGACATTCATCAATGTTATTGTGGCTTAATAGTACCACAGACCGAGCTGGCTGCATCTTAAAGGATATATCTGCAAATCTGGGACTGCAGCAAGGAGTGAGGGGAAAAAAATTGGATCATCATCCTCACCAACCTGCCTGCCACAAACAGATCTGTCCATGACAATATTTGTGGGAGTGATAACTGCATAGTGCTTGTGGAGAGTGAGTCCCGTCTTCAAGTTTAGGGTAACCTCCATTGTGTTGTGTGCCACTGCCATCGTGCTGAATGGAACAGATTTCAAACAGATCTAGCAACTGAAGTCATGAGGCGCTGTGGGCCATCAGCAGCAGTAGAATGATACTCAACCACTATCTGTAACCTCATGGCCTGGCATATCCCCCGACTCTACGTTTCCCATCAAGCCGGGGGATCAACCCTGATTCAATGAGTGGATGCCAGGAGCAGCAGCAGACAAATCTAAAATGAGGTGTCAACCTGGTGAAGCGATAACACAGGATTACTTGTGTCAAGCAGCATAAGCAACGAGAAATAGACAGAACTAAGTAATTCCACAACCGATGGGTCAAATCTAACCTCTACAGTCCCCACACACCCAGCTGTGAATGGTGATGGACAACTACATAACTCAGTCGAGGAGGTTGCTCCACAATTATTCCCACTCTCGATGATGGAGGAGCCGAATACATCAGTGTAATGGCTTCCAGTTCCTTATCATTTAAAAAGATACTTCCCTTCCCTACTAACCCAAGTGGATAGCCTTGCATAGCTTGCTTCCCAGGATACCAAATCAAGCAAATTCCCAAAAGAGCAACAGAGATGAGCACTGAGATGGAAAGCTTTGATCAGGGACTTACCATGGTTTTATCAGGATCACTGCGGTCAGCTGCTTCAGGTGGTGCCAAAGGGTTAAGTATGGGCTGTAAGGGGCTCAGCAGAGAGGTTTCAGCACAACGTCCTGCTAGGGCATCCCGACTGTTCCGCAGTAAAGCTTCGTTCTCACTCCGCCCTGCATTAATCTCATTGTCTGTCCTCTCAACGTCTCCTTCGTTTCCAGCATCCTGCAGGGACAAGATGGGCATTTGGATTCATAATGGATCACCAGACTATGAAGCATCTACTCAATAGTTTTGAAAGGAAATTGGATGGGGACTTGGGGAAAATAGACTGGTAGGGCCACAGGGATGGAGCAAGGGGACAGACTGGACTGACTGACAAGAACCAAAATAGGCAGAATGGCCTCGTTCCTAATCAGTAAAGGCTTGCTGGAGGCAGATATCAGATTTCTGTGGGAGTCCGATATAGCTTTGTGAACTGTTGATACAGCTGTCCAAGGGAAATTTCACTCTCCCCACATCTTGTGATAAAGTGGAGCTGGGAGAACAACTTTAAGGGGTCTATGGTTGAGGGTTGAAGAGGAATGGATTGGTGGTCGGAATAAGTTGAGTGCTGTTAACACAGAATGGCAGCAAATTGATCCCTGTGGAATTCAGACAGTGAACATCCCCTAATCCAGGTGACCAGAATAAAAGCAAATACTGCAGAAACCAAAAGGGGAAACGCTGGAAAATCTCAGCAAGTAGAGCAGCATCCGTAAGCAGACAAAAGACCCTCTGATGGGGCAGAATCTGTAAGGAGAGTCCAAAGATATGTGGGTTAGGTTGATGGGCCATTCCAAAATTGCCCCTTAGTGTCCTGACATGTGTAGGTTAGAGGGATTAGTGGGTAAAATATGTGGGGATAGGACCTGGATAGAATTGTGGTCAGTGCAGTCTCGATGGGCCAAGTGACCTCTTTCTGTACTGTAGGGTTTCTATGATTCTGTGAGAGAAAAGAGCTGACTTGGAGTCCAGATGTGCCTTTGTCAAAGCTAAAAGGTCTTTTAGCTCTGACAAAGGCACATCTGGACTCAACACTAGCTCTTTTCTCTCAGATGCTGCCAGACCAGGATCAGGTAGACGAAGATATTGGTTAAATTCTTGACACCTCGGGAGGAATATGAGAAAAGGACACGATAATTTGATTTATTGTCACATGTTTTGGAATACAGTGAAAAGTATTGTTTCTTGCGCACTATGCAGACAAAGAATACCATTCATAGATACATAGAGGAGAGGGTGCAGAATGTAGTGTTGTGGTTACTGATGGGATGAAGAGAAAGATCAGCTTCATTATTAGGAAGTTTAGAAGAGTTAGAGTTCAGTTTTAGAAATGCAGAACAGGAGTAAAAAATGAAATTAGAAGGTATGCTGGGGACAGCTTGCAAGAAGTCATCTCGCTCCTGCGCCACCTTTCTCCCCTCTTTACCGAGTATAAGTCATGGTTCACCAGCACCCTTTAATCAATCTATTTGACAGGTCTGGCATGCTCAGTGAACACCTAACCATCTTTGAGTGGAGCCACGTGGAGTCCTCTCTCTGAGTCCCAGATCTTTTCTACTGACTCTGAAGCTTTGGGCTTAATGCAATTTCTGCTTGAGGGGAATCACCCCATCAATCCTTCCTGTGAATGAATAGACCATTCAGCCCCTTAAGCTATCCCATTCAATAAGATCATGGCTAAAGTTTGACATCAGTTCCTCTGATTCCGTAAGGAAAGTTTCTGGACACATTAACGAGAGTGCAGTCCTGATCAAAGAAATTTCTCCCCTCTCATTCGTAAATGCCCCTTTAGCCTCTCAGCACCTACTGTCATGCCCTCTCCGAATTTTGTACGGGATCACCTCCCATTGAATTCCCTGAGATATCCAGCACAGAAACAGGCCTTTCAGCCCAATTTCACACTTACACTCCACTCTCCCTTCTTTCCCTCTTTCTTCAGCTAAATCTATCTCTTAACTCTCCATCCTCTACTCCCTTATGTTAGTCTGTTTCCACCTGAAATATATTTCTCAATCTTCAAAGCTCCAGAAGAAAATTAATGTCCTGGGGTATTGAAGGCCTGTGCTAGTCTCGAGAGGTAATAAATACAACACCCCACACATCTTCTGCACCGCCACCGCCACCCCTTCCCCCCCACCGCGCAATCAATTACATAAACCAGCCTTCCGTCCACTGATTAAATCTACATTTCCTGCTGCCTCAGCAAAGCAGCCAAGGACCCCACGCACCCTGGACAGTCTTTCACTAAAAAGATACAAATGTCTGAGGTTACGTACCAACTCACTCAAGAACAGCTTCCCCTGCTGCCATCAAACTTTTGAATGAACCTCCCTCACATTAAGTTGATCTTTCTCTATTCCCTAGCTGTGATTGTAATACTGTATTCTCTGCACCCTCTCCTTTCCTTCTCCTCTATATACTCTATGAATGGTATGCTTTGTGCAGCGTGCAAGTGACAATACATTATCCCAATACATGTGAATAGTAAATCAATCAAATCAATATAATTTTCCCCTAGGGCAAGGGCAAAATGCAAATGGTGGAAAAGCATCTGGCTTCTGAAATCAGCAGTTGGAGGTTTATGAAAGCAGAGTAGTTGGCATCTCTCTCGCCTTCATTCTACAAGGCCTTAAAAGTGTGGGGCATGTCCTGACTTGCCCTCACTAATTCAAAGTGATTGCAGACTGGGCCCTGTCATCAAACAGGATGGATCAGGAGCTGGAGATGCCAGGCCTGTCAAGATAGTGGAACAGTGGTTAGCACTGCTGCCTTACAGCACCAGTGAGCTGGGTTTGATTTCCAGCTTGGGAACCACAACTGTCTGTGTGGAGTTTGCACATTCTTCCCATGGCTGCATCAGTTTCCTCCGGGTGCTCCTGTTTCCTCCCACAGTCCGAAAGACTTGCTGGTTCGGTACCAAATTCTCCCTCAGTGTATCCAAATAGGCACTGGGGTGTGGTGACTGGGGGAATTTTCACAGTAACTTCATTGCAGTGTTAATGTAAGCTTACTTGTGACACTGTTAAACTGAAAAAACAGGGTATGTTTACTCACCACTGGATTGTGGTCTTCCTCCACAGCTCTATCTCTGAGACCTGTAACACAGATGTAACACATAGATCACAGTCATAAACTGCAAGGAACACAAAACTTCATTATCGCCAGTCCCCTTTCCCCAGACCATGGCCGTTCACATTGCATCATTGCTGATCTTCCAAAAATTGGCTCACTGGTGGGATTCTTCAAACACAAGGAGAGAGTGGGAGTCAACAGGAACAGAGGGTTAAGGAATGAGGCAGCAGGGTAACAGCAGTTAGCATGCAAGTCTCTCAGTGCCAGGGAGCCAGGGTTCAATCCTGGCCTCTGGCCACTGTCTGTTGGAGACTGCACATTCTCCCTGTGTCTGCATGGGTTTCCTCAGGCCATAGAAGTTAACAGCATGGAAACAGGCCCAACTTCCTGCTCTTTTTTTTAAACCACTAAGCTAGTCCCAATTGCCCATGTTTGGCCCATATCCCTTGATGTCCGTCTTACCCATGTAACTGTCTAAATTTCAAAAGACAAAATTGCATCTGCTTCTACTACTACCACCAGCAATTTGTTCCAGACACTCACCACCCTTCGCGTGAAAAAATTGCCCCTCTGGAGCCTTTCCCTCTCACCTTAAACCTCTGCCCTTTAGTTTTAGACTCCCTTTGGGAAAAGCTGATCAATGCCCTTATTATCTCATAGACCTCTCCAAGATCACCTCTAAGCCTCCTACACTGTAGGGAGAAAAGTCCCAGTCTATCCAACCTCTCCTTATAATCAAACCATCAAGTTCTGTAGCATCCTAGTAAATCTTTTCTGCACTCTTTCTAGTTTAATATTATCCTTTCTATAATAGGGCGACCAGAATTGTACACAGTATTCCAAGTGTAGCCTTACCAATATCCAGTACAACTCAATGACAGGTCTCCCAACTCCTGTATTCAATGCTCTGACCAATGACACCAAGCATGCCGAAAGCTTTCTTCATCACCCTGTCCACCTGTGACTCCACTTTCACTTTTTTGCTCAAGTTTCCTCCTAAACTGCACATCTTTTGGGGACTGGCCGTGCTAAATATAAAGATAGGGCCTGGGTAAGATGTTTCATTGGAGAGTTGGTGCAGATTAGATGGACTGAATGGCCTCTTCCCATTCTGTAGATTTGATTTATTATCACATTTCTTCGGATACAGTGAAAAGTATTGTTTCTTGTGAGCTATACAGAATAAACATATCATTCATGGAGTACATAAAGGAAAAGAGAAGGTGCAGAATGTAGTGTTACAGTCATAGCTGGAGTATGTAGAAAGATCAGATTAATATATGGAAGGCTCATTCAATACTCTGACAGCAGGATGGAAGAAGCTGTTCTTCAATTGGCTGAGACGTGACCTCAGACTTTTGTATTGTTTTCTCATGGCAGGAGGTGGAAGAGACAACGTCCAGGGTGTGTGGGCACCTTAATTATGCTGGCTGCTTTGCCAAAGCAGTGGGAAGTATAAGCGAATCAATGAATGGGAGTTTGGTTTGCATGATATATTGAGCTATGCTTACATCCCTTTGTAGCTTCTTGTGGTCTTGGGAGAGCAAGAGCCATACCAAGCTGATACAACCATAAGAATGCTTTCTATGGTATACCTGTAAAAGTTGGTGAGAGTCATAGTGGAAGAGTTGGGCTTCTTTGACAACCCAAAGTGAAGTCTAATTTGGTGTCACCCACTCTGCTTCTTTTCTCTGTCTCTGACTTACCTGCAGAGTTGGATTGTGGCAGCCATGTGAATACCATCTGGCAGATCTCTGTTGGGAATAAATAAGAAAAACAGTCACAGCCATTAAATGGCTGTTAAATTCAAGACACAGATTGTGGTTCAAGGACCCGGAGCACTAAACGCAGGCTCACGTCATGTGAATGATCAGAGGATCAATGCAGAGGGTCAGTGCCAAGGGAGTGCCGCACCGTCAGAGGGTCAGTGCCGAGGGAGTGCCGCACCGCCAGAGGGAGTCTTCAAGTAAAAGTTTAAATTGAGACCCATCTGCTCACTTGGGTGAACATTAAAGACCTCTGGTAATGTCTCAACGAGGAGCAGGGGGATTTCTTCTCATTTTGGTTAAATTTGAATAAGAGTTAGTAATTTAGCAGCTTGGTGAAGTTGGAATCTTTCTTTTGCAAAACTTATTAACACTAACAGTGATGATTCAAATATTTTTGCCTGGAATTGTGGAGATCTTTGGGACATCCACAACTGGGAAGATGTCATGGGGAGCTGGGAATTTGAATTGGGGGTAGAAGGGTTGGTGGGAAGCACAGTGTAAAGGATAGGTCCACAGGATGTTGACACAGTTCGTGTGCGCTTGGATCTCTGTGCAGGAGGCTGGTGGTTGGATAAACACCTTCTTCCTCAGTTACAGAGAGGTAATGCAGAGACAGGGAAAATCCCAGAGGCTGAATCATTAATATACTCACTTTGGAATTGATTTGTGCAACCAATCTTCTTGTAAACGATGAAGACACACGCAAACAATAGAATACATGGAACCAACACAATCATAGCAATAAAACCTGAAAGGGAAAAATGCAATCATTAACAGCATAGTGATAGAGCACAGCTTCCTTACAGAAACCTGCAGTGTTCAAAAACACTCACCTGGAGACAGGCCTCCTGTGGTGCTGAGTTCAATTCTACACACAATGTCTGACGTCCGGGAACATTTCTTCTGAATAGTCTGGCCTTCAGGACACCTAGAAAATCAGGACAAATGACATAAATGTTCAAACTAGGGGAAGTTGTCTTCTCACTGTATGTAACTACAATGTACCTATCTTGTTTGATGGGAAGTGGAGAGGGAGGTTTACTCTTTATCTAACCCGTGCTCTACCTATTTTGGGAATGTTTGATGGGAACAGTATAGAGGGAGCTTATCTAACCCCATGCTGCATCTGTCCTGGGGTTTTTTGATAGGGACAGTGCAGAAAAAGCTTCTCTACTCCAATGCTTTACCTGTCCTGGGAATGTTTGATGGGGACAGCGTATAGGGAACTTTACTCTGTATCTGACGCTGTGCTGTACCTGTCCTGGGGATATTTGATGGGAACAGCTAGAGGAAGTTTTACCTTGTATCTAACGTTGTGCTGGATCTGTTCTGGCAGTGTTTAATGGGTCAGTGTAGAGGGAGCTTTACTCTATATCTAACCCTGTGCTGTACCTGTCCTGGGAGTGATTGATGGGGATAGTGTAGAGGGAGCTTTACTCTATATCTAACCCTTGCTGTGTCTGTGCTGGGAGTGTTTGAGCAAGGGAAGTGCAGAGGGAGCTTTACTGTGTATCTAACTATGTGCTGTACCTGACCTGGGAGTGTTTGATAGGTCAATCTGAGGGAGCTTTACTCTGTATCTAACCCTTTACTGTGTCTGTCCTGGGAGTGTTTGATGGGGAATTTGTAGAGGGAGCTTTACTTTGTATCTAACCCCATGCTTTTGAGCCCTCACCCAAGTGAATTGCAGAGATGATGAAACTTAACTTACTTGGTTTTACATTTCTGACACATCTCACAGGACTGGTCTGGCAAACAGAATCTTCCTGTTTCACACACACACACAGTGTCATTCTGTCTGGTGCAGTGAGACACCAGCTCCTCATCTGTGAAGACATACAATAATCAGAGGAAATTGCTCCATTCTCAGGCAGACAAAGGAAAGGACATGGGAATGGGATTAATTGCTGAACTGATACAGAGGGCTAGCACTGGCAGAATGACCGAAAGGCCACTGCAATCCGCAATAATGAAGGATTGGTGTCAGGGAGTTTCCAGGATTGTCTGCTTGACGAGATGCTCAAGTGGATTTGGACCCATTTTCCCTGCAGTTTCAAAGAATGAGAAGTGATTACATTGAAGCAGATAATTCCTGGGGGGCTGGGTAAGACAGATAGAATTCGGGAAATGCTTTCGCCCTAGCTGGGGAACACAGAGTCACAGTCCGAGATTGAAGGGTCACCAATTCAGAATGAGGAGGAATGTCTTCACTTGGAGGGTGACAAATCTTGGAATTCTTTATCCCAGAAAGCCCTGGTTCCTCAGTCATTCAGTACGCCCAAGACTGAAATCGATAGTGTTGTAGGAAATTCGCGGATATGGGGAAAGAGGGAAGATTTATTTATTAGTGTCACAAGTAGGCTTACATTAATACTGAAATGAAGTTACTGTGAAAAATCTCCCAGTCAGTGCCAAACTGTCAGGATCACTTATCATTGTTAGACTGGCGGGTAGGGGGTAGGAGGTGTAGGTAGGGGTGGGAGGGGTGTGTGGAGGGAGGTGGGTCGGATAACACCATGAATTTGGCAACCCAGCAAAATACAACATAGGCCCTGGAGCCAAGAGCATGGAGACATGGAGAGGTCAGGCAGGGCAATTGTGCACACATCCTCTCCTCCTATCCAGCCGGACAGATTGCTCATCTATTACTCACTGACAGAGCACTCCCGATGCAATGCAGCTAAGCATGTTGCACTGAAGGACAGAGGTTCTTGCTGTCAAGGCAGCCTGCGTCCAGACAGTGAAAAGGCCACCCATATATCACCTCCTGTGGGTCCCTGTAGCCTAAGGCAGCCCACTCTGAACAATTAGCATTCATTCATAAGACTACATCAGGATGTCACAAAGCAACTCACAATCAAAGAGGGACTTCCGAAGGATGTTGCTAAAGGTGGCAGCCTAATCTGCATAAGCGGCAATATCATCTGCTAGTGCTAATGTCTGGAGAGGAAATGATTAGGACGCCAGAGGGAACAACCCCGGTCTTCATACCCGGTTTGGGATCTTTCAGTGCCACTTGAAGGGTCACACGGTAAACATGGTAGGGAAGCTGTTGGAGGGGATTCTTAGAGGTAGGATGTATAGGCACTTAGAGCGTTGCAATCTGATTAGGGATACGCAGCATGGATTTGTTAAGGGGAGGTCGTGCCTTACAAATCTGATAGAATTTTTTGAGGAGGTGACGAAAACGGACAAAGGGTGAGCCGTTGATGTTGTCTATATGGATTTTAGTAAGGCGTTTGACAAAGTCCCTCATGGGAGGTTAGTCGAGAAGGTCAAGGCAAATGGGATACAAGGACAGGTAGTTAGATGGATAAGCAACTGGCTTGGTAATAGGAGACAGAGAGTAATAGCGGAAGGGTGTTTCTCTAGCTGGAGGTCGGTCACTAGTGGGTGCCGCAGGGCTCGGTACTGGGACCTCTTCTATTTGTAATATATATAAATGACTTGGAAGAGGGAGTAAGTGGAGTGATCAGCAAGTTGCAGACGATACAAAGATGGCTGGACTTGCGGATAGTGAGGAGCATTGTCAGGCGATGCAGCAGGACATAGATAGGCTGGTAGCTTGGGCAGACAGATGGCAGATGGAATTCAATCCTGATAAATGTGAGGTGATGCATTTCGGGAGAAAAAATATAGGGGGGAGGTATATGATAAAGGGTAGACCTATTAAGAGTATAGAAACGCAGAGGGACCTGGGGTGCAGGTGAACAAGTCTCTGAAGGTGGCAGAGCAAGTGGAGAAGGTTGTGAAGAAAGCATATAGTATGTTAGCCTTTATAGGAAGGGGTATAGAGTACAAGAGCTGGCCTTTAATGTTGCAGTTGTATAAAACGCTGGTTAGACCTCATTTGGAATACTGC
Source organism: Sphyrna mokarran (assembly GCA_024679065.1). Taxonomy (NCBI): domain Eukaryota; kingdom Metazoa; phylum Chordata; class Chondrichthyes; order Carcharhiniformes; family Carcharhinidae; genus Sphyrna; species Sphyrna mokarran. The sequence continues at coordinate 22,267,327 of JAGIQG010000031.1, read as the reverse complement.
GTCCAGTTCTGGTCGCCTTACTACCAGAAGGACGTGGAGACTCTGCAGAGAGTGCAGAGGAGGTTTACCAGGATGCTGCCTGGTATGGAAGGTCTGAGTTACGAGGAGAGGTTAGGCAAATTGGGACTGTTTTCCTTAGAAAGACGTAGACTTAGAGGAGATCTAATAGAGGTGTACAAGATTATGAGGGGTATAGATAGAGTAAACAGGGTTAAGCTTTTTCCTAGGATGGACTCAAATAGCACGAGGGGTCACGGGCTTAGGGTGAGGGGGGTAAGGTATAATTTGGATGCTAGAGGGAGTTTTTTCACACAGAGGGTGGTGGGGGTATGGAATGCGCTGCCAAGTAAAGTGGTGGAGGCAGGTACTCTGGAGTTATTTAAGAAATACTTAGATGGGCACATGAACAGAATGGGAATGGAGGGGTATAGAAAACTGATTTAAAATAGGGATCATGAGCCTTGGGAGTCCCTGGGAAGTGTGTAAATAGATGATGATATTGATGTACTTGTTTTTATCCTACAGGTGCTTTGGTCCACCTTGTTGTCTAACGAGGGGCATACACGCGATGGGTCGTGAGAGGACTGCTCTTGGACCTTTTTCGAGAGTATCCTACTGCTTCACGTTATTAGTGTATGCTTGACCTGGACCATCTGATGGGCAACACGACAGCGCAGTGACTATAGCTGTGCTGTGCAGATACATGGATTTGGGCCTGTGTCTGTGGGAGTTTGCGCATTCTCCCCGTGCTTGCGTGGGTTTTCTCCAGGAGCTCTGGCTTCCTCCCACATCCCAAAGATGTGCTCTTAGGCTAATTGGCAAAACAAATTCTCCCTAAATTGTCTCAAATTTGGTTTTTAATCCATAGATGTATGGACAGGGATCGCGTGTAGAAGTGGGAACATTGAGGTGGCGGCGCGGGCTCGTTGGGCCAAAGGGCCTGTTTCCTGTGCTGTTTTGTTCTTGGGTGACTATCTCATGTGAAATATTGCTCTGGCAGTGCGGCGCTCCCCCGGCACTGACCCTCTGGCAGTGCGGCGCTCCCCCAGCACTGACCCTCTGGCAGTGCGGCACTCCCTCAGTATTGGTCCTGCTCCAAAAAGTCATTGTTTTTTCTGCAGAAGTTTTTGGAGTGTGACTTGGAATCCCTGAACCTCCAATGTGGGCAACAGCCTCTTAAACCTAGCTGACAATATGCCCTTGTTTTTCCCTTACACAGGGGGCACTCATGGACATTTTCCAACAACAATGGGAGCAAGTGGAAAAAAAGCACAGAAGCCTCAATTTTAAACAGCCAAAGTTCAAGACATGAATTACTTTTTACCTTGTCTACAAGAACGACAAGCCAGGCATTCATTCAATCCATTGGGCCATTGGGTGAAGTCCTCCCCTTCTGTGCAAGGTTTACACTTACTACTGGTGAAGTTTTCCTTACAATGTTCAGCCACATGTGTTCCTGCAAACAGAGGACAGGTCAAGAACCACTCACTCACACATTCAAACACAAAAATGTGTCACTCTGCGACGTTCCTCCACGGCAGATCCCACCAACAATGTTCCCGTGTTCAAACTGAGCATTGGACACCCAGTGCTGTCTCAATTCCCTGAAGGTTTCCTTGCTCATTTTGTGCGATGGCTGAAGATGGTTCCGGGATTCTGCTGCGATGCCCCCCACAATCACACTGCCTTCACATAGAATGGCCAATGGTGCAGCAGTCATCGGCACTAGTTAGTGGATTGGCCGTGCTAAATTCTCCTTCAGTGTAACCGAACATGTGCCAGAGTGTGGCGACTAGAGGGTTTTTACAGTAATTTCATTGCACTGTTAATGTAAACTGACTTGCAACCCGAACAAATAAACTTTAAACCATCAGCATGAGCACAGAACAATAGATCCTCCCACAGCTCATGACTAAGCAGTGCTGTTGAATACAATATTATTTTGTTCTATACACATACAAACACACAAATATTTTAAAAATGAAAGGCATGAATTTATAAAGCACTCTGTCATGACCATTGCATATCTCAAAGTGCTTTACAACCAATAAAGTACACTTGAAATGTAGTCACTATGGGGAGGGGTGCACAATCTGTCTCTTGTTCCAGTACTCTAGTTTTAAACCATTTCTCCAGCTAACTGCACCATCCTTTACCCAGCAGTCTCCCAATGAACACTCAGAACCCTGGGTTTCTCAACAAACCACGTTTTTTGTTTATTATAAAACCAGACTTCTCCCATTAAAAGCTCTGAAACACACAGTATGAAATATCTAAGTATAATGACGACTTTCTAAACACCCTTAATCACAGAAGAAGCAGGCACATTAGCAACATTTAAGAGGCATCCTGATAGATACATGACTAAGGAGGAAATAGAATCATGGAGGTTTACAGCATGGAAACAGGCCCTTCAGCCCAACTTGTCCACGCGCCCTTTTTTTTAAAAACCCCTAAACTAATCCCAACTGTCCGCAGTTGGCCCACACTCCTGTATACCCAACGTACGTATGTAATATCTAAATGCTTTTTAAAAGATAAAATTGTACCTGCCTCTACTACCACCCTCTGGCAACTTGCTCCAGACACTCACCACCCTGTGTGAAAAAAGAATGGCCCCTCTGGACACTTTTGTATCTCTCCCCTCTCATCTTAAACATAGTTTAGTTAGGGCACAGAACAAAGGGCCTCTCTCTGTGCTGGACTGCTCTTTGTCCTTGACTTCAGAATGTGGAGTGACTTTGGAGCAACTTCCCTTCACTCTCCCCTCTGGGACTGGGTCAGGACCTGAGAGAGCTCATGGGTTCCTCCCACAGCAGCTGATTTTTTTTTTCATGTAACAATCAAAACCGAAAACCAGCTTTTAAACACAGGCTTGGATTTCAAAACCACAAGCCTCCAAGTGACCCTTTTGTCAACAGTCCAACGGGGTCAAGAGGTCTCCAACCATCTCCTGTACAACACTGTCTTCTTCAACAGCAACAACATCCAGAATCCTTGTAAATATCTGAGCGGGAAGCTTACAACCATTCGTGCCTTCTTCCACCCTGCTGCAATGAACAGAGATTTGGCTGGCCGCCAAGTTCGCCAATTTCATTGTAGCCACAGCTTGGCATGAATGGCAGGTAGGATGGTATCTTTCAAAAAAAAATTACAAATGCTTCCAGAATATTCATAGTCCTTGAAGATTAACCATTCTCTGTGATTAAAGTGCTTTCTGACAACGTTGGAAATGCGGCAGCCAATTTGCACACAAACAGCAATGTGACAATGACTGGACATTCTGATTTCATAGTGAAACATTGGCCAGAACCCCAGGGAGATTTTCCCTCTGCTGCTCAATGTGGAGGAGCCACAGGACCTCTGTGTAATATATCTTCCAAAAGACAGCAGAGCAGCACCCCTCGCTACTGCACTGGGGTGCCAGCCTTGATTTTTTTAATGCTCAGGGAGCAAGATTCGAACCTGGAGAGATGCGAGTGCGACCCACTGAGCCATGGTCATTGTACGACCTTCAGTATTGGGCCACAGTCATTTCTCTTGGATGGTTTATGATGCCCAGTCCATCAGGCAAACCAGCCTCCCATCCATTTACTCAGTCTACATTTCCCGCTGCCTTGGGAAAGCAGCCAGCATAATCAAGGGCCCCATGCATCCCAGACATTCTTTCTTCCATTGGGAAAAAGGTACAAAAATCTGAGAATACACTAACTGACTCCAGAACAGCTTTTTCCCTGCTGCCGTCAGACCTTTGAATGGACCTATTAAGTTGATCTTTCTCTACACCCTAGCTATGACTGTAACACTATATTCTGCACTCTCTCCTTTTCTTCTCCCCTATGAAGTATGCTTTGTCTGTAGAGCTCTCGAAACAATACTTTTTACTGTATCTCAATGCATGTGACAATGATAAGTCAGATCAAGAATCTACCCCCAGCAAGATTGGGGCGGCTTTACTCTGTAAATGACCTTATTGCTGAGGGTGTTTATGTCGACGCATGTGCTCAGTTCAGCTCATGTGCCAATCCCTGGATTACAAGGCTATACCAATCCACCATCGTGGACAATACTACAATCAACAGCAATAAAATCTCAACCTACCTGCAGGGCATTTGAGACAGCACAGCATGGGTTCATATAAGTAATAGCTGTCCCCACATTGGATATTTCGAATGGTCCGATTGCCTTTAGTCAATCCCTTTCTGATTTGCTTTCCTTGGTTCTGTTCCCACGCCAATGGCTCTTGTGCTGAAGATGTAGTTACCTCTGGGAGTCCAACCATAACATGATTTCTTTGTGTTGGTAGCCCTAGAACAACAACCTGAAGAGACCAAGAATTGGTAACAAAGTGAAGACAAACCCCAACAACAGTTTGCATTTAGATAGCACCCAAGACATAGTAAAACCTCACAAGACACTGCCAGGGTGCATTATTAAACACAATTTGGCATTGGGTGGAGTTAAGAAGGCAGGTGACCAAAAGCAAGATCAAGGAGCTAAGTATTTGAGCAGAGAGGCAGAGAGGTTTCAGATCCAATTTTACTTCGAGATTTTTCCATTTAATTGCATGCTAAAAACCATTGTTTCTGTGGCATCATGGTGGCACCGTGGTTATCAGTGCTGCCTCTCTGCATCAGGAACCCATGTTCAATTCCAGCCTTGGGTCAATGTCCTATAAATCCCTCCCTCAGTTTCTACTTGCCTGCTCCTTCAGCCTGAATCAATTCCTGCATCTGTTGTGCCAGTTAGGCTGGTGATAAAGTTTTTTTTTGTAAATTGATGGAATCGGTATAGTGCAGAGGAGGCCATTCTGCCCTAACTCTCCAAAAGAGCATTTATCCAGGTCCTCTTCTCCCATCCTATCCCTGCAACCCCACACACTTACCATGGCCAATCCACCTAACCTGCTCATTTTGGACACTAAGGGACAATTTAGCATGGCCAATCCACCTAACCTGCTCATTTTGGACACTAAGGGACAATTTAGCATGGCCAATCCACCTAACCTGCTCATTTTGGACACTAAGGGACGATTTAGCATGGCCAATCCACCTAACCTGCTCATTTTGGACACTAAGGGACGATTTAGCATGGCCAATCCACCTAACCTGCTCATTTTGGACACTAAGGGACAATTTAGCATGGCCAATCAACCTAACCTGCATGTCTGAAGTGTGGGAAGAAACCCATGCAGAACGGGAAGAATGTTGCAAACAGACAATGACCCGAAACGGGAATTGAACCCAGGTCTCTGATGCTGTGAGGCAGCAGTGCTGACCACTGTGGTACCTTCAGGACACCTTGAGGTGACGAGAAACTGCCACTCACGGACAACTTTCATATTGATATATTTTCCTTTCTCTTCCTCTGCCTCCATTAACTGCCCTTTGAACTGAGGGAGTGGAGCAGTTGTCCTCTTTTTGTGGGATTTTCCCTGGAAATGGTTCAACTGCAAACTATACATCCAAAGCTTGTGTTTTCACCTCATAAGATAATCATATTTCTGCTACTGATGATGTAACAGTTTTGGAGGCATCAAAGGTTTTTAGGAAGCTCCTTGAGTAATGTTGTCTCTTTTTAAAACTATTGCAATAGGATCATTGAATCTTTATGGTGTAGAAAGAGGTCATTGGGCCCATCGAGCCTGCAGCGACAACTTTCCCATCCAGGCCCTACGCCTGTAACCCTACATATTTACCCTGCTAATCCCTCCGAGGAGAATCATTCATGGCCAATCCATCTAACTCGCACATCTTGGGACACTAAAGGCCAATTTCGCACGGCCAATCAATTAATAGCATGCCTTCTTGACTCTGGGAAGCACTTGGAGGAAACCCATGTAAACGGAGTGGGGGAACACGCAGACTTCACACAGACGGTGACCCAAGGCTGGAATTGAAAACAGGTCTCTGGCACTGTGACACAGCAGTGCTAATCACTGTGCTATCGTCCCATGATTGTTTCATAGTTAGTCTTCCTCTTTGAAGCAAAACAGTTCAGGGGTTGCATTATTCCTTCCACAGCTTCAGCCTTTCCCCATCTCCGTGACCACCACCAGGTTTCCGTGATCATCATGCTCCTCCAGTTCTAGTCTCGTTCATCCCTACAACCATTGTCTCATGATGGCAGTGATTGGCACTGCTGCCTCACAGCGCCAGGAACCTGGGTTCAATTCTGGCCTCGGGTCACTGTCAGTGTAGACTTTGCACATTCTCCTGTGTCTGCATGGGTTTGCTCCCACACTCCAAAGATGTGCGGGTTAGGTAGATTGGCCGTGCTAAATTGCCCCTCGGTGTCCAAAGATGTATAGATTGGGTGGATCAGCAGCGTAAATGCATAGGGTTACGGGAATGGTGCCTGGGGGTAAGACGCTCTTTCAGAGAGTTGATGCAGACTTGATGGACTCCTTCTGTACTGCAGAGATTCTATGGTTCACCAGCAGCAGCTGTGCCACCCACTGCCTGCAGCCAGAGCTCTGGAATTTCCTCCTTAAACCTTCTTTCCAAATGGCATTCAAAACCACTGTCATTCACCAAGCATTTGGTCAACCTCTCCTAATATCTCCCAACGTGGTTGGGTATCAAAATTATACCCTGTGAAGTACTTGGGGCAGCTGGGTCTGTTAAAATGTAAGTGCAAATGTTGACAAATGAAGACAAACCCCGACAAGTTATTAGACTTGAGGAGAGCTGAACTTTTAATGACCTGTAATTCAATGGGAGGAACTACCCTGGCTTAGACACAGCAGCACATGATAATGTTTCATCAGCCATTTTCCTGTATGCTCACATTCTAGGAAGGATGATGCAAGATGCAGATTTAGTGCCCAAATCCCACCTCCTCCCAGTTCGCTCCAAGCTTTCACTGGCCTACCACTTCCTGCTCAACAGGCCAACCACACCCAACCACAGAGGGGAGATGTTTGTAAGATAGGGTCAAGCTTTAAGCAACCAAGGAAGTTACAGCCACCTGTTTGTGGAATCAAGTATTTTTCTGTTAACATTCCATTTCTTTGTTATTAAAATATGCCTCATTATTTCCCATAATACGTCAATAAGCTCTTACAGAGCACAACCATTGATGGAGAAAACATGGCAATGTACAGCAATCAGGTCAATGTCAGTATTGCTCCTCTAACTGTGCAGTGCTCCATCAGGGCTGGCCCTTGTTGGGGTGGTGCTCCCTTGGAGCCAAACCACCCTCCCAACTGGGTGGCATTCCCCACCACCCCCCACACAACCCCCACCACCCCACACACCCCCCCCCCCACCCCCCACCACCCCCACACCCCTCAGCGCTGACCCCTCTCACAGTGCAATGCTCCCTCAGCGCTGACCCCTCTCACAGTGCAATGCTCCCTCAGCGCTGACCCCTCTCACAGTGCGGTGCTCCCTCAGCGCTGACCCCTCTCACAGTGCGGCGCTCCCTCAGCACTGACCCTCTCACAGTGCGGCGCTCCCTCAGCACTGACCTTTGATAGTGTGGCCCTCCCTCATTCAAACAAATGCATTATCCACTGGCAAGATGGACCCATGTACTGATTTCACTTTGTTAACAATTGTTCCAGTAGGGTGATGGGCAGATCCTCAGTGCTGGAAAAAAGATCATGTTGCAGGCCAGTTAGGGGCATGAATTCCCTGAGGAAAAATAAGGGACATTCCACCACACAACAGATTTCAGTATTTTGGACTAACACCAAACATTCAACAAAAGGGAAAACCCACAAATTATAACCTGGGAAACCTTACCATTGACACTCTTATCCCAGTGAGGAACATTAAAAACAGGGAACACTGTAGATGAAAGGGAACAGCATTCCACAGACACAGAACCATCCCATTATCCACAGAGAGATCCATTTAAAGGTCACTTCCTGAGACAGGAAGACCAAGAATCCAAAAGAGAAACTGCAGGAAAATCTCAGAAGGTTTGGCAGCATCTGTAAGGCAAGAAAAGGGCTGACGTTTCGAGTCTGGATGACCCTGTGTCAAAGCTAAAAGGCATGAAAATTGGCAGATATGTATACTGCATGGTTTGGGAATGAGAGATAAGCCATAGTCTTTCCATTTATTTTTGTGGCTAGGAGGTGCGAATGGGGTGTTGCACTTAGTCATACAAGACAAAAACATGCCCTTCAGCCCACCATCTTCCTCTCGGTTGAGGGGTCAGTCGTGTGGAGACACAGTTTTAGAGTGAGAGACAGGAGGGCGATGGGAATCTGGTAGGCACTGCCTCAGAAGGTAGTGGAGGCCTTAAAACCTTTAATCAGTATTTGGATGAGTGCTCGAAACATCACAATGCTCAAGGATACGGACCACATGGCACAGTGGTTAGCACTGCTGCCTCACAGCGCCAGGGACCCGGGTTCAATTCCAGCATTGGGTGACTGCGCAGAATTTATATGTTCTCCCCCTGTCCGTGAGGGTTTCCTCCATGGACTTTGCTTCCCTTCCACACTCCAAAGGCGTGCGGGTTAGGTGGACTGGCCATGCTAAATTGACCCTTAATATCAGGGAGATTAGCAAGATCATCACGGGGATGGGGCCTGGTTGGGATTGTGGTCGGTGCAGGCTCAAAGGGCCTTTTCTGCACTGTACTATGACTCCTGCTGACCATCAAATACCAATCAATACTGATCCCATTCACCAGCAGCAACGCTATGCCTCAGTGATTTAAGTGCTTGTCCAGATGCTTCTTAACTGCTACAAGAGTACCTGTCTCCATCTCCCTCTCGGGCAAAGCGCCGCTGTTCCACCACCTTCTCCATTGTTGGAGACACTGTACTTTTTTGAAAGGAGACCTCAACTGGGAACTACATTCCACATGCTTCAACCTCCAACATTGTTTGTTATTGCCAGATTAATTTCATTAACAAGGGTCACGCCCAGAACAATCATTCCACCTCCGGCGTCACTCGAACAGGGAGTGCCAAATCTATCAGCCCACATTCCACTGTGCGTAGATAAGACATAACTACTGCAGGCCACTACAGCACCGATAACATACAAGGCCAAAGTGCCTCTGCTTGATATAACCAATCCCACTTCAGAAGACCAGTTAAGAGTCAGCCAGTTTGGTGAGAGTCTGCAGCAATGTTGCTCATGCTTTTTTCACAAAGAGGGTGCTAAGTGTCTGGAATGGGCTGCCAGAGGTAGTAGTAGAGGCAATTTTGTCTTTTACCGAATCTCAGAATAGCATAGTGTAGTGCAGTGCAGAAGAGGTTCTTCGGCCCATCGAGTCTGCACCAACGCGTGAAATGCCCTGACCTGCCCGCCTAATCCTACTTGCCAGCACTTGGCCCAAAGCCTTGAATGTTATGGTGTGCCAAGTACTCATCCAGGTACTTTTTAAAGGATGTGAGGCATCCTCCCTTCACCACCCTCCCAGATAGCGCATTCCAGACCCTCACCATTCTCTGAGTTAAAAAAAAATTATCCTCAAGTCCCTGCTAAACCTCCCACCCCTCACTTTTAGCTTGTGGCCCTTCAACTAAGAGGAACAACTCCTACCTATCCACCTTGTCCGTGTCCCCCATAATCTTAAACACCTCGATTGCCTCTCAGTCTCTGCTCCAACAAAAACAACCCAAGCCTAACCAACTTCTCTTCATAACTTAAATGTTCCATCCCAGGCAGCATCCTGGTAAACTCCTCTGTCCCCACCGTCCCCCCTCACCACTCCCCTTCCCCCTCCCTCCTCCTCCTCCCCCTCCCCCTCCTTCCCCTCCCCTCCCCCTCCCCCCTCCTCCTCCTCCCCACCTCTCCTCCTCCCTCCCCACCCCCTCCTCCCCCCCTCTTCCCCCCCCCCCTCCTCCTCCCTCTCCTCCCCTCACCCCCCTCTCTTCACCCTCCCTCCTCCCCTCCTCCCCCTCACTCCCTCCCCTTCCCCCCTCCTCCTCACCCCTCCCTTACCCCCCTCCACCCCTCCCCCCCTACTCTTCCACCCCTCCTCCCCCCTCCCCTCCTCCCCCCTCCCTCTCCCCCCCCACCCCCTCCTCTCCCCCCCACCCCCACCCTGTCCAGTGCGATCACACCCTCCCTATGATGTGGTGACCAGAACTGCACACACTACTCCAGCTGTGGCCTCACCAAACTTCTATACAATTCCAACGTGCCCTCCCTGCTTTTGTGTTCAATATCCCGATTGATAAAGGCGAGTGTGCCAGATGCCTTTTTCACCACCCTATTAACCTGCCTTTCTGCCTTCAGAGATCTGCAGTCAAACTCACTGAGATCCCTTTGTTCCACAGAACTTCCCAGGGTCAGACCTTTTATAGTATTCTTGTCAAATTGTTCTTGTCAAATTGTTCTTTCCAAAGTGTACACCACCTCATACTTTACAGGGTTAAATTCTATCTGCCACTTATCTGCCCATTTGACCATCTTGTCTATATCTTCCTGTAACCCAAGACATCAACCTCACTGTTAACCATCTGACCAATTTTTGTTTGATCAGTAAACTTACATCTCCCCCCACGCCCCCCCCCACCCAATAGTCATTTAGACAAATGACAAACAATAGAGGGTCAGCTCGTTTCCCTGTGGTAACGTCACTGGTCACTAACCTCCAGTCACTAATGGGGGAAATCACACAGACCCAGCTCATCGGCAACGGGGGGCATCACACAGACCCAGCTCATCGGCAACGGGGGGCATCACACAGACCCAGCTCATCGGCAACGGGGGGCATCACACAGACCCAGCTCATCGGCAACGGGGGGCATCACACAGACCCAGCTCATCGGCAACGGGGGCATCACACAGACCCAGCTCATGGCAACGGGGGCACACACAGACCCAGCTCATCGGCAACGGGGGGCATACACAGACCCAGCTCATCGGCAACGGGGGCCGCAACGGGGGGGAATCACACAGCCCAGCTCATCGGCAACGGGGGGCATCACACAGACCCAGTCATCGGCAAGGGGGCATACACGACCCAGTCATCGCAACGGGGGAATCACACAGACCCAGCTCATCGCAACGGGGGATCAACAGACCCAGCTCATCGGCAACGGGGCATCACCAGACCAGCTCATCGGCAACGGGGGGAATCACACAGACCCAGTCATCGAACCACACAACAGCTATCGGCAACGGGGGGCATCACAAGACCCAGCTCAGCAAAGGGGGGGAATCACACAGACCCAGCTCACGGCAACGGGGGGCATCACACAGACCCAGTCATCGGCAACGGGGGCATCACACAGACCAGCTCATCGGCAACGGGGGGCATCACACAGACCAGCTCCGGCAACGGGGGGAAACACAGCCCAGCTCATCGGCAACGGGGCAACAAGACCAGTCTCGGAAGGGGGGCATCACACAGCCCCAGCTCATCGGCAACGGGGGGCATCACACAGACCCAGCTCATCGGCAACGGGGGGCATCACACAGACCCAGCTCATCGGCAACGGGGGGCATCACACAGACCCAGCTCATCGGCAACGGGGGGCATCACACAGACCCAGCTCATCGGCAACGGGGGGCATCACACAGACCCAGCTCACCGGCAACGGGGGGCATCACACAG